>CM038144.1:322436896-323636896 GCA_021437245.1 Aegilops speltoides | reverse complement strand
ATGTGCGTATATGTAGTCATATATGGAGTATAATATCGAAAATCATCTTATATTTCTGAATGGAGGTAGTAATAAAATATGGTTTCTGTTTCAATTAGAACCAGGTCCACGGTGGAGATGAAGTTCTCAAAGTCATGTCGTGTGAACTGGAAGACCTGATGATGACTTCTACTGCTGAACTACCCAGCTTCTGTGTCCTTGTCGCCACGTGTCCCGAACTAGTGTTTTCTGTAGCATTGTTGTCAGGTGTGTTCTCGAGGCTGTACTTGACCACAACAATTTCCTGGTTGTGCCTTCGATTACGAAGGGTGTGGTTCTTGTAAAGCTTCCCAACAAATCTGATGCGGCATGTCTTCATCATCATATTTATGAGTGGAAAGACCACTCTGTTAGGTTCTCCAAGGTTGACAAGATGGTGATGGTGCATGTAGACATCTCACACGAAGTCCATGGCCTAGTCAGTTATGCGGGGTTCATCCCGTAGGTCGGTGGCAAGAAATAGTCTGCAGAGTTTAGTTAGTGCAACTTTGCTTGTCTGTAGTAAGTACTATTGTTCAGTACTTGATTTGTGTTTGTGAACCATGTATTGTTTATTAGTACTGCCGCTTTTGGTGTGTGGTCAGTCCTGAGAACGGTCTATGTTAATGTCTCATCCACTCAATTCATCAGACATTTTGAAGTATCCAGATCATATTTTTTGTGAGGATGGTTTATCAATTATGGTTACACTCCAATATATGTATGCATTGCAGGGTTTATCGCACCCACCAGGATTTCCAGTCCCATGGACGTTCGGTCCATACGATTTGTCACGACCTTTGGACTATCTTGCTTGTGGGAGTAGGCGGGGCCCCTGGATGCCACGCGTAGTTGGACGATCAATCTTTTGTTTAGTACTTCAACATAGTGATTTCCTGGTAAGGATTCACTCGTGTCACATCAAGTAAATCTTATTGATTTACTGTCTAAATCTTATTGATTTAATGTCATGTTTTCTTTCTTTTCCTGCAATTTTACGATGCAGGTTTTGCCATGTGACATTCATCACAGAATAAATCGTTTGGTTTGCTCTACGATGGCTATTTTTGCAGGTTTCACTTCTTATGTCGTGTCAGTAATGAAGGCACTGTCCATCACTTATATTGCTGGAAAAAATTGGATCAGTATGTTGTTTGAGTACAAGCTGAATCCCTATGATGAACTACAGTTTGGTTTAACAAAAACGCCACAATTAGTCCCTCTCGCATTTAAAAGAAATGAAGAAAAAAACTGGATCACGGTCATGGATCCTAGTCAAGTTAGAAAGCTGATCATAGCAGACCAGACACGATCGCCGCTGTCTCGCACAGATCGAGCACCGGCAGTTGCTCTAGCACTGACAGCGGCAGCAGCTCACTCTGATCCAGCTGAGGATTAGGCACCGACCGCGTCAGCGGATCAGTCTGATCTACCAGAGGATCGGGCATCGACACCGGCACCTGCTCCGACACCGGCACCAGCTCTACAAGGAGCACCATCTCCGGCAGCAGCAGCGGCTTCGACACCTGCACCAACACTTGCACTTGCATCTGCTCTGGCCCGTGCAGTTGCACCGGCAACAGACTGGGCTGCAGATCGCACTTCATATACCAAAGTCCTTATAAAAACCGACATGTCCACCTTCTTGGTAAGCATTGGCCGCCCAAGTGCTTCGTTCTTTTTTCTTTCCATGTTGTTTCACATGATTCACTGTGTTGATCTAACTATTTGGGTATGTCTTCTTGTTTGCAAACAGAGAATTCCTAGAGCAACGAGGGAGTCGTTCAACAATCCGGGCGACCGCGGCCAAGTTTCTCTTACCATGCGCAGCCTTGGTGTGAATGAACCCGCTCAATATACCGTAAGTATAAAGGATGGTCGCATGATGATTGATGCTAAAGGATGGTCAAGGTTCAAATCTAAATCATATCTTGCAAGAGGATGATGTCAAAATCGAACTTTCTCGGCAAGGAGAGCTGGTCCAAATCAACTTTGAAATTCTTCAAGAGCAAAGACGCAACTACCGAACTGATCTATCCTCCGAGAGATTTTGATGTAATAATCTGCATGGTGAAACAAGTGTCCTGTGTGTATCAAGAGTACAACAAGATTATTTATCACATGGTATATCGCTGATAGAATTGCAACTCGATTGCTGGTTAGGAACTGCATTCGATTTCATTCCAACAAATTGCCGTGCTTTATTCAATTTTGTGTATTCGCCTTGCGACAGCATCTAAAACCAGCGCCATACCGATCGCTTGCAATATGAAAAGCGCTGAGGTAGAACACATGGGCCCCCAAACATGTAGGGTCGGCCTGCGGCCCAAATTCCAAAACCGTGAGCCTATCTGAGTATTATATTCTCAGCTGAACCCCCATAAAAAAAGCTGAACCCCCATAATGCCCGTGCGTTGCAGGGGGAGTATATTTCTCGGCAAGGTGAGCCTCTGATATAAAATATTTGTATATTTGTTTACAAAGGGAGTATTTCACGGACGAAGCGGCAATATTTCACTGGGCCTGAATCCCCTTCTCCCTCGTCTGCTTGTTCAGAGAAAACCCCCGCTCGGCGATTGCATAGGGTTTTCTCATGGAGAACCAGGTACAAATTCTTCATCCATCCCCGATAAATCCAAGTCCCTTGGTCGCAGGTAATCCTAGGATGGCAGCCGCCGCCGTTGATGCATTTTTCTTCGTACTGAATCTAGTGTGTTTCAGTTGCAGTGCCCAAAGTGAGAGTACCCTACAGATTTCTGCGCCCTCGGCGAGACGCCACACTTGTTCCTTCTCATCCTAACACAGCATTTTGAAATGCGCACAATATCTTCCTAGAATCCTCTTTTCTATCCGGGAGGGTGGGTTTTTTTTTTGAACATGTGTTCTCATATTATTTTTCCTACGGTGTATTATTTGCTCTGCCAGACCACATGTACTCAAGATGCTCAGCCTTGCCATAACTGAATACACTAGTTTAATGGTCACAGTTAAGACAAGCCATGGATATTACTTCCGAGTTGGGTTCATGAACCAAGAAGATCGCTGCTTTTTTATGGCCGGACTTGGATAAACTTCTTAAGTGTTACGGACTGAAAGTTGACGCACGAATGTTGATGGAAATAGTAGAACCTGTTCTCATCTTCACTGCGATCTTCCACCCCGACGTTGTTCCAATAGTTCATCCATGTTAGTTTTGTATCTGGTTCTTGCTTGTTGCCTCGATTACTTCTTAATCCACCTATTCTGTCTAACTAATCACAATTTAACTTTAGAAGTAGCAAATCTCTCACGAAGATGCTACTTCTAACTAATATTTTCTTATAATTGGTGGCTCGTGTAGGTTTTTTCAGAGTTAAGCAGTCTGCTCGTTTGTTACTCTGTAATAACTCGGCTGTTACTAATGGCACTGAAGTTGACTGGATCGACATCCACAAGTTCCTACACTTTATTGATCATCTTGAGGTCCTTGTGGGGATTTTCAATGGTGGAAGGCCACGTGGGATATGTGCGCCACTGCTGCACTCGTTGAACAGGTCCAACTGTGTCGAGAAACTTATGGTACGAGTTGTTTTCTGTTATATATGTTGTTCATAAACTATTGCTTATACACAGTTTTACTGCCAGGATCTTCTTGAAACAGAACTGCCGAGTTCTATTGTTCCTATACAGATGCCTGACCATGGTCGGGTCAGACTTGCGCTTGGTCACAACATGATGTTTATGTCGACCTACTCAATTCCCCTTGGAGGTGAAAAGATACTTATTCATGGGTCGTCTCAAATAATGAAGGCCCGTCCATCTTGGAGAATAGGACAGTAGATTATGTTCATACTTTTCCATGGCTTTAAAGCGAATATCATGTTTATTGACCATGTTGCGAGATGAAGCCGCTTTCAGAAGGCTGTGAATGCGCGGGGTGGCTCCTGGGCCTTGTCCTGGGGCTTGGCGGCCTCACCCTTGGTTAACTGTAGGCAAAGTAGCACTGTTCGAGGCATCCTTTGTACGGTTGAACCTGTATAAGTGCTCATACTGCTTTCAGCTTTGGTTGTTAAGTGCCCCTGCTGGTTTCATTAAAGTTGTTAAGTACTCCTGCTGCTTTTACGATCACAGTTGTGTTTCTTCATCTGTCTTCCTCCACCGCCAAAACTAAACCAGCCAAGGGGCACCTTCTTCCACCTCCCACGGTAGCTACGCCTCAAGACGATCACCGCCCCACCGCCTCCTAAATCATTAACGCCGACGTCCTCCGCATTTGGCGCTTCGCCCATGGCCCCCTCTCGCGTTGCCAACATGATCAACAAACAACAGAATCGGCGGAAATACGTGGAGAGGATGACGAGGGGGCCCACCATGTCAGCGTATGGAAAAATAAAATGCTTCCTCCTAGTGTTTTCCTGACATCTGGGACCCATGACATTGTGAGCGTATATGGTCAATAGACAAGAGAACAGCACAAGATTGGCTGACACTTGGGACGTAGCTACTCGAGCAGTATTTTTTTTGGTATTGTTGAGATGGAGCAGGGTTTGAACTGGGCTGTGGCCCGTCTAGCCAGGCTTATATTTTAAGTTCACCATGTGACCAGCCCAGCTATTTTTTCTTTGTGAAAATGAACCCAGTTTATTTTTTCTGAAGAATACCCAATCCAGGCCTACTTATTTTTCTACGCCCTGATGGGCTGCAACTCTTTCAAGATGCCTGCAAATCTTGAAAGTAATATGAAATGGGTTGTAAATATAAAAAAAGATGACAAATTGGCAATTACTTTATAATTTCTGATTTTTTTTCACATTTTCAGATTCCTATTTCACTGGGCATTAACCTAATTTAAATATATCTTCAAAGTGCTTTAAATCTAGCTTGACATTTCGGTATTAAAAATAGTTTGGAACCCACAGAAATATGCGAAATTTGCCCTGGCCAACCAAAAAAACGACTGCAATAAATTGCATAAGAAGTTGCCATGAGCTATATATAAATTATTAAAAAAAAGAGGGAGTGGTCTGACTTGTGGGCCTGTTTAGTTGACGCGTATGCAAGATTTTTTTTAGTATACGTCAACAGACGATTCTAGCAGATGGAACCGTTGGATGTCAATCCAACGGCCGTCGTGTTTCTTCAATCTCTGATCTTCTTGCTCCAGCCGCCAAAGCAGCGCCGACGGGACCGCCTGCTCCCGCCTCCCGTGGTCGGCTGTGCTGCTGCGCAGGCCTCAGCGCCCCCTACTACTCCCACCGCTAGCCAGGGCATCCCTCTACTCACCCGCACCCCCTGTTATTCTACGGCGACGGCAGCCTCACACCGCAGCCGAACCGGTGAACCCTCGTACTCCTCTTCGCGCGGGCTTCCACTGCCGCGTCTTCCCCGGCTCCGCGTCGTCCCCTTCCTAGGCCTCGCCGTCGTCCACCTCCGTGGTGCTTTCGGTGCGGCGTGGTCAATGTGGTCAACGACCGACTTCCATCAGAAGAGTACTGTACGTGGAGAGGCTGACAACTGGGTCCACGGCAGCCGCAAGGAAGTGCCTCCTTATTATGCGGAAAATAATTATTCCTCCACCTGACAGCAGGGACCCACCGGATGGGCCACCAGTATTTCGCGAAAAAACGCTTCCCCATTCGCTGGGACCCACAGACGGGCCACCGATTCGTGAAAAAATGTTCCCCGCTATCACTCGGACCCACCGGAAGTGCCTCCTTATTACGCACAAAAATGAATACCCCCGCTAGCCGGGACCCACCTTGGTGGGAGGCTGACTTAGGGCCTACTAAGTTGATCGACGGAGGCCTTCGTCAACTTTAGTCAATATATGAACGATTCTAGCTCCCGTGGATCGCGATGTCCATCCAACGGCCGTAGTGCTTCTTCAACCTCTGGTCTTCTTGCTCCAGCCGCCCAAAGCAGCCGTGGGTGGTGCCGCTTGCTCTGCCGCCCGGACCGATCAGGATGCCGTGGAGGCCTCACGCCCCTACTACTCCCACCGCTGGCCGTGCCATCCTCTACGCACCCACACCCTCGTTATTCTCTGCGGCGACGCCACCTCACACCGCAGCCAAACGAAAGTGAACCTCATACTCCTCTCACGCCTTTGTCATCCATCGTCGCTCGCGTCTTCCCCGGCTCCGCGTCTTCCCCTTCCTAGGCCTCGCCGTCGTCCACCGCCCTGGTGCTCTCGGCGCGGCATGGTCAACGTGGTCAAGGAATGGCTTCCATCGGACGTGGACTGTACATGGAGAGGCTGACAGCTGGGTCCACAGCCGCAGCAAGGAAGTGCCTCCTTATTACGCCCAAAATAATGATTCCTCCACATGACAGCGGGGACCCACCGGACGGGCCACCGTATTTCGCGAAAAAAAACGTTTCCCCCTATCTACTGGGACCCACTAGCTACATCTTCGCACGCAAGGAAGTGTGCCCGAGCAAAAAAAATGATTCGCCCCCTGACTGCTGGGACCCACCAGCTACATCTTCGCATGCAAGAAAGCGCATCCGGGCAAAAAAACGATTCGCCCCCTGACTGTTGGGACCCACCAGCTACATCTTCGCACGCAAAGGAAGTGCGTCCAGTAAAAAAAAATAACGATTCGCCCCTCTGACTGCTGGGACCCACTAGCTACATTTTCGCACGCAAGGAAGTGTCTGACAGTCGGGACCCACCTGGTCGAAGCATACATAGCGTTGTCATTCTGGTCGCGAACGTGTACGTACATACTAGTCGTTGTAGAGGCACGCACGTGTCGTAGTAGAGACGCGCACGTAGCATGTACACGTACGTACAGCGGCCAGGGTGCAAGAAAGAAAATACGGCCACATACGTACATATGGGCAGGGTCTCGAATGCCTACTCGCGCATATGTACGGCGAGGGATCGTGTACATGGCTGGGTCGGAACGGAGAAACATCGTCGTCGTCGTGTTCATGGGGAGGCAACAGAATGTGTCGTGTTCATGGGGAGGCAACGGAATGCGTCGTGTTCATCGGGAGGCCATGGAACGCGTGGGAACCAACCGGCTTGGACGGAACAGGCGATGGAAACGAGGCCTGGCATACTGCAGAACGGAGGAAACGGCCTTGTGTTCGACTGGCCACGTTCGGAACGGGGTCCTATTGATCGGGAGGGGTGTGGCGTACCGCAAAACGGAGGAAACGGACCTCCTACAGTCGAAACGGGAGTCCTGTTGATCGGGAGGGGTGTGGTGTATCGCAAAACGGACGAAATGGACCTCCTACGGTAGAAATGGGGGTCCTGTTGATCGGGAGGGGTGTGGCATACCGCAAAACGGACGAAACGGACTTGTGTTGGAGCGCTACGGTCGAAACAGGGGTCCTGTTCATCGGGACGGGTGTGGTGTACCGCAAAACAGTACTCCACGAGATACTGTTCATCTCCACCGTCGACCTCCTCCAGCCTCCACAGGCTACCGTCGACCTCCTCCAGCCTCCACGGGCTCCTGTTCATCCAGCCTCCACCGCCGCTACTCCACCGGCCATCGCTCAACCACCCCTCACGGGCACCCTCCACCGCTCATGTTCATCCAGCCCTCCACACCACGGGTCCTGCTCAACCACCCTCCATGGCCACCCTCCACCGCTCATCGTTAATCCATCCCTCCACACCACGGGTCCTGTTCATCCAGAGGCAATGCCACCGCCACTATTCATCCAACCCCCCGCAACGCCATCGCTCATCCAATCGATCGGCTTCGATTAGCGGCGATAGCGAAGAATCGCCGATCGGGTTCGATTAACACCCATCGACCGATCGCTCGGGTTCAGTAACACGTAGCCTACAAAGGTCAATCGCCGGGTTCGATTAGAGCCCAACGCCTCGCTTCGGGTTGATTAGAGCTAACGCCACACACATGCGCGTCGCTCACGACAGAACGCGCGCATCTTCGCCCCGACCTCCCATGGTAACCGAGAACTCCCCGAAATTTTCCTCCCCCCCCGCTTCTACCACGGTTTTTTCCGTCATGGACGTCCCAAAGAATATCATGCAGCTGCGTCTCCGGACCGCCCAGGATGAAAAGCCCATTTTCTGTCATGATTTTTTGTCATAGAAGTAGGAGCCCACCACATCTATGATGATACCGGGTTTTATCACAATTATCGTCATAGAAGTGTCATATGTATGACGAAAAAAAATTCATTCGGCCCAAAATGTCACGGATGTGTCTTTCTTTTGTAGTGCTAGGAGGATAGATTGGTAGGAAAAGACCATCGCTCGTCCCCGACCGCCACTCATAAGGAAGACAATCAATAAATAAATCATGCTCCGACTTCATCACATAACGGTTCACCATACGTGCATGCTACGGGAATCAAAAACTTTAACACAAGTATTTCTACCAATCCACAATTACTCACTAGCATGACTCTAATATCACCATCTTTATATCTCAAAACAAATGCAAAGAATCAAACTTCTTGTAGTATTCAACGCTCTTTAATATGAAAGTTTTTATTATATCCCTCTTGGATGCCCATCATATTAGGACTAAATTCATAACCTAAGAAAATTACCATGCTGTTTAAGACTCTCAAAATAATATATGTGAAGCATGAGAGTTCAAAAATTTCTATAAAATAAAACCACCGCCGTGCTCTAAAAAGATATAAGTGAAGTACTAGAGCAAACTGCCTAGCTCAAAAGATATAAGTGAAGCACATAGAGTATTCTAATAAATTCACGATTAATGTCTGTCCCTCTCAAAAGGTGTGTAGAGCATGGATGATTGTGTCAAACTAAAAAGCAAAGACTCATATCATACAAGACGCTCCAAGACACATATCATGTGGTGAATAAAAATATAGCCTCAAGTAAATTTACCGATGGATTGAAGCGAAAGAGGGGATGCCCCTGGTTGTCCTTGAATATTACCTTGGGGTGTCTTGGACATCCCCAAGCTTAGGCTCTTTCCACTCCTTATTCCATAGTCCATCAAATCTCTACCAAAACTTGAAGACTTCACAACACAAAACTCAACAGAAAACTCATGAGATCCGTTAGTATAAGAAAATAAATCACCACTTTTTTGTACTGTTGTGAACTCATTATTTATGTACATTGGTGTAATATCTATTGTATTCCAACTTTGTCATGGTTCATACCCTTGATACTACCCATAGATTTATCAAAATAAGCAAACAACACATAAAAAACAGAATCTGACAAAAACAGAACAGTCTGTAGTAATCTATAAACTTCGTATACTTATGTAACTCCAAAAATTCTGAAAAATTAGGAAAACAGAGGCAATTCATATATTAATATTGCCTAAAAAATTCAAGAATTTCTCACGTTCCAGCAGCTCAGATCAATTTTGTTTCTGGGTGCAAAATTTTCTGTTTTTTCAGCAAGATCAAATCAACGATATACCAAAGTATCCCAGAGGTCTTACTTGGCTCAAAAACTAATTAAAACACCAAAATACAATTACTTCAGAGTTAATAATGTGTATTTATTCAAGAACATAAACAGAAACAAAAACAAAAAACATAAAAATAAAATTGGGTTGCCTCCCAACAAGCGTTATTGTTTAATGCCCCTATCTTGGCATACATAGATCTAGGTATTGTCATAATAGTAAGGGCGATCATCCATGCTCATCTCATACTCCCTTCTTTCAGCGGCAAGTTTCCATTGTGGTAAGCAAAAATAATCAAAAAGGCTAAATTTAATAGGATAAGGATCCCTAGGATAAAGTTTGGGAGGAATAGGTTCCTCCTTCAGCCCTCTGTATTTTATAATCAACTCGTCATTATAAGCGTTCCTTTGGTGGAATATCATAAGCCTATCTCTTAACATGAACCCTAATCTATTGTTTTGTATAACAAAATTATCATTGAGTTCAGAAATCTTATCAACCAAAACCTCGGTAGGGACCCTTTTCTCAAATTTTCATTATAGGCAACATAATTGGGAGATTGCAATCTCATTATTTCCTCTTGATTAAACAGGATCTCCTCTATCGGGGGACAACCACCATTTATTTTATAATGCACAAAAATCTTGCTAGCCTTTTTTCATGATGAATCTAAACTCATGAGCTAGAAATATAGTGGCGGCACGCTTAACAGAAGAATGTTGAATATTAGAGAACTCTAGAAAAATCCTTTTTATGCATGGACGCATATGAATAAATTGTATTTCAAGTTCAATTATGAGCAAAGTTGTTGCATCTGCAAGGCTATTAGTTTTTATTAAGAATAGATCCTCCTAGCGTAGGTAGCGTACCGGCACAAGTAAAGAAATCTTGAATCACCCCTTTTCCAATAATATTACCGCTACCCACATAGTTTTTTGGTATGGGTAATAGTGGGTTCTTCATGAGGATCATTATTGGCAAAATCATTAAAACCTTCCTCAAGATTATTGCTATTTTTTACAACGATAAACTCCCCAGATTCAGACATGGTGGCAAGAAACTGATCTAGCGCACGAGCAAATGAAAAGACGAACGGGTGAAGGGCGAGTAAAAAGGCAAATATTTTTGTGTTTTTCTGAAGACGTTTTAGAAGGGGGGAAGAAGAAAACGAGAGGCAAATGGCAAATAATGTAATGCAAGATATGAGAGTTTATGATGGGTACTTGGTAGGCTTGATGTAGAACCTCCCCGACAACGGCGCCATAAATTCTTCCCGCTACTTCTTGAGCTTGCGTTGGTTTTTTCCCTTAAAGAGGAAAGGGTGATGCAGCAAAGTAGAGATAAGTATTTCCCTCAGTTTGAGAACCAAGGTATCAATCCAGTAGGAGGTACATGCAAGTCTCCAATCTATGCACCTGCACAAACAATCAAACACTTGCACCCAACGCGATAAAGGTGTTGTCAATCCCTTCACGATCACTTGCAAGGATGAGATCTGATAGAGATAGATATAAAATATTACTAAAACATAAAACAAAGTAAAAGTAAATAAATTGCAGCAAGGTATTTTTGGGTTTTTTGGTTTGTAGGACTGAGAATATATGATGGAAAATAGACCCGAGGGCCATAGGTTTCACTAGAGGCTTCTCTCTTGAAAGAAAACATATGGTGGGTGAACGAATTAATGTCGAGCAATTGATAGAAAAGTGCAAAGTTATAACGATATCTAAGGCAATGATTATGAATATAGGCATCACGTCCGTGTCAAGTAGACCGACTCCTGCCTGCATCTACTACTATTACTCCACACATTGGCCGCTATCCATCATGCATCTAGAGTATTAAGTTCATAAGAATGGAGTAACACCTTAAGTAAGATGACATGATGTAGAGGGATAAACTCAAGCAATATGATGAAAACCCCATCCTTTTTCCTTGATGGCAACAATACAAACGTGCCTCACTACCCCTACTATGTCACTGGGTGAGGACACCGCAAGATTAAACCCAAAACTAAGCACCTCTCCCATTGCAAGAAGAACCAATCTAGTTGTCCAAACCAAACCGATAATTCGAAGAGAAATACAAAGATATCAAATCATGCATATGAGAATTCGGAAGATACTAAAATAATATTCATAGATAATCTGATTATAAATCCGCAGTTCATCGGATCTCGACAAACACACCACAAAATAATATTACATCGGATAGATCTCCAAGAACATCGAGGAGAACATTGTATTGAAGATCAAAGAGAGAGGAGAAGCAATCTAGCTACTAGCTATGGACCCGGTAAACTACTCAAGCTTCATCGGATCCCCCTCCAGCAGGGTGCCGGAAAAGGCCCCAAGATGGGATCTCACGGGAACACAAGGTTACGGCGGTGTAAAAGTATTTGGTGGACGCTTCTGGTGGTTTGGGAATATTTAGGAATTTATAGAGCTGGTTTTAGGGTTAGGGGACTCCCGAGGGCCCCACAGGCCCTCAGAGCAACCCCCTAGAGCACGCCCCTAAGGCTTGTGGCCTCCTCGGGGGTCTCCTGGCCCTCTCTCCAAGCTATGTGGTGTCTTCTGGTCCAAGAAAAATCATTGCAAAAGTTTTATTCTGTCTGGACTCCGTTTGATATTCCTTTTCTATAGAACTTAAAAACAAGGGAAAAAACAGAGACTGGCACTGGGCTCTAGGTTAATAAGTTAGTCCCAAAAATAATATAAAATAGCATATTAGTACATATAAAACATACAAAAGAGATAATATAATAGCATGGAACAGTAAAAAGTTATAGATACATTGGAGACATATCATACATATCCTTATTATAATAAGCCAAAAGCTTAATCATTTCCTTGAAATTACCTTGATTATTGGAATCCTCAGATTCATTGTTTCCTCTAAATAGACGTGCTTGGAACATTAACCACCTGATGCAATCAATAGAGAATAATTACTAATATAATGTATTAAGAAAATTGTCTTAAATTAAATATTTGTTGCTTACCTCATGGCATCAAGAGAAGTCTTAAACCTCAGTCTTGCATCAAGAACCATTTGCTTAGTTTGCTTTTTCATCACCTTTTTCAATATGAGTTGGATTATTTTTCAGATTTTCGTAACACCGAATTGCAAGGTTATGAGCCGAGCTGGGAGTAGTGCCCATATGTTCGAGAAAAGCACATCATTTTCCATCGTTAACCTTCTTCCACCTATCAAATCCTTTGACAATGAATGTGTCCGAACCACATTTCCCAACTGGCTTCTTTGAAAGAGAAAACATGGCAAGCAATAGGCACATTTTGAATCAGTCGAATATTCCAACCACCAAAAATTGTGTACCAATCTTTTTGGAATCACCGACGAACAACACTCCTTTCATTATATTCATAATTTTCCAATTCGGGATGATAGGCCCCCTCACATTTATAAAAATGCCTAGCATCACCTGCCTAGCTTTTGTCCCAAGTAAATACTCTCCCGTCTCTCCCGCTCCCGCGGCGCGCTCCGCACGTGCGCCTCGGGAGATTGATCGCCGCCCCGCTGCCGCCTCCCAGCGTCGCCTCCCCTCGCCGCCGCCGAGTGCGCTGCTGGCGGCCAGCGCGCGGGCGGCGGCGGGCATTCTCCTGCCTCGCCCTCGTGGCGGCGGCGCAGCTGTCGATCGGGACAAGGGCGCCTCGTCCGCTGGTCTCCGGGGCGGGGACGGCTGGATCCGCAGCGATCGGGCTAGGAGGAGGTGGCGCGTGTGGCGGTGCTGGTGGCAGGGTTTCGGTCGAGGTGTTCTTCGATCTAGATCGGGTTCTCCATCGGGGCGTTGCACGGCGGTGGGATCGGAATCGGCGGCAACGTCACTGGTCCGGTGGAGGGCTCCGTTCCAGCCAACCGCGAGATCGGGACGTCGTGGCCTCCGGTGAAAATCGCGTTTGACCGCGGTCATGGCGACGATGGCGGCGTCTCGGACGCCGTTCCTTCTCGAGGCATCGTCGTTGCAGTCACGCAACTTGATCGAAGGCTCGGGAAACCCTTGATCTGGATCTACCGGATCGGACGATGGCGACGTTCGATGTCGTTCTCCCTCCTGGGGGCATTGTTTTGGAGCAAGTGTTGGCTGGAGGGGACAAGAGGAGGAGCGGCGTGGCATCTGGCACGTTGACAACGGCGGGTCTCAGCGGCATGGAGCAGCGGGGGTCTCGCCGGTGGGCGTGTGATGATGGACGAGTGCGGGATGGTGGCGCTGTGCTCGCGTCGTGGTGGCGTCGATGGCGGTGAGGCTGCACGGTTCATGCAATAGTTCAGCTCAAGATGGATTGATGGTGCGTGGCTGCGGCGGCCTCATACCCGGCAGGGGCCTGGTTGACGAAAGCACGCCGGACTGGTGGGTGCCCATACCCGGAAGGAGTCCTGGTTGGGACCTCGTGTCTAAGATGTTAGGTTTGGCTGCGAGGTCTGCTTGGTATTAGGCCTGCACCATCAGCGCCCTTCATCAGTTAGATAGGAGTAGCGACAGAGGTTGCGAAGATGGTAGCTTTGGTCTTACTGTTGTACGACTTTGTTAGGTCTTGTGTTAATAATCAATAAAGTGGCCGTATGCATCGTCCAGATGCAGAGGCCGGGGTATTCCCCCTTTTCAAAAAAAAATCACCTTGCTTTTCTGGAGGGAGTTGCCAAATTTGAGGGTGCCTCCCTGGGTCTCGATCATATTTTGTGGTTATGACTATAGCTTCTTTCGTAACTTCTGGTAGTGGAACATCTTGAGCATCACCTTCAGTATGACTAGGGTTGTTCTCTTCGCTAGGTTGCACATCATTTGAATTAGCACCATCACCATGTTCACATGGCTAAGAGCTTGAACCAATTGGCTTGAAAAAAGTATGGATTGATTGAGATCTCTTCCTCTTCATGTCTAAGAACACAATTGGACAATCAAAAAAATTCTAATTAGTTTTTAATGTCTATATTCTTACAGTTACATTCCAAGACAAAAATTAACCTAATGCTAGTGTTGCAAAAAAACTGACCTTTCTTCCTTGTTTGGTCACTCATCAGTGTGGCCGGCCGGAATATGCTGGGCCGTAGGGGAGTGTGGCCGTCGGGGTCTCAGGGACGGTCGGACGGAAGCCTTCCCTTCTGAACAAAACGGATGGAGAGATTAGATAGAAGATAGAGGCGGTCGGCGGCAGCAAGCAAGTTTTTTAGATCGCAAGAATGAGCAGATTGAAAACAAAGCAAAAGTCATGGTACACGCCGCTGCGGTGCTGCCTGTGCGTAGGTCGTGCATATTGCTTCCAACTCCTTGTCTTCCATCCATGGACCACGGTGGGTTGTGTTTCTTTTTTCCCTTTTGCTGATATATTTGGGCCTTTGGTGTTGTGTGTACATAAATGACTCTGGGCCTCTACCTATGGGAGCGGGGGGGTGAGACAACTATAAATTGTGTGGTTATAAGAAAAATATCGCTCGTAACTAATCTCTATCAAGGGATAACAAGATCGTTGGCGGGTCTAGGCCCCCACCCCCCACCCCCCCCCCCCCTAAAAATGTCCCTGGTTGCAGATACTAAGTCTTATAACCTTGATGACGCAACTATGCTTTCATCCCCAATGTTGTTGGCAGAACTTATGTATCACATGAAAGAAATCCAACAACCTATGAACTCTTGAAGCAACCGGTTTGGAGGAACAAGTTTGAAGAAAACAAGTTTCAAGTGAAGCTGATGCTATCAGATTTTACCTCTGATGTTTATTTGTGTCACACCCATGTGGTGGAGAGATGGGGCCATAGGGGTACATCACCAGAAGCTCTATCAAATTATCTTTCCAATGAAAAAAACCTCACATCATTGGGAGTTGTGAGTCAAAAGTACTAGTCATTCTCGTGGAAGGTGTCCAGGCTGTCAGAGCTTCGCGAATTTCTGAGGAGCTCTCCAACAACTCCCAAAGTTGACTGCTTATTCCCCCAAGGAAGCCATGCAAACCTGCTTACTTTTGAAATCATTTTCACACAAAGCTAAGGGGGGTTGTCCCTGCTATAAAACCCCATCTCCCCCATCCTCTTAAACAACCTTTTGTCAAAACCATTTAGGTACAAGCTTATGCAGCAAGACTGCTAGAGAGATCTGAGAGATCTTACTACCTTTGCTCTTGTGAGTTCATTCGGATTCGCGAGAAGGAGCCTTTGGTTCCCCCCTAGTCCGTGCTCTATGGTTCCGGCCGTTTTGTGTGGATTAGTCCCGGTTTGTGGTTCTGCGATTGTTCGGACAGCGGGTTGGAGTTCTTGTAGCTTCGGTCAGCCATCCCCAACGTACGGGTTGCATCCAACCTTGGCAGGTATAAAGCTAGTTATCCTCGGCTGCTTGCAGCTAGTTATCCCTCCCGATTCGATCCTACTACATGAAGATCGGGCCACCCTCGGGCGTGAACTCGTTCATCGCGTTCTCACCTATCATCTGGCATCAGACCTTTCGTTGACATGGTAAGATCTATTATCCAAGTTTATCTTGCTATCATCCCTTTAGATCGAGTGTTTTTCGTGCTATATTTTCTGTCCTAGAAGTCCAAAGCCCCACCAAAAATAAATCCAAACCTTGTTGGTGCTGAGATCTTGTTGTTGCATACCTTGCATGTTCTTCATCTTTTAGATCTACACCAAGTTCATCCTCGTAGTTCCTTTCAGATTTGGTTGTTGTGATTTGGAAAAAGAGAGAAAAAAAGTGTGGCAAAAAAAGAGTCAAGAGAGAAAAAGAAAGTGTTGTGTAATATCCAAAAGTTTCAGCTTGGTAGAAAAATTTCAGAAGCTTGTGTGTTGTGTGTTTTTCAATCTTGGTGCAAAGGTGCAGCAGATCTATCCCCATATTTTCTTGGTTTGCATCAACTTGATTTCAGCACAAGCCCCTTTTTGTTTAACCCACCGAGCTCCACCAAAAACCAAACCTAGTTCTTTGATCCCTGTCTTTCAATCGCTTTAACACATCCGGGAGAAGCACAATCTGATGTGAACTCATAAGAACTTTGGTGAGTAAGAGGTGAGGTTGTGTGATTCCACAAAATTATCCTATTCCACTTTTGGCCTTACAAACATGGCAGGATCTAGATCAAGTGTTCATGGAGAAAACATTGGGAAAGAAGATGCCCCATTCACACGTGCTAAGTTTCTGGAATTACGGAGCATGATTCAAGAATTTTAGAGGATGCTTAATGAGTGTCTTCGAGCAGGTGGTGATGGGGTTCGACGTCCACATTACCCTGTTGCTCATGAAATGCAGCAAAGAAGACATACTCGAGAGTATGGTGTTGCTGCTCGTGGGCGTGTCACTAGTACTCATGAAGTGCAACAAAGAAGACATGCTCGAGGGCTTGATGTTGCTGCTTGTGGGTGTGTCACTGCTCCTCAAGAAGTGCAGCAAGGAGGACATGCTCGAGGGCATGGTGTTTCTTCTCGTGGGCGTGGCAATGCTTCTCCTGAAGTGCAACAAGGATGTCATGCTCGAGGGAGAAGTTGTAGCACCCATCGGTACAACAACAACCCACCGCAAAGCATGGTTGTGGTTGATGGAACGGCTCCGGTGATTCATAGCCCATGTTCACCTAAGAGGCTCACTCCTAATATTGGCGTCTCGATCACCACTACTGTCCCAACATCCAAGAAACATGTCCCACAAATTACATGTGAGGAAGAGAGTCCACAATCCAAAATCCCACAACATGAAAGTGATAAGAAAAGCAAGCTGAGTGACTCCACCAAATGTGAGGAAGAGTGTCCACTTTCCACAATTCCATATATTGAGAGTAAGAAAAGTGAGGTGAGTGAGTCCACAAAATGCGAGGATCAGGTTGTTCATCATGAGATTAGAGAAATGAAAGATCTCCACCTAGATATACCACACATTGAGGGAGAGAAGATTAATGAGTTGTGTGAGTCCACAAAATGTGAGATTGAGATCATTCCGCACCTCATTAGAGAGATAAGTGATCCACAACTCAATATACCACACAATAAGAGTGAGAGGATAAGTGAGTTATGTGAGTCCACTATGAGGTTCAGATTTTTCAACAAGAGAATAGCGAGATGAGTGATCCACCACCATGGGAAATTAGTAGTCCACCAAATGAAAAGAGAGAGGAACATTCAATACATTTCACAAAATTCTCTTTCTTTGCAATATGTGCAGGTGCAAAATGCATACCTATCAGCTCTCTTGCAACAATGGGAAATTGAGATTCAAGAACAAATATGGAGGACATGGAGTACCAGTACACAAGGTGCATGTGTGAATATTAATTTTCAGAAAGGCATTCAAGTACTCAATGAGGTAAAACAAAAAGGATCTTCCATTTTGATGAAACCAGAGGTATGCACTTATGAGTTTTTGAAGCAATGGCGTGATAAGATTAGAGAAAAATTTCTTGGTACATCATCCATCCAGCAATATGATTTTCTAATCTTGAAGAGGCTATAAAAGATCCAATAAAGTTGTACGTTGCACATGATTATTCATCATTTTCTTTTCCTAGTTATTTTGTATTGTCCTCGTGCTATAATTTTGCAGACCAAATGAAGTTGAGGACAACTTTTCTCCAAGAGATGGAGGCTGGTAAGAACATGATGATGATGGGTAAAGGAATTCCTAAGTCGAACAAAGCATCATATTGGCATCATCCATAAGATAGCAAAGTTGAAAATTAAAATTCTCTATATCATGAAACCTTTGCATTATGATTTGGTATTGTCCTACTTTCTTTTGTGTTATGACCAGGTAGAGTCGAGGACGACTCCTTTTCAAGACAGGGGGGTGATGAGGACATCACAGTCATTGAAACAACACCAATCATGCCTGGAAAAACTCCAAGTTGTGACAAACAAATAAAAGATCAGATGCAACCCAATTCGAAGGTGAAAGCTACAAATGAGGATTGCATTATTTTTTGCATCAATATTATCTACTTCCCTTCCACTTATCTTTTGTAGATCAAAGAGAGTCGAGGACGACTCTTCATCAAGGGAGGGAGGATGATGAGCACATGGGTACATCATACACGACATTTTAGAAAAATGCACAATTTAGCTGGAAAGAATTGCTAAGCCGAATCAAGCAAACACATGACCAGGTGAGCGCTAACTTAAGTTTACCTTATAACCTTGATAATGGAAACTATGCTTTCATCCCCATTGTTGTTGGCAAAACTTACGTATCACATGGAATAAATCCAACAACCTATGAACTCTTGAAGCAACCGGTTTGGAGGAACAAGTTTGAAGAAAACAAGTTTCAAGTGAAGCTGATGCTATCAGATTTTACCTCTGATGTTTCGTTGTGTCACACCCATGTGGTGGAGAGACGGAGCCATAGGGGTACATCACCAGAACCTTTATCAAAATATCTTTCCAATGCAAAAAACCTCACATTATTTGGAGTTGTGAGTCAAAAGTACTAGTCATTCTCGTGGAAGGTGTCCAGGCAGTCAGGGCTTCGTGAATTTTCGAGGAGCTCTCCAACAACTCCCAAAGTTGACTGCTTATTCCCCCAAGGAAGACATGCAAACCTGCTTACTTTTGAAACCATTTTCACACCTAGCTAAGGGGGTTGTCCCTGCTATAAAACCCCATCCCCCCATCCTCTTAAACAACCTTTTGTCAAAACCATTTAGCTACAAGCTTATGTAGCAACACTGCTAGAGAGATTCGAGAGATCTTGCTACCTTTGCTCTTGTGAGTTCATTCGGATTCGCGAGAAGGAGCCTCTGGTTCCCCCTAGTTCGTGCTTGCTACGTCTTGAGCTTGCGTTGATTTTCCTTGAAGAGGAAAGGGTGATGCAGCAATAGTAGCGTAAGTATTTCCCTCCATTTTTGAGAACCAAGGTATCAATCCAGTAGGAGGCTCCTCAAAAGTCCCACGCACCTACACAAACAAACAAAGAACTCGCAACCAACGCAATAAAGGGGTTGGCAATACCTTCACGGCCACTTGCGAAAGTGAGATCTGATAGAGATAGTATGATAAGATAAATATATTTTTGGTATTTTATAATATAGATGCAAAAGATGCAAATGAAAGTAGACCCGGGGGCCATAGGTTTCACTAGAGGCTTCTCTCAAGATAGCATAAGTATTGCGGTGGGTGAACAAATTACTGTCGAGCAATTGATAGAAAAGCGAATAATTATGAGATTATCTAGGCATGATCATGTATATAGGCGTCACGTCCGCAACAAGTAGACCGACTCCTGCCTGCATCTACTACTATTACTCCACACATCAAGCGACTCCTGCCTGCATCTAGAGTATTAAGTTCATAAAGAACAAAGTAACGCATTAAGCAAGATGACATGATGTAGAGGGATAAACTTATGCAATATGATATAAACCCCATCTTTTTATCCTCGATGGCAACAATACAATACGTGACTTGCAACCCTTTCTGTCACTGGGTAAGTACACCGCAAGATTGAACCCAAAGCTAAGCACTTCTCCCATGGCAAGAAAGATCAATCTAGTAGGCCAAACCAAACTGATAATTCGAAGAGACTTGCAAAGATAACTCAATCATACATAAAAGAATTCAGAGGAGATTCAAATATTTCTCATAGATAAACATGATCATAAACCCACAATTCATCGGGTCTCGACAAACACACCGCAAAAAGAGTTTACATCGAATAGATCTCCACAAGAGAGGGGGAGAACATTGTATTGAGATCCAAAAAGAGAGAAGAAGC
Organism: Aegilops speltoides; assembly: GCA_021437245.1. Lineage (NCBI taxonomy): Eukaryota > Viridiplantae > Streptophyta > Magnoliopsida > Poales > Poaceae > Aegilops > Aegilops speltoides. The sequence goes on along the minus strand of CM038144.1, from coordinate 323,616,808 downwards.
CATCTAGCTAATAACTATGGACCTGAAGGTCTGTGGTAAACTACTCACAACTCATCGGAGGGGCTATGGTGTTGATGTAGAAGCCCTCCATGGTCGATTCCCCCTCCGGCGGAGCGCCGGCGAAGGCTCCAAGATGGGATCTCGCGGATACAGAAGGTTACGGCGGTGGAAATTGTGTTTTGTTGGCTCCCTGGATGTTTTCGGGGTACGTAGGCTTATATAGGAGGAAGAAGTACGACGGTGGCCGCCCGATGGACCCACGAGATAGGGGCGCGCCCTGTATGGGCGGGCATGCCCTACCCTCTCGTGGCCGCCTCGGCTGCTTCTTGACTTGCACTCCAAGTCCTCTGGATCACGTTCATTCCAAAAATCACGCTCCTGAAGGTTTCATTCCGTTTGGACTCCGTTTGATATTCCTTTTCTTCGAAATACTGAAATAGGCAAAAAATAGCAATACGGGCTGGGCCTCCGGTTAGTAGGTTAGTCCCAAAAATGATATAAATGTGTAAAATAAAGCCCGTAAACATCCAAAAGGGGTAATATAATAGCATGGAATAATCAAAAATTATAGATACGTTGGAGACGTATCAGTGCTCTACGGTTCCGGCCGTTTTGTGTGGATTAGTCCCGGTTTATGGTTCTGCAATTGTTTGAACAGCGGGTTGGAGTTCTTGTAGCTTCGGTCAGCCATCCCCCAACGTACGGGTTGCATCCAACCTTGACAGGTATAAAGCTAGTTATCCCCGGCTGCTTGCAGCTAGTTATCCCTTTTGATTCGATTCTACGACGTGAAGATCGGGCCACCCTCGGGCGTGAACTCGTTCATCGGGTCCTCACCTATCACGCTCCGACGGCACCACCACGCCTGAAATTGTATTCTCTCAGTGCTACACCTAGAACTATTGCCCCAAGTGGTAGTACCGCTAACCTGAGCGATAGTACCGCTTCTATGCAGGCTGAAGGCATAACAGTTGGATTTGGGAGGGCCTATAAAAAGGGGTCTTCTTCCCCATTGCATTCTATCCTTTGAGTTTGTGTTTTGCCACCATTGTTGACCTTCTTCGAGCTTGCTATCTCTCAATCCCTCCACTTGAGGGAAAAGAGAGAGGAGATCTAGATCCACATTTCCACCAATCACTTTCTCATGTATTTGAGGGGGGGCCCTTGGATCTAGATCTTGCAGTTCTTTGTGTTCTCTTCTAGTTCTTCCTCTCATTTTCCCCATAGCATTAGTTGTTGTTGTGGGATTTGGGAGAGAAGGACTTGGGCACTTCGTGTGCCCTTGTCATTACATTAGTTGCATCAGTTTGAGTTCTCCACGGTGATATTTGGAAGTGAAGTTTGAGAGTTTGTTACTCTTTGTGCTTGGTACCCTAGAACTTGTTCCTCCTGGGTGCTTGGGCACCCTAGAAGTTTGTTGGTGACTAGGAGCTCAATCATTGTGGTGTGAAGCTCCGGGCAAGCATCGGGGTCTCCAATTAGGTTGTGGAGATTGCCCCGAGCAATTTGTACGGGTTTCGGTGACCGTTCCTAAGGGTTGCCAAAGTGTACGGGTACCGGTGACCGTCCCAAAGGGTTGCCATTTGTACGGGTTTGGTGACCGCCCTCAAGGGCCCCTTGGTGGAATCACGACACCTTGCATTGTGCGAGGGCGTGCGGAGATTATGGTGGCCCTAATGGATTTTTGGGGAGCATTGTGCCTCCACACCGCTCCAAACGGAGATTAGCATCCGCAAGGGTGTGAACTTTGGGATACATCATCGTCTTCGCATGCCTCGGTTATCTCTTACCCGAGCCCTTTACTTATGCACTTTACTTTGTGATAGCCATCGTTTGACATGATATATATCTTGCTATCACTTAGTTGTTTATCTTGCTTAGCATAAGTTGTTGGTGCATATAGGTGAGCCTAGTCGATTTAGGTTTTGTGCTTGAAAAATTAAACGCTAGTTTTATTCCGCATTTGTTCAACCTAAACCGTAGTTATATTAAAGCGCCTATTCACCCCCCCCCCTCTAGGCGACATCCACGATCTTTCAGCAGCACCAGCGAAGGAATCGCTCGGGTTCGGTTAGTGAAGGGATCGATCGACTTCAGTACGTAGTGGGATCAATCGATTGCTCGGGTTCAATAAGCGAACGCCTCACTTGGGTTGAGTTAGCGAGCACCTCATACAATCGCGCATACGAGAGAAACGCGCAAACCACTGCATCGCCCAACCCCGACCACCCACCATAACTGAGAACTCCCCAAAATTTTCCTCGCCCTCGCTTCTACCACAATTTTTCACGTCACGGACGACCCAAAGAATGTCATGCAGGTGCGTCTCCAGCCCGCCCAGGACGAAAAAACCATTTTCTCTCATGATCTTTTGTCATAGAAGTATGAGCCCACCATATCTATGATGATACATGTTTTGGTCACAATTATTATCATAGAAGTGTCATAACCATGACAGAAAAAGTTGTTCGGGCCATAATGTCACGGATCTGTCTTTTTTTATGGTGATCCCCCGCATGACCTGACAGTGACCCACTTCTCCACCTCACCGGAAGGTAGTATGGTCGCACCGACCACCCCTGCACCTGCAACCAGCATCGACCTCAACGCCACACCTGGGTCTGGCGCCGGCAAGTCGGCCCCCGGGACACAAAAGAAGCGGACTCGTGTGATCCTTACGGCCAACCTTCCCGACGCCCGCAACCTATTCGAGGAAACGCCGGTGCATGATGAGATGGCTGCTACCAAGATTTCATGGAAAATATAATCTTTGAGGGTGCTGGCCATGACTATGTTGCCGATGAGACCCAAATCCAGGATGGCCGCAGCCAAGATGGAGGTACCGAATACTTCAGCGGCCACGACAAGCAAGAAGCCACCGACGGCCAAGGCGAGCAATGGCAAGAAGATATGTATTGCAAAGAGGAAGAAGATGGCGTTGATGTTCTTTGTCGATGATATCACTACACAAGACAATGCACAAAGGAGGAGGCGGCAAAGCATTCAGACAGGATCATACACCAAAGAGGAGTACAAGTTGATTTGCGAGGGTTGGAAGGAAATAGGGCAAGATCCCAAGACACGCGCCGAGGAAAAAGGAGCAGTTTTTTGGGGGAGAGAGTCATGTATACTTCCATGAACGTAGGATGTTCCCGCCCCACAAGTTTTTGAGCAAGCATGGCATTGGTTCAATCCAAAAGAGGTGGGCATTCATCTAACAAGAATGCAACAAGTTTTGTGCCGCCTTGAGAGCATCCAAGGGCGTCTCGTGAGTGGCCTAGGCGTGAGCGACATGGCATACAATTTCCTCTCTCTGTTCATATGTCCTTTCATGATTGTTGCATTGTGTCCTTCACTATTACATTGTTGTTATCACTTGTATTTGAAGGCATTCCAAGCTTTGGAAGCCTTCAAGGCAAGTCATTCACCCTCACCCATTGTTGAACGATCATTTGCAATTGCCCCAAGTTTAAGGAGCAAGACCAACTCCAAGGTGGACGAGAAGCGGCCAAGGGGCAAGACCAACTCCAAGGTGGACGAGAAGCGTGATGTGGCTACATTTGCCTTACAATAAATTTTGCAAGGCATGGTGACCCAAAATGAAGCAAGGGAGGAGAGAAAGCACCAAAAGAAACATAAGCAAATGAAGGTCTACATCAAGCTACAAACGAAGAAACTCGAGATGGAGGAGGTCGTTCAAAAGAAGAAGTTAGAGATGGAGGTCCAAATGAAGAAGTTCGAGATTGAAGCGACCAAAGCGAAGACCAGAGCAAAAAGAGGTGGTGATCACTTGCCTGTCGGAAGAGGTGGAGATCGTGAAGGTGGACCTGAGCAAGGTGTCCCCGAGGAGAAGGCCATGGTTCGTGAAGAAGCAAAAAGAATTTATCGAGCTTGATGATTGAGCTATGGCTGAGAGCACCATCATTTTGTATGCCGGCTTGTGATGTACTACTACTCACATCTAAATGTTATATAGGATCCTATTTTAAAAGTTTAAAAAACTGGACCTTACAAAGTGAGACACTTACACATGTCGTGGGGATGCGTGATTTCTCGGAGCCCCAACTTTGGCGCAGATCAGGCAGCTCAAGTGGCGACAGTGGCCAGAGTGGGCTGCCGGACAGCTCCCCGGAGTCCTTCACGGGAGGAGATTGGATGGTTTTGCCATGGACGCGTGGAGTGTGTGATGACCGTGGCGGCGGCCAGGGGTTCGCCGGCGGCGGCGGTGGAGGCAGGTCGTACATGCAGGCCCTCCAGGGCAGGGTGGGGCCCTCCCTTTGACGCCTTCCACCAATGGCAGGGGCTGTCACGCCCGCTTTTGAGATCAGCAGGTTAGACCGACCCCAGGACCGAGAATTTTAAACGGTGAACATGGGGCGGACCGTCTCGAAAGATCGGGTGGCCAATGCGGTGCTACCAGCGAGGGAGGATGGCGCATCTGTGCCTACACGCAGCATTGGAGGGAGTGCAGTACCCAAGGAGATTTCTGGGACCATCCAAACGGCTACAAGGCTGGTCGACGGGCCCGAGACAGATGGGAGACAGACCAGAACTGCGGAACCCACACCGACCAGCGAACCAGAATTGGACAGGGGCCAGCAGCTGGGTGCGGTTCCATGCGAGACAGCGACTGGGGAGGCCAGGGATCGTTTGAAGATGGAGCATGTGGCCAGGCAGGTCTCTAGTCACAGGACGGTGACAGGTGAGCCACAAGCGATCCTTATGGAGGGGGATCAGACCGCCCTGGGATCCGAGCAGGGTGGAGATGCTCTGGCGAATGGCTGGGACCCGGTGGCTGATGCGCTCGCTGCGGCCAATCAGGCGGCTCCACAGGTGGGACCCGGGATCGCGACGGCATCAACCTTGGATGCCGCACCAATTGGACTGGGGATTCCTGCGTGTGTTCCAGCATTGGATGCCCCGATTTTGGAGCCTAGGGATCCGGCGCCCACGGGTGCAGCTGCATGTGAGGTGACCATGTCCGGCGTCATGCAATTGGTTGCTGCGAATGCGTGTGACTTGACCACGTCCGGCGACATGCAGATGGTGTTACACAGGGAGGATAGCATGGTGCAGCACGTGGAAGAGGGGCTCTCGGCCAAGGAGCAGATGGCTCTGGGTAACATCAAGTCCTTTTGTGTCGGACTGCTCAAGAAACTTGCCCCGCCGCTGCTGAAGGAGATCGAGACTATCAGAGGAGTGTGTACTGGTCAGGACCCATTTACACCGCGGTGCAACACTCGGTCGGTGGGTGCGGGCAACCGGTCCAAATCCAAGGCCACGGCGGCAGAAACGATCTTGCTCAAGACCTTGGGCATCACAGAAGATGATCTTGCCATGTCGGAGGAGGCACTTGACCAGCTGCGTGTTGTCTTCAACTCGCCTCTTCGCGAGCCACAGCTCAAAGCCATTGCGGCCATCTTTGGGAAGGCGTTGCCAGTCAACTTTGGCAACAAGATGGAGAGCACGATCGTCGTGTAGGAGGTGTGTGGCTCGTATGGACATTGGGGCTTTTTGCTTTCTTATGCCGTACATAGCCGTGGAGTTGGTTTGTTGGAATGTGAGGGGTCTCAACAGCCCAGCGAAACATGACGCCTTTCGTGAACTAGCGGACCCCATGAAAGTAGCGATATGGTGTATCTTAGAAACAAAGTTGTAGAGGGTGGATCAGTATGTTATTTTGCAATGCCTTGGGCCTAATTACGATGGGTTTGTTTACTTGCCGGCCTCATCTACTAGGGGTGGTATTTTTGTCGCTTGGGACTCCTCGAAGGTTTCGATCACTAACATGGTGAATGATACCAACTTCACCACGGGATACGTGACACCGAAGGAGGGGGTACCCTGGTGGTTGTCGGTAGTTTACGGGCCTCAAGAGAACTCTCAAAAGGTTGCAATGCTTGAGGAGCTCTCGGCTAGGAGGCAGCTTTGCCCAGGGCTGTAACGCCCCGGATCCGATGCGCCAGCTGTCCGTCAGTTATTCGTCGTTGTTGCCATGTCATGTGCTTGCGTGTTGCACTTTGCCATGTCATCATCTGCATTTCATATCATGTCATCATGTGCATTTCATTTTGCATACATGTTCGTCTCATGCATCCGAGCATTTTCCCCGTTGTCCGTTTTGCAATCCGGCACTCCTATGTCATCCGGCGTCCCCTTTTGCCTCTTCTCTTGTGCGGGTATTAAACTTCCTCGGAATGGCCCGAGGTTTGCCAAGCGGCCTTGGTATAGCACCGGTAGACCGCCTGTCAAGTTTCGTGCCATTTGGAGGTCGTTTGATACTCCAACGGTTAACCGGGTAACCGTAAAGCCTCTTTGAGTTGCAGCCCAACACCCCTTCCAAAGTGGCCCAAAGCCCAGCAAACTCCCCTCCATGCTCTCGGTCGTTCGATCACGATCGCGTGGCCGAAAACCGCTCCTCATTTGGACTCTTCTGCTCCTCTATGCCTATTTATACACCCTCATTCCAAATCCGGATGATTTCCCGAACCCTAGCCCGCTCCTCTCAAGGCCCGGACACGTCCGTCCGGCGCGCCAATCCGAGCCGCCACGTGGCGCCTAACGCCGTCGCCGCCGCTGCCTCATGAGCCCACGGCGGGCTCATGAGCCCGACTCCGCCGCCCGCCGCCACGCGCGTCCTCCGCCGCCAAGCGCCACTGTCTCCCGCATCGAACCCGCCGCCGTCGCCGCCCGCCACCTCGTCTTCCGCGCCGCCTGTCGCGGGCGAAGCCACATGATTGCCTTCGCCGCAAGCGCCTCTCCGCGCCCGTCGCTGGCCAGCGTTGCCGCGCGCCGCTTCTTCCCGCACCGCCGCCAAGATCCGCGCCGCCGCCCGCGAGGTCCGCCGCCGACCAGCGCCCTCGTTCCGCTTCGCCGCCGCTGAAACCGGCCGGATCCGAGCGCCAAGGCGGATCTGCCCTCTCGCCGCCTCCCGCCTTCCTCGGGGGCTCGCGAGTTCCCACCAGCCGCCGCCGCCCCTTGCCATAGCTCCTGCTGTGCGGGAGCACGAGAGGAGACGACGAACGGCCTCCGCTTCGCTTCGGGGCCTAGCAGCGCCCACCAATTAAGCTCCAAATGAGGCCAGCCCAACCGCTGCCGAGATCCAATTAAGCCGGCTGCCTCCTCCTCCGTCTGGGCCAAGGCCCATGGGTGAGCAAACCCCAGCGCCTCCTTTCCCTTCATTTGGGCTATCGATTCGCCCATGTCATATTTTTTCTCGCTCGTGAATTTGCCCAATTATCCAGTCTGCGAGCTTTCTGATTAGTCCCTAGACTTCATGCATTAATAACTCACAAACCGTGCATCGGATTAAAATGATTTATATATGTAAAATGCTTAGAATTTTGTGTAGATTAATAATATCCCACTTTCATCCATGTTTGAAATGTTTAAAATGCTGTTTTATTAAATTTGCATAAATGCCACGCTAAAATGATTTATTTCATAACTATTTAACCGTAACTCCGTTTTAAATAAACTTTATATGTAAATGGGGTGGAAAAATGCCTAGATTAACATGGTCCACTTTATTTTCCTGTTTAACAACTTTAAAATATGTTTTAGGGCAGAACAGTAGCTAATTCAAAATTTGCATATGAGGACTTACCGGAATTGTTATATGTTGTTTCCGGCCTCATTTAAACTTGCCTTGATGTGTTGTTCTTGTTTGCATCATCTCTTGCCATGAGTAGCCTCATCTAGCTTTCTCATGCATCATGCTTGTTGTACATCATGTCTTGTTCATGTGTGGTGTATTTACTATGTTGTGTGCTTCTTCTCGATAGTTCCCGTTTCGTTGCGATCGTGAGGATTCGTTCGTCTACGTGTGGTTCGTCTTCATGGTTTCATCTTCTTCATGGACTCATTCTTCTTCCTTGCGGGATTTCAGGCAAGATGACCGCTACCTTGGATCTCACTACTATCATTGCTATGCTAGTTGCCTCGTTCTTTCGCTATGCTGCGCTTCCTATTACCTGTTTGTCCAACCATCCCATATTGCCATGAACCCCTAACCTTTGACACCTTTCCTATGCAAACCATTGTTTGGCTATGTTACCGCTTTGCTCAGACCCTCTTATAGCGTTGCTAGTTGCAGGTGAAGTTGAAGATTTCTCCATGGTGGACAGGGTTTTGTTGGGATATCACAATATCTCTTATATTATTAATGCATCTATATATTTGGTAAAGGGTGGAAGGCTCGGCCTTATGCCCGTGTTTTGTTCCACTCTTGCCGCCTAGTTTCCGTCATACCGGTGTTATGTTCCCGGATTTTGCGCTCCTAACGCTGTCGGGTTATTTATGGGACCCCTTGACAGTTCGCTTTGAATAAAACTTGTCCAGCAAGGCCCAACATTGACTTTTAACATTTGCCTCACCTAGCCCTTTTTCCTTGGGAGTCGCGCCTCGAGGGTCATCTTATTTTTACCCCGGGCGCTGCTCGTTGTGAGTGTTGGTCCAAACTCATCGGCCACGGTGGTCACCAGGGCAACTCTGGGCTGGCCTACCGGAAGTTTGGACAATCCGGTGTGCCACGAGAACGAGATATGTGCAGCTCCTATCGAGGATTTGTCGGCACATTCGGGCGGCTTTGCTGGTCTTGTTTTACCATTGTCGAAATGTCTTGATGTACCGGATTCCGAGACCGATCGGGTCTTCCGGGTGAAGGTCTATTCCTTCGATGATCGCGAGAGCTTGTCATGGGCTGTTGGGACACCCTGCAGGTATAAACTTTCGAGAGCCGTGCCCGCGGTTATGTGGCGATGGGAATTTGTTAATGTCCGGTTGTAGATAACTTGACACCGATCCGAATTAAAACGCATCAACCGCGTGTGTAGCCGTGATGGTCTCTTCTCGGGAGTCCGGAAGTGAACACGGTTTCGGGTTATGATTGACGTAAGTAGGTGTTCGGATCACCTCTTGATCATTGCTAGTTGACGACCGCTCCGCTTGTTTCTCTTCTCGCTCTCATTTGCGTATGTTAGCCACCATACTTGCTTAGTCGCTGCTGCAACCTCACCACTTTACCCCTTCCTTACCCATTAAGCTTTGCTAGTCTTGATACCCATGGTAATGGGATTGTTGAGTCCTCGTGGCTCACCGGATACTTCCAAAACCAGTTTGCGGTGCCTATGTTACCGAAAGCGGTGACGCAACCAAGCTCAAGGAGGAGCTTGATGAAGATCTTGCCCTTTGTGTTGTTTCGTTCTAGTTGATCAAGAGTGGAGCCCGGTTGGGGTCGATCGTGGACCTTTATCGATTTGGGGTTCTTCTTTTATTTTGGTTCCGTAGTCGGACCTTGATTGTATCTGAATGATGTAATGCTTTATTCATGTAATTGTGTGAAGTGGCGATTGTAAGCCAACTATGTAACTCTTTCCCTTATGTATTACTTGGGTTGTGTGAAGATTACCTCACTTGCGACATTGCTTTCAATGCGGTTATGCCTCTAAGTCGTGCTTCGACACGTGGGAGATATAGCCGCATCGAGGGCGTTACAGGGGCCGTGGATGGCAGTTGGCGACTTTAGTATGATTCTTCACGCTGTCGACAAGAATAACTCTCTGTTGGATAGAAGGATGATGGGGAAGTTCATGAGATTCGTGGATGACAATGCGCTCAAGGAGTTATTTTTGCATGGTAGAAGGTTCACATGGAGCAATGAGAGGGAGAGACCCACGTTGACCAAAATTGATCGTGATTTGGTCTCCGTGGACTGGGAACTAGCGTACCCGGAATGCTTGCTGCAGGCTTTATCTACGAATGCCTCAGACCACTGCCCGCTATTTCTATCGTTGGAGGAACATGTGCACCCACGTAAAAGATTTTGCTTTGAGCTCTTCTGAACCAAGTTGGAGGGGTTTCTAGAGGCGGTGCAGGAGGGATGGAGATGTGACGAGTCCATCTCGGATTCGTTCGTGAGGCTGGATGTTCTATTGAGAAGCTGCGCTAAACATCTGACGGCATGGGGGCAGAGGAGAGTTGGAAACATTAAGCTGCAGATTGCCATTGCAAACCTTGTGATCCTAAGGTTGGACTGTGCGCAGGAGTCGCGGATACTCACCGGAGAGGAGAGATGGCTGCGTGGAACTCTGAAACACCTGGTCTTGGGGATATCATCGTTGGAGCGGACGATTGCGAGACAACGGTCAAGGATGAGATGGCTACAGGAGGGAGATGCCAACACCAAGCTTTTCCACTTGGTGGCCAACGGGAGGAAACTCAAAAACTTTATCCCTGCGATCTCGGTCGATGGAATCACCATCACAGAACAAAAAGCAAAGGAGGAGGCATTCTTTGAGGCTTATAGTGAGCTGGTGGGGAGATGCGGCACGCGAGAGCACACCTTAGGCCTAGACTTCCTGGGCATTGAGCCTATCGACTTGGAGGACCAAGATCTAGTTTTCCAAGAGGACGAGGTTTGGAAAGTGGTGAGGGACATGCCCTCGGATCGCGCGCCTGGGCCTGATGGGTTCATTGGAGTTTTTTTTCCAGAAAGCTTGGTCTATTGTGAAGAGGGATGTGATGGCAGCGTTGAACAAACTGTTCCTTAATAATGGGAGAGGGTTTGGGAGGCTAAATCAGGCGCTAATCACCTTGATCCCCAAGAACCCTGAGGCATGTCAGATCAAAGACTTTAGGCCAATATGCCTGGTTCATAGCATCCCAAAACTGGCGTCCAAACTTCTGGCTGCACGTCTTTGCTCGCGCATGAGAGAGCTGGTGCATGCAAATCAATCAGCGTTTGTTAAGGGAAGGAATATCCATGACAACTTCTTACTTGTCAGGCAACTTGCAAGGAAGCTTTACAAAAGGAAAACGAAGAGTGTGATGCTCAAGCTGGACATTTCTCATGCCTTCGACTCCTTGTCTTGGTCGTTCTTGTTCGAAGTGCTGAGAGCCAAGGGCTTCTCGAGAACCTGGAGGTCTTGGATCGCAACTCTGCTCACCACAGCCAGCTCGAGGGTGGTTGTCAATGGGTGTGCTGGCAAGAAGTTTATGCATGCTTGTGGTCTAAGGCAGGGGGACTCCATCTCACCCCTTCTCTTTGTCATTGCGATGGATGTCCTCTCGGCTATGATCTTGAAGACGAAGGAGACGAATGTAGTTAGCAAGATACCCGGCTGTGCTCCGATACAGAGACTATCCCTGTATGCAGACGATGTTGTTATCTTCATCAGGCCGAGCTGGACAGATCTGTGGTTTATTTAGGAGGCCCTGAGGTTATTTGGCAAGGCCTCTGGCCTCAAGGTTAACTTCACCAAGTCCGCGGCTATCATGATCAGATCGAATGAGGAGGAGGAGGAGTTAGTGCAGCAGGCCATGCCATGGAAGCTGGAGACATTCCCCATTAAATATCTAGGGCTACAGTTGGGGATCAAACAACTCACGAGATCAGAGTGGCAGCCTATTGTGGATCAAGCGCTGAAGTTGATGCCAGGATGGCAGCGTGGCCTCGTCACACGTCCCGGTCGCCTCCTTCTGGTGAACCAGGTGGTGAGGGCCAGACCCATACACCACTTGATTGTGGCAGAGGCCCCGAAGTGGGCACTGGAGAGAGTGGATAAGGGATGTCGTGCCTTCTTCTGGGCAGGCTCGGAGGAAATCCAGGGAGGCCATTGTGCAGTTGCGTGGCGCCTGGTTTGCCGGCCTAAGCAGATGGGAGGTCTCGGGGTGGTGGATCTCTATAAACATGGTATCGCCCTCAGACTTAGGTGGGAGTGGTTGAAGCGCACCGACAACTAGCGTCCTTGGCAGGGGCTCAGCTACTGCTCCGACAAGCATGTCAGGATGGCCTTCGACAGCCTGGTCAAGTGGGAAGTCGGGGAAGGTTCGACGACTTTGTTCTGGCGTGATCGCTGGATCAGTGGCTCCTGTGTGAAGGAGATTGCCCCGCTACTTGTTGGCAAAGTGCGGCAGCAGGTAGTTAATGAGAGGAAAGTGAAAGACGCATTGTATCTTCATGGGTGGACGCAAGATATCATGGGAGAGATGAATACCGAGGAGCTCTCGCAGTTCATTAGGCTGTGGGAGGTGCTGCTAGACATTGAGCTCACTCCTGGCTCGGAGGACACACACATTTGGCAATGGGATGCTACGGGCAAGTACTCGGCAAAAATGGCGTACAAAATGATGTGTGAGGGAGGAGTGCGATTTCAATGTGTTTCGGCTGTCTGGCGCAGTTAGGCTACAATGACCTGCAAGCTCTTCATTTGGCTTACACTTCAGCACAGAGTGTGGATTTTGGACTGCAGACAGAGGCATGGGCTGCAAGATCATGGCTCGGCATGTTACCTTTGTGACCAAGAAGAGGACAATGTGGATCACATACTCATGCAATGTGTATATGCGAGACAAGTGTGGTTTTTGTGCTTCAGAGGGCTGGGCGTGGACGAAGCTTTGATCCCAACCACGGAAGACAGACTAGGTGATTGGTGGGTGTCTGCCAGAAAGCGAATTGACAAGAGATACCGGAGAGGATTCGACACAATCTGCATTTCTGTATGCTGGAATCTATGGAAGCAGAGAAATGGCAGAGTCTTTCGCAACAGCAACATCACCAACGAATGGGGAGCAGCCGGTCTTGTCCACCAGAAACTTAGGCTATGGGCCTCGGCGAGAGGGAGAGGAGTTCTACATGGTATAGAGTAGTAGCCTAGCGTGTGGAGTGGAGGGGTGGACGTGCATGCCGTGTGTGGTAGTGCATTCCGTCGTATGTAATTCTTGTACATAACTCTTTTTCGTCTATAAAGCTAAGGTACGCAGCGCAGCGTACTCTTGAAAAAAAAAATCGAGCTCTTTGAGGAAAGCGGCAAAAGGGCAGCGACCGCAATGGGGTGGCAGTGCGTGCGTCCTTGCGTGGATCTGGAATGGAAAGAGGCCGTTCCTCGGTTCCTGCCGCACCGCATCCGTCCAAGCGCAACCGCCCCAGCCCAGATCCAACCCTCTCGACCCGGCCACCCCCACCCGAGGCAGGAGACCGCGGCCGCCACTGACCCATCCCCACATACCAGTACCACACACGTATCCCCACCTCCTCAGATCCGAGCGCCATGGCCGCCCACCCCCACCCGCATTGCTATGCCTACCGCTAGCGCCCCCATGGCCGCCGCCGCCTCCTGCCGGAGCCCGCTCGTCTGGTTCTTCTCCCTCGCCGCCGCGCTCTTCTTCGCCTCCTGGTACCTCCTCCTCGACTCCGCCGCCGCCCCGGCCGCGCTCGATGCCCGCCGCCAGGGCCTCCGCCCCGCCTCTCCAGGCAGGAAATGCGATCCGGACAAGGCACTGCTGCGCGTGTACATGTACGATCTGCCCCTCGAGTTCCACTTCGGCATGCTCGACTGGGAGCCCGGGAGCGGCGGCGGCGGCCTTTGGCCGGACGTCAGGCACGGCGTGCCGGAGTACCCCGGAGGGCTCAACCTGCAGCACAGCATAGAGTACTGGCTCACGCTGGACCTCCTCGCCTCCGAGCAGGGCGCCCCCACGCCGTGCAACGCCGTCCGGGTGCGCGACCCCGCCAGGGCCGACGTCGTCTTCGTGCCCTTCTTCGCCTCCCTCAGCTTCAACCGCCACTCCAAGGTCGTGCCGCCCGCGCGGACCAGCGAGGACCGGGCGCTGCAGCGGAGGCTGATCGAGTTCCTCGCCGCGCGGCCGGAGTGGCAGAGGTCCGGCGGGAGGGACCACGTTGTGCTCGCGCACCACCCCAACGGGATGCTCGACGCGCGCTACAAGCTCTGGCCCTGCGTCTTCGTGCTCTGCGACTTCGGGAGGTACCCACACAGCGTGGCCAACATCGACAAGGACGTCATCGCCCCGTACCGGCATGTCGTCGACAACTTCTTCAATGACTCCACCGGCTACCACGACCGGCCGACCTTGCTCTACTTCCAAGGCGCCATTTACAGGAAAGATGTGAGTACCCTTTGATGAAGCTTGCTAGTTTTAGCTTAAGCAGGGAATTTAAATCGTGGTGTGATTAGTCAACTTCCATTTTTAATAATATAGCTATTGGTTTTAAAACTTGCTTTGCATGTGTCGTTTCCCTACATAGATTTGAGAATGTTTGCCATGTACTGGGAGTACTATTTAACCGATTTAAGTTTCAGTCAGTAGCACGATCCTAAGCTAGCACAACCTCATCTGTAGTCTGGAGTCTGGACACCCTCCGTGGTACTTGATTTGGACTTCAATGATTCTGGCTACGGGAAATATCCTAGTTGCAATTAATTGCCATTGGATTGCCTTGTTCACTATCCAGCTGAGTTTGGTTGGCTCGTCTTGCTCATTAATCCAGCTCAATTGGTATGCTATCACTTCTTTCATGTGACTGTTACCTACTTATAAGCCCCGTTTATGTTATAGCTCTAGTTAGTCGGTTTAATAATACTTAAGAGGTTCTATAATCTGATAAGGTTGAGAATCCAAAATTGTGATTGTCGCTTTCACACATTTGTGGCACTAGTGTATAATATGGTTTATTAAGCAAGATATACGAATTATTGACTGTCTGAAAACAGAGGTCCTGAGAATGTATGATCTATGTGAAATATTGATGATTCTTATGGTTGTGATCTTTTGAATCACAACCTTGCAGGGTGGTTTCATCCGACAGGAACTTTACTATCTTCTCAAAGATGAGAAAGATGTGCACTTCTCATTTGGAAGTGTGGCTGGTAATGGGATTGAGGAATCGACACGGGGTATGAGGGCATCCAAATTCTGCCTCAACATTGCAGGGGATACGCCATCCTCCAACCGCCTATTCGATTCCATAGTCAGTCACTGTGTGCCCGTCATTATCAGCGATGAGATTGAACTCCCATTTGAAGATATCCTTGACTACTCCAAGTTCTGCATCATAGTGCGTGGTGCAGATGCTGTCAAGAAGGGCTTTCTGATAAATCTGATCAAAGGAATAAGCCCAGAAGAGTGGACAAGCATGTGGAACAAACTGAGGGAGGTAGAAGGGCACTTTGAATACCACTACCCATCTCAGCCTGACGATGCTGTCCAGATGATCTGGAAGACCATAGCTCGAAAAGTGCCCTCAATTCGGCTGAAGGTCAACAGATTACAAAGATTTTCCCGGTCTGAAGCTAACAAAACAAACGATTCTCCAGCAAGATCTTCCTGGCTAGAAAATCAAGCTCGTTGATTTTAGACCAACAAACTCTCCCAGCTGGTTTTCAGTCCTCTGCAAGAGGAGAGTGCCCATAGCGAAGCTGAGCTTGAACCTCAAAGCCGGGAGCAACAGCTACAAGAGATTAATGGAGTAAAGTACTCCTGATACAGTTTACCATCACAATATTACAGATCCGAGGGCCTGGTTTTTGTTCTCCTCCAATTTTCATCGAAAATGTGCTCAACCGTGTAGATTAGGGACAATAACTTTTTGTATCAGAATCTGTATATTCTAGGCAGTAGCGTGATTACTGATTATTTCCACTCTAGTCTTATAGCACTACTTCACAGGTGTAACTCCCCATTCTCGGAGCAAGAGTTTTCATGGTTCCTTGCTCGATTCTATCCATGTGATATCTGCAGATGACCGGCATATGTCGTCCTTCCCTTCCATTACAGGGTCAATGACAAGAATTGCTGCTGTTCAGGCAATTGCATAGGTGCGCAGGTCTTAGTTGCCTTCTTGGTAACTACAGTATTGCCTATCTGATCTGGGCAATTGACAAGCCAGGTAGACTCCTGACTGCCCTTGCGGCTTCCTCATGGGTGTCTGGCCTCTGTACTAATTTCCAGAAGAGTTCGGTTGTCCCAATCCGGTGCGGGCTTCTAGATTTAGATGCAATCCTAACTAGCTTCCCGGCGACCCGGGCCTCCAAGTATTTGGGCCCCACTCTCGGTTTGACAACTTTGGAGAGGGGACTCACAGGCCCCTCCCAATGCTCCACCAGACGGTCTAAGCGTCCATGTCTGCGAAAAAATCGATGTGTGAAGACAATTAAGAGGAGAGAGATGGGTTTGGTGACCCAGGAAGAACCAATGCCAAGCGCGCGAACCTAGGCAAAACATTTAAATAAAGCAAACTCACCAATGCATGAGAGAGTTTAGTAGCTAAATCATTGAATGAAGGGAGCTTAGCTACAAGAAGCTAAGCACCTATGCATTGGGGAGTTTGGTTGCTAAGCTATTTAATATGCTTAGCACCCCATCCAAGCACCAGTCCATTGAGAGCAGCCTCAGTTTCTCGAGGATAAGGCGACGGCAAGCTCTGCTGCCGTGGGATAGTGAAAACATTACTGCCACGTGCCGATGTGCACTCTTCAAGTCGGTGCACACCCCGCAAGTGATATACCACATCATTGCTCTCAACCTTCCTCCTAGCACTATGCATAACTTCAACAAATTGAGCGGGCTTTCTTTGGTCGGGCACGAAGAAGACTACCAGAGTGAAGTTAAGGTCAATTGGCGCACCGTATATCGCCCTGCTGACCTTGGAGGACTGGGCATCATCGACCTCGTTAAGTTTGACAGGGCTCTAAGACTTAGATGGCTTTGGTTCGAACGGAAGGATCCGACGAAAATGTGGGTTGGTTTGTGAAACTCTTGCGACGAGTTAGACCGAGATCTCTTCTACGCGTCCACACACATTACCATTGGCAATGGGGCCCGTGCACCATTCGGGGACTCACCATGGATTAATGGGGAAAGGCCTATTGACATAGCACAATTCATTTTTGCGATTTCCTCTACGAAAGGTTGGAAGGTGAGGGAGGTCATGCAAGGCGATGCTTGGCTTGCCAAGATCAAGCTTCCCACAGACCGGACGATGGACCACTTACGGCAAATTGTGAACCTTTGGGCTCACTCTTGTGCGATTCACCTTGTGGACTGCACCGAGGATGACATCATTTGGAAGCACACGGTATGCGGGCACTACTCCGCCACTTATGCATGCAAAGCTCAATTCCTCGACACCACCCGCGAGGTATGCGGTTTGGAATGTTTGGGTGCCTCCAAAGGTCTTTTTTTTCTTGGCTTGCAATTTAAAACCGGATTTGGATGGTGGATAGGCTTCAAAGGCGCGGATGGCCAAATTGTGTCCTATGTACGCTTTGTAGACAAACCGGGGAATCGGTGGACCACCTCTTTTTCAAGTGTCGGTTTAGTAGGAGGCTTTGGAGCGTGATCAAGGCTTGGCTCAACCTCGACGACTTTGACACTTCTTGTTGGACTGCGGAGCGTTCCATCAAGGATTGGTGGATCAATATGTCCGAGAAGAGTGCGACAAACCGGAAGGCGATGATGTCCCTCACCATGCTTACTTGTTGGATAATTTGGTGTGAGCGAAATGTGAGAGTGTTTCAACACAAATCCACGCTCCCGTCTATCATTCTCTCCAACGTCAAGAACGAGGCAACGCTTTGGGTCACCGCCGGCGTGAAGCCTGTAATTTTTCTTTCGCTTTTGTTTGTAAAAGCAACTCTAAAATCTTTCTTAATTAATGGATGAGGCAAATCTTTTGCCTTTGTTTAAACAAACATAGATTTTAGTGTTTCAAAAAATTCTAAAACGATTGTGAATGTTCAAAAGACATGTGTATAAACCCTAAAAAAGTTCAAGTCCAAACTCCAAATATACATGAAGATACAAAAAAGACAAACTTAGCATGAATAGTGTCAAAAAGGGACAAAAGCAAAAAATGAGATTATTCACATGTGGATTTGTCTTCTTTGTATCTCCGTGTATATTTTAAATTTGGATCTGAAAATTTCAGGGGTAGTAGACATATGTCTTTTAACCATTCACAATTTTTTAAACATGTAAAATTAAATTTTATGGCATGGTATCATATGATGGTTGGTATCACAGGATATTTTCCGATGCCGTGCTACAACACAGGCTCTTTCCCTCTGCTACCGATATCCTAGTGACGTTCATGACTCCTCCTTTTATACCAGTGCATGGGTGTCGCCTACCGTACATCAGCATATCATCTATAGACAGTTCCAACGCTTGAGCTTTATTTTGTCATTGTGTGTCAAGATGGGAACGGGTCGGGTCAACCCGTCGGGCCATTGGCCCAACCCAACAAATCAAGGCCATTGGGTCTGTTGGGTCGGCCTTGTATAGGAATCGGTCCAGTAGAGTCGGCACTGGTTGACCCATTGGATCGGCAGGGTCGACCCGAGGCAATCGCCGCCCCGACCCCAGTCCATGTCTACTGCCCCGACAATTTGTGTGCAGAGATAGACTCACAACTTTGGCTTCTTTGCATAGTCATATTTTTGGCTTAGACTCGTGTTCATGCCTTCTTATGCATATACTCTCATTTTTGGCTGAACTCATATTGCTGGATTCTTACACGCATGCAAAAACTGAGTGTTTCTGCTGATTGTTTGTGCTTTATTCATGCGATGTTTTATTCATACAGAGCTGATCGTCCAAATTCCAGCGAGTACATATATAGGACAGATTAACGTGCTCTTTATTTCCGGACTAGAATGACATTCACTCTTAAGTCTTAACAGGAGGCAAAATGACGAAGCACATAGCTTAAGCCTTTCTTATGTGTGCACATGAAAGATACAATAGTGAACAATGCTCAACACAAGCAATAGTAAATGATAGGGGGACTCAACGATGGTTGTGCGAGTAATCTTGATCGCCCCGTATTCAAATGCTAACAGAAACAAGGTTATAATCCATAGAAGATGCTGCTTGTCTCTTAGTGAATTGAGTTTATTCCATGGAGGGGCCCAGGAGCGGTTCTATGGCGAAATTCAGACGCGGACACCATATTCAGATATACGGTTCACCCTTTCTTCCAGGACATGTCTTCGGTTTTTCAAATCAGAGGCCATGGAAGCCACCTGAAAGATGAAAAGAGCATGCTAAGCTGAAAGCAACTTTTCATAATAGTCAGTGAATAAGTTTTTTTTTACATAAGAGTTATTTCACTTGCCTCTGCTCGTAATTCAAGAGACTGTCTTGTAGGAATAATTCTTAGTTGATCCATCAAACCTAGGGCCACAAGAACAATATGGAACAAATTTAATAAAGAAACGGTCAAATGATGTGTATAGGCTCTTATTTACACATACATTGCTTCAAAGTTTTCTATATTAAAAGGACCATCAATCTTTGAAGAAGAATTCAATACCTGCAGCTGTTGATTCTGCTTTGTAAATAGATCTTATAACGGACTGGATTTGCTTACCAGTAGATCTGCAAAATTCATGAGCATAACATTCAGATGTAGATTATTCTCAAGTATGGCGTTGTTCAAGGAAATGACAGAAGATGATTAGAAAAGCACCACATGTGTACTACCTCAAATCAGTTCGGCCACGCTGCAGATCACTTTCACCAATGACTACTTTGTCCAGGGTGTATTTGGAATCCTTTCTCAAGCTCTCAATAGATGTTTTGTATTCGATCATACTTTGTTCAACATCATTCAATAAATCCTACAAAAATTATATGTGAGGACATCATCATATACGTCCGTGAAGGAAAAGAATGTATGCATGTCATGGTTCTCATCTTTATGACCATGTTAGACAAGGTTGGTTACAGAATAACTGAAACTCAGTCATGACTATGAAAACAGAAAGCATTTGCCAGCATGAGTACTTGGAGAAACCACTGTTACATGATTCAACCGTAATGAAATAAATGGATATTCAGAAGTACTGAACAAACGAAACCTAATATGTTACAGATGTTCAATAAAATTTAAATTAGCATAATCAGAGTTGCGGGCACTGTACCTTCTCAGTTTTAAAACGACCCAGAGTATTGCGGTATAAAAATCTCCGAGGGCCTGATGGTACAACATTCATTAGCTTTGAGACAAAAGAAACCATTGTTCTATCAAGAAAACAACCATATTTCAGTTGAAATAGGGAGAGGGCCACTTTTGAGTTATTTCTTGTTAAGTCGTAAGAGGGATACACTTGCAATGTGCACCACCTTTATATGTAACTGCACAATCCTAATCAACCTAGCGCACAATCAACACAATTAAACCCAAACCTCAGCCCACTTGTTAATCTGCATAGCATTCACAAACCCCAAATTCTGCTTTGGCTTTTCTTGTATTGCTTGGTCCTTGATCATTGGTAAGGGCACTGCGATCTGTTTAGTTATGTTACCATAAGTGTATCAGTATTGGGGCAACATGACTAAAGGGATATGACTTTTTCCCAAAATGCTGATGTGGGATATGTTTAACTCTAAAAATGAATAGCAAAATCATGTGGCATAGCTGGACATGAAATGCCAGTTGCTTAGGGTCAGTTGTCTGCAGGAGGAACAGTGGGTGAGACGTTGGGATGGTGAAAGGAATTCAATACAAGCTTGTCGTCTGGGGTGGGACTGGAAGTCAGGACAGAGGAGGCAAGAGAATCAGGTCAAAGTAGAGCACAGAACGCATGTCCAAACTATGGGAGAGGGCCGGACATTATACTAACACTCTCCCTCACGTCTATGCTCCTTTGGAGTTTATGACGTGGGCAGCGGAAGCGGAGGCAGGCCGCAATTATTTACTGCGTGTCTGCGTTTACTGGGCTTTGAACCCTGAACCTCTTGGTTGCAAGTTTATGCACCTAACTAGTTCACCCATCAGTCCGAACTGGTGGAGAGAGGCGGGCAATATATTTCAACACGCCCTCTCACATCTAGGCTTATTTAGTCCTTAGACGTGGGATCGATGTAGGCCGCAGAATCTTTTTATTTTAATACTGCGTTGGCAGGTTCTTGAACTCAAGAACTCTTGGCTCGGATACCATATTGAATTCATGCTCCAGCCAGTTGCTCCAAAAGTCTGAACTGATGAAGTGGGCCGGACATTATACTCCAACATTAGATAATCCTTATTTGACTAGGCTGCATCCACTTGTATCCAATATGCATCTAATTTGCGTGCCTTTATTTTAAATTTTAATTCTCCCGATACTGGTTGGATAAATATCAAATGTGTATCGGTACCGGATACGTATCCAATGCGGATATAAAAGCTTTGCAAGTAGTATCGGCGTTTCATAGGTGGGAAGAGAACATCGACCACTTCACTGGATCAGCGCCAAATACAGTACCCCTTGACATGCAACTTATGCGCAAGGGTTTGTCAAAAGTTATTTTTATAAGCAAAATATCCGTTAGCAGATGATGCTACTAAGTACCCCCTCTGTAAACTTTAGTGATCTAAAAGGTCTTGTATTAGTTTACAGAGGAAGTACTTGAGTAAATGACATGTGATTATAATGCATCACCAGCTGTTTATTAAGTAATAATTTAGTAATTTCTCATGAAAGTTTCACCTACACTAAGTTCAATGGCAACTGATCATTTGTGAATCTTCAAACACATGATGAGTCTTCGGTTAAGATTATAAATGGTAGCAAGACTACATGAAAAGAAAACAGATTTTTCTTATGTATCTGGTGGCCAAACTCAAAGTAGATCTCCCAAGTACCATTTTCCGGGTTTGCATCCCAACAGGGAATTAGCAAACCAAGAAAAACCAAACAAGATAGAACCTGATACACCTGGCTTGGCTTGATTCGAGCTTGGATCAGCTCAGGTTTGTAATCAGATAAAGATATATGGAAGCACCCCTCAAACGGAAAGGTATTGCATACATATAGTGCATGTGCATAACCTCTGGCACCAAACTATAATCACTGGTAGGATTTAAGAACTTTAACGCGGCATAAATGCCTACACTCCAATAAATAAGATACTACATCGAAACAATGGAGCTTTTTTCTACGCAGGTGCTAAAGGAGAACTTCTGAAGCCTCCAAAGAAGAGATAATTCTTCACTCAAATTGTGATTGGTCTAGGAAATAACATAAGGTGTATTTCAGTCAAAAAACAAAGAAGAAAACAACTGCAATTGCAACTGAAATAAATGTTCATTAAGACTAATCATTAACCCGGACTACGAATACACATGAGCGAGAATGCATCAAATTCACAGGTTTTGCGACATCAACTCTAAAAGGGAAATATATCCGATGATCTGACCTGCTAGCTCCTGAATAGTATTTCTCAGGTCAAAATCAGTTTAAATATTTCTGAACAACCGGATAGATATGTGGAACAAGACAAATGGAAAGAAACTTGGCAGCCTGTTAAAGGATCATGTTCTCTGGTTTCAGGATTTGTGAAACTATATAGTTTTCCTTCAATCCCTAATTCGTACCGATGAGTCCCATTTCTTGTCTATGTGCATATTCAAAGACATGACATAACCAAGTCTGTGTCTTAATATATAACATTCTGAAATCACCCTTAAAAGGAACCACACGGTTTGAGCTGATAAATTAATTTGCAACCTGTCTTGCATGAACATTAGAAACAATATGCTTCCAGAACACTTGAAATATACCTCTGAACAAGATGAACCCTGCGACAGTGGCACATCCAATTGCCTCCGCTTGATGCTCGCTCGCAAGAACCAGCGCATCCGAAATAGTAACTAAAATGGAAATAAAACCAAGTATTGATTGTGGAACCATCATAGTGAGACAAATACACCCAGTGAAAGGGGGTGGGGGGGGGGGGGTTGCCTTTAGCCCTCTCCACAAACACATCCTCGTAGGCTTTGTACTGTGGCCACAGCCCTGGCGCAAAGCTCTACAAATGCAAGTAGAAAGAGGGTTAGTGTAGCAGGAAAAAAAGGGAATTTTAGGAGTACATAAATAAATAATAAAAATACCATCTCGGTTTAGCCAACAAAAATGTGTAGCCGATGCGAGTGCAGCCATACAAGCATCGCGTGCAAAGGGAATGTCAGTCAAATATAAAATCGTTCAGGGACGAGATAGCATGCATCAACGCACAGGTTTTCTATAACCCCCAAAAATGGAATAGGAAGAGCTAATTTTTGCCATCGAATCCCAACCGGAGAACACAAATTCACGCACACCATCTTAAAGACGGATTCGATTCAGTTATACACGTGATTCCATGCAACCTGATATCACATCTGAGATAAAGAAGGGCACTCAGAAACACGCGAATCCGCCCAAGATTTGCAAGAGGCATTGCAAGTTTCTGTAAGATTACGGGGCGGGAAGGGGTCGAGACCTGGAGCTTGCGGAGAGGCCAGGGGGAGGCGGAGGCGGAGGCGGCTTCCGCGCCTTGCGCCGGCGTGCGGCCGGTGTCCGATGACGCCATCGACTGGGCTCCTGCAGTTTCTCCGGCGACCGTGCGTCCGCGGATCTCTCAGGCTCTCTCTCTCCTCTTCGTTTTTTTTTTTCTTTTTGAGAATCTCTCTCCTCTGCGTCTCCTCGTCCTCTGAACGTCGATAGTGGCGTTTCTCTTCCCTTCTTCGGGTAGTGCTATTTTAGGCCCGTTCGATCGTAGCCGGACAAGAGTTTTTTTTTTCTTCAACGGTGGGCCGAGAAGAGTTTCAAATGTTGCGTTGAAGCCCTGAACAAAAACAAAAGCGGGGCATGGCCCGGGAAAATCCTATATGCCGCTCGTTGCGTCAAACTGCCGGCGCTTCGCACAGGCGAGCGACCGAGCAGCGACGCAACGGGCCGGCCCGTTGAACCGTTCCAGCGCTCCCGGTTTTGGGAACCTTCTAGAGGTTTCCAGCCGGTTTTTTCCGGTTTTGGGAACCTTCTAGAAGGTTCCTGAACCGGTTTTTTTTTTCCTTTTCTATTTCTGTTTCGTTTTTTTTCAAGTTTATGTTTTCTTTTTCAAAAAAGTGTTCACATTTTTTGGAAAATGTTCGCGCTTTTACAAAAATGTTCAGAATTTGAAAACAATTTGTGTTTTCAAATTTTGTTCACAAATTCAAAAACTGTATGCATTTCTCAAAAATTGTTCACAATTTTCAAAAATTGTTCAAAAATGTTCGCGCTTCCAAATTTGTTTGGTATTTTCAAATTTGTTCTCTGTTCGAAAATGTGTTCTAATTATTCAAAAAATGTCCGTGCTTTAATACATTGTTCGTGCTTCCAAATTTGTTCTCTATTTCAAAATTTGTTCTCAAGATTCAAAAAATGTTCATGCTTTAAGAAATTGTCCAAATTTGTTCTTTGTTTCAAAATTTGTTCTCAAGATTCAAAAAATGTTCGTACTTTTAGAAAATATTTATGTTTAAATTTTGTTCTCAATTTCAAAATTTTGTTCTCTAAATTCAAAAAATGTTCGGAATTTAGAAAATGCTCCAGTTTTTTCAAGATTTGTTCACCAGTTCAAAAAATGTTTATGTTTTTAAATATTTATGTTCAAAAAATGTCCGTGCTTTAATACATTGTTCATGCTTCCAAATTTGTTCTCAAGATTCAAAAAATGTTCATGCTTTAAGAAATTGTCCAAATTTGTTCTTCATTTCAAAATTTGTTCTCAAGATTCAAAAAATGTTCGTACTTTTAGAAAAAATTTATGTTCAAATTTTGTTCTCGAAATTCAAAAAATGTTCAGAATTTAGAAAATGTTCCTATTTTTTCAAGATTTGTTCACCAGTTCAAAAAATGTTTATGTTTTTTTACCGATTTCTAAAAATGTTCATATTTCAAAACAAATTGGGAGTTTCCATAAATGTTTCCATTTAAAGTATTTTTTGCAAATTCCAAAAAATGTTCATGTTTCAATTTTTGTTCGGAAGTTTCAAAAAATGTACGCAAGTTTTAAAAACTATTCATGTGTTCATGTTTTGTTTGGGAGTTTTAAAAAATGTTCCCAGTTTTAAAAAATGTTCGAGTATCCTAGAATTATTTTCAAATTTGAAAAATGTTCGGGTCTTCAAAGAAAACTTCCACGCTTTCTATTTTCGGGAGATTTCACAAAAATGTTCCCATTTTGAAAAAATGTTTTTTGTTTTTGGAATATTTGTTTTTTTTCATATTTTATTCACAATCTCTAAAAGTGTTCGCTGTTTCATACAACTTTCACGTTTTTTTCTCAAATATAACGTTTTGCGTACAGAATTTTAAAGACGTTCGGATGTGCGCTCGGTTTTATTCTTAACATGTTGTGCTGCATTAAAAACCAGGAAGCTCTCTAGGTGAACTGGCTGGCTGTACTTCTTTGAAGCTTCGGTTCTCAGGTTCGAACCCTGCTTTAGAGCGTTTTTCTTCTCGATCGCTGCATTTTTTCGTTCCGTACTGGTCGCTAGCGATATGGGCCGGCCCAGTCGGGAGACCCGCCTGTGCGTCTGGTCGACATTCTGCCGCAAAGAGCGGCAGATAGGACCTCTCCATGGCCCCGTCCGTTCATGCCACGTACGTAGGACGCGCGTCTCTCTCTCTCTCTCTTAAAAGAAAAAGAAAAGAAGAAGAAAAAAGGTTTTTTTTTAGATGAAGAAGAAAAAAGGTAAGACAGGCGACTATGTCGCAACAAGGATCCTAAGGACCCCCCCCCTCAAAACAAAAAAATAAGGATCCTAAGAAAAAGCCGCTCCCTCTATTCACAAATATAAGATATCTAAATTGAATCGAATGTATATAGGCATATTTTCATTTCACACTGTATGTACTTCATACTAAAATATTTTTAAAAAATACATCTATATCAATATAAAAAGACCCAAAGGGGCAGATCCAACAGATCTTGCCCATCCATTCGTGTTAATCCGACATGCCTTATTATCCTAATGGTGAGCGACTAAACACGTTTAGGACCCCTTCCTTATGTAACCTTTCACGCGAAAGGGAACTGACGCAAGGGAACCGCCACACCGTCGCCCCCATCGCATCGACCCACCACCACCATCGCCTCGACCCGTCGCAGCTTCAGCGACCCGCCCCTCACATCTCCATGCCGCCCCCACCCATCGCCTCGCCTGGCATGGCCTCGTCCATCGGGGATGCCGCCTAGACCGCCTGGCCGGCCATTAGGGACGCCGCCCGGGGATTGCTGGCTACCGATGTCGGCGCCCCCGTTGTCTTCTCTCCCTCCTCAACCGGTGTGCCCACGTGACACCATGGATCTGCCATCTCCCGACTGAGCGAGGCGGATCCTGCACCATCCCGTCACGCGTGTAGCCGCCGTCCACCCGTACCATGAACGTCTCCGTCGTATCTACTTTTCCAAACACTTTTGCCCTTGTTTTGGACTCTAACTTGTATGATTTGAATGAAACTAACCCAGACTAACGCTGTTTTCAGCAGAATTGCCATGATATTGTTTTTTGTGCAGAAAATAAAAGTTCTCGGAATGACCTGAAACTCCACAGAATATCTTAGAATAAATAATAAAAATCCTCAAAAGATGAAGACCAGGGGCCCACACCTGCTTCACGAGGTGGGGCGCGCCCCCTACCTCGTGGGCCCCCTGGAAGCCCTCCGACGCCAACTCCAACTCCATATATTGGCTTTCGGGGAGAAAAAACCAAAGAGAAGAAATCATCGCGTTTGACGATACGGAGCCGCCGCCAAGCCCTAATCTCTCTCGGGAGGACTGATCTGGAGTCCGTTCGGGGCTCCGGAGAGGGGGATTCGTTGCCGTCGTAATCATCAACCATCCTCCATCACCAATTTCATGATGCTCACCGCCGTGCGTGAGTAATTCCATCGTAGGCTTGCTGGACGGTGATGGGTTGGATGAGATTTATCATGTAATCGAGTTAGTTTTGTTAGGGTTTGATCCCTAGTATCCACTATGTTCTGAGATTGATGTTGCTATGACTTTGCTATGCTTAATGCATGTCACTAGGGCCCGAGTGCCATGATTTCAGATCTGAACCTATTATGTTTTCATGAATATATGTGTGTTCTTGATCCTATCTTGCAAGTCTATCGTCACCTACTATGTGTTATGATCCGGCACCCCCGAAGTGACAATAATCGGGACCACTCCCGGTGATGACCATAGTTTGAGGAGTTCATGTATTCACTATGTGCTAATGCTTTGTTCCGGTTCTCTATTAAAAGGAGGCCTTAATATCCCTTAGTTTCCAATAGGACCCCGCTGCCACGGGAGGGTACGACAAAATATGTCATGCAAGTTCTTTTCCATAAGCATGTATGACTATATACGGAATACATGCCTACATTACATTGATGAATTGGAGCTAGTTCTGTGTCACCCTATGTTATGACTGTTACATGACGAACCGCATCTCGCATAATTATCCATCACTAATCCGGTGCCTACGAGTTTTCCATATACTGGTTCTCGCTTATTTACTTTTCCGTTACTCTCATTACAATCACTATAAAATACCAAAAACATTACTTTTGTCTGTCTTTACTTTTGTTACCGTTACCACCACTATCATATTACTTTGCTACTAAACACTTTGTCTGCAGATACTAAGTTTCGGTGTGGTTGAATTGACAACTCAGCTGCTAATACTTGAGAATATTCTTTGGCTCCCTTGTGTCGAATCAATAAATTTGGGTTGAATACTCTACCCTTGAAAACCGCTATGATCCCCTATACTTGTGGGTTATCAAGACCTTTTTCTCGGCGCCGTTGCCGGGAGCATAGCTCTATTCTTTGAGTCACTTGGGATTTATATCTGCTGGACACTATGAAGAACTTGAAAGACGATCGAACTACTATTTTGCCCTCAACTACGAGGGAGGTAAGGAACCGCCATCTAGCTCGCACTAGATTCTCCTTCCGTTATAAGTAAGCTTGCGACACCTAAACCCGCTATCGCTATGAATTCGGTATGTCGCATGTTATTGATGATGCCACTACGCTATGCATGATACTTATGATGAAACTACTTCTATGCTTGATACTCATGTGCCTTGGTGAATTTCTTGATGAACAAATTTCTAGATCTAGAGAAAGAGAAATTATTGAATCTGAATACGATGATGAGAGTGATGATGAGAATATGCCTGCTATTCCTGAGGGTTATCTTTTTGATGCGGAATCTTCTGCAGCTATTTTTGCTTGCCAGGATAGATACGAACTTAAGAGGCTGCTAGTTAAATGGAGTAAAGAATCTCTTAGAGATAGAATGAGACCCGACCCTGCTTTTGCTACTTCACCTATCTGTGTTCCCGATAAGGATTATTATGAATTTTCTATTGATCCAGATATAATTACTTTGATTGAATCTGATCCTTTCTATGGCTATGAATCTAAAACTATTATGGCACATCTTACTAAGTTAAATGATATAGCCGCCCTGTTTACTAATGATGAGAGATCACGCTACCTTTATTTACTCAAAATATTTCCGTTCTCATTAAAGGGTGATGCTAAGATATGGTTTAATTCTCTTGATCCTGGTTGTGTGCGTAGTCCCCAGGATATGATTTATTACTTCTCTGCTAAATATTTCCCTACTCATAAGAAACAAGCTGCTTTGAGGGAAATGTACAACTTCATGCAAAATTGAAGAAGAGAGTCTCCCACAAGCTTGGGGGAGGCTTCTCAAGTTACTTAATGCTTTACCTGATCATCCTCTTAAGAAACCTAAAATACTTGATATCTTTTATAATGGACTAACTGATGCTTCCAGAGATTACCTGGATAGTTGTGTTGGTTCTCTTTTCAGGGAAAGAACACCGGATGAAGCTGAAATTCTATTGAATAATATGTTGACAAATGAAAATAATTGTGCACCTCCCGAGCCAGCTCTCGAGCCAATTACTGAGCCTATTCCTAAACCAACTCCGAAGAAGAGAGGTGTTCTATTTCTCAGTCCCGAAGATATGCAAGAGGCAAAGAAATCTATGAAAGAAAAAGGTATTAAAGCTGAAGATGTTAAGAATTTACCTCCTATTGAAGAAATACACGGCTTAATTTACCACCTGCTGAAGAAGTATATGATCTCAATTCCTTATTCACTGAAGAACCTCCTGATCCTGATATCCCAACACAGGTAGTAAAGGTAAATTCTCTCTATAGATATGATAAAGCTGAAGTCCCTCCTACTAAAATTGCTAGTCAGTGCTTGGACGAGTTTGATGAGTTTATGTTTAAGCAAGATGACTTTAATGCTTATTTTGGTAGACAACTAAAACAGAATACCTTTATGATTAAACGCTTGGGTAATTTTATGGCTAATATTAGAGGTGAACTTAAACTTGTTAGCAAACATGCTTCTATGGTTACCACTCAAGTAGAACAAGTACTCAAAGCTCAGAAAGAAGTGCTTGATGAAATGAATAGTAAGAAAAATGATTATGCTGTTAGAGTGGCTACTAGAACTGGTAGAATGACTCAGGAACCTTTGTATCCTGAAGGCCACCCTAAGAGGATCGAGCACGATTCTCAGAGAAAATAATATTGATGTACCTAGTTCTTCTAAAAGGAAGAAAGAGAAAAATTATAGGACTTTGCAAACTTCTAGTGAACCTATTACTGAACCACCTAAGGATCCAAATGATATCTCTATTTCGGATGTTGAAACAAAATCAGGTGATGAGCATGAATCTAGTGATAGTGTTAATGATAATGTTCATGTTGATGCTCAACCTAGCAAAGACAATGATGTAGAGATTGAACCTGCTGTTGATCTTGATAACCCACAATCAAAGAATCAACGTTATGATAAAAGAGACTTCGTTGCTAGGAAACGTGGTAAAGAAAGGGAACCATGGGTTCAGATTCCCATGCCTTTTCCTCCGAAACCATCCAAGAAAAAGGATGATGAGGATTTTGAGCGCTTTGCTGAAATGATTAGACCCATCTTTTTGCGTATGCGATTAACTGATGTGCTCAAAACAAATCCTTATGCTAAGTATATGAAGGATATCATTACTAATAAAAGAAAGATACCGAAAGCTAAAATTTCCACCATGCTTGCTAATTATACTTTTAAGGGTGGAATACCAAAGAAACTTAGAGATCCAGGAGTGCCTACTATACCATGCTCCATTAAGAGAAATTATGTTAAAACTGATTTATGTGATCTTGGAGCCCGTGTTAGTGTTATGCCTCTCTCTTTATATCGTAGACTTGACTTGAATAAGTTGACACCTACTGAAATATCTTTGCAAATGGCTAATAAATCAACTGCTATACATTGCCGGTATTTGTGAGGATGTGCTGTTGTAGTTCTGAACGTTACTATTTTAACGGACTTTGTTATTCTTGATATTCCGAGGATGATAGTATGTCTATTATTCTTGGAAGACCTTTCCTTAATACTGCAGGGCTGTTATTGATTGCAACAAAGGCAATGTCACTTTTCATGTTAATGGCAATGAGCACACGATACACTTTCCGAGGAAACAACCTCAAGTTTATAGTATCAACTCTATTGGAAAAATTCCACCGATTATATTTGAGGTTTTGAATTTCCTCTCCCTCTTGTCAAGAAAAAGTATGATATTCTTATTGTTGGGGATTTTCATATCCCGTTGAGGTAACTTAGTGTTATTTGAAATTTCTCCTGGTTCCGTGTTATTCGAATGAGTTTGTTAACAAGACTTGATCAACCTTGTTAGTGGGTTCATTTTGATGATCACGAGATGGATGAAACTAGAAGCACAACCTTCATACCCTCTTTATATTTTCTGTTATTTAGTAGAAATAAAGTAAAATAGTATTTTTCTCGTCTGCTTCTGACTTATCCGTGCAATATAAAAATATCCCAAAATAAAAGTCCTCGTAATGCCATGCCAATTTAATATAATTTTTTCGACTATTTGAGGATTTATCAGCAAAAATTACCGCAGGGGATCGCCACCGCCACGAGGTGGAGGGCGCCCTACCCCTCGGGCGCGCCTCTGCCTCATGGGCCCACGGTGGCCCTCCTCCACTTATCCTGCACCCATCTTCTTCCTCTGCCTCACACAAACACGAAAAACCAACTCAAGCTCGAGTTCCATTTTATTCTTTGTGATTTTCGATCTCCTTGCTCAAAGCACCTCTCGCAAAACTGCTTGGGGAGATTGTTCCTTGGTATGTAACTCCTCCATTGGTCCAATTAGTTTTTGTTCTAGTGCTTTATTCGTTGAAAATTTGTGCTGCATAGGTGACCATGTTCTTGAGCTTGCATGTCAAATTTTTATGGTTCCAAGTAGTTCTAATGCTTGATATAGGCTCTAGGCACTTGTGGGAGTTGTTGCTATCAATTTTATTGAAGTTGGTTCACTTTTATTTGAAGTTACTAAAAATTTCAGAAATTTTTCAGAGGAAACAATATGTTTAGGAAGATGTTTCAAGGTGGTCCTTCAAGGAAGCAAGGTCCCAGGCTTGCAATGCGTGATGCTGAAGAGGAACCACCAAGAGACGCTCCCGTGAGGCCCTGTGAATGGCCTTTGGAAAATTTTATGAATCAAGCAGGAATAAAAGAAGAATTTAGCGCATATTTGCGTAACGCCGGTCTTGAGGACTTTGAAGCTGACAAATGCCCCCAGTATCATGATCTCACAAGTTCATTTGTGAGGAGACAAAAGGAAGATATATTATTACCAGAGAGGAGGCAGATGAGTACGAGAGGAGAGCGGAGGCTGCTCGACGCCATGCTACAGCTCAGGAGGCGATAGCCGCTGCATCGCAGTACGGCCCCAGCTTCACCTACGGGTATCCGCTAGGCTATCCCTGGCAATAGACCAACTTAGGCCAAAAGCCTAAGCTTGGGGGAGTACGTATTTCCCACCGACATTACATTCATGTTCACACACACTCATTGATAGATGTCGGTGCTCATACTCTTTCACTGTAATATCCATGCTAGTTTACTTTCTTTTTCCTGCTTTCTTCTTGTGTGTTTAAAAAACCTTAAGAAAAAAAACCAAAAAAATTGTTAGTACTAGTTTATTTCTTTGCTGTAGAAATTAAAATGAAAACCCAAAAAGATTTCTCGTTCTTCTTTTACTTGTTGGGAGCTTTCCCGTGTAAATAGTTTTTATCTCTTTTATTTTCTTTGGGGGTCAGTAGGAGAAGACCTTGATTAAATTGTTGAAGTGGCTACTATATGCATCATTGTTGATTTAACCAAAGAGCCCATATTGCCTTGTCTTCTCCTGTTTATTGAATGCTCGCAGATTCTAGCTTAGTCCAATGCACGTGCACTCTTATTATTATACACATTGTTCGGTCGTGCAAGTGAAAGGCAATAATGACGATATATGATGGACTTATTGGGATGAGAAAAGCTGGTATGAACTCGACCTCTTTTGTTTTTGTAAATATGATGATTCATCGTTCCTGAGTCGGCTATTATAAAGTAAACATATTTGTAATGACATTTAGATATTATAGTTGCTTGTGCCATGCTTAATTAGTTATGAGTTATAATGGTTTACCTTGCGTGCCAACATGCTATTAGAATGATTATGATGTGGTATGATGGGATGGTATCCTCCTTTAAATAAATTGAGTGACTAGACTTGGCACATGTTGACGCATGTAGTTGAATCAAATCAACATAGCCTTCATGATATTTATGTTCATGGCAGATTATATTCTACTCATGCTTGTACTCGGTGTGAATTAATTTTAATGCATGTTTACGACTGTTGTCGCTCTCTCAGTTGGTCGCTTCCCAGTCTTTTGCTAGCCTTCAACTGTACTAAGCGGGAATACTGCTTGTGCATCCAAACTCCTTAAACCCCAAAGTTGTTCCATATGAGTCCACTATACCTACCTATATGCGGTATTTACCTGCCATTCAGTGTAAATTTGTATGTGCCAAACTCTAAACCTTCAAATGACTTTCTGTTTTGTATGCTCGAGTAGCTCATGTTTCAACCAGGACTGCCTATATCTTCCATGCTAGGTGGGTTATTCTCAAGAGGAGTGGACTCCGCTCCTCATTCACGAGAAAGGGCCAGAACCGGATGCCCATCCCATGATCCAAAAAGATCAAAGCAAATCAAAATAATTAAACAAAACTCCCCGGGGTTGTTGTGCGTTGGAGGCACTTGTTGTTTCGAGCAAGCCATGGATTGATGCTTGTTGGTGGTTGGTGAAAGTGCTAGTATCGACTAGGGGGGTGAATAGGCGATTTTATGAAAGTCTTCAAAACTTGGAAGTTTCAGAGACAAACAATGTAAATAACCTAATTGATATGCAGCGAAGATAAACTACCCTAAACAAGCCATAGTCAAGTATGTGATGATGTGAAAGTACAGACTAATAGCGCTTAGGTAGTAAGGATCAAGATGGAAGATAGTGTGAAGCCAATCAACAAAAGTAGTCAAGCAATGAAGTCAAACAGATAAACAGATAAGCAATGACTTCACGAAGACAAACTTAAGTAAGGTTGGAAGGATAGAACCAGTTGCTTGTTGAAGACACAGATTTGTTGGACCAGTTCGATTCTTTGTGACAAGCTGTGACGTCTGGTTAGGGAGGCTGAGATTTAACTCGAAGACCGTGTCTTCACCTTATTCCCTTGAGCTAAGGACACCCAGTCCTCGCCCAATCACTCTGTAAGTCTTCAAGGAGACTTCCAAACCTTCACAGACTTCGCTCACCGGCAATCCACAATGACTCTTGGATGCTCGAACGCGACGCCTAACCGGCCGGAGGATTCACAGTCCTCAAGTGTAATAAGTCTTGTGTCACACGCATGTAAAGACTTCACTGATGCCTAACACTCTTTGGCTCTGGGTGTTTGGGCTTTGTCCTCGCAAGGATTTCTCTCTCTCTCAAATGCTTCGAGGTGGGTTGCTCTCAAATGACAAAAGCCGTGCACAAACTCTTAGCAGCCACCAATTTATGGTGTAGGGGGTGGGCTATTTATAGCCACTAGGCAACCCGACCTGATTTGTCCAAAATGACCTGGGTCACTAAGGAACCGACACGTGTTCCAACGGTCGATTTCAAACACACGCGCAACTTTACTTGGGCTACAAGGAAAACCGACTCATCCACTCTGGATAAGATTTGCTCTCATTGTCTTCGCTCAAGACATAGGATTTTGTTGAGCATCACTTGACCACTCGACTTAGTTCACTTGGACCCCACTTAACAGTACGGTGGTTCCTATGACTCAACAAAGAAGAAAAGGAAACAACGAAACCACACAGTCTTCACGCTCCAAATGTTGGGGAACGTAGTAATTTCAAAAAATTTCCTACGCACACGCAAGATCATGGTGATGGATAGCAACGAGAGGGGAAAGTGTTGTCTCGCACCCTCGTGAGACCAAGCGAAGCGATCACAACGTAGAGGAAGTAGTCGACGCGTTCTCCTCGCGATCCAACCGATCCCAGCCGTTACTCGGCGCCTCCGAGTTCTTGACACACGTCAGCTCGGTGACGCTCCTCGGGCTCCAATCCAGAGAGCTTCGGGAGGAGAGTTCCGTCGACGACGGTGTGGTGACGATCTTGATGTTCTATCGACGCAGGCTTCGCCTAAGCACCGCCACGATATGACCGAGGTGGATTATGGTGGAGGGGGCACCGCACACGGCTAAGGAACGATCTCAAGGATCAACTTGTGTGTTCTAGGGTGCCCCCCCCCGTATATAAAGGAGCAAGGGGAGGGCGGCCGGCCCTAGGAGGCGCGCCAAGGGGGGGAGTCCTCCTCCTAGTGGGAGTAGGACTCCCTTTCCTAGTCCAACTAGGAAGGAGGAAGGGGAAGGAAGGAGAGGAGAGGAGAGGAAGGGGGCCGCCCCTCCTTGTCCTATTCGGACTCCCACAGGGCGCCACCACCGGTGCGGCCCTCTCTCCCCTCTTGGCCCACTAAGGCCCATAACTTCCCGGGGTTCCAGTAACCCCTCAAGACTCGGTTTTCTCCGAAACTTCCGAACCTTTCCGGTGTCCGAATATAGCCGTCAATATATCAATCTTTATGTCTCGACCATTTCGAGACTCCTCGTCATGTCCGTGATCACATCCGGACTCGAACTCCTTCGGTACATCAAAATACATAAACTCATAATATAACCGCCATCGAAACCTTAAGCGTGCGGACCCTACGGTTCGAGAACAATGTAGACATGACCGAGACACGTCTCGGTCAATAACCAATAGCGGGACCTGGATGCCCATATTGGTTCCTACATATTCTACGAAGATCTTTATCGGTCGATCCGCATAACAACATACGTTGTTCCTTTGTCATCGGTATGTTACTTGCCCGAGATTCGATCGTCGGTATCCAATACCTAGTTCAATCTCGTTACGGCAAGTCTCTTTACTCGTTCCGTAATACATCATCTCACAGCTAACTCATTAGTTGTAATGCTTGCAAGGCTTAAGTGATGTGTATTACCGAGAGGGCCCAGAGATACCTCTCCGACAATCGGAGTGACAAAACCTAATCTCAAATACGCCAACCCAACATCTACCTTTGGAGACACCTGTAGTACTCCTTTATAATCACCCGATTCGTTGTGATGTTTGGTAGTACCCAAAGTGTTCCTCCGGTAAACGGGAGTTGCATAATCTCATAGTTATAGGAACATGTATAAGTCATGGATAAAAGCAGTAGCAACATACTAAACGATCGTGTGCTAAGCTAATGGAATGGGTCATGTCAATCAGATCATTCAACTATGATGTGACCTTGCTAATCAAATAACAACCCTTTGTTCATGGTTAGGAAACATAACCATCTTTGATTAACAAGCTAGTCTAGTAGAGGCACACTAGTGACACTCTGTTTGTCTATGCATTCACACATGTATTATGTTTTCGGTTAATACAATTCTAGCATGAATGATAAACATTTATCATGAAATAAGGAAATAAATAATAACTTTATTATTGCCTCTAGGGCATATTTCCTTCAGTCTCCCACTTGCACTAGAGTCAATAATCTAGATTACATAGTAATGATTCTAACACCCATGGAGTCTTGGTGTTGATCATGTTTTGCTCGTGGAAGAGGCTTAGTCAACGGTCTCGCTACATTCAGATCCGTATGTATCTTGCAAATCTCTATGTCTCCCACCGGACTAAATCCCGGATGGAATTGTAGCGTCTCTTGATGTGCTTGGTCCTCTTGTGAAATCTGGATTCCTTTGCTAAGGCAATTGCTCCAAGATTGTCACGAAAGATTTTCATTGGACCCGATGCACTAGGTATGACACCTAGATCGGATATGAACTCCTTCATCCGACTCCTTCATTAGCTGCTTCCGAAGCTGCTATGTACTCCGCTTCACATGTAGATCCCGCCACGACGCTTTGTTTAGAACTGCACCAACCGACAGCTCCTCCGCTTAGTGTAAATACGATCCGGTCTGCGATTTAGAATCGTGCGATCGGTGTCAAAGCTTGCATCAACGTAACTGCCACGATGAGCTCTTTGTCACCTCCATATACGAAAACATATCCTTAGTCCTTTTCGTATTTCAGATGTTCTTGACCGCTGTCCATGATCCACTCTGGATTACTTTGGTACCTCCTCCTAAGCTTATAGCAAGGCACACATCAGTGCAGTACACAAGATTGCATACATGATAGAGCCTATGGTGAAGCATAGGAACATCTTTCATTTTCTCTCTATCTTCTGCGTGGTCGGGCATTGAGTCTTACTCAACTTCACACCTTGCAACACAGTGCAAGAACCCTTTCTTTGCTTGATCCATTTTGAACTTCTTCAAAATCTTGTCAAGGTATGTGCTTTGTGAAAGTCCAATTAAGCGCCTTGATCTATCTCTATAGATTTTGATGCCCAATATGTATGCAACTTCACCGAGGTCTTTCATTGAAAAACTCTTATTCAAGTATCCCTTTATGCTATCCAGAATTCTATATCATTTCCGATCAGTAATATGTCATCTACATATAATATCGTAAATGCTACTGAGCTCCCACTCACTTTCTTGTAAATACAAAGCTTCTCCAAAAGTCTCAGATGAACCCAAATGCTTTGATCACACTATCAAAGCATTTATTCCAACTCCGAGATGCTTGGACCAGTCCATAAATGGATCATTGGAGCTTGCACACTTTGTTAGCTCCTTTGGATCGATAAAACCTTCGGTTGCATCATATACAACTCTTCTTCCGTAAATCCATTCAGAATGCGGTCTTTACATCCATTTGCCAAATTTCATAATCATAAAATGCGCAATTGCTAACATGATTCGGACAGACTTAAGCATCGCTACGGGTGAGAAGGTCTCATCGTAGTCAATCCCTTGAACTTGTCGAAACCCTTTGCGACAAGTCGAGCTTTGTAGATAGTAACATTACCGTCGCGTCGGTCTTCTTCTTGAAGATCCACTTGTTTTCTATTGCTTGCCGACCTTCGGCAAGTCAACCAAAGTCCATACTTTGTTTTCATACATGGATCCCATCTCGATTTCATGGCCTCTAGCCATTTTGCGAATCTGGGCTCACCATCGCTTCTTCATATTTCGTAGGTTCATCATGATCTAGTAGCATGACTTCCGAACAGGATTACCGTACCACTCAGTGCGGATCTTACTCGTTGATCTACGAGGTTACAGAGTAACTTGATCTGAAGTTTCATGATCAACATCATCAACTTCCTCACTATTTGGTGTAGATGTCTCGAAACCGGTTTCTGCGACAAACTACTTTCAAATAAGGGAGAAGGTACAATTACCTCATCAAGTTCTACTTTCCTCCCACTCACTTCTTTCGAGAGAAACTCCTTCTCTAGAAAGGATCCATTCTTAACAACAAATGTCTTGCCTTCGGATCTGTGATAGAAGGTGTACCCAACTGTCTCCTTTGGGTATCCTATGAAGACACATTTCTCGATTTGGGTTCGAGCTTATCGGGTTGAAGCTTTTTCACATAAGCATCGCATCCCCAAACTTTGAGAAACGACAACTTTGGTTTCTTGCTAAACCATAGTTCATAAGGTGTCGTCTCAACGCATTTTGACGGTGTTCTATTCAGTGTGAATGCGGCCGCCTCAAGAGCATAACCCCAAAACGGTAGCGGTAAATCAGAAGAGACATCATAGATCGCACCATATCTAGTAAAGTGCGATTCTGACGCTCGACACACCATTGCGCTGTGGTGTTCCGGTGGCGTGAGTTGCTAAACTATTCCGCATTGTTTCAAATGTAGACCAAACTCAGAACTCAAATATTCACCTCCACGATCGATCGTAGAAATTTAATTTTCTTATTACGATGATTTTCAACTTCACTCTGAAATTCTTTGAACTTTTCAAATGTTTCGGACTTATGTTTCATTAAGTAGATATACCCATATCTCGCTTAAATCATCTATGAAGGTGAGAAAATAACGATATCCGCCACGAGCCTCAACATTCATCGAACCACATACATCTCAGTATGTATGATTTCCAACAAATCTGTTGCTCTCTCCATAGTACCGAGAACGGGTTTTAGTCATCTTGCCCATGAGGCACGGTTCGCACGTGCCAAGTGATTCATAATCAAGTGACTCCAAAAGTCCATCAAGATGGAGTTTCTTCATGCGCTTTATACCGATATGACCTAAACGGCAAGGCCACAAATAAGTTGCACTATCATTATCAACTCTGCATCTTTTGGTTTCAACATTATGAATATGTGTATCACTACTATCGAGATTCATCAAAATAGACCACTCTTCAAGGGTGCATGACCATAAAAGATATTACTCATATAAATAGAACAACCATTATTCTCTCGATTTAAATGAATAACCGCCTCGCATCAAACAAGATCCAGATATAATGTTCATGCTCAACGCAGCACCAAATAACAATTATTTAGGTCTAAAACTAATCCGAAGGTAGATGTAGAGGTAGTGTGTCGACCGCGATCACATCGACTTTGGAACCATTTCCCACGCCATCGTCACCTCGTCCTTTGCCGTTGTTCGCAATCCGTAGTCCCTGCTTCGAGTTGCAAATATTAGCAATGTAACCAAGATCAAATACCAGTGCTCTGCGAGCTCTAGTAAGGTACACATCAATAACATGTATATCACATATACCTTTGTTCACCTTGCCATCCTTCTTATCCGCCAAATACTTGGGGCAGTTCCGCTTCCAAAGGACTAGTCTCGCTTGCGGTAGAAGCACTCAGCTTTCAGTTTAGGTCCGACTTGGGTTTCTTCTCCCGAGCAACAACTTGCTTGCTGTTCTTCTTGAAGTTCCTTCTTCTTCCCTTTGCCTTTCTTCTTGAAACTAGTGGTCTTATTGACCATCAACACTTGATGCTCCTTCTTGATTTCTACCTCCGCAGCCTTTAGCATTGCGAAGAGCTCGAGCATAGTCTTTACTAACCCTTGCATATTATAGTTCATCACAAAGCCTTTGTAGCTTGGTGGCGTGATTGAAGAATTCATCAATGACACAATCATCCGGAGATTAACTCCCGTTGAGTCAAGTGATTGTAATACCCGCACATTCTCGAGTATGTGCTCACTAATGTAACTATTCTCCTCCATCTTGCAGCTATAGAACTTATTGGAGACTTCATATCTCTCAATCCGGGCATTCTGTTGAATATCAACTTCAACTCTGGAACATCTCATATGCTCCATGACGCTCAAAACGCCGTTGAAGACCCGGTTCTAAGCCGTAAAGCATGGCACATCGAACTATAGAGTAGTCATCGCTTTGCTCGCCAGACGTTCTTAACATCGTCGGTTGCATCAAGAAGCAGTTCGCACCCAGCGGTGCATCCAGACGTAACTCTTACAGGCAGAATGAGGATAATCCTCGAAGTGAGACCCGATCCGTGTAATTGCTACCATCATCTTTCAACTTTGCTTTCTCAAGGAACGCATTAAAATTCAACGGAACAACATCACGAGCCATCTATCTACAAACAAACATAGACAAGCAAGATACTATCGGTACTAAGTTCATGATAAATTTAAGTTCAATTAATCATATTACTTAAGAACTCCCACTTAGACAGACATCTCTAGTCATCTAAGTGATCACGTGATCCAAATCAACTAAACCATAACCGATCATCACGTGAGATGGAGTAGTTTTCAATGGTGAACATCTTATGTTGATCATATCTACTATATGATTCACGCCGACCTTTCGGTCTCCGTGTTCCGAGGCCATATCTGCATATGCTAGGCTCGTCAAGTATAACTGAGTATTCTGCGTGTGCAAAACTGGCTTGCACCCGTTGTAGATGGACGAGAGCTTATCACACCCGATCATCACGTGGTGTCTCGGCACGACGAACTTTGGCAACGGTGCATACTCAGGGAGAACACTACTTGATAATTTTAGTGAGAGATCATCTTAAAATGCTACCGTCAATCAAAGCAAGATAAGATGCATAAAGGATAAACATCACATGCAATCAATATAAGTGATATGATATGGCCATCATCATCTTGTGCTTGTGATCTCCATCTCCAAAGCACCGTCGTGATCACCATCGTCACTGGCGCGACACCTTGATCTCCATCGTAGCATCGTTGTCGTTTATGCCATCTTTTGCTTCTACGACTATCGCTACCGCTTAGTGATAAAGTAAAGCAATTACAGGGCGTTTGCATTTCATACAATAAAGCGACAACCATATGGCTCCAGCCGATTGCCGATAACTTCGTTACAAAACATGATCATCTCATACAATAAAATATAGCATGACGTCTTGACCATATCACATCACAACATGCCCCGCAAAAACAAGTTAGACGTCCTCTACTTTGTTGTTGCAAATTTTATGTGGCTGCTATGGGCTTAAGCAAGAACCAATCTCACCTCGCATCAAAACCACAACGATACTTCACAAATAGACTCCGTTTTAACCTTCTCAAGGACCGGCGTAGCCATACTCGGTTCAACTAAAGTGAGAGAGAGACACCCGCCATTCACCTTTAAGCACGAGTGCTCGTAACGGTGAAACCAGTCTCGCGTAAGCGTCTGGCGTAATGTCTGTCCGGCCGCTTCATCTCACAATACCGCTGAACCAAAATATGACATGCTGGTAGGTAGTATGACTTGTATCGCCCACAACTCACTTGTGTTCTACTCGTGCAAAACATCAAACCATAAAAACTGGCTCGGATGCCACTGTTGGGGAACGTAGTAATTTCAAAAATTTCCTACGCACACGCAAGATCATGGTGATGCATAGCAACGAGAGGGAGAGTGTTGTCTACGCACTCGTGAACCGAAGCGGAAGCGATCACAACATAGAGGAAGTAGTCGTACGTTCTCCTCGCGATCCAACCGATCCCAGCGCCGTTACTCCGGCACCTCCGAGTTCTTGACACACGTACAGCTCGATGACGCTCCTCGGGCTCCAATCTAGTAGAGCTTCGGGGAGGGAGAGTTCCGTCAGCACGACGGCGTGGTGACGATCTTGATGTTCTACCGACGCAGGGCTTCGCCTAAGCACCGCTACGATATGACCGAGGTGGATTATGGTGGAGGGGGGCACCGCACACGGCTAAGGAACGATCTCAAGGATCAACTTGTGTGTTCTAGGGTGCCCCCCTGCCCCCGTATATAAAGGAGCAAGGGGGAGGGCCGGCCGGCCCTAGGAGGCGCGCCAAGGGAGGGGGGAGTCCTCCTCCTAGTGGGAGTAGGACTCCCCTTTCCTAGTCCAACTAGGAAGGAGGAAGGGGGAAGGAAGGAGAGGAGAGGGAGAGGGAAAGGGGGGCCGCGCCCCCCCTCCTGGTCCTATTCGGACTCCCCTGGGGGCGCCACCACCTGGTGCGGCCCTCTCTCTCCCCTCTTGGCCCACTAAGGCCCATAACTTCCCCGGGGGGTTCCGGTAACCCCTCCGGCACTCCGGTTTTCTCCGGAAACTTCCGGAACCTTTCCGGTGTCCGAATATAGCCGTCCAATATATCAATCTTTATGTCTCGACCATTTCGAGACTCCTCGTCATGTCCGTGATCACATCCGGACTCCGAACTCCTTCGTACATCAAAATACATAAACTCATAATATAACCGCCATCGAAACCTTAAGCGTGCGGACCCTACGGTTCGAGAACAATGTAGACATGACCGAGACACGTCTCCGGTCAATAACCAATAGCGGACCTGGATGCCCATATTGGTTCCTACATATTCTACGAAGATCTTTATCGGTCAGACCGCATAACAACATACGTTGTTCCCTTTGTCATCGGTATGTTGCTTGCCCGAGATTCGATCGTCGGTATCCAATACCTAGTTCAATCTCGTTACCGGCAAGTCTCTTTACTCGTTCCGTAATACATCATCTCATAGCTAACTCATTAGTTGTAATGCTTGCAAGGCTTAAGTGATGTGTATTATCGAGAGGGCCTAGAGATACCTCTCCGACAATCGGAGTGACAAAACCTAATCTCGAAATACGCCAACCCAACATCTACCTTTGGAGACACCAGTAGTACTCCTTTATAATCACCCGATTCGTTGTGACGCTTGGTAGTACCAAAGTGTTCCTCCGTAAACGGAGTTGCATAATCTCATAGTTATAGGAACATGTATAAGTCATGGATAAAAGCAGTAGCAACATACTAAACGATCGTGTGCTAAGCTAATGGAATGGGTCATGTCAATCGATCATTCAACTAATGATGTGACCTTGCTAATCAAATAACAACCCTTTGTTCATGGTTAGGAAACATAACCATCTTTGATTAACAAGCTAGTCTAGTAGAGGCATACTAGTGACACTGTTTGTCTATGCATTCACACATGTATTATGTTTTCGGTTAATACAATTCTAGCATGAATGATAAACATTTATCATGAAATAAGGAAATAAATAATAACTTTATTATTGCCTCTAGGGCATATTTCCTTCAGTCTCCCACTTGCACTAGAGTCAATAATCTAGATTACATAGTAATGATTCTAACACCCATGGAGTCTTGGTGTTGATCATGTTTTGCTCGTGGAAGAGGCTTAGTCAACCGGTCTGCTACATTCAGATCCGTATGTATCTTGCAAATCTCTATGTCTCCCACCTGGACTAAATCCCGGATGGAATTGTAGCGTCTCTTGATGTGCTTGGTCCTCTTGTGAAATCTGGATTCCTTTGCTAAGGCAATTGCTCTAGTATTGTCACAGAAGATTTTCATTGGACCCGATGCACTAGGTATGACACCTAGATTTTCATTGCTCCAGTATTGTCACAGAAGATTTTCACAGAAGATTTATCATGATATAGCAAGTAGAATGACATGCATAATGAAAAATGGACGTCTGAAGAATGATCTAAGTGCGGAAGTTATCATCGCACATGCGGAATTTATCATCGCATCATAGTAAAGCAAATAAGTAGCAGAAGTAGCAGACGACCATCAAGTTTAGGTGTTACAACTCAAAGAACCAAATGTTTCAAAATGCAAGAGTTGTAAGCACGCAACAAAATATAATGCAACTGCCCATATGAACCCGCTTGAAGGCTATCAACTCATACGCTTCTCCCCCTTTTGTCAGTAATGACCAAAAAGGTTTGAAGACATAGAGCATCTACTCGTCATGAGTAGGTGAAGCAGCTGGGTCGTTGTCGTTGGTTGGCGGTGCAGATGAACTTGGTGCAGTGTCGATGCTCGCAGTAGTAGGAGGTGGTGAAGTAGCGTCATCTTCATCATCGATCACTCTGGCATTAACTGTTGCCGCGGAAGATGAATATTCAGAGTCTTCAAGAGATGGAGTGCGACGTAAGACAGCAGTCCGTGGAGGAGTGGAGTCAAACTGGAATCTTTCATTGAAGCCATCGTCTTGAAGATCGACTTCAAGATCGAAAGCGGTCAAACTCTTCCATGATCTCCGGCAAGTTTCATGAGCAACAAAGGCATTCTTGGTGGCAAGGTTGCGAATGCGATTGACATCCACCAAGAGGCTTTGCATCTGTCTCTTGAGCCAGAAGTGATGCTTATCCTGTTTCTGATGGAGGGCCACAAGAAGTTCTCGGTCATTGAGAACGCGAGAACGCTTCCGAGGCCTTTGCGCAATGGTTGTTGGGGAACGTAGCAGAAATTCAAAATTTTCCTACGTGTCACCAAGATCTATCTATGGAGAAACCAGCAACGAGGGGAAGGAGAGTGCATCTACATACCCTTGTAGATCGCTAAGCGAAGCGTTCAAGAGAACGGGGTTGAAGGAGTCGATTGCTCGTCGTGATCCAAATCACCGGAGATCCTAGTGCGAATGGACGGCACCTCCGCGTTCAACACACGTACAGCCGGTGGCGCCTCCCACGCCTTGATCCAGCAAGGAGAGAGGGAGAGGTTGAGGAAGACTCCATCCAGCAGCAGCACAACGGCGTGGTGGTGATGGAGGAGCGTGGTAGTCCAGCAGGGCTTCGCCAAGCACCGCAAGATATGAGGAGAAGGGAGAGGGGAAGGGCTGCGCCAAGAGGAGAAGTTCTCATGTGTTGGACAGCCCCATGACCTCAAGTATTTATAGGGGGAGGGGAGGGGGCTGCGCCCCCTCTAGGGTTCCCTCCCCAGGGGTGGCGGCAGCCCCCAGATCCCATCTGGGTGGCGGCCAGAAGGGGAGAGGGGGGAGGCGCACCCAGGGTGGGCCTTAGGGCCCATCTGCCCTAGGGTTTGCCCCCCTTCCCCACTTCCTGCGCCTTGGGCCCCTTGTGGGGGGCGCACCAGCCCACCTGGGGCTGGTTCCCTCCCACACATGGCCCATGCAGCCCTCCGGGGTAGGTGGCCCCACTTGGTGGACCCCCGGGACCCTCCCGGTGGTCCCGGTACGTTACCGATAAAACCCGAAACTTTTCCGGTGACCAAAACAGGACTTCCCATATATAAATCTTTACCTCCGGACCATTCCAGAACTCTTCGTGACGTCCGGGATCTCATCCGGGACTCCAAACAACATTCGGTAACCACATACAAGCTTCCTTTATAACCCTAGCGTCATCGAACCTTAAGTGTGTAGACCCTACGGGTTCGGAGACATGTAGACATGACCGAGGCGTTCTCCGGTCAATAACCAACA
This sequence comes from Aegilops speltoides, assembly GCA_021437245.1. Classification (NCBI taxonomy): domain Eukaryota; kingdom Viridiplantae; phylum Streptophyta; class Magnoliopsida; order Poales; family Poaceae; genus Aegilops; species Aegilops speltoides. Next base: position 323,572,158 of record CM038144.1, on the reverse strand, counting down.
GCGGGATCTGGATACCCATGTTGGCTCCCACATGTTCCACGATGATCTCATCGGATGAACCACGATGTCAAGGATTCATCGATCCGTATACAATTCCCTTTGTCTAGCGGTATTTTACTTGCCCGAGATTCGATCGTCGGTATACCGATACCTTGTTCAATCTCGTTACCGCAAGTCTCTTTACTCGTTCCGCAACACATCATCCGTGATCAACCCCTTGGTCACATTGTGCACATTATGATGATGTCCTACCGAGTGGGCCCAGAGATACCTCTCCGTTTGCACGGAGTGACAAATCCCGCTCGATCCGTGTCAACCCAATGACACTTTCGGAGATACCAGTAGTGCACCTTTATAGTCACCCGATTCGTTGTGACGTTTGATACACCCAAAGCACTCCTACGGTATCCGGGAGTTACACGATCTCATGGTCTAAGGAAGAGATACTTGACATTGGAAAAGCTCTAGCAAACGAACTACACGATCTTTGTGCTATGCTTAGGATTGGGTCTTGTCCATCACATCATTCTCCTAATGATGTGATCCCGTTATCAACGACATCCAATGTCCATAGCCAGGAAACCATGACTATCTGTTGATCACAACGAGCTAATCCAATAAAGGGTCACCTGGGACCATATTGTGGTCTTGTATTCACACGTGTATTATGATTTCCGGATAATACAGCTTATAGCATGAATAAAAGACAATTATCATGAACAAGGAAATATAATAATACTTTTATTATTGCCTCTAGGGCATATTTCCAACAGTCTCCCACTTGCACTAGAGTCAATAATCTAGTTCACATCGCCATGTGATTAACATTGACAGGTCACATCGCCATGTGACCAACATCCAAAGAGTTTACTAGTGTCATTAAACTAGTTCACATCATCATGTGATTAAGACTCAATGAGTTCTGGGGTTTAATCATGTTTTGCTAGCAAGAGAGGTTTTAGTCAACGGGTCTGCGACATTCAGATCCGTATGTACTTCGCAAATATCTAGGTCACATTGTAAACGCTGCTTCCACGCTCCACTTGGAGCTATTCCAAATGGTTGCTCCCCTATACGTATCCGGTTTGCTACTCAGAGTCACTCGGATAGGTGTTAAAGCTTGCATCGACGTAATCCTTTACGCCGAACTCTTTATCACCTCCATAATCGAGAAACATGTCCTTATTTACTCCAAGGACAATTTTGACCATCTGTCCAATGATCCATTCTGGATCATTCTTGTACCCTATGATCGACTCATGGCAAGGCACACTTCGGTGCGGTACACAAGATAGCATACCAGTAGAGACTATGTATAAAGCATAGGGGACGACCTTCGTCCTTTCTCTCTCTTCTGCCGTGGTCGAGCTTTTAAGTCTTAACTTCATACCTTACATCTCAGGCAAGAACTCCTTCTTTGACTGATCCATCTTGAACACTTTCAAGATCATGTCAAGGTACGTGCTCATTTGAAAGTACTATTAAGCATTTTTATCTATCTTATAGATCTTGATGCTTATTGTTCATGTAGCCTAATCCAGGTTTTCCATTGAAAAATACTTTTCAAATAACCTTATATGCTTTCTAGAAATTCTACATTATTTCTGATCAACAATATGTCAATAACATATACTCATCAGAAATTCTATAGTGCTCCCACTCACTTCTTTGGAAATAAGTTTCTCATAAACTTTGTATAAACAAAAATCTTTGATCATCTTATCAAAGTACATATTCCAACTCCGAGATGCTTACTCCAGTCCTTAGAAGGATCGCTGGAGCTAGCATACCTTTTAGCATCCTTAGGATCGACAAAACCTTTATGGTTGTATTACATACAACCTTTCCTTCTGGCGGTAAGGAAACTCGTTTTGACATCCATCTGCCAGATTTCATAAATGCAGATAATGCTAACATGATTCCGACGGACTTTAAGCATCGCTACGGATGAGAAAATCTCATCGTAGTCAACTCCTTGAACTTGTGAAAAAAAAACCTTCGCCACAAGTCGAGCTTCATAGATGGTGACATTACCATCCACGTCCGTCTTCCTCTTAAAGATCCATTTATCTTAATGGCTTGCCGATCATCGGGCAAGTCCACCAAAGTTCATGCTTTGTTTTGATACATGGATCCTATCTCGGATTTCATGGCTTCTAACCATTTTGTCGGAATTTGGGCCCACCATTGCTTCTCCATAGCTCGTAGGTTCGCTGTTGTCTAGCAACATGACCTTCAAGACAGGATTCTTGTACCACTCTTAAGCGAAGACGCATCCTTGTCACCCTACGAGGTACGGTAGTGACTTGATCCGAAGTTTCATGATCAATATCATAAGCTTCTACTTCAATTGGTGTAGGTGCCACAGGAACAACTTCCTGTGCCCTGCCACACACTAGTTGTAGTAATGGTTCAATAACCATATCAAGTCTCCACCATCCTCCCACTCAACTTTTCGAGACAAACTTTTCCTCGAGAAAGGACCCGATTCAAGAAACAATCCATATTGCTTTCGGATTTGAATTAGGAGGTATACCCAACTATTTTGGGTGTCCTATGAAGATGCATTTTATCCGCTTTGGGTTCGAGCTTATCAACCTGAAACTTTTTCACATAAGCGTCGCAGCCCCAAACATTTAAGAAATGACAGCTTAGGTTTCTCTAAACCATAGTTCATACGGTGTCATCTCAACGGAATTACGTGGTGCCCTATTAAAGTGAATGTGGTTGTCTCTAATGCCTAACCCATAAACGATAGTGGTAATTCGATAAGAGACTTCATGGTACGCACCATATCCAATAGGGTGCAACTATGATGTTCAGACACACCATCAAACTATGGTGTTCCAGGCGGTATTAATTGTGAAACAATTTCCACAATGTCTTAATTGTGTGCCAAACTTGTAACTCAGATACTCATCTCTATGATCATATCATAGACATTTTATCCTCTTGTCACGATGATCTTCAACTTCACTCTGAAATTACTTGAACCATTCGAAAATTCAGACTTGTGTTTCATCAAGTAAATATACTCTACATCTACTCAAATCATCTGTGAAGTAAGAACATAACGATATTCATCAGATGCCTCAAAGACTCATTGGACTGCACACATCAAAATGTGTTACTTCCAACAAGTTGCTATCTTGTTCCATTTCTCTGAAAAACGAGGCTTTTTAGTCATCTTGCCCATGTGGTATGATTTGCATATCTCACGTGATTCAAAATCAAGTGAGTCCAAACGATCCATCTGCATGGAGTTTCTTCATGCGTATACACCGATAGACATGGTTCGCATGTCTCAAACTTCTCAAAAACGAGTGAGTCCAAAGATCCATCAATATGGAGCTTCTTCATGCGTTTTATACCAATATGACTTTCATGGCAGTGCCACAAGTAAGTGGTACTATCATTACTATCTTATATCTTTTGGCATGAAAATGTGTATCACTACGATCGAGATTCAATAAACTATTCCTTTAGGTGCAAGACCATTGAAGGTATTATTCAAATAAATAGAGTAACCATTATTCTCCTTAAATGAATAACCGTATTGCAATAGACATAATCCAATCATGTCTATGCTCAACGCAAACACCAAATCTCGATGGTAGAGGGAGTGCGATGCTTGATCACATCAACCTTGGAAATACTTCCAACACATATCGTCGACTCACCTTTAGCTAGTCTCTGTTTATTCCGTAGCTCTTTTATTTGAGTTACTAACACTTAGCAACCGAACGGTATCTAATACCCAATGCTACTAGGAGTACTAGTACACATTAACATAATGTATATCAATATACTTCTATCGACCTTGCCGACCTTCTCATCTACCAAGTATCTAGGGTAATTCTGCTCGATGGTGGTTCCCTTTATTACGTATGCTTAGTCTCGGGTTTGGGTTCAACCTTGGGTTTCTTCACTGGAGCAGCGGTGACTTGCCGTTTCATGAAGTATCCCTTCTTGCCCTTGCCCTTCTTAAAACTAGTGGTTTCACCAACCATCAACAATTGATGCTCCTTCTTGATTTCTACTTTCGCGGTGTCAAACATCACGAATACCTCAAGGATCATCATATCTATCCCTGATATGTTATAGTTCATCACGAAGCTCTAGCAGCTTGGTGGTAATGACTTTGGAGAAACATCACTATCTCATCCGGAAGATCGACTCCCTCGATTCAAGTGATTGTTGCACTCGGACAATCGAGCACAAGCTCAACGATTGAGCTTTTCTCCCTTAGTTTGCAGGCTAAGAAAATCGTCGGAGGTCTCATACCTCTTGGCGTGGGCACGAGCCCGAAATCTCAATTTCAGCCCTCGAAACATCTCATATGTTCATGACGTTTGAAAAACATCTTTGGTGCCTTAATTCTAAACCGTTTATCCGAACTATCATGTAGTTATCAAAAGCGTGTATGTCCGATGTTCGCAACATCCACAAACGACGTTTGGGGTTCAAAGACACCGCGGTGCATTAAGGACATGAGCTTTCTCTTGTCTTCATAATCGCTCTCACAACTTTCAACTATATTTTCTCTAGGAACATATCTAAGCAGTGGAACTAAAGCGCGAGCTTTTACATAATTTGCAAAGATCTTTTGACTATGTTCAGGATAATTAAGTTCATCTTATGAACTCCCACTCGAGATAGACATCCCTCGGTCATCTAAGTGATTACATGATCCAAGTCAACTAGGCCGTGTCCGATCATCACGTGAGACGGACTAGTCATCATCGGTGAACATATTCATGTTGATCGTATCTACTATCGACTCATGCTCGACCTTTCGGTCTCCGTGTTACGAGGCCATGTCCGTACATGCTAGGCTCGTCAAGTTAACCCTAAGTGTTTTCGCTGTGTAAAACTGTCTTACACCGTTGTATGTGAGCGTAAGAATCCATCACACCCGATCATCACGTGGTGCTTAGAAGCGACGAACTGTAGCAACGGTGCATAGTTAGGGAGAACACTTCTTGAAATTTTTAAGGATCATCTTATTTACTACCGTCGTCCTAAGTAAACAAGATGCATAAACATGATAAACATCACATGCAATCAAATAGTGACATGATATGGCCAATATCATTTTGCTCCTTTGATCTCCATCTTGAGGCTCCATGATCATCATCGTCACCGCATGACACCATGATCTCCATCATCGTGTCTTCATGAAGTTGTCTCGCCAACTATTACTTCTACTACTATGGCTACGGTTAGCAATAAAGTAAAGTAATTACATGGCATTGTTCAATGACACGCAGGTCATACAATAAATCAAGACAACTCCTATGGCTCCTGCCGTTGTCATACTCATCGACATGCAAGTCGTGATTCCTATTACAAGAACATGATCAATCTCATACATCACATATCATTCATCACATTCTTCTTGGCCATATCACATCACATAGCATACCCTGCAAAAACAAGTTAGACGTCCTCTAATTGTTGTTTGCATGTTTTACGTGGCTGCTATGGGTTTCTAGCAAGAGTTTCTTACCTACGCAAAACCACAACGTGATATGCCAATTGCTATTTACCCTTCATAAGGACCCTTTTCATCGAATCCGTTCCGACTAAAGTGGGAGAGACTGGCACCCGCTAGCCACCTTATGCACCAAGTGCATGTCAATCGGTGGAACCTGTCTCACGTAAGAGTACGTGTAAGGTAGGTCCGAGCCGCTTCATCCCACAATACCGTCGAAACAAGATTGGACTAGTAACGGTAAGCATATTGAACAACATCAACGCCCACAACTACTTTGTGTTCTACTCTTGCAAAGAATCTACGCAATAGACCTAGCTCATGATGCCATTTGTTGGGGAGCGTGGCGAAATTCAAAATTTTCCACGTGTCACCAAGATCTATCTATGGAGAAACCAGCAACGAGGGAAGGAGAGTGCATCTACATACCCTTGTAGATCGCTAAGCGAAGCGTTCAAGAGAACGGGGTTGAAGGAGTCGTACTCGTCGTGATCCAAATCACCGGAGATCCTAGTGCCGAACGGACGACACCTCCGCGTTCAACACACGTACAGCCCGGTGACGTCTCCCACGCCTTGATCCAGCAAGGAGAGAGGGAGAGGTCGAGGAAGACTCCATCCAGCAGCAGCACAACGGCGTGGTGGTGATGGAGGAGCGTGGTAGTCCAGCAGGGCTTCGCCAAGCACCGCAAGATATGAGGAGAAGGGAGAGGGGAAGGGCTGCGCCAAGAGGAGAAGTTCCCATGTGTTGGACAGCCCCATGACCTCAAGTATTTATAGGGGGAGGGGAGGGGGCTGCGCCCCCTCTAGGGTTCCCTCCCCAGGGGTGGCGGCAGCCCCCAGATCCCATCTGGGTGGCGGCCAGAAGGGGAGAGGGGGCGGCGCCTGGGGTGGGCCTTAGGCCCATCTGCCCTAGGGTTTGCCCCCTTCCCCACTTCTGCGCTTGGGCCTTGTGGGGTGCACCAGCCCACACGGGCTGGTTCCTCCCACACATGGCCAATGCAGCCCTCCGGGGTAGGTGGCCCCACTTGGTGGACCCGGGACCCTCCCGTGGTCCCAGACGCTCTGATAAAACCCAAACTTTTCCTGTGACCAAAACAAGACTTCCCATATATAAATCTTTACCTCCAGACCATTCCGGAACTCCTCGTGACGTCCGGGATCTCATCCGGGACTCCGAACAACATTCGGTAACCACATACAAGCTTCCTTTATAACCCTAGCGTCATCGAACCTTAAGTGTGTAGACCCTACGGGTTCGGGAGACATGTAGACATGACCGAGATGTTCTCCGGTCAATAACCAACAGCGGGATCTGGATACCCATGTTGGCTCCCACATGTTCCATGATGATCTCATCGGATGAACCACGATGTCAAGGACTCAGTCGATCCCGTATACAATTCCCTTTGTCTAGCGGTATTTTACTTGCCCGAGATTCGATCGTCGGTATACCGATACCTTGTTCAATCTCGTTACGGAAGTCTCTTTACTCGTTCCGCAACACATCATCCGTGATCAACCCCTTGGTCACATTGTGCACATTATGATGATGTCCTACCGAGTGGGCCCAGAGATACCTCTCCGTTTGCGGAGTGACAAATCCCATCTCGATCCGTGTCAACCCAATGACACTTTCGGAGATACCTGTAGTGCACCTTTATAGTCACCCGATTCGTTGTGACGTTTGATACACCCAAAGCACTCCTACGGTGTCCGGGAGTTACACGATCTCATGGTCTAAGGAAGAGATACTTGACATTGGAAAAGCTCTAGCAAACGAACTACACGATCTTTGTGCTATGCTTAGGATTGGGTCTTGTCCATCACATCATTCTCCTAATGATGTGATCCCGTTATCAACGACATCCAATGTCCATAGCCAGGAAACCATGACTATCTGTTGATCACAACGAGCTAGTCAACTAGAGGATCACTAGGGACATATTGTGGTCTATGTATTCACACGTGTATTACGATTTCCGGATAATACAGTTATAGCATGAATAAAAGACAATTATCATGAACAAGGAAATATAATAATACTTTTATTATTGCCTCTAGGGCATATTTCCAACAATGGTGCTTTCAGTGGCTTCAGTGGGTGCTCTGTGAGGCAGACGAGTGTTACCAGCCAGTGGATAGATTCTTGTCGCTGCTTGAACACCTTCAATAGGCTGAGGAAGCTTTGGTGCTCAATATTCTGAAGACAAAGCGGCGTCTTGGCAGGGTCAGAGTATATAGCATCAACTGACATATCAACCTCTGGCAGAAATATTATATGATTGTGAGCAGATGGCTGATAATTGACAGATGAGTGTCGCTTGATGAGGCGCATGACCCATGGAGCATAAAACTTCAGACCAAATAGGTCGACTCGAAGGCGACAAGTTGCACGATGAAGAATTCACGAGTGTTGAAGCTGATGCCATTGAGAATATAGAAGACCAAAGTCTTCATAGCTCCTTCAAGCTTGGCCGCTGATGAATGTCCTTTAACAGGCCATAGAGTTCGCCTGATGATATGATATATGGTGCAAGGCAGATACTCAAGGTCTTCAACAAAGAAAGCTGTTGGATAATCAGCGTCAGATGGCAAGGGCTTCATCATACTCAGCATCTGGCTCATATTGGGTTCTGGCTTATGAAAGATGCTCTCTACAGCATTGCGGTGTAGTTGACAGTCAGGTTCATATAGTTCTCCAGGAGTGGCTAGCCCTGTAAGCTCAATGATATCCATGGCTTTGGCTTCATGATGAACATTTCCAGTCACCCACTCGAGAACCCATGTCTTGATGTCCCTGTAGTAGCCACGAATGTGCAGAGTAGCATAGAATTGAAGCAATAGCTCTTCATTCCAATGTTCTTTGTCTGTCACAAAGTGGAGCGGACCAAGATCACGAAAGCAATCAAGTGCTTCTTCTAAGCACGACAGTCCCAACAATAACCCGGTGTCAAAGGCGCATATGAGGAAAATCGTCCTTGATCATATAGTATCAGGAGTAATAGCTTCTCTCTTGATAGCTCGAACCGATCGATGATATCCTTGGCTTGGAGTAGGGGTTCTTGGCGCTGTCAAAGAAGGTATTGTGGCTTTTAAGCCATTAGCATTGAAGGACCCCGTGAGTTGGCGAACACTGAAACCTTGGCAACTGGGCTTTGGCTTCGGACACGAGGCCTATGCTCAACATGATAGTCGAATTGGGGTCTGAGGCGTATATGAGGAGGCACCAGAATGGGCCATCGACGGGGTAAGTCGACCGTGATTGTATGCTTGCTCAATGGTGTGAGGCCTTGGTGGTGGAGCAGAGCGAGGGCAACAAATGAGGCGTCGGTACGCACGACGGGTGCCGGGAGCGATTGTCATATTAGCTTCAGTGCAGCATCCTCATTGGCTTCACGTGCGGATCCTCATGGGTTTCGAGTTCGGTGGCCACATTTGCTTGAGCACACTTGGTTGGTGCAGCTCCACATTAGCGTCGACCATGACTACGTCATTGGCTTCATTGGCGTTAGCGGTGGCAGCCTCAACATTGTCAACCTCCTCTTGACGAGCAGGGAGGGTCGGGCATGAACGCGTTCACATCTGAACCGCTTCTTCTTCAATCGCCGGGGAGTAGGTACACGTACTTCTTCTTCATTTTCTCGGTGATGCAGCCGGAATGTCTTCAAAGACATGTGCTTCGACTCAGAGACATTCACTTTGTTGGAGCAGGCTCAGAAAATACTTGACGTGCAACAGGTGAATGTTGCACTTCTCCTTCAGGAACGCTCGACAGAGGGACTTGAGGCCTTTGTCCTCTGCAAAGCCTGCGAAGTGCTGGCTTCGCCTTAGGAGATGGAGTTGGCTGGGCCTGAAAGTCTTCATCCTCTTCTTGCACGGGGGGTGTAGCTTGTTGTTGTTGGTGGGGAGTACTGGGGGAGTCTTGTTGTTGTGGGTGATCAGCCCACGATGCATCCTGAGCAATTGGCGTCAAAGGACGACCAATGTTGATGAGTTCGCTGTTCGTACGAACAGGCGATGATACCACTTCATGTTCGATCTAAGGAAGAAATTCATCATCAGCTACATTGTCATCATGACCAATGTCTTCAGCAGCGGTGGGTTCAGCTGCTGGAATATCTTCAGCTTCATGAGCCTCTGTGGGAGCAGGCTCATGGACTACCATTCGTCGTTCTTGATGTACTGACACAGGGCGAACCACGGAAATGGGTTCAACGACTAAGGGCTCTGTGGAAGCAGCCCTAGTCTTCTTGGTCTTGCGCTTCTTCTTGGAGGGAGCGGCATTAGAGGCTTCAGTATTCTTCCTCTTTCTGGCTTCAGCCTCGGCAGCCCTCGTCTTCTTACATTACAAGCGGTTTTGATGACCTTTGGCTTCGAGCCACCATGCTGCTTGGGAAGATAATCTGAGGGCTTCTTGGCTTGAAGGTTCAGCCGATCAACAGGCGCTTGTTCTTCTTGTTTGCAGCCATCCTGGGGTCAATGCCAGATCGACCAAGTGACTTGCGCTTCTCAGCCTCATTGTAGGCAAGCACACACTTATCAGCCAAAATCTTCATGCGCTCTCGTGAGCCCTGGGCTTCTTGGCGTTTCTTGAGAAAAGCTTCTTTAAGCTCATTCAGCATGACCTTGAAGTTTCTGACATCTTGAACACTTAGCTTGCCCACATGCTTCTTGAATTGAGCATTCTCATAGTCAATCTTGTTTTTGAGCTCAACGATGCGCTGAGCGAGAGCTAGCTCAGAAGCAATGGCTCCATTGAAGGAGACACTGAGGCCAATGGGGAGCTGTAAATCTTCAAAGCTGATGTTGGGGGTGTCGAACCATTCATCAATGAAATTGTGAATAATGGCCACATCAAAGAGAGGCAAGTTGCTGAAGATTTCTGCTTCTTCCTTGCTCTTTATCAGCTGCTCAAGAGCATCATCATCAAGATCTTCATCACTTGATAGATCAATTGGTTCTTCACGCAGAATGGCAGCAGGAGTCAAGGCTCTTTGATCAGATGGTCTGACAAGTTGTTTCTTCTTCTCCGTTCTCTTGGAGACACGGGATTGATCTTCGATCGCATAATCGCTTCAGGAGGTGCGAGGCGATGGCTTCGCACGTGAAGTCTTTGGAGGTGCAGCTGTGGTTGAAGCCTTTGACTTCTTTTTGCTTCGTGGCTTTGGAGGAGGAGCTGGGCTTCATCGAGTCGGCATCATTGTCGTAATGATCTACTCTGGCACCTTGGACCATGATGTAGGTGATGAGGCCGTCAAGGTTGGCGAAGGGGCCGATGACATTGGGATTAGCATCACGGGAGCCGTCGGACGGGGAGCGAGAGGGACTGGGTTGAAGTCAAACCCAAGGACTTCTTGTTCTTCTTGGCGAAGCCACAAAGAAAGCGGGTAGTTGCGCTTGAAGAGAGGATCATCATGACACCATAGTAGTGAGGTGGGATCTGCGTTCGCAGGCTGTGGCCCACGGACCATGCAAGGATAGAAGCCTTGATCAATGGCTTCAGCTAGGCTCTTGGGTTGAAGTCCTCGATAGAGGATATCGCCCCAAGGTCTCTTGATGGCATTCTTCTCTGCATATTCCTTCGTCACAAACTTGTACTTGAACCACTCCTCTGCCCAATAGCGACGAATCCATTGGATTCGCGTCTTCCTCTGATGATAATTCTCTTCAGGATCTGTCTTGTATAGTTCTGCTAAGTCATCAGGCAGATCTTTGGATGTTCCTTCTCTGCTACTGCTCGCCACCCTTCCTTGCTGATTTTTCTGCGGCCATGAACTTCAAGCTGAAAGGCCTCAATACGTTCAAAGGCTTGAGATTTACGCTTCTTTGGTCAAGCGAGAACTGCTTCGGGAGAATTTATATGATCTTGTAAGTATTCTCGCAAACGAATGCGGACTATGAGAACCAAGGGATTCTCCCACGGACATGTACTGTGATAAAGATTAGAGATGCGAGGAAGGGAAGAGGTCATATGCATTCTCGTAAGATTTTGAAGATAAATCAGTTTGAAGACATTGACCTCATGATGCGAAGACATTCACTTATATGGGTGGGTTGGTTCCAGATTTGTACCAATCCGTGAATAAGTACAAGTGAGGAATCAAACTAGACAAGAAATCTAAGTGAATCGACTAAGCAGTATGAGATGCAGACGGAATAGATCTAGCTTGAATAGACAGAAACTACTTTCAGTAAACAGGATGAATCTTGAAGATCAAAAAGGTGGTAAAAATAGAGTTATAATTACCGCATGAAGAACTGCTAGATGGAGAAATAGGAGACCGAGCAGTTCAGCCCACCGTGCCCTAACTTGGCGACGGAGGACACCTACGGCGACGGCGGAGAGGACGATGTCCGTGACCGGCGTCGGAGAAGTCGCGGCAGCTAAGCGCTTCGTCGCCGGCGTCGTCGTGAGCTAGCGGTGGCGCTAGGGTTTTGACGGAGGTGGAGAGGTGGAAGAAGGATTTCTTTACCGCAGGGGACAAGTATTTATAAGCAGGTGAGAGACATAGTGCAATTACGCTGGTGCCCCTGGCGGTTCATATCTGAGGGGTACGTGTCAAGCATGCAACACACTCAGGGTTGTCCCACGTTCCCACGCCCGCCAGGCATGTCGGAGAGTTGTTCCGGCTTCTCCGGATTTCAACAATAAAGATAAGCCATTAAAACAGATTTAATGTTTGTCTCTTTGCCTTCTGCTGACTAGGACGCAGAGAAGACATTCGACAGTTTCAACAGAATGCATATGATTTGGACAGATAGATTTTGAGATAGGAAGCATAGAGAGGTTAGGGTCCGATCACATTCACTTAGTTCAAAAGATCCAATCTTGAAGACATAGCTATAAGTGAATGATGTAGAGGACAGAACACTAGTATATATACATATATATCAGAAAGCAATCAAATCATCATAGTGCAGAAAGTCATGAAGACAAATTGAAACTGAAGACAAACCAAATGCGAAGTCATTGCAATATAACGCCTTGAGTGAAACACTTCAAAGATAGAAAGTTGGTGGTGGCGTTACCCACCGTATAGGAAGTATTAGACCCAGACACGGCGCACAATTATCGTGGCGCTCCGAAGTCAAATTCCATGTTAATGTATTCACACTCAGAGTGTAAATCTTCATTAATTGAAGATATACATTACTTTGTGTGTTGCACATCTAAGTCATCAACATGCATAAGTGTTAGGATGTGTGCCTGATCACAGGACATTAGAGGATTCCAAGATATTTAGCTCACACCGTAACTTGCAAAACCTTTTCTCATCCAAGGGCTTTGTGAAGATATCGCGATTGCTCTTGATGTTGACGTGAATGATATCGATATCTTTCTTCATAACATGATCTCTGAGAAAGTGATGACGAATTTCAATGTGCTTTGTCTTTGAGTGTTGGACTAGATTGTTGGCTATTTTGATGGCACTTTCATTGTCGCAGAAGAGAGGTACTTGTTTGAGTTGATGCCATAATCCTTGAGAGTTTGCTTCATCCATAGAAGCCGAGCACAACAGATCCAAAGATAATGTATTGATTCAGCAGCTTGAGAGTGATACACGCTACGCTTCTTCGAAGACCAACAGACAGGTGATCGACCAAGAAAATGACATGTGCCTGATGTTGACTTGCGATCCACCTTGTCACCAGCATACATCCGAGAATCCAACCAAATTGAATTTTGAGCCCTTGGGATACCATAATCCGAGTGTTGGGGTGTAAGCCAAAGATCGAAGAATTCGCTTCACAGCTAAGTGATGCGATTCCTTTGGTGCCGCTTGGAATCGAGCACACATGCAAACACTAAGCATAATATCTGGCCTAGATTCACATAAATAAAGCAAAGAACCAATCATGGAGCGATATACCTTTTGATCGAACTCTTTACCATTGTCGTCGGGACCAAGATGGTGTTTGGATGGCATTGGCGTCGTGTAGCCTTTGCAGTCTTCCATTCCAAACTTCTTCAGACAATATTTGAGGTATTTCTCTTGAGATATGAAGATGCCATTCCTCTGCTGACGAATTTGAAGACCAAGGAAGAACTTCAGCTCACCCATCATGGACATTTGATATTGCTCTTGCATCATGTACCCAAACTCATCATTTGTACTTCGGTTGGTGCATCCAAGATTATGTCATCCACATATATTTGGCACATAAACAGTTCACCATCATATGTCTTCGTGAAGAGAGGGATCGAGAGATCCGTGTTTGAAGCCTTTGCTCTTGAAAGTCTTTGATTGTATCATACCGAGCACGAGGGGCTCGTTTGAGGCCATCTGATTGCCTTGTTTAGCTTGTACACCATATCGGGATGTTTTGGATCTTCAAAGCCGGTGGTTGTGCGACATATACTTCTTCTTCAATCTTGCCATTGAGAAATGCACTCTTTACATCCATTTGATATAGCAAGATATTGTGATGATTAGCGTAGGCTAGCAGTATGCGAATAGCTTCAAGCCTAGCAACAGGAGCAAATGTTTCATCGAAGTCAATTCCTTCAACTTGAGTGTATCCTTGAGCCACAAGACGTGCTTTGTTTCTGACAACTTGACCATGCTCATCTTGCTTGTTTCGATATATCCATCTTGTTCCAATAATGTTATGCTTGCGAGGATCAGGTCGCTTGACAAGCTCCTAGACATTATTCAGTTTGAACTGCTGAAGTTCTTCTTGCATGGCTTGAATCCATTCAGGTTCCATAAAAGCTTCAGCAACTTTCTTGGGTTCTGATATTGACACAAATGAAAAGTGCCCACAGAAGTTTGCTAGATGTGTTGCTCTTGATTGAGTGAGCGGACCAGGTGCATTGATGCTGTCAATTATCTTCTCTATTTGAACTTCATTTGCAACACGAGTATGAACAGGACGAAGATTTTGCTCTGGCTGATCATTGTCATCATTGGGAGGATTGTCTTCGGACTGAGCATTGTCTTCAGGTTGATTTGGTGCAGAGATGATAAGTTCCTCTTCAGGATGTGCTTCAGAGGGGCATGATTTCACCAATTCCCATCAACTTGATAGACTCGTTTGAAGGAGCTTCATCAAGTGTGCTTGGTAGAATCTCTCTCTGTGAACCATTGGTTTCATCAAATTTCACATCCACTGTTTCAACGATCTTGTAGAGATAAAGGTTGAAGACTCTGTAGGAGTGTGAATCCTTTCCATAGCCAAGCATGAAGCCTTCGTGAGCTTTAGGTGCAAATTTTGACTTGTGATGGGGATCCTTTATCCAAAGATCTTGCTCCAAATACTCAAGTAATGGCGACGTTCGGCTTCTTGCGATAAGTAGCTCATATGATGTTTTGTTCGAAGCTTATGAATGTACACACGATTGATGATGTGACATGTTTGTATCAATAGCTTCAGCCGTAACTTTCTTGGTGTCTTGTACTCATCTAGCATTGTTCGAGCCATCTCAATGAGGGTTCTATTTTTGCGCTCAACAATGCCGTTTTGCTGAGGTGTGTATGGAGCAGAGAACTCATGAGTGATTCCCATTGTATCCAGATACAAATCAAGTCCAGTGTTCTTGAATTCAGTGCCATTGTCACTTCTGATGTGCTTGATCTTCACACCATAATTGTTCATTGCTCGATTTGCAAAGCGCCTGAAGACATCTTGCACTTCAGTCTTGTAAAGAATTATATGAACCCATGTGTATCTTGAGTAGTCATCAACAATGACGAAGCCATAGAGACAGGCAGTTGTTGTGAGGGTGGAGTAGTGCGTAGGTCCAAATAAGTCCATGTGTAACAGCTCGAAGGGTTGAGATGTTGTCATGATTGTCTTCGAGGGGTGCTTTGCCCTTGTCATCTTTCGGCTTCACAGGCACCACACAGATGATCCTTCTTGAACTTGACATCTTCGATGCCTATGACATGCTTCTTCTTGACGAGTGAGTGTAAGTTCCTCATGCCAGCATGTCCTAGCCTTCGATGCCAGAGCCAGCATTCTGAAGCTTTTGTAAGAAGACATACGGCAAGTGTGGACCTGCTTGAGAAATCTACCATGTATAGATCATCTTTTGATACCCTTCAAAGACTAGAGATTTGCGATTCCATTAGTACAAGGCAACGATATTTGCCAAATATCACAATCATGTTCAAGTCACAAAGCATTGAGATAGACATTAAGTTGAAACCAAGGGATTCAACAAGCATCACTTTATCCATGTGTTGATCCTTTGAGATTGCAACTCTACCTAGACCCAATACCTTGCTTTTACCAGTGTTAGCAAATGTAATGTGACTCTTGTCGGATGGACGTAAGGTTGAGTCCATGAGAAGACTTCGATCACCAGTCATATGATTTGTGCATCCACTGTCCATAATCCATTCTGAAGCTTTTGGTGATGTAACCTCTGATGCGATTAGGAGGATAGGCTTCACAAGAGTGTTGTGAAGCATAAGCATTTGACACATATAGGGACAGTCACATCTTATATCAAGGTTAGCACATAGTATGGTGATAAGAGATTCAGATGAAGTATATAGAATGACATTTTATCGTGCGTCCTAAATCAGTTTTAGGTCCCCAAAATAGTATCGGACGCCATTGATTCTTTGGTGGAGACCGTTTTACGCAAAAGAGAGTTAGTTCTTCTTTGCCACCCACATCTTCATGGGGGCTTAGAAGCAATGAGTCTAAGTCAAGATCGAGAATTTTGGCTTTGAAGCCCTAGCAAATAGCCTTGCAGGAGATGAATGATACTCATATGAATAAGCAAAAAAGTTCTTAGTCCTATGAACATAGCGGTTCGAAGATACACGCTCATATTCATAAGTCTGAGCATGATTTCCCTGCAAAACATTGGCGTTAGGGTGACTCATGTGAGTCCTGTATCTGTATGAAGCCTTTGGGCCACATGAATAGGTCTGGGGTTTGTCTTCTTCCTTGGTGGTGTCATGACGACATTCACAGGAAGATTCTCAATGTACCGCTTAGGTACCCAGATCTTCTTCATAGGTGGTCCATTCCTGCAGTTAGTACCAATGTACCTGGCAAACACTTCACCATTCGATTTTTGAACAGCTTATAGTTTGCATCAAAGGATTCATCAATAATAATAGGATTAGCACAGGTAAAGCCAGATAAGGTAGATGGATCTATTGAAGGTTCCTTTGCAGCAACCCATGTGGTTTTGGAGTACTGCTCAGGCTTCTAGTACGAGCCATCAACATTCATTTTCCTTTCAACCCAACACCCTCTTTCCTAGGGTTTCGGTTCGAATCGCTTTTGAGGACATCGCAGGAGTCTAATGTCCTTCAAACTTTTGTACATCCTGTTTCAAGCAATGTCTTCAACATAGCATTTTCATCAAGAACAAAGATGGTATCCTCCGCAGAGGGTTAGTAACCACATCAAGAGGTGAAGACAATGAAACAGAGAGCGATAGTGGAACATTCAAGAATGATGTAGCGTTATCACGCTCAATGCATTTTAGATATGGTGGTTCAAATCCATCCCGAGCGGAACTGATCATTGGTAGCCAAGTGACTCATTCACTTTTGAAGATCTTCATGAGCCGCTCTCAATTTCTCAAGCTCTTGTTTCCTTTGAAGATAATCATAGGAGAGCCTTTCATAAGTAGTTGAGAGTGATTCATGACGACCTTCAAGTTCTTGGTACTTAGCATGAAGATTTTTTATGTCATCAACTAAGGACTGTGAACATGTCATTTCAGCGTCCAACAGGTCATCGCTTTTGTCTAACAGTTTTTGAGTATGTTCCATAGCCTTTTGTTGTTCAGTTGCAATTTTAGCAAGTGTTTTGTAGCTGGGTTTGGATTCACAATCGGAGTCATCTTCACTTGAAGTTTGAAAGTAAGCATCACGTGATTTTACCTTGGCACCACGTGCCATGAAGCAGTAGGTGGGAGTAGGATCATCTTCGTCATTAGCTTCAGCGTTGGTGTGGAAGTCATTGTCTTGATGTTGAAGATGGACTTGGCGACATAGGTCGTGGCGAGCTGAATTGCAACGCCAGGTCGACTCCTCTCGGACTCCACCTCCGCCTCCTCCGGCAGACTCCTCCTCCGAATCCATTTCCTTGCCAACAAAAGCACGAGCCTTGCCAGATGAGCTCTTCTTGTATGATGAAGACTTGGAAGAAGATTTAGAAGACTTTGAGGATTTCTTCTTCTTCTTGTCATCGGAATCATATTCCTTGCTTTTCTTCTTCTTCTTCTCATTGTCCCACTGTGGACACTCAGATATGTAGTGACCAGGTTTCTTGCACTTGTGGCAGGTTCTCTTCTTGTGATCATGTGTGGAAGCTTCATCATTCCTTGAGCTAGATTGTGAAGACTTTCTAAAGCCTTTCTTCTTTGTGAATTTTTGAAACTTCTTCACAAACATAGCAAGTTCCCTTCCAATGTCTTCAGGATCTTCAACTGCAGTCAGATTCTTCTTCAGATGAGGAAGCAACTTTTGCCTTCAAAGCACGAGTTCGGCCATAGTTTGGGCCATAGATATCTCTTTTCTCAGATAGCTGGAATTCATGTGTGTTGAGCCTCTCAAGTATATCAGACGGATCGAGTGTCTTGAAGTCAGGACGTTCTTGTATCATGAGGGCAAGGGTGTCAACGGAGCTGTCAAGTGATCTCAGCACTGTTTTGACGATTTCATGCTTGGTAATGTCAGTTGCGCCAAGAGCTTGAAGTTCATTTGTGATATCAGTGAGACGATCAAACGTGAGCTAGACATTTTTGTTGTCGTTTCTCTTGAAGCGGTTGAAGAGGTTGCGAAGAACACTGATTCTTTGATCTCTCTGGGTTGAAATGCCTTTGTTGACCTTGGATAGCCAGTCCCAGACTAGCTTCAACGTTTCCAGAGCACTCACACGGCCGTACTGTCCTTTGGTCAGATGACCACAGATGATGTTCTTTGCAGAGAGTCCAGATTGAATGAACTTCTTGACATCGATGGGGTGACACCTTCACGGCTTTGGGGAACGCCATTCTTGACGACATACCGTAGGTCGACATCATGGCTTCAAGATGCATGCGCATCTTATTCTTCCAATAAGGGATATTCAGTTCCATCGAACACGGGGCAAGCAGCGGAGACCTTGATTATCCCTGCAGTCGACATAGCTGAAACTCCAGGTGGTTAAACCGAATCACACAGAACAAGGGAGTACCTTGCTCTGATACCAATTGGAAGTGCTAGTATCGACTAGGGTGGGGGAGGGGGGGGGTGAATAGGTGATTTTTATGAAAGTCTTCAAAACTTGGAAGTTTCGTAGACAAACAACAGAAATAACCTAATTGATATGCAGCGGAAGATAAACTACCCTAAACAAGCCATAGTCAAGTATGTGATGATATGAAAGTACAGGACTAATAGCAGTTAGGTAGTAAGGATCAAGATGGAAGATAGTGTGAAGCCAATCAACAATAGTAGTCAAGCAATGAAGTCAAACAGATAAACAAATAAGCAATGACTTCACGAAGACAAACTTAAGTAAGGTTGGAAGGGATAGAACCAGTTGCTTGTTGAAGACACAGATTTGTTGGACCAGTTCGATTCTTTGTGACAACTGTGACGTCTGTTAGGAGGCTGAGATTTAACTCGAAGACCGTGTCTTCACCTTATTCCCTTGAGCTAAGGACACCCAGGTCCTCGCCCAATCACTCTGTAAGTCTTCAAGGAGACTTCCAAACCTTCACAGACTTCGCTCACCGCAATCCACAATGACTCTTGGATGATCGAACGCGACGCCTAACCGGCTAGAGGATTCACAGTCCTCAAGTGTAATAAGTCTTGTGTCACATGACAGAAAGACTTCAGTGATGCCTAACACTCTTTGGCTCTGGGTGTTTGGGCTTTGTCCTCGCAAGGATTTCTCTCTCTCTCTCAAATGCTTCGAGGTGGGTTGCTGAAAGATCGTGGATGTCGCCTAGAGGGGGGGAGGGTGAATAGGCGTTTTAAAATAATTACGGTAGAGGCTTGAACAAATGTGGAATAAACCTAGCGGTTAATTTGTCAAGCACAAAACCTACAACAACTAGGCTCACCTATGTGCACCAACAACTTATGCTAAGCAAGATAAGCAACTATGTGATAGCAAGATATATGACAAAGAACAATATGGCTATCACAAAGTAAAGTGCATAAGTAAAGGGCTCGGGTAAGAGATAACCGAGGCACGAGGAGACGACGATGTATCCCGAAGTTCACACCCTTGCGGATGCTAATCTCTGTTTGGAGCGGTGTGGAGGCACAATGCTCCTTAAGAAGCCACTAGGGCCACCGTAATCTCCTCACGCCCTCGCACAATGCAAGATGCCGTGATTCCATTAAGGGACCCTTGAGGGCGGTCACCGAACCCGTACAAATGGCGACCCTTGGGGGCGGTCACCGAACCCGTACACTTTGGCAACCCTTGGGGGCGGTCACCGGTACCCGTCAAAATGCTCGGGCGATCTCCACAACCTAATTGAGACCCGACGCTTGCCTCGGAGCTTTACACCACAATGATTGAGCTCCGAACACCACCAACCGACTAGGGGGCCCAAGCACCCAAGATAAACAAGCTCAAGGGCACCAAGCACCCAAGAGTAATAAGCTTCTCAACTTGTAACTTCCAGTATCGTGTGGAGAACTCAAACCTATGCACCAAATGCAACGGCAAGGGAACACGGAGTGCCCAAGTCCTTCTCTCCCAAATCCCACCAAAGCAATTAATGCTAGGGAGGAAAATGAGAGGAAGAACGAAAGAAGAACACGAAGAACTCCAAGATCTAGATCCAAGGGGTTCCCCTCACTAAGAGGAGAAAGTGATTGGTGGAAACGTGGATCTAGATCTCCTCTCTTTTCCCTCAAAACTAGCAAGAATCCATGGAGGGATTGAGAGTTAGCAAGCTCGGAGAAGGTCAACAATGGGGGCAAGAACGAGCTCCAAAAGGATAAAATCCCAATGGGGAAGAAGACCCCCTTTTATAGGTGGGGAGAAAATCCAACCGTTATCCCCTCACTCAGCCCGCACGGCGCGGTACTACCGCAGGGAGCTGCGGTACTACATGGTTGGCAGCGGTACTACCGCTGCAGGTTGTGGTACTAACGCATGTGCAGCTCGGCGATGAAGGCTCATTGCAGGCAACGAGCGATAAAACCGCCGGAGAGGTACTACCGCGCGCCCCTACGGTACTACCGTAAGGCAGGCAACACTAGGCGCAGAGAAGGCACGGACGTAAAAATTACTTTCGTACCTACTTCACGAGGAGGACTGCAAGAAACTCCGACGCATTACTACCGCACATGAAGAGCGGTACTATCACAGAGGCGCGGATGTAAAAATTACATCCGCCCTACTTCCGCTCATGCCGCTAAGCCCCACCAGAGCCCACGGTACTACGGCGCCACGGCGTGGTACTACAGCGTAGGGCGCGGATGTAAAATTACATCCGCCCCTACTACCGCTTCGGGCAACATGGCGTGGCGAGGCCACAGTACTACTGCTCCCACAGAGCGGTACTATCAAGAGGGCTCATGCGGTACTACCGCTCCGGAGAGCAAGACTACCGCATGCCTCAAATCAGCAACACTAGGAGTCCTTCATTTTGCAGAGAAGACAACAGAGGAAACACTAAAACCGAACGCCATAAGTTACGCAAATGAGCTCGAATTGAGCAAACTCAAGCTTGTTGGTTATAGTAAGAAGAGGCAGGGGAGGTATGCCTAACAAGAGAGGAGAGAAACCTCCAACAGAGAAGAACCGGCAGAGCCTCCAACATCGAAAACATCATAGAAGATGCATGTAAACTCCGTTTTCGATGATCTCGAGCTTGTCATGAAAATGACCAAAAGCTCCAAATCTCACAAGGGGAAGAACCAAACAAGAACCAATGAAGATGATACAAGGATGCAATGGTTTGAGCTCTCTACGAACGATACGATCAAGCAACTCATCGAGAGCCCCCCTTGATAGTACGGCAATCGATCCTATAACCCGGTCTCCCACAACTACCATGAGACCGGTAAAATAGAAAACCTATCAAGGGCAAACCTTTGCCTTGCACAAAGTCCACTTGAGCTAGATGATGACGATCTACTCCTCCTCAAGATGGACCACCTTTCTTGACTGCGTTGGCTCGATGAAGACTAGTTGATTGCTCCCCCATACTCCACTATGAGTGAGCCACTCTTCCGCTCATCTTCACAAATGCATTGTCACCACAATGGACGGCAAGCTTCAAGCACTTGATCTCTTCATGATGCATCACTTGAACTTGCACACCGCAACCTAACCCCACAAAGAACTCTCACGAAGACCATGGGTTAGCACACAAAGCGTAATGGACAATGCTTACCATACCATGGGGTCACTTGATCCCTCGATACATCTTGTGCGCTTTGTGTGTTGAATCTTTCCAACTCTCTTCATTCGAATGATGTCTTGAAGGTAGACATGAATGATCACACAATCCTTTTCTTCAAGACATGCTTGCAATAAGCTCAACACTGACATGACCAATCTTTGGATAATTCCTTAATAGCACCGTGGTCATCACAAACTCTCCTTGAAACCAACAAATGGACTCCAAGAAAAGCCTATGGACAAACCCTTCAAATATAACTCAAGGCAACCATTAGTCCATAGAGATTGTCATCAATTACCAAAACCAAACATGGGGGCACCGCATGTTCTTTCAGTTGCTCTCAAACGATAAAAGCCGTGCACAAACTCTGAGCAGCCACCAATTTATGGTGCAGGGGGTGGGCTATTTATAGCCACTAGGCAACCCGACCTGATTTGTCCAAAATGACCCTGGGTCACTAAGGAACTGACACGTGTTCCAACGGTCAGATTTCAAACACACGCGGCAACTTTACTTGGGCTACAAGCAAAGCTGACTCATCCACCTCTGGATAAGATTTGCTCTCATTGTCTTCGCCAAGACATAGGATTTTGTTGAGCATCACTTGACCACTCGACTTAGTTCACTTGGACCCCACTTAACAATGACGGTGGTTCCTATGACTCAACAAAGAAGAAAAGGAAACAACGAAACCACACGGTCTTCAAGGCTCCAAAGTCTTCACACAATGTCTTCTCATGTCATAGTCTTCAATATGAATATCTTCTCTTACCACCATTGTCTTCAATGTCTTCATACATTTTTAGGGGTCATCTCCGGTAGGTAAACCGAATCAGTGAGGGACACTATCTGCATTATCCTGCAATTCTCACAAACGCATTAGTCCCTCAACCAACTTTGTCGTCAATACTCCAAAACCAACTAGGGGTGGCACTAGATGCACTTACAGTTGGGGGAGTATAAACCTTTACCATTCTATTTGGGAACTGCCTATAATGCATGTAGTATGGAAGATACATCCATCTCATAGTTGTTGCGTTGACAGCAAAAGTATGCCGCTCAAAATGTTATTCAATCTCTATTTTCAAAATCGAGCTCTGGCACCTCTACAAATCTCTGCTTCCCTCTGCGAAGGGCCTATGTATTTACTTTTATGTTGGGTATCACCCTTCTTATTAAAAAGCACCCGCTGGAGAGCACACTGTCATTTGCATTCATTATTATTGGTTTATATTGGGTATGACTTGACTGGATCTCTTTTCCATGAATTACAATGTTTAGTCAGTCCTTGATCTTTAAAGGTGCTCTACATTTATGTTTTGCGGTCTCAGAAAGGGCTAGCGAGATACCATTTTGTTATATCATGTTATGATTATTTTGAGAAAGTGTTGTCATCCGAGTTTTATTATTATGGCTCTGATTATGCTATTGATATGAGTAATTGTGAGGCCTATGTGTTATTATTAGTATGGTTAGTTCATAATATTTGCTGAAACTTGAATGTTGGCTTTTCATGTTACAACAATAAGAGCAAATAGAGTTTGTAAAAGTTTTTATTTTTCTCTTTCAGTTTGTCAACTTAATTGCTTGAGGACAAGCAAGGGTTTAAGCTTGGGGGAGTTGATACGTCTCCATCGTATCTACTTTTCCAAACACTTTTGCCCTTGTTTTGGACTCTAACTTGTATGATTTGAATGGAACTAACCCGGACTGACGCTGTTTTCAGCAGAATTGCCATGATGTTGTTTTTTGTGCAGAAAATAAAAGTTCTCGGAATGACCTGAAACTCCACGGAATATCTTAGAATAAATAATAAAAAATCGTCGCCAAAGATGAAGACCAGGGGGCCCAGACCCTGTTTACGAGGGTGCGGACGCCCCCCCTCCTGGGCGTGCCCCCCTACCTCGTGGGCCCCCTGGAAGCCCTCCGACGCCATCTCCAACTCCATATATTGGCTTTCGGGGAGAAAAAAACCAGAGAGAAGAAATCATCACGTTTTACGATAGGAAGCCGCCGCCAAGCCCTAATCTCTCTCGGGAGGGCTGATCTGGAGTCCGTTCGGGGCTCCGATGAGGGGGATTCGTCGCTGTCGTCATCATCAACCATCCTCCATCACCAATTTCATGATGCTCACCGCCGTGCGTGAGTAATTCCATCGTAGGCTTGCTGGACGGTGATGGGTTGGATGAGATTTATCATGTAATCGAGTTAGTTTTGTTAGGGTTTGATCCCTAGTATCCACTATGTTCTGAGATTGATGTTGCTATGACTTTGCTATGCTTAATGCTTGTCACTAGGGCCCGAGTGCCATGATTTTAGATCTGAACCTATTATGTTTTCATGAATATATGTGTGTTCTTGATCCTATCTTGCAAGTCTGTAGTCACCTACTATGTGTTATGATCCGGCAACCCCGAAGTGACAATAATCGGGACCACTCCCGGTGATGACCATAGTTTGAGGAGTTCATGTATTCACTATGTGCTAATGCTTTGTTCCGGTTCTCTATTAAAAGGAGGCCTTAATATCCCTTAGTTTCCAATAGGACCCCGCTGCCATGGGAGGGTAGGACAAAATATGTCATGCAAGTTCTTTTCCATAAGCACGTATGACTATATATGGAATACATGCCTACATTACATTGATGAATTGGAGCTAGTTCTGTGTCACCCTATGTTATGATTGTTACATGACGAACGACATCTGGCATAATTATCCATCACTAATCCGGTGCCTATGAGTTTTTCATATACTGGTTCTCGCTTATTTACTTTTCCGTTGCTACTGCTACAATCACTACAAAATACCAAAAACATTACTTTTGCTGACTTTACTTTTGTTACCGTTACCACCACTATCATATTACTTTGCTACTAAACACTTTGCTGCAGATACTAAGTTTTCAGGTGTGGTTGAATTGACAACTCAGCTGCTAATACTTGAGAATATTCTTTGGCTCCCCTTTTGTCGAATCAATAAATTTGGGTTGAATACTCTACCCTCGAAAACCGTTGCGATCCCCTAAACTTGTGGGTTATCACACCACCATCTGATGTGCAGGTACGGCAGACAAGCTCATCGCCCTCCTAATCCTTCTTTTCCGCCCTAACGATGCAAGCCATTCGTCAAGAAAACATGTACCAGAATCAACTGATTCATGGTGTTATTGTCTGTTTAGACATCTGCCTATTACTGTTGTCACCGAAACTCACACTCCTTGATTCAATGCCGCACAAGGGAGCTTCAGCCCCCGCCGAGGACATGGACGCACGCAGGGCGACCGTTGGCGAATGATGTCGTAGGTGTGCAGTCGTGCCTCCGCGATGCCATACTATGGGCGCACAGGGGGGCGACCATATCAGTTGTATGGTCGCTTCGACCTATGATTTGTTCTAAATTTTTCTATATTCAAGTTGAATTGGTCATTTAGTAGCTCACCTATCTCCTGGACTAACGATTTTGCATGAGCAGTCGCTGTTCTCAGTACTGACGTGTGTTTGCTTAATTTAGTGAGGCTCATTAATCGGTTGATGCAAAATTCAACAAAGTATACTTTGCGTGTAGGGAGATACTGAGGTAGGGTGACTTAGGTTGACCCTATAGATGTAAAATTCAGCAATGTAATACATCTCAGTATGCATGCATTACATGGGATTTACTAGATTGTGCAGTAGGAGGATTTGATTATTTCATAGACATATTTGAGGACACGATTTAGGCACTGTTTGTTTCAAGCCCTCGCTTCTCACTACGGTGATGCCAGAAATCGAGTCGCAAGTCCACACATCACTAACAAATGGACCCGTGAAAGAAGTTGGGCCCATCGATCAGGATGACAACGGTGAGGAGGAATTGATAGTGTGCCGTGGTGGGGTCCCACCTGTAAGGGCATGAGCATGTATCTAGAGTTTTTTTGTTTTTAAGAAACTAATTGGTGGCACTTTGTACATGCTACATAATAGTCAGGATTTGGTTCACATAATTTTGTTGCCCTGCCTAAATGATCTTCACAACTCTCTCTATGCCCTTCTATTTTTTGTTTAACATATGTACTTTTCTATCTGCATATGAGTTCAAAAAAATGTATGTGACTCCGTTTCCATCTAGAAAATGTTCCCTATTTAAGGACCTAACAAACACAATATGGATTGTAGTGTCAATATCACACATAATCCAACGGACGATCCTAAAAGGAAAAGTGTTCAATCATGGCATGTGAGAATGTCGGATGAGAAGAAAGCGGAATACAACATGAAGCGTCATATTATATCCTGAAAACAAAAGAGAGTTGCAGCTCCAGACTGTCTTAACCAGGACCAATTATCACAAACATGTGTTTCTCCATTAAAGTATGCTATCTGGTTCATCTCTCTACAACAGTTCTCATATTTCACAACATGTGTTTCTTCATCTCTCTAAAACAGTTCTCGTATTTCACATCATGTATTTCCAATTGCAGCATTTGGTCGTGCCCCACTTGTTTCTAGCGATCCCAGGTTCCAGTTAAATGCAAGAGCATTTGTAATGCTTACTTGTGCATTCATTCGGTATGTATTAACTCTTCCCTCCTGTGACAGCGATGTAGCATAAATTCATCAAAAAATGGGCCACTCCCTCCTGATGCCCCCTCATGGTGCCAGAAAAATTCTTAGGTCAGAAAAACTCTCACAATTGCTTCAACATTTATCTCTCCTTTGATGTTTGTTTATTGGTTTCTATACAAACAAATAGATGGTATTGCATCAAGTGTCTTAATAGGAATAATGGTCTGGGATTTCAGGGTTGGTCTATGCATTGGAGTGTACCTACAGCTGGAGTGTAACGCCCCGGACACACCCGCCGGTGATCGTTACTCCTAGCGAGATCTAGACCGGCCCCACAGATCAATACTAGTCTTTTCTGCACATTTTGTCCTCACTCATGCGTACCCGGGAGCAACTTCCCGGTCGGTATCCATCCCAAAATTACTCCAAGCTGAGCACGCTTAACTTTGGAGTTCTTTCTGAATGGGCTCCCGGAAAAGAAGGAATTCCGTATTGATATGAGTAGTCTATCATCCCTATTAAGCCAGGCTATCACATACACCCCCACTCAGAGGAACCGACGTCCTCGTCGGGCCACATGAACGTTCCCTCTTGGCACATACGTCTGTGCATCCAGTCCGGTACATGTGCCATGCCGTGTGCCACGACGGGTCACAAACGTCATGAATAACATGACCGCGCACCTGTCCACAAACATCCGTATAACCACGAGGGTAGGCTCTGATACCAACTTGTAACGCCTCGGACACACCCGCTGGTGGTCGTTACTCCTGGCGGGATCTAGACTAGCCCCACAGATCAATACTAGTCTTTTTTGCGCACTTTTGTCCTCACTCATGCGCACCCGGGAGCAACTTCCCGGTCGGTCACCCGTTCCGAAATTACTCCAAGCTGAGCACACTTAACTTTGGAGTTCTTTCCGAATGGGCTCCCGGAAAAGAAGGAATTCCTTATTGATATGAGTAGTCTATCATCCCTATTAAGCCATACTATCACATGGAGTGACCATACGCATATGCACACTGCCGTTTAAGACCTCAAAACAATGGCCTGGCATGTTATTCTCCTTATATCAGCTTTTGTGGCGTGAGTAAGCATCAACGGCATCCCTAGGCCCAACATCAAACACATAAGAGCAACCAATGGTTGCAGATTTAATGTAACTTGAATTAGGATGTGATTGTTTGATTTATTTATGCATCTTGCTACTTTTGCAACAAAGTTTCTAAATAACATAACTTTAATGACTTCCTTGAAACTCACTTCTGAATAAAAAAAATTGGTGGGTCTCATACTGCCATTTTATCTTGAACATTTTGTATTTTCTTAGTTCTCATTCAATTGTGTTTCACACATACCACGCCAGAAAATCATGTACTTATCCTGGAATAATAACCTGTACAACTTCTTTTGTGCAAAAGACACTACATGTTCCTATATACCCCTTTTTTGAGTGATGCACACCTCAAGCATCTATCATAAAGAAAGAAACAACTTTACTTTGTAGAAGATCCCTTTAGTTTCTGAAAGAACCAATTTTTGTTGAGTGTTGTACATTCTTGAAACAACTTTAGTTTCTTTATTATTTTGGCAAGTTTAGGTTATTTTAGGTACAAATTTAGTTTTCGCAAGTTGTGATTGTTTCCACAATTGTTGAACAACATTAGTGCCTTGCTTATTCATTTTATTGATATATTTTCTTCCTAGGACGAACGATAAAAAATTACACGGTAATACGTGCTTTGCACGTGCACACTTACTAGTTTATGAAAAAAATTGATGAGAACAAGTAGTTAGAGTGTGCCCGAACCTGAGTGAACTTTCTGAGGCACCCACGGGCGTGGAAGCTTGCCAGGTGGCAAGCCCTCGCGGTGAGACGATATGAGGAAGTGTGCATGATTTTTTCCCCGATTTTCCTTTTTTTAAGGGGTCCATTTTTTTGGATTTGCGAAAAAAGGTTTCTCTAGTTTTTTTGGTTATCTTAGCTCTTTTTCTTGTGCACATGCATGCTCCTGCGGGCAGCACAGATGTGCTCTCCTGAGAGCACATGTTAATTCATGGTGTGTTTGCTTGTGGGAACACTAGTTTATTCATATTCACGTCACACATTAATGCTAGTTGCGAGTACTAGTTAATTCACATTGGAAGAATAAAGGTTTATCAAATATATCAACACAAAATCTAATATTAATGGTTTTGACATGAGAAAGGCAACGTTGAAATGGTTCGTGATGAGATCATGATATATTTCTTATTAAAAGATGGATCTATAGAAGAAAAGATCATGCACCAATCCTCAAATTCGTCCTACGCGTGGAAGAAAAATCCACCTAAACTTCCTGAAGGCGACAAACGTCACATATTCACTACGCCAGTTGTCATCATCAGAGGCGTTTCAGGGTAACCTTTGCAAGGAACATCCCTTAACTAGTGATTTTTCGTGAAGGTTGTATCGCTGACTCCTGATAGCATACATATCACACGCAGTTGCCTAGCGTCCGACGTGGGTTAGCATATTAAGAGCATTGAGGTGCATGGTTTGCTATTGAGCACTTTTGGAAGGTTAAGCCCGGTTTTGGGAACATTTGGGTTCCTTTTTTTCTCATGTCAGCCTTTTCACTATTGATTTTTACCGCCTTCCTTTTTTCTTTTTTTATTAATCCTTTGTCCATTCATGGACATTTTTTTGAAGTTCGAGAGCATTTTTTAAAATTTAAGAATACATTCTAAAATTCACAATTTTTTTATTCATGAACATTTAGAAAATAGTAAATTTTTAATTTGTGAATATTTTTCAAAATTTTCAATATTTATAATATTCATGAAAAAATATAAATTAAAACAATATGAATTGTTCAACCTTTTCTGAACATTCTTAAAATTCTTGAACATCAAATTACTGGAAATAGAATTAAAATTCATGGTTTTCTTTCAAAATCATAAATACATTTTGTAATTGGTGAATATTTTACAATTTCCTGACATTGTAAAATTCAAGATTTTTTATAGATTTAGTAAAAATCAAGTGTATGTATTTCATAAATATTTTAAATGCATATATAAAGAGAGGGAAAGTGACAATCAACCAGCAACGCTAGCCAGATTGGCGGGCTTGCGCCACAGGTGAGCCGACATGAGCAAGCGCTCGTTATGCACGCCGGGTCTGGCCCATTTAACATGTGCTAAGTGTTAGCGGTCCTTCCTTTGAGGAGTACTCATTGCAAAGATTCTCCCACCTTGTTGTCAAAAAAAAGATCCTCCCATCTTCCCAGGCTGCGACAAGTGGCGCGCTGCATGTGTGCCACTTGTTGCAACCCGTGAGTTTTCCCTTTTTTCTAGATCCATTTATTCAAAACGTTTTATCATTAAACCGTGCGTCTAAATCTTGAACCGTTTTCACCGTTGGATTCCTCGCGTCGAGATCTTCAAAACTAGATCCCCATGTTGATAGGTTTTGACTAACCATTTTCCATAAAAAACGGACGGAAAAACGGAATCGGGTGCACACGTTTTTTCCTTTTCCGAAAGAGGCACGCCCATGCCTCTCGCGGAAGCAAAACCGTGTCTCTTGTGGAAGGAAAAAATCCAGAAAACATGTTTTTTTGTTTCCGAGAGGCATGGCCGTGGCTCTCGCGAAAGCACAACCATGTCTCTCGCGGAAGCAAAACCAAGCCTCTTGTGGAAGGAAAAAAAAAACAAAAAACATGTTTTTTTCGTTTCCAAGAGTCACGGTCGGGCCTCTCGCGAAAGCACCGTGCCTCTCACGGAAGCAAAATCGTGCCTCTCGAGGAAGGAAAAAAAAGAAAACGTATTTTTTTCCATTTCCAAATGGCACGGCCGTGCCTCTCGCGAAAGCAAAACCGTGCCTCTCGCGGAAGGAAAATAAATTGAAAACGCATTTTTTTTCGTTTTCGAGAGGCGCGGCCGTGACTCAGGTGAAAGCAAAACCGTGACTCTCGTGAAAGAAAGAAAAAGAAAAAGCGCTTTTTCGCGTAATTTTTTTATCCAAAAGCTAAGGAAGACTGGTGGAAAATCGAAACGTCGAAACCCCCGGGAAAAACAGTTTAAAAAGCCGAAAATGCGTGCGAAAAAAACAAAATCCGGAAGGAGCGGCTGGAGCGCAACATGTGACGGGCGCTTGAGAGTGCGCGAAGTGGTGTTGATCGTTGTGAGGCTCCCGAAGGAGCACTCGCCAACTAATTGCTTCCGGTCCTTCCATGAGGTTGACTAGATGCTATACATTTTTTCTAAAAAAAAAGACTATAGGCGATACATCCCCTAAAAAAAGAGCATAGGCGATACATATTAGCACTGTCCACCTATCTCAGGCATAGTTAATACTTTTCAATTCATTAAAAGAATGCTCATTCTCAACAAAAAATTAGGGCACCGTTTTCCCTACAGAAAGGATTCTTGACGGTATATGTTCTTTTTCTCTCTAGGCCCCGCTTGGGGGTTTTGTAACATTCTTCGTATGTACATCTATAAAAAATATTTTTTTTTCGCGAATAAGAGTACATGAGGGGGGAGGAGGTGCTCGGTGTCCAGCGCACAGGCAAGACAGGGAGCAGGGAGCAATGATGACGGGTTGCTCAGCCCGGACACATGGCTAAGAACCTATACCAGAAGCGCATTAAGACCGTGAGCTCCAGCCCTAGCCCAAGAGCGTGTGTCGCTCTGGATAAGCTCAAGGAGCTGGGAGGTGGAGGGGGACTCGCCGTCGAGGACGCAACGGTTTTGTTGCTTCCAGATAGACCAAGCCGTCAGGGTTGCGAGGGTGGCAAGCCCCTTGCGGTGCCCTGTGGGGGAGCTCATGATCATCGAGGAGCACCATGGGAGGAACTCCTCGGAACCAGTCGGAGGGGGGACGGTGGCGCGCACCCAAGACATGACATCGTGCCAAACCTGTCTGGAGAAGGGGCATGCGATGATAATATGTTGCATGGACTCGACGTCCTGGTCGCAAAGAGCACATCTGTTGTTGTGGGGGAGACCGTGGCGAGCCAGTCTAGCGGCAGTCCAGCAGCGATCAAGGTCGGCCAACCAGGTGAACACCTTGGCGCGCAGGGGGGCCTAGCACTTCTAGGTGAGACGCCAAAATGGAGCGGACGTGGACCCAACGAAGAGGGCTCTGTAGCATGATCTGGCGGAGTACATCCCATCCGCAGTCCAGCGCCAGACGAGACGGTCTGGGAAGGCGGCGAGGTCAAGGTGACGGAGTCTAGTCCAGGCTGGACGTACTCCACCAGTGCGGCGGGCGTGAGAGCGCCACGCAGGTTCGCGATCCAGCAGCGGTCCTGGAGCCCCTCTGCCACTGAGCGCTTGCGTCGTCAGCGGGGGACCAAGGGGAGGAGAGCAAGGGCGATGTCCGCAATGGCCATGCCATCAATCCAAGCATCCGTCCAAAAACGGCAAGACCTGCCATCTCCGAGAACCCAAGAAGTGGACGCACAGAAGATGGAGGAGGAGTCAGTGTCGGAGGGAAGGTGCAGGTGTGCCCACGGCCTGACCGGGTCGGTGCGCTGCAGCCACATCTAGTGCACACGGAGCGAGATCCCCTGCCGATGGAGGTCCGGAATGCCGAGCCCGCCAAGATGGATGGGCCGGCAGACGCGCTGCCAGTTGACTGGACCGTGACCAGCGCGGGTCTCCTTGTTGCCATGCCAAAGGAATTCACGGATGGTCCGGTTCACTTGCTTGAGAATCGTCGGGCAGAGAGCAACGACGATCATGATGTGGGAGGGGATCGCGCATAGCACGTGTCGGACTAGGGCGAGACGCTCGCTGCGGGACAGCAGCATCGCACGCCAGGAGGAAAGCTTCTTGGCCAGCTTCTCAACAATCGGCCGGAGCGACGAGGCGGATGGCTTCCGGAGCGAGAGAGGAATACCCAGGTAGGTAGGGAAGTCCAGGACAGTGCATGCCAGCTGGCATGCGATGGAAGCTCGCGTGGGGTCGTCGCAGCAGATCGGGGTTGCCGAACACTTCGCAAAGTTCGTGCAGAGCCCGGAAGCCTCGCCAAAGACATAAAGCAGCTCCCGAATCACCCGGAGATCAATGATTTCCCAAGTAGAATTTTTTGAATGAAAACTAGGAAAATGATACACAAATCAAAATTTGAATGAAGAAGATTTAGTTATCCAAGAATCAGACACTTGATACCCAGTTTAAGGCAACAATAAGTTTGAACTCGAGGCTCATGAATCATTGGAGATCAACTCATTTTTAGGCTCGACTCGAGAGTAACTCAAATTGAAATGAGCTAAAAATAAGCATTTATGTAACTTAATAAAAAAGATGATTTTGTGCAAACACTACACACTTAAATTTAGCTCGACAACCCGACATAGTATATTTATGTATAATGACCCTATTTTATGTTTAAATAACATCATAATTTATTATCATATATGTTATGTACATGTTTTTATTCTTTTTATCCATAAGAAAACTTAAAAGATTAATTAAGCGCATAGCAAATTTACGCATGAATATGCTACATGGTCATGCCCTATGCTAAATATATGTTGTTATGGCCTATGTAGCTGTCACTTTCGGGTCACGCAAATGCCAATGTCACTGCCCGGACATTGTGCTAGTTTACGTAAATATTATTCCTCTGATCCAAACTAATTGTCGCAGCTCTAGTACAGCTTTAATACAAAGTTCTACAGAAGTTTTGAATTTATTTTGTGCATCTGTGTGAGACATACTGCATAGTTAGTCAACGATTCCTGTAAAAACAGTGGGTGTACATTTGTGCAACAAGCACCCAAGTAGCTCCGCCCATGGTCAATTATCCTTCAGTCCCTTGCTATATATATGTAGTCACAGAATTACTACAAAAATACACAAAATTTTGGAGCGTCAACTATCACGGCTTTATATCCTTATTAGGTCGTCCTCCTCAATTGAATGCATTCTCCGGCTCATCGATGGCGCCAATGTCATTGGGTTCGTCAGGGATACGCCAGCGAAAGGAAGTCGTCAAAAGCCGTCCCTGTCGTCTCGTCTCTATTCCATGGATCAGACCTGTTCTTGGGTTTGCTCACGTTACCACACCATGACATGACAGCGGCGAAAGCTATGTATACAAATTTTTAGCCCGGACACAGCTTGAGAGTCTCCGTGGACTAGAACTCTCCGCTGCCTAAGCAACCGGGCGATGTGCAAAACAAGAAGCCACCAATTATTCCAAGGCGCCCACGAGTTTTAGTAATACCCGATAGAGTTGCGTTGGCATCAAACATATCTCATCTCCGCCCGCCTCTCCTCTCCTCTCCTCTCCTGGCCCCCCTCCGATTCTTCTTCTTGCTTCACACTTTTGCTTTGGTTTCCATGCGCGCTAATTTCTCGGGTGTTGTTGAAGAAGCTCCGTCTCTCTTATAGGTTATAGCTGGTAAGTTCTTAATTTTATCCATCTTCATATTATGTTTCTCTTTTAGAGATTGGTTTTAGGTTCGATGCTTTGGATAGGATTTCGTGCGTTTATGTACTTTCTGTCTCAAGTTTTAAGAGTATCGTTAGCTCGTGCACAACTATGCCTGATGGTGATTCTGTTCCTAACTGCCTATACGCAGTTCTTGGTCCAGGAGATAGGAACGAACTCTCAGGAGAAAGACATGGCGGAGGAACCCGGTGCAACTTCTAGATACTATTGCCACATGTGCTCGGTGATCGTAAGGCCAGAGCTGGGCGTCGACGAGGTGAAGTGCCCGCACTGCCGTTCCGGATTCGTGGAGGAGATGGCCGATGGCCGGCGGAGCAGCAACGCCGTGGGAGACCGGGGTACTACTGCCACAGGGGCCGGCCCAGATGACGCGGGCGCAAGGTCGGAGCTCGCGGTTCCGCCGTGGCCGCCTATCCTCCTGGACCTCCTCGGCGTCTCCTACGGGCTCGACGGCGGCGACCTCGCGGCCTTGGCGCGAAGACAGTACCGCCACCTCGCCTTCTTGCAGCTGCTCAACGCGCTCCAGGAAGGCGATGCCGATGCCGACGGCGACGCGCCCGATCCGGGGCTCGAGCGGCTCGTGCTGGTTAGCCCCGCCGACGCGCACGCCATGCTCATGTCAGAGGGAGGAGCCAGCAATGGCGCCGGGGCCGGCAGGGGAGCAGGCCTGACGCT
Source organism: Aegilops speltoides (assembly GCA_021437245.1). Classification (NCBI taxonomy): domain Eukaryota; kingdom Viridiplantae; phylum Streptophyta; class Magnoliopsida; order Poales; family Poaceae; genus Aegilops; species Aegilops speltoides. The sequence goes on along the minus strand of CM038144.1, from coordinate 323,537,663 downwards.
TGGCGAGTTGATTCTTGGCCCCGGGCTGGACTTGCTGCTGGAGTACCTGGCCGAGACCGACCCGAGCCGGCAAGGCACGCTGCCGGCGAAGATGGAGGCCGTTGCCGCATTGCCAACGGTAAAGGTAAGCGAGGCCGCGACCTGCCCGGTGTGCCTGGACGAGTTCGCGGCTGGCGGCGAGGCCAAGGAGATGCCGTGCAAGCACCGGTTCCACGACGTGTGCATCCTGCCGTGGCTGGAGGCGCACAGCTCCTGCCCCGTCTGCAGGTACCAGCTGCCCACGGACGAGGCCACGGAACCGGCCGGCAATGGCGCCGAGGAAACCGCCGACGAATCCAGTGGCAATGCACACCGTGACGTCGAGGGCGATAGCGACGGTGGAAGCAGTGGCAGGCGGCGGTGGCTCGCACGACCTTTTGGTCGTTTGTTCTCGCGCAGATCGAATGGAAGCTCCTCGTCGTCGCGATGAAACTAACAACGGGAGAATCTGTTTAATTTGTTTTAGCTGTCTACAGTCTACTAGCATCTTGTAAAGCTGGATTCGTTCATTGGTTGAACCGTAATACAGTAGCTCATTCGTCTCTATGTCTGTGCTCAGGACAGATTTGCAAGATGCTAAGGCCCTGTTTTGGATTATCGCGTTCCTTTTAATAAATACACTCATAAATAATACACGTCTTGCTCGTCGTTTTCTTTCATGGTAATACGTGTCTTATTCATATTATAAAGCGTGACACTATAGCTCATTGGTCTATATGTGTGTGCTAGACAATAGGCCGCGCGATGGGTAGTGTAATAAACAATTTAATAGAGAGGAGCGCATCGTAAAGAGAAAAAGAGTAAGAAAATAAAAATAAGATACTCCTTTCGTTCATAAATATGTATATATATTTTAGGAGATTTCAATACAGAACACATACAAATATATAGATATATTTTAGAATGTAAATTCAATTATTTTGCTCTGTATGTACATAGTCTATATTGGAATATCTAAAAAGACTTATATTTAGGAACGGAGATAGTATGTTTTACAACAGAGATGGCTTGAATTTAATGTGTAACTCTGAAATCAACTTACTTAGTATGATCAGTTCTCTAACTAAATTTGCAGATGATCTTACCTATGATCATCTCAATAGAAAGAAGACAATACATGTAATGTGCTTGTAATAAAAAAAGTAGCAATTAATACTGTAATACAACTTACATGTCTGCACCTTGAATGAACTCCCAACACTAATCTTTCTCGATAGTCTAATTGCATGCTTGATGATATGGCATGATAGCTGAGCTACCATGTGTGCATGACTTAAATGCATTACTTAGTCGGACATTGAGATGGACAGTTTGCATGCTGAGAGAATTGGGATCAACTTCTTCAGAATGTAATATTTTTGAACGGAAAGAGTGATAGTGAATGGGTAGTTGAACCTGTGACTGGTCAAAGGCTCGTTTTCACTCGATTAAAAGGCTGTAAGGGCATCTTCAACGCGGAAACTCAGGCCGCCCGCATCCGTTCAGACTGAATTGGTCGGCGGATCGGTTCAAACGTCTGCTTTCCCGCGAATCGGAGACAAACCAGGGGCCTTGCGGGTGTCCAGACAACTACCACATACTCGTTAGACACCATGGACCCCCCCCCCCCCACACACACACAACCCTGTCCCTCGTCCGCGCCCTTTCCCGCGCGAAGCAGTTGCCTCGCATTCTTGACAGCCAGCGCCATTCCAGAGCGCCAGCGCCATATTCATGTCGGCCAAGAGTGGCCGCAACCTCTCACTGTCCGGCATTGAAGCGGCGAGCGCCGGCTGAAAGGGCCATTTGTGCCGCGTCCCAGTATCCACGCCTGTTCAATGCGCGAGACCTGACTGGACGACTCTCTCTGCATTTAAACCAATGAAAAATTAGCGCGCTACAGAAAATAACGTGGCCCCTGAAAATATGCTATTAGCGAGGCATTATACATTGATTTATTTAGCAAGACAATTGTCTATATGCTATAGCGTGCTATTAGCAGCGTTATAGCGCGCTATTTTTTCAGTGATTTAAACGCCACCACGTCCGTCCGGCTGCTAACATTAAACAACCGTGACAGCTGAGAGACTCACTCCGGCGCCCGCATTCACATACCTGCCGCTTGACCTGGCCGGCGCCCGCTATTTATTCATGGCCAGGTCTGGCAAGATTGGAACCACATCCCCGCTCCCGATCTCCTCTGTGCACCATGTTCGCCATGACCTCGAGCTCCAAAGTTTAGTGAGACAACCTCTCGACCGAACAGAAGCAGGTGCTTTCTGGAATTGCGGCCGGCTGGCAGGCTCGCCGAGCCTACCAAATAGAGGCTGGCTTGACGACGAGTTCACCGGAGAGCAACGACACCGACGAGGCAATGGACGAGGCGTACAACGATGAGCCGGCGCCACCGCCCTTGCCGGCCCATGCCTATGTAACCTTGACCAGGAGCGGGAGCACTTCTACGCCATAATGGCGGAAGAGCAGTTGGAACAGCCGGTGTCGACATTCCGATAGACATAGGAGGAACAAATCTACAACATCCGGCTCCTCGACGAGTATCCAGTTGCGAGTGTAATTTAACCTTTGGAATGGTATTCTTTGGCACATGGGAGCAAATGCTCCTGCCACCGGTAAAGGAACATTTCAAAATGTCAAAAAATTCTAAATTCTGGCACGTACATAACGACATTCTATGTGCGGACGAAGTTTCGTGGGAAAAAATGTCTGGTGAAAAGATTCTTAACACCGAAAGTTGTCGGTTTTAGCGACCTTGTGAGCTTGTAGAATATTGCAATGTACGTGCAAAATTTTGTCAGAATTTTGTGACATTTTAAAATATGTTTAGAACATATTTTGAAAACCAGGAGAATATGCTCCGGGGCGCCAAAACGCCCCTCTCGGGCGTGGGTTCTTTCTTTGAGAGGTTCCTATTCTTCTCGTCTCGACCGTAGAGTCTTTCAGAGGTTATGATACAAGAAGTCCTAAGTTATTCGATAAAGTTTCGAGAGTTAAGTTTTGTCGCCTTGACTAACGCCCTACGATTGCAACTTGCAAATACAAATCCTGCTTTTCTTAATGCAAGAGGTCTCTGTCACAAAACTCTTCTAAAAGCAGCCTGCTCAGCTGCTCAGACTGCATGTGTACAGTAAAAAATAAAACGCCACAAATATGATCTTTGTACAAGACTTAGACAGCCAAACAACACATTGAACATGAAGTGGCATATATATTGAGTAGCGAATACGTATTATTTAGCAAGATATTCAGAATGGGCGACACCAACTCTTTACTATGCGTAGCTGAACACAAGACGTAATATAGGACTCACGACGTGGGATGAGCCAACAAAATGATAGCGATGATCCGATAACAACCTAACAAAATTTGCCCCCATGAGCCAACATCACCTGACCCTAATCCACTGTCAAGATCCTGACGAGGGATGATGCGCTGAGACGATGCACCGCAACAACTGAATCTCCCGACTTGCAGAGGCCGAGCTTCTTGGCATAATCCAGGGCAAAACTGACGGCCTCCTCGGTGGCCTCAGTATCAGAAGCCTTTGCGGTAGCGGCACTCAACATTGGGATCAGGCCCCTAACAATTTGACTCTGCCTTGCAGGAGCCTCGTCGCTGCAAGTCCAGTCGAAATCATTGTCGGTCTTCAGCTCTGGAACCACGCAGTTCAAGACTGGCATCGCTGGCCTGTACTTCGCGACGAGCCTTGCAGTCGTACCTCCCCTCGTGAGGACCAAGATGAGCGATGCCTTGGAGACATTAGCCGTCCGAACAGCTGACGATGCCAAACTCTCAAGTGGGCTCATAGGAACTGGTGCTGCTGCGGTAATCAACTTGAAGACTGCACCGTGATCCACATAGGTCTCTGCCATTAAGCAGATGCTGGACATTGTCTGCACTGCTAACTCTGGATATGCCCCTGCTGCAGTCTCGCCACTAAGCATCACGCAGTCAGTTCCGTCTAGGACAGCATTGGCGACATCAGTTGCTTCTGCCCGTGTAGGGCGGGGAGACTTGATCATCGACTCCAGCATCTGGGTTGCAGTGACAACAGGCTTTCCTTGTTGATTGCATTTGAAGATCATCACCTTCTGAGCAAAGAAAATCTTCTCAATCGGGATCTCCATACCCAAATCTCCTCGTGCAACCATGAAGGCGTCTGAATTTGCAAGTATGTCATCAAAATTAGCAACACCTTCTTGATTCTCAACCTGCACGTCAGAAACTAGCATAAGACAACAGCAATAAAACAACCTAAAATAAAATGCAAGCTTTGTGGGGATAAACATACCTTGGACATAAGTATGATTGACTTGGCATGTTCACCGAGCACACTTCGGACCATCTGAAGATCTGATCCTTTCCGAACAAAGGAGAGTGCTATCATGTCGATCTTGTTTGGAACACCCCACTGTAGGATATCCACCTTGTCCTTTTCTGTAAGTGTTGGGAGATCTACAATGACGCCAGGAAGATTGACATTCTTCCTCTCACCTAGGAGAGCAGAGTTCTCACATCGGCAGCGAACTAGACCTTTCTCAGGATCACAAGAAAGCGCTGTGAGTGTGATGGTTCCATCAGCACATAGTATAGTGCTCCCAGGCTTCACATCTACAGCCAACTTTTTGTAGCTCATGGAAATCATGGTCTCATCACCCTTGATGGCATAATCTGTGGTTATGGTAATCTCTTGCCCCTGATTCAGCTTTACAGGCTTGCCGTCTTTCAGAAAGCCTGTGCGAATTTCTGGTCCCTGTACAAAGACAGTAGATTGGCATAGTTGAGAAAATAAATAATGCTGGCCGAGCTCACGTAGGATTCATGTGCTACATTGAACTTTAAAAGATGTTCAAATGGAGTTCTAGGTACAAGGTCATGGAAGCAGCTTTTAGCATTGCACAAATTACTTTTTCCAGCAGTAAGTAGAATTAAGTAAATTCTGATATGCAAGCCAGAAAGCTAATAATTAGTAATCTATATATCATACAAGCGAATGAAATATCTAGTGCATTGGCTAGATCCTGTAAACTGTATGCCACAAGTAAATTATATCTTTGTATATAATGCATTTCATCCAGTACTAAAAATCCAGGCCAATACGACTATCGATCACAAAATCACTAACCTTCAAAGTCAACCCAATTTTTAAACAGACCAATAATATAGAGCCACCAAATGAAACATGAATAACAAGCCAAAAGATAGGTGAATCGCACATTGGTCATTAAACATAGTGTAGAAACCAATTTTAATTTCTTGACGTTTTTATGACAGGCAGTTTCTTGATGTTTAGACTTTAATACTGAAGCATGAGTCTCTTTGCAATCATATATAGCTGCAAACTTTATCTTTTCTATACAAGGTTTACAAATAAATTGTGGTGCATAACACCACAATTTTAGATCAAGTAATAACGCCGATATTAATAAATCCATACCAGCAAGCAGACCAGTGAACTACTAATGAACCAGTAAAGTGGTAGCTTGAATGACTAATCTGCTTTTTAAAAGTATACATGTACAACAGCATTTCTTCTTAGAGGTGTGTGTTTCTTTCGTTGCTTGCACAAGATGGTACGTGTGGGAACCTACAAAGCATCGAGAATATTCTATATATCCTGAACTATCACAGACGCACACGAAAAGTGTTAAACCACATGGTACAAGAAACCATCCCATTGAATTGCATGGCACCTGGTGGCACACTGCCTCTTTTGTGAAAGGCATATGTTTCTGGGTGTTATAAAGGTCCAATCATATTTCTTCAGCCCACAAATGAACAGTATATGGCACTTTCTAGATCTGTATAGCAAGGTTTTAAGGAACTAATTAATACCAAACGCCTGTAATCAGGCGAGATGGTGATATGATACATATGTGTAGTCGACTATACAATATTGCGGATATGGATATGGATGATTTATATGTGCAGTCGACTATAGAAAAGGACTTCTCAACATATGTCATACATTCATATAAAGATTTAATTAGGGAGTCGGTTAGCATTATTAATGCACCTGACAGCAACCTTATATAGCAAAACAACCAGTACACCATACATTCAAAGCAACGTGTGAAGGGGATGAATTATGCTCTGCCAATTTGGACACCAACATTTAGCATGAAATCCTAATTTGCTAGGCCTAGCTGCCACAGCCAAAAGCTACCAATCCATGAAGGAACAATTGTCCAGTGAACAATACAAATTCACATTGTTCAATATAACACACTAGATTTCTTGTCTCGGCATTTGTCTTCAGAACACTGAAGATGCCTAATTGTATGCAAGCTGGCACAACAAATCCAAACTAACTATCTGTATGACAATGTAAGAGCTCTACGAGGAAGTTTTGTGCTCATTGCTACGCCTGTGCAAACAAGGTACACAAGTCGCATGTATAGGCTAATTTACGCAATAAATACAGCAGAATCAAAGGAAAATATGCGCACAAAAAATAGATCGGGTCAAGTCGTAGTTCCTATGATTGTCGCAAAAAAAAAGTAGTTCCTATGATATATGACAATCCAATCACAAGGTAAAATTAGAGCGTGCAAATTGGCTTGGAATACAAGATGTAGGGGCATGCAGAGGTCGCGGACCTTGGTGTCGAGCATGACCGCGCAGAGGATGCCGGTGATGTCCATGGCCTTGTGGAGGTTGTCGAGGGTCTCCTGGTGGTACTCGTGGGATCCGTGCGAGAAGTTGAACCTGGCGACGCACATGCCGGCGCGCAGGAGCCGCGAGCACATCTCCACGGACCGCGAGGCGGGGCCGAGGGTGCAGACGATCTTGGTCTTGGGGCGCCGCCGCCAAATCTCCTCCGGCCCCGCGCCGAGCGCCAGGTCCGCCATTGCACGGCCGGGGAAAGGGAGGGGTGGTGCGAGACGAAGGAGCCGTCGAGGCGCGAGCGGTTGATGCGTAGCGGCGAGGAGAGGAGAGGAGAGGAGGTTGGATCGGAAGGGACGGTGGCGGTGCGAGAGAATATATAAAGGGTGGTGCGGGGGAAGGCGTACGAGCCGGGGGGGCCGGGGGCGCTAGGGTAAAGCGGTAGGGCTGGGGTTCACTTTTTTTCCCTCCTTTTTGCAAAAATATACGTACGTGTGTACATACGCGTCTGACCTTCTCGTGAATGAAAAAAAAAACATGTTGCCTTTTGGGGTTTTCTTGTGGAAGAGGGCATAATTCGTTTTTCTCCAGTTGCGTTTGAAGCTTGCAGAGGAAGTACTATATATATTATGTATTTCATCAAGTGATATTACTTGTAGGACAATTTAGACTTTGGTTAGCTCCCCTAAACCGATTCAGAAGGTCCTACCGAGCCAATCCGGCTTCTCTTCAAATATAGGCAGCTTCTACAACAACCTGCAGCGAAAATATTTTTATTGGTCAATGACTAGCAAAAATGTCGAAACACAACTCAACGGTCCCTCTCACATTAACATTCCACTAGACCTCTTGAAGTGCTCGGTCATATTAAGCAAACGAGTTGCTAAGTAGTTTGTTCAGTATGCAAAGGTCAAGCCCCCCCCCCCCCCTTCAAAAAAGAAGAGATGAAGGGTTCATCAACTGAGTTATTTTTTTTATAATTCATCGCTTTATTTAAACATCAATAATGTCAGCAATGCAAATAATGTCTAGAGTGGTGATTAATCAAACATGACATCCAAATGGAAGTTGGTGTCCACCTTCGTCAAAATGTGCTTCAAAACTTGACTATCTTCCTTCATGCACAATCTCGAACCCCATAAAACAGCGTAGCTTCCAAAATGTGTCGATCCTCAATGATCACCACCAATGGACCGAGAGAAATCTCGCCTAAATGATCATATGCCAACGGCAACACCTCGCAACACAGTGAAGCTTGTAAAATCTCAGGGTTAGTTAAACCTTCGTAACAGATGACCGAAGCTCCCAAATGAAATTCTTTGTCATCCCTACAGATTATTGCACATGATCTCATCTCCTCCCTCATGTATATCATTGCATCTAAGTTAATTCTTCTGACCCTTCGGAAGGCCTCACCACTTCTCACTGTGCTCCTTTTACCCACAGTACCAGTTTGTTTCTTTGGCGATATCATATCAAGATCATTAAGGAATTTGTTAATAAAATTCATCGGCGATATGAACTTTGAAAGCTTTGATTCTTGAAGTGCCTAACAAATGGCCCACAGGGTGATCGGAACCTTAACAAATTGCTTCTTGTTCATCGAGTGTTGCACCATCGCCACCCACATATTGGCATCTTCGGCTCTACATGTCATAATTGCCGCGGAAAACCTTTGTCACTAGCACCCATACACTCTTCGACATCCGACATTCAACGAGTGAATGCTTCCATGGACTGCTCGCCCTACTGCAGATTGCACACGTGTTCGAGTCTAATATGCGCCTTCTCAATAATGCCTCCCCTGCGGCAACCAAGTTATTGGCTAACCTCCAAGCGAAGTTTTTGATCTTTGTTAGAACATTTACCTTCCATAGCTTATTCCACCGATTCTGAGAGCCCTTCGTATTTGAGCTAGCTTCCCTCTCATTGAGCAGTGATTCTATATTCCACATCAAGAACACCACAATTACAAAGAGATTCATTCTTGTAACATTAGGGTTCGTAAAACCGATTCATACCTCGACCTAGAGATCTTTATCTAGATATTCATTCATCTTGTCACGAAAAGCTATATTACTATTAATATGATTCCCTTTTACTAGATCCCTATGTTTGGTTGTGATCATTATATGTGAGCGGTCCACCTAGGGCGTGGGAGATGTAGGGAACGGTAACATGTGATCGTGCCTAATACTTATTAAAATTATGTTTGGTTACTTTGATGATTTTTTATGAGGTTGATTGTCCATGTCTTATGTAATGTTTGTTTTTAATTTAAGGGGCTAGATAACTAGAGACCTACATGGTAAACACCTGGTGTCTAGATTCTGCAACCTCCATGTGACATGTGTTGGTATCAACGAGGAGCAAAGACGCTACGAGGAGTACGAGAATACACAAAGCATTTGTCCGATGTAACAATCCTTATTGAAGAGCCAACCATTGTTGATGGTAATGGAAGATAGGACAATAAAGGCGAATAATCTTACATGGGGAGTCCTGCCTACTGAGCATTCAATACTACGAAGGGTAACATCACACTACTACTAGACAATACACTTTTACTATTTACCATGAAACAGACCTTCCCGTGCCTAATCATCCCATTATAGGAAAGGCCATTGCTTTTAGGCCATTCTCCTGTTATCATACTTTCCTTTATAAACCCTTTTATTTATTTTCATCATAAACGTTTCAAAGTCTTGAAGATACCAAACTAGTCAATTCATCCAAGACTAGTGATGAGTGGATTTTTGCTCATTTCTACCTATACCATATATTCTCAGATATATTTGATATTATCACTTCAATTTTGCCACTAATAACTATCAGGCCTGATACGTCTCCAACGCATCTATAATTTTTTATTGTTCCATGCTATTATATTTTCTGTTTTGGATATTTTATATGCATTAAAATGCTATTTTATATTATTTTTTGGACTAACCTATTAACCTAGAGCCCAGTGCCAGTTCCTAGTTTTTCCTTATTTTTGAGTTTCGCAGAAAAGGAATACCAAACGGAGTCCAAACGGAATGAAACCTTCGCGATGATTTTTCTTAGACCAGAAGACAACCACAAGACTTGGATATGAAGTCGGGGGAGCCATGAGGCGGCGACAAGGACGGAGGGCGCCCCCCACCCTTGTGGGCCCCCTCAAGCACCTCCTGACCTAATTCTTTCGCCTATATATTCCCATATATCTCCAAACTAATAGGGGCATCCACAAAAACTGTAACATCCCAATTTTCAATTTGGATGTTATACATAGATCATCATATGCATATCATATTTCATTCTTGCATTTTGGTTGAGATCCTAGAAATCTTAAGCAGCTCAAGGACCCACGAAGAGAGTTGTAGGTTTCACAAAAATCATATTTGAATTTAATTCAAATTTGAAGAAAGGATCAATTTAATTTTATTATTTTATCTCCAAATATTTCCAATATTAAAAATAAATGAGAGAAGATAATGTGACTTCTTCAAATTAAGAGAAATATTGGAGAAAGACTTTTAAAATCAAATTATTATTTTTCTGGTATTTTATTTGCTATTTTATTTGAATTAAAAAATATGCGTTTTCTAAAACTGCATTTTTAGGCTAGAAAAATGTTCACTTTGTTTTAAATATTTTATTTAGACAGAGAAAAATGTTTTTAGCATTTTTAGATTTCTTTTTATATTTTATAAGGATTTTCTTTTTAGGCGAAATTATTTTTTTAAAAAAAATTCCGCCTGACTAGGCCGAGGCCCAGCCGAGCCGGGCCGCTGCTTTCTTCCTTGCGCGGGCGCGCGTGCCGCCGCCGGACTCCATGTCCAAGCCGGACACCACCGCCGTGCCGTGTCCCCTCCTCCAAGCCTCCTCCCCCCTTAAAAAGTGCGCCCGGGCCCCCCGGGACCCCAAGCCGAGCCGCCGCCGCCGCCACCCACCGCCGCCTCGCCATCGCCGCCATCATCATTGCCCATTGCCTTGCCGCCCATTGCCGTTCACCGCCGCCGTCGCGGATCTCGCCTGAGCCGCCGCCGTTGACCCCGTTTTGACTGGTTGGTTTTTCTTTGGTTAACCCCGGGTTTTTCAGGTTTTTGCGGTTTTTGTTTTAGATCGGTTTTCGTCGGTTTATTTTATTTAGCGGACGTTCGTACGTTCGTTCGTTTTAACGAACGTAATTCACTGGTTAGGTTCGGACAGTGAACGTTCGTTCGTTAGTCTTTTCTTTTTATTTTATTGCGGCCAGGGACTTATCCGCGATTATTTTTATCGAGATTCAGACCTTGATCTTTAAACTAGTATAATTTTTTACTCGCTTATCCAAATTAGATGAAACTAGCGCCAAAATCTTCGTCCCGAAGCCCTCTTTCCAGTTAAACAACTTGAACATGATTTTGCTACTGTAAAATTTGACTTTACTTCAGATTAGTAAATGATCTCGTTTCGTTCAAGTTTCGTTGCTCCGTTTGAGTTGAATCTTTTTGGAAATCGTAGCTAATCACATGTACCTACTGTTAAGATCTAATTCACATCTTAATATTGATGTTAGGTTTTGACTCTTGTTAGTTTAAGCCATTTGCTTATTTCGTGTTTGATTTGGATCTTTTCTCGATTTTTCTCGTGTTTCTTTTGAGTGATTGCTTATGTATGCTATTGTTTGTCTATGCTAGATTACCCGGAGTGCGAAGCTTGTTACTACGAATCTCTAGAGTTTGCAGATCGTCAGCAAGGCAAGTTACACTTTGATCATACTCTTTTATACCCAGTTTTTACTATACATTAGTTCTGCCCCACAAATATTTGCATTGGTAGGATTGGGAACATGTGGTTTTGGTTGTAGTGCTTGAGGTAGGAACCTAATACCTTTTGATCACCCTGGGAATATGCGTTATCCTTATTATTTCTTAGCCATGCTCATAGACGGGGATTGGATCGTGATTCACACATGGAAGTTTGAGAGTTATTTTAATCATGGATAACATTAAGGTGGCAACTTTAATATACATCCGCGTGGATTGGTTGAGGCACCTGGAGTACCCAGTGTTATCTGTTTTTGGAAATCTCGGAGTACCTGAAAGTGCAACTAATCCCCGGGTGGTTTTGGTAATTAATAACAACATATATATCATTGAACTAATAGTTTCTTGAGAATCATTTCAGAAAGTTCAGTGATATGGGTATGGCAATGACTGAAGATATGGACCCCCAAAATGCTAAGGCAAGCATTGGCAAAAGCTCAAGACTCCATTTTTTGGTTTAGTGATCCAAGATCACATTGAGTCTATAGGAAAGCCAATACTATTAAAAGGGATGAGGTTATGATAATGATCCGTTGCTCAAAGTGCTTAGTGATACATCTCCTAAACTATCGAGAACTCTCACTTCCATAATACACTCATAAGTAATCTCGGTCCCACCGATTCCCTAAACTCACCACACCGAGATGAACCACCTCACCATATAGCCAAACCCTAGAAATCTCGGATTTTCCGATTCGAACTCGGTCTCACCAAACTTGTGTCGCCAAGCTTCAGAATCTTCATCATCAAATCGGTGTCACCGAGATGATGAAGTCGGTCCCACCGAGATTGGCAAACCCTAGTCTTTGGACGAATCGGACTCACCGAGATTGTATTTTCGGTCCCACGAAAATCCCAACGTTCACATGTTTTGAACTTTCGGTCTCACCGAGTTGTCAACTTCGTCCGACCGAGATTGGTCAAATGTGTAACAGTTGGATTTTGTGTGGAGGCTATAAATACCCTCCACCCCCTCTTCATTCGTGGAGAGAGCCATCGAAAGAACTACCACTCCTACCTTACATTTACGAGAAGAAAACTACCTACCCTTGTGTTGAGATCAAGTTGCTCCACTCTCACCATATGAAGCTTGATCTCTAGCCTTCCCAAGTTGCTTTCCACTCAATCCTTTCTTCCACCACAGCCAAATCAGTGAGGAGAGTTGAGTGTTGGGGAGATTATCATTTGAAGCACAAGAGCAAGGAGTTCATCATCACCAACACCATCTATTACCTTTTGGAGGGTGGTGCCTCCTAGATTGGTTAGGTGTCGCTTGGGAGCCTCCGTCGAGATGTGGAGTTGAACCAAGAAGTTTGTAAGGGCAAGGAGATCGCCTACTTTGTGAAGATCTACCCCGAGTAAGGCTAGCCCTCCGTGGGCGTAGGCCATGATGGCATAGACAAGGTTGCTTCTTCGTGGACCCTTCGTGGGTGGAGCCCTTCGTGGACTCTCGCAGCCGTTACCCTCCGTGGGTTGAAGTCTCCATCAACGTGGATTGACGATAGCACCACCTATCGGAACCACGAGAAAAAATCTCTGTGTCTCCAAATTGCGTTTGCTCTTCTCCACCTCTCTTTACTACATGTGCAATTTACTTTCCGCTGCCTATACTCTAGAATTGCATGTGTAGGGTGATACTTGACTTGATCATCATTGTGAACTTGCCAAAAACATGTCTTTATCAAAAGGCTGAATTTTTATATTGTCAAGTAGTCTAATCACCCCCCTCTAGACATACTTTCGATCCTACAAGTGGTATCAGAGCTTTGGTCTCCATTGTATTGGTCTCCATTGCATTGGACTCCATAAGCTTGGTTTCACAACCTAGGAGAGTATGGCGTCTAGTGAGGGTAATTTTCGTAGAGGTCCTTACTTTGATGGTTCAAACTTGCTAGTTGGAAGCATAAAATGAAAATGCATATTCTTGGACATAACCCTGCCGCATGGGGCATTATTTGTGTTGGTTTGCAAGGTGAGTTCTTCGAGGAAGGAAAAGTTCCGGATCGTGAAGCTACAACTGATGAATTGCGGATGTTGCAAAACAATGCTCAAGCTTGTGACATTCTCTTCAATGCTTTGTGTCCCGAGGAGTTCAACAAAATCAGCCGTCTTGAGAATGCAAAAGAGATTTGGGATACTTTGGTCGAAATGCACGAAGGTACCGAGTCCGTGAAGGAATCAAAGCTAGATGTTCTTCAAGGTCAACTTGACAAGTTCAAGATGAAGGAAGGTGAAGGAGTCGCTGAAATGTACTCTAGGCTTGCTCTCATCACAAATGAGATTGCCGGCTTAGGAAGTGAAGAAATGACCGACCGATTCATCATCAAGAAGATTCTCAGAGCTTTGGATGGAAAGTATGACACCGTGTGCACTTTGATCCAAATGATGCCAAACTACAAGAATCTCAAGCCAACCGAAGTCATTGGAAGAATTGTCGCTCATGAGATGACACTTAAAGATAAGGAAGAGCTTCACAACAAGTCAAGTGGTGCTTACAAAGCTACAATTGATGCTCCCACAACCTCAAGTGACAAGCTAGTTTCCAATGAAGAGATAAGCCTAATGGTGAAGAACTTCAACAAATTCTACAAGAGTAGAAGCAAAGAGAGAAGCTCAAAGTCTAGATCATATGATGAAAAGAGATCTTCTAGTCGTGATCGAAACTGCTACAATTGTGGAAGATCCAGACACTACTCAAATGAGTGCTCGGCTCCCCACAAGAGAAGAGAAGAATCTCCAAGAAGAAGAAGCTCAAGAGAAGAGTCACCTCGGAAAGAGAGAAGGAGTAGAGATGATCGTTATGAACGAAGACCCTCTCGGAGAAGCAAGGATTCGGAGAGGAAAGACAAGTCATCAAGGAGCTACACAAGAAGAAAACATCAAGCTCATGTAGGTGAATGGGTCTCCGGCTCCGACTCTGACAATCATTCCGAAAGAAGCTATCACTCCAACTCCGACTACAGTCAAGATGAAGGTGTTGCCGGTCTTGCTCTCGTGTCCTCCAACTCCAACTCCTATGACATATTTGATTCACCAAATGAGGGAATTGGAAGATGCTTCATGGCTAAAGGCCCCAAGGTATCACACCCTGAATTTATTGACTTTGATAGTGATGAGGATGACTTGCTTGGTGAAGATGAGCTTTTACATGATAAATCTAGTGAGCCTAGTAATGATGAACATGCTAGTAGTCTTTATAGTCGAGAAGAGTCGAATGACAATGCTATGAAGGAGATTGAGCGTCTAACTAAAGAACTAAACACTCTTAAGTTAGCTCATGAAACAACTCAAGAAGATCATAGAGAGCTCCTAAGATCTCATGAGAAGGTACGCTTCGAGAAGCTCAATCTAGAGCAAGAACATGAGTTCCTAAAAGCAATCCATGACGATCTTCGAAAGAAGAGTTCTTCATATCTTGCCAAACGACTTCTCTTGTCTAACTTTTTGCCACCTATTAAAACTAAGCATGACAAGCATAAGAAAAATTCTTCGTCTAGTAGTAACAATAACCATGCTAAATCCAATATTGTTGCTCCTAGTAGTTCTCTTGATTCCACTAACAATGTTTCAAGCCAAGTTACACTTGAGCAAGAAAATAGTTTATTGAAAGGGATTATAGAGAAAGGTGTCTACAAGAGCCTTGCCGGAAGCAAGAACTTTGAGGAAATTGTTCGCAAGCAAGGAAGGCACCGGAAGAATCAAGGAATTGGTTTTGAGCGAAAGTTCAACGCCGAGGGTGTTGAATGGGAAGAAGGTCAATATCCCACTCCAAAGTTTTTTCTCAAAAGGAGAAGTACGATCCTACTTATTCCAATGTGGAACAAGCTCAAGATGATCTTCCACCACAAGACCACAAGCTAAAAGGCAAGGACAAGCTTCAAGAGGAGATTGATGCATTTATTGAAGCACCTAAAGCCATGGTCAAGTGGGTTCCCAAGGAAACGTCAAGTTCTACTTCGTCAAGCTCAACTACAACCCCAAGGATTCCCATCAAGATGATGTGGATCCCGAAGAAGAAGAACTAGAGAGTTCTTGAGGGTGACTCCGCCAACATACTTCACTCACATTCATTTTGGCAAGAACTTGTGCAATCAACTTCCACATCTTGCACTAGTTCATGGAGTCACAAATCCTCTTGTTGGTAAGTCAAGGGACAAGGTAATCATTGCTTTCATGGACATCATTTATTGTGTACTTCAATCTATGTCCATGGATATCCTTGTTTGTTCCTTGTGGGACTAACCCATGTAGGTATTGAAAGTGCCCGAATCCAAAGGATTGCTCCCAACTCTTGATGATCTTCATCAACATTGAGCATCCACATCTTCAACATCTACATGAAGTCTTCTCGACAACCCAAGGTTAGTTTGACCCTTTAAAAGGGTTCTCACATCTAGGGGAGCTTTGCTCTAAAGAATTGAGCTAAAGCATCTTCAAATGATGTGAACACATCAATGCTTTATGTAAAAGTGGTAACCCCACTTGTGCTTAAACGATGAGTATGACCTATGATCAAATGTTCTCATTTGACTCCTAAGTCAATATACTCATATATAGATGACCTAGTCATCGACAAATTGTGTGATAGTAGCTAGAGTCTTGATTGTGCATGTTTGACACATATTTCATTTGCTATCTTATTGTGTGAGCATGTTGGATGCATGATTTTATCCATTCGAGGACATCCATTTGTTGCTTTGGTCGTTGTGAGTTTTCTGACCAAATGGATGGACAAGAATGCCTAAGTTCCTCCCCGAGCTATCTATGCTTTCTCGTCTCAAATTCTATTCATGCTTATATCACAAACTTTGAACAAGTCATTTTCGAACACACCGAGTGAGGAGCACTCGGAGCCACCGATCCGTCAAAGGCTAAACTTCCAAAACCTTCTAAGTGATTTCGGTCAGACCAACCCACTCAAACTCGATCAAACCGAAAGCACTTGGATTGATCTAGGTTTTCACCTCGGTGAAACCGAATTGTAATTTTCGGCGTGACCGAAGTGTGTAATCGTGCGAGTTATCCATCTCGGTGCCACCGAAGTTTTACAACTCGGTCCCACCGACAACTAAGGGGTATAAATACTCCGAGGGCAGCGCGTTGATTCCTACTTCAAAACGCCTCGCCCCACACCCTTGCCGCCATCGCCGTGGTCTCCGGATCGTCTCCGTAAATGCTTTGTGCGCCCAGGCGCCGCCGCAGTCTCCGTCGCCGTCAACGGACATCTTCTCCGCGCCGTTGCCGCCGTAGAGGAACTCCACCAAGTTAGGGTGAGTTTCAATCCTACTCGTGCTCCCATCTCCGATTCAATGCACGATTGGTTTGCCTAGCATCTTGCCACGTTTGAGATCTTCCTTAACACCAGATTAGTTCCTTTGAACGAAATTCGAGTAAAAGTTTTAGGGTTAGGTTTCCGCCACATATCTCGGTGAGACCGATTTTACATTCTCGGTATGACCGATTTGGCCTCGGCCATTGATCTTTGCACCTTCGGTCCAACCGAAGTTGTGCAAATCGGTGTGACGAAATGAGGATTTAGTGAAACCCTAGTGTTTTCGGCAGATCGAAACCCATTTCGTCCAACCGAAAGTGGTGTGAATGGTTCTGTTTGGACACTTGGATTCACGAATTTTAAACTCGGTCTCGACCGAAATGTCTTCTGTGAAAACCTAAAACTGAAATTTGAACTCATTTGTTTGCAAAATCTTCTGCAGTTTGTGATAACTCTTCTACTCGCCTACACCTTATCTATTCACAAAGTTGTCACCATGTCGATGCCAGTGACAGCGTAACAGGTCGAGTCACCTATTGAAGAAATTCCAGAGGCGGGCACTAGTCCCGAGCCCAAGCAGCTCTTGAGATGATGGTGAGAGGAGCACACCAAGTGGTTTGCCTCCTGCAGCCACCAGGGCGTAAAGAAGAAAAATTCGATGAAGAAGATTCTGATTTCATTCTTTGAGGAAGAGGTTTCCTCCAAGCCAAAGAGAAAAGTTGTTGCCAAAGAGCATCAAGGGCAACAAACCAAGAAAGGCACCAATAAAGTGAAGAAGTCCACTGCTGCCAAGAAGCTAAGTATGGAAGAGGAAACTACAAGCAAGGTGAAGAAAACTTCCAAGAGGAAGAGGATTGTGCATGATGAAGCAAAGCGGATGATGATGATGATGAGGATGCACCCCAGCCTCCTCAGAAGTCTAAGTTCATGGGTGATGCCATCAGGGCAGGAGCCCCTTCTAAGTCCAAGCCATCTGCTCCAAAGAAAGGCAGCTCAAGCCAAGCCTGCTACCAAGCCCAAGAAGACTGTCAGAACATCCCACTTGGAGAAGAAGAAAGATGTTGTGCCACCACCGTGTCGATGATGAGGCACCTGTCTTGCTCAAAACTTCGCTCGAAACTGCCACTCCACAATGATGCTCATCCTCAAGCTGAGAACATGAAGGAAAGAAAGGATAGAGGTCTCAGGCTATGGAGACAAGCTGATCCATATGCTGTGAGGAGAAGAACTGCTGTTGATCCAAGATTCCACACCAGAGAGCAGCAGGACTTCTATGAGACTGTGCTGATGGACAAGAAGCCCATTGTTGCAGACACTCGCTATGTTGACTGGGCATACATTGACAGTGAAGAGCACAGAGACTTCTTTCCACATGTGCATGAGAGCTTCACTGCATGTGGTGTTGCAGATTTTATTGGTCAGAAGCTGACAGATTGGAATGATGAGATGATCATGCAATTCTATGCCACAGCTCATTTCTATCCAGATGGAAAGATCACATGGATGACTGAAGGCCAAAGATTCTCTTCTACTGTAGAAGAATGGGCAGAACTGCTGAATGCTCCAGTGCCAAGAGAAGATGATGTTGATGTCTATGGCATTCCCAAGAAGAACCATGAGTCTATGAAGAACATGTACAAAGAGGTACCAGCTAAGGATGTGGAAATCTGGAAGCTCGACTCAGTGTATCATCTCCAGGCAGGTCTACCTACCACAAACACTATTCTGAGGCATACCTTGATGCCCAAGTCTGGAGATCATCGCATGATCAGAGGGTACTCGATCAACATGCTGCATATACTTGATGAGAAGGCACCTTTCAAGGTGATGGATTTGATAGTTGAGACTATCAAGAGGACTGCAGCTGACCAGAAGAGGTCGTGTGGATTTGCCCCGCACATTCAGATGCTTATCAATGCCAAGTTTGGCACGGGCACGTACTTGTTGGATAGACCACACTTGCCACTGCAGCCTGAGCATGAGGACAATGAAGTTGTGATGGATGAGGAGGACCCAACGTCAGTTGAAGGTCAAGCAAAGGTTGAAGCTGCCAAGAAAGCCAAAGCCGAGAAGGAAGCAGCAGCAACAGCTAAACCCAAGAGTGTTGGAGAGCAGCTCCTTGAAGCTACCCAGAGGATTGAACAACGCCTGGCCAGCATTGTACAGTCTCAGGAGAGTCTTGAGAGGATTGTTGAAGATAAGATCCATGCTCTGGATGTCAAGTTGACTGAAGTGCAAGTAACTGTCAACAAGCTTGAGGCAGATATAGAGGAAGCAAAGAGGGAGAAGGAAGAGCTCATGCGTGAGATGCAGGATGACCTAGTCCAGGATGATTATGAACAGCCTGCTCCGGTTCCCACAAGACCCCGATCAGCTGCTATCCCAGTGATAGACACCAGGACTACAACCTCAGCACCTCCCACAGCTCCATCAGTTGCTCCAGCTCCAGCTCCAAAGACCACTCCTCCAAAGAAGACAGACATCACCAAGCCTTCGCAGATGCTGCCATATCAACTCCATCAACCTGCATAGAGCCGCCAGAGAGTCCCCAAGGCGCTTAGCTCTATACTTTTCGAACTTTTTGGTAACTTGTTGCCAAAGGGTGAGAAATTGTATAGATCATAGGACTCCGAGAGAGAGAGAGTGCTTTTGTCTTTGCGCTTTTGCTCTTTCATTCATTTGCGGTCTTTTTGAGATACTTTTGGTTTTTTCGAGACATTCTGTGTGCTTGATACTACGTTTCATTCTACCTTAATGAGTGCTTGGTCGTACTATGCCTTAATGTGTGCTTAATGCTTATCATATGCTATTCATATCTTGTATGACCATTTACTCATGTCTTGGTGATTGGGTGCATGCTATTCATTCTTATCATTTTGTGCGCTCCACCAAGATGTATGTGACATGGAAGAGTGACCCATGATCCTAATCGATTGTGCATTTGCATTCAAACGCAAATCTTAAATAATGCACAAATTTAGGGGGAGCTCTTGCTTATCACATACTTCTCAAAGCGACGATATTATTCATTGATTATATCCTATGTCGAAGCTTTGATCTATATGTTGTCATCAATTACCAAAAAGGGGGAGATTGAAAGTGCAACTAATCCCCGGGTGGTTTTGGTAATTAATAACAACATATATATCATTGAACTAATAGTTTCTTGAGAATCATTTCAGAAAGTTCAAGATATGGGTATGGCAATGACTGAAGATGTGGACCCCCAAAATGCTAAGGCAAGCATTGGCAAAAGCTCAAGACTCCATTTTTGGTTTAGTGATCCAAGATCACATTGAGTCTATAGGAAAGCCAATACTATTAAAAGGGATGAGGTTATGATAATGATCTGGTTGCTCAAAGTGCTTAATGATACATCTCCTAAACTATCAAGAACTCTCACTTCCATAATACACTCATAAGTAATCTCGGTCCCACCGATTCCCTAAACTCACCACACCAAGATGAACCACCTCACCCATATAGCCAAACCCTAGAAATCTCGGATTTTCCGATTCTCAACTCGGTCTCACCGAAACTTGTGTTGCCAAGCTTCAGACCTACATCATCAAATCGGTGTCACCGAGATGATGAAGTCGGTCCCACCGAGATTGACAAACCCTAGTCTTTGGACGAATCGGACTCACCGAGATTGTATTTTCGGTCCCACCAAAATCCCAACATTCACATGTTTTGAACTTTCGGTCTCACCGAGTTGTCAACTTCGTCCGACCGAGATTGGTCAAATGTGTAACGGTTGATTTTGTGTGGAGGCTATAAATACCCTCCACCCCTCTTCATTCATGGAGAGAGCCATCGAAAGAACTACCACTCCTACCTTACATTTCGAGAGAAAACTACCTACCCTTGTGTTGAGATCAAGTTGCTCCACTCTCACCATATGAAGCTTGATCTCTAGCCTTCCCAAGTTGCTTTCCACTCAATCCTTTCTTCCACCACAGCCAAATCAGTGAGGAGAGTTGAGTGTTGGGGAGATTATCATTTGAAGCACAAGAGCAAGGAGTTCATCATCACCAACACCATCTATTACCTTTTGGAGGTGGTGCCTCCTAGATTGGTTAGGTGTCGCTTGGGAGCCTCCGTCGAGATGTGGAGTTGAACCAAGAAGTTTGTAAGGGCAAGGAGATCGCCTACTTGTGAAGATCTACCCCGAGTAAGGCTAGCCCTCTGTGGGCGTGGCCATGATGGCATAGACAAGGTTGCTTCTTCGTGGACCCTTCGTGGGTGGAGCCCTTCGTGGACTCTCGCAGCCGTTACCCTCCGTGGGTTGAAGTCTCCATCAACGTGGATTGACGATAGCACCACCTATCGGAACCACGAGAAAAGATCTCCGTGTCTCCAAATTGCGTTTGCTCTTCTCCACCTCTCTTTACTACATGTGCAATTTACTTTCTGCTGCCTATACTCTAGAATTGCATGTGTAGGGTGATACTTGACTTGATCATCATTGTGAACTTGCCAAAAACATGTCTTTATCAAAAGGCTGAATTTTTATATTGTCAAGTAGTCTAATCACCCCCCTCTAGACATACTTTCGATCCTACAGTACCCGTGTGATTATCCTATGGAATGCCACCAAGGCGCAAAGGGATCATAAGATTATTCATGCTAGAAACTTCCGTGTGCAGCCACAAGCCATTATGGTCTCTGGCATAGTTGAGTAAGTTGCGTGAGCTCTTGAAGAGATAGACTAGCAGATGTAGTGGGATGTAGGTGGTACTGTCTACCCGGAGTAGAGAGCTAATGCTTCAGAAAGGCTTTTTTTATGTTTCGATTATCCGATCATAGATGCGGTCGAGTCTTGTGGGGAAAAGTGCACAAACCTTTGCAGAGTGTAGAAACTAATCATGGTTAGCCGTGTCCACGGTTATGGACATCTTGAGTATCTAGTACTTGAATCTATTGATGTGATATCATCACGTTACTCTAATAATTATGATGTTGGGTTAATGATCATACTTTTAATTGGGATTTGAGTTGGGGTTACCTTCTCAAATAATGGGCAACATGGGAGCAGTTAAAAAATTTATTCCTTTGTTGTAGGAAAAAACTAGCTTTATGCAAAACCATGAAACTTACAGCCTCCACCAGCCAAATATTGCATGTAGATATAGTTCTTGCATTATCATTGCTTTACAGTGTAACTATGCCAGCATATTCCATGTGCTGACCCATTTCGGCTGCAACATCTTATGTTGCGATCACTCGATTTACGAATAAGGTGCGATAGGTCGTTGTTTTGCACTCAGCTATGCTGTTGGAGTTGATGGACTCATTTACCTTTGAAGCTTCCACAGTTATCTAGTTTAGATGGCCTTCAGCCATGATTTATTTATGTAATCATACTCTTTATGAGGACTCGATGTAATAAGTGTGTGATTGAAACTCTGTTATAATTCCTCGAGTACTATGCGTGTCAGCATTACCGATCCAGGGATGACATTGATGCATAGAGACTTGACCGTTTGAGGTCTGGTCGCTACAAGATGGTATCAGAGCACACCCTGACTGTAGGACGCAACCACTAGAATGAGCCACATGATTTCTCTTCTCTACTCATTTCTAATTCTCCTCTTTTTCTACTCTATAGATGGCGGATCCTAGGAACAAGTTCACTCAGCCAGATGACAACACCCCTTTCGGAAGGCACTTGAAGGAAGTCGTTAAGTATTTGAACATCGGACTACCAAGCTTCACGGGGACTTTTCTACATCGGTATCGAAAGAGGAGCGCTGGAAGATCAAAGTCTGGATACATGGGAGGACTTTTGCGCCAACAACGGAGTCTATTGATTTCTACCTAGATGCACCAAGATGGAGTATTGAAAAGAGCATGGTCGCACATATCACCTTTGGATGCATATGTGAGGTGTATCACAAGGAGCTGGAGAATACCATTTACCAGATATGTGGCCGCCGAGATGACAAATGGGAGATGATCCGCACCCGGAGGGATGGATCAATTGTAGCTTACATTCAAGAGATGGGAGATCATATTTGTCAACAGGAGAACCATCAAATTATCCACATGAAGAAGATCAAGAAACTGGTGAGGAGAAACAACGAGCTGGAAGAGGAGATCAAATCTACACGCGATGGATACGAGGAAGAGATTGCTATACTACTGGAGAAGAATGAAGACCTGACAAGGAAGCTAGGAGTATTCATGGGAGACCCCGTGCCAAAGAAGGACAACCAACCAGGAGACTACATCATCCTCGACGACACCGACTCCGACTGAGGGAGTCCTGGACTAGGGGGTGTCCGGACAGCCGGACTATCATCGTCAGCCGGACTCCAAGACTATGAAGATACAAGATTGAAGACTTCGTCCCGTGTCTGGATGGGACTTTCCTTGGCGTGGAAGGCAAGCTTGGCGATACAGATATGTAGATCTCCTACCATTGTAACCGACTCTGTGTAACCCTAGCCCTCTCCGATGTCTATATAAACCGGAGGGTTTTAGTCCGTAGGACACACAACCATTACAACAATCATACCATAGGCTAGCTTCTAGGGTTTAGCCTCCTTGATCTCGTGGTAGATCCACTCTTGTACTACCCATATCATCAATATCAATCAAGCAGGAGTAGGGTTTTACCTCCATCGAGAGGGCCCGAACCTAGGTAAAAACATCGTGTCCCTTGTCTCCTGTTACCATCCGCCTAGACGCACAGTTCGGGACCCCCTACCCGAGATCCGCCGGTTTTGACACCGACATTGGTGCTTTCATTGAGAGTTCCTCTGTGTCGTCACCCATAGGCTTGATGGCTTCTTCAATCAACAACAACGCGTCCAGGTGAGAATTTTCTCCCGGACAGATCTTCGTGTTCGGCGGCCGATGCGGGCCAATTCGCAGCCATCCGGAGCAGATCGAAGCTACGCCCCAGCCATCGTCAGTTCGAAGCCTAAACTTCACGACCGACGTCGCGGAGACTTGATCTTCGACGGATTCGAGCCACACCGAGCGTGCGTGCCACGCTGTCACGATGGGCATGATTTAGCTCTCGCCACGGACAAGGTGCCTCGAGGCTGCACACGAGTCCGCTCGACCCACGCCGAGCGCACCGCGCAGACGAGGATGTGGCTGGACACCGCCTCGGGAGCTGCAACTTCTATGGCGATGGAGCCGAATACTGACCTTGTCCCTTATAAAGCTCGTGACTCCGAGGCGCCGGACTCCTTGCCGGACTCCGAACCTCCTGCACCCCTGCCGATCGAACCCGATTGGGCGCCAATCGTGGAGTTCACCGCCGCGGACATCTTTCAGCACTCGCCCTTTGGCGACATTCTAAATTCACTAAGGCATCTCTCATTATCAGGAGAACCCTGGCCGGATTGCGGTCAGGATGGTTGGGATGCGGACGACAAAGAAATTCAAAGCCCACCCACCACCCACTTAGTAGCTACTGTCGACGATCTAACCGACATACTAGACTACGACTCCGAAGACATCGACGGTATGGACGACGATGCCGGGGTCTACCAAGAACCAGCGCCCATCGAGCACTGGAAGGCCACCCCAACCCATGATGTATATATGGTGGACACCCCAAAAGGAAGTGATAACGAGGAACAACGGGACGCGGCAAAGGATAATTCCGCCGACAAACAACCAAAACAGCGACGCAGACGCCGCCCTAAGTCCCGCCTCGACAAAAACAGCACTCCTAATGGCCCAGCAATAGAGCAGGGCAAACCAGTGGACGACGAACATGCAACCAAGCAACCGTCCGAATAGGACGAATTGGATAATCAATCCATGCCCGGCGAAAACAACAGTCCAGACGATCTCACGCCGGACACACCACCGGAGCATAAGAACCTTCACAAAGACTTGTCGCCACTGCAAGAAGTCTGAAAAATGAAAAACGGGAGCTCAAAACAGCGGAAGACATACTCAGAATGAGGTGGAGCAAAGTACTCAAGACCGCGGACAAATACGGCAATAACCACCAAAACAAAGAGCTACCCGAAGCACAAGCTGCTGCCAGAATTCGACGAGGAGGCCATAGAGCCCCCACAGTCACAAAGCGAAGAGGCCGCCTGGCCGGATAGACGACCAGATGATAGGCCAAAAGCGACAAGCGGCACCGCACACAAGACGACACACGATCCTCGTAAAACAGATGGCCCGGT
Source organism: Aegilops speltoides (assembly GCA_021437245.1). NCBI lineage: Eukaryota > Viridiplantae > Streptophyta > Magnoliopsida > Poales > Poaceae > Aegilops > Aegilops speltoides. The sequence goes on along the minus strand of CM038144.1, from coordinate 323,512,797 downwards.
CAGGTCCATTTATGGGCCAAAAAAGAGGGCCCCAGGAAGCAACACAACACGCCACGTGTTCGAAGATAACGGCACGCCTAAATACAGGGGTGCCGCACACCCACTATGTTTCACCGATGAGGTGCTGGATCATGAATTTCCAGCGGGATTCAAACCCGTAAACATAGAGGCATACGACGAAACAACAGGCCCCGGAGTCTGGATTGAGGATTACATACTACACATAAACATGGCTAGAGGAGATGATCTCCACGCCATAAAATATCTACCCCTCAAGCTCAAAGGGCCAGCTCGGCATTGGCTCAAAAGCCTCCCAGAAAATACTGTTGGAAGTTGGGAAGAGCTCGAGGACGCGTTTAGAGCAAATTTTCAAGGGACTTATGTCCGACCTCCGGATGCAGACAATTTAAGTCACATAACTCAACAGCCCGGAGAGTCAGCGCGCAAATTCTGGAACAGGTTTCTTACCAAAAAGAACCAAATAGTCGACTGTCCGGATGCTGAAGCCTTAGCAGCTTTTAAACATAATGTCCGAGACGAATGGCTCACCAGACACCTCGGCCAAGAGAAGCCGAGAACAATGGCCGCGCTAACAAGCCTCATGACCCGCTTTTGCGCGGGGGAAGACAGCTGGCTAACAAGATGCAGCTCCATCGACCCGAGTACATCCGAGATCAGAGATGGAAACGAAAAATCATGGCGCAGAGAGGACCAGCGCCGAAATAAAGAAAAAAGCCCAAAGAATACGGCGGTCAACGCCGGATTCAAAAGCTCGCGGCCGAACAACAAAACACTGCCCCTTAAGGACAACAGTGAAGAGCTATCCAACTTAAACAAAATTTTGGATTGGATATGTCAAATCCACAGCACCTCCGGAAGGCCTGCAAACCACACCCACCGAAATTGTTGGGTCTTCAAACAGTCCGGTCGACTCAACGCCGAACACAAGGGGCTCGACGCGCCAAGCGAAGATGATGACGAACCCCACCAGCAGAGCACCGGAAAACAGAAGACTTTCCCACAAGAAGTCAAAACAATAAACTCACTTCATGTGATAATACGGAACAACAGTGCGGCACCCGCCAAAGTAGGTATCGCACGGTCCACCCCAGCGGAACCTCGAGGTTGGATGTCAAAACCAATTACTTTCGACCACCTGAACTATTCCAGAAGTATTCAAAACGCAGGATGGACTGCTCTGATATTGGATCCTATAATCAACGGAATACAATTTACACAAGTCGTGATGGACGGCGGCAGTGATTTAAACCTGCTATATCTGGACACAATCCGCAAGTTGGGGATAGACCTTACTAAAATTCGACATAGTCGCACTTCCTTCAAAGGAGTGACGCCAGGCCCTTACGCCAAGTGCACGGGCTCCTTACTACTAGAAGTTGTGTTCGGGTCACCCGACAACTTCCGACGCGAAAAGCTAATCTTCCATGTCGCCCCATTCAAAAGTAGCCATCAAGCACTATTGGGACGTGAAGCTTTTGTCCACTTTAATGCAATACCACACTACACATCTCTTACACTTAAAATGCCCGGTCCATGCGGCATCATCTCATTAAAAGGTCGTTTAAGACCCCGGACACGGCTAGACGATTTCGGCATAAATAAGCCAGGGGCTCCCTAACCGCACCCCCCTTTACAAGGGGCTGTGCGTATGAGCTAATATAAGCTCAACTTTATTCATTCATTCATATTTAGATTATTAATTCATTTTTTTGCACGATTACTTTTCAAACTAAGTTCCTCTCTTTTATAGATGAACAGCGTGTTACGCCTGGCCCGTGATACAAAGACAACGGAGACACAAAGCGCAGACGCGTGCGAGGGACCATGGCAAGGATTCTCTTGATTAAGACCTGCGTAAACCTTTTTTACCGTCTCTTGTTGATATATATCCCTGGTTTCTCATTATAACCAGAGAGGAGACTACCGCTTGGCATCGGCGCGTCAGAGGACCTTGCGGTACGTGGACACTAGGGGCTAAGGGCATTGTTCTCGCCGCTATCATAAAGACCGAATACCTTAGGGAGTGTTCGCATCTCGAGTTAGGCCTTATATGCATCAGCTCGAATCATGTATTTGGTCAAATGTTGGGTTTGCCCAGCTCCTGTGTTTTGCTGCCTTACGTTTACAGATCATCGCTAACGCGGCACCAGGAGAACTATCGCGATTGTGCCCGGTTCGCCGGGCGAGCACCTCAAGAGAGAAAGCCAAAACCGATCATCATGATACAATGAGAGACGGTCAACCACTCGATCGACTACCTGAATGTTTAGAATTCTCCGCTTTGACGAAGGACCGCTTCCTGTCGAGCACATCTGGCGCCCGGTCGAGAGCGCGGTGCCCCTAGGGGCTATATCGTAGCCCCACCCTCGAACTCCTATGGCTAAGTGAAAGTGATAAAGCATTATAGTCCGGTTGCCTCGTTTGCTACGCTACCACCTCCTTCATAGGACCGAGACGTCGGATTAAGTGTGAAAATGTGCTATTTTTGTGAACACCCCCGCACCTTGTGCGTGGGGGCTGAAGCCGACGACTGCCATCTTTCAGGTTATACACATGTATACATAAACGGCCGCACAAGAGATATTTTAATACTTGAACGCACAAGTACAAAAAAGCGCTTACATCACAAACATCGTTTTACAAACCAAAACGTTCATTTGAACATGACATTTTTTGAGCACTGCGACTCTATTACACGAGCACCACGCAGAACTTCCCCAAAATAGTGCTCGGCGAGTAACCGGCTCTCGTCCGAACCCTGGGTCGCAACAGCGGTGGCATCCATCTCCGTACAATGTGTCTTTACACGGGCGAGGGCCATCCGTGCACCCTCTATGCAGGCCGACCACTTCATCGCCTTGATATGCGGCACCGCCCCAAGAAATTGCTGCAATAAGCCAAAATAACTCTTCGGCTTGGGCCTATCCAGCCAGACATGAGTCACGATATCCGTCATGGCAAGTCCGGACAATCTATTCAGCTCAGCCCACTCGGCCAACCGATCGGTCAGCGGAAGCGAACGCTCCGGACTATGGAATTGAGAGCAAAACAACTCTTCCGTCTTGTGATCCTTCTGACTTTGGAAGTGCACAACGGCATCTGCCGCACTCGCCGCTAAGTCCATATAAGGATCCTCCGGACCCCACAGCTGGCCAAGTCGAGCATACTTTGATCTGTAAACCTTCGGCAGCAGAAAGGGCTTACCAGCCACAATGTCTCCACTGGCGCAGCTCCTCCTTTATAGCCCGCATTGCGAGCGGGCATCCTTGGCTTCGGCGGTGGCCTTCCCAGTCTCTTCGCTCCTCTAGGCACTCCTTTTCAAGAACCTCATTGCGGTCGGTAGCATCTTTTAACTTCACGGCCATTTCGCCATCTCCTCCTCGCTTGGCAAGCAGTGCCTTTTTGGCTTCTAGCTCTTCGGCCGCCCTCGAGGCAGCCGCATCACTCCTTCTGGCTTGCTCCTTGGCTTGAGCAAGTTCTGCCCGAAGGATCTCCACAACAGCGGCACCATCTTCATTTAGCACACATGTTGTAAGAAGTGGGCTTCGGCTCCCTTACAAGGTGACCACGGAGAAAATACCTACCTTGTGACTCGTCAAGTCGTTTATTGACCAGCGCGATGTCCGCATCCGCAACATCAAGCTGCCGCTTTAGTTCGGCAACTCCATCAGTACGGCTAGCCACCGAACTATCCGCCACCTGCTTAGGAAAGGCGAAAATCAGTACTTGGGATTTCGATCCTCAGCACGCTGTCGTTCTTGACACCCTACCGAGTCTCAGGGGCTACTATCTATACAGGGCACTTTATGTGTAAAACTGTCAAAGGGTATGTCATTTTTACGTACCTCAAACCCCGCCAAAGAAACTCCCCGATCATCACGAATTCCGCCTTGGATGAAATTCTTTCAATCACCATACTCATCGATGTACGGTGACCTTCGAGATAGACGCCTCTCAAGCAGATCCTTCACTCCCGGCCGCACACCGCTTGGCGCCGAACTATTCGATCCTGCCGGACTCGGGGATACCCTCCGTGATGACACTTCAGGCTCGTCCGCCCTATTCGATGGTGCGGCAGATGGAGGCGTCTCGCTCTCCATCATCTCCGGATGGAGTTCCCCCTAAGACGAGCTCATCTGAGAAGGACGGAGATCCGAACTACAAGGTGAAAACTTAAGTTATCCTCAGAAGCACAATTAGGGATGTCCCTTTTTACAAAACTCCCTGTTTTCTACTTACGGCTCACTAGAGGGCTGATTCTTTAGGGGAGACTGTGCGGCCGGAGCCACTCCAGACGCAGGACCCTCTGGTGAAGATCTCTTCCCCCGCTTCGGGGCTTTGGCCTCCGGGTTTTCGGAGGCGGTCCTCTTCTCCCCCTGGAAGGAGGGATTCTCGATCCCCCCTACCTCAAAAGCCTCCTTGGTTGAGGCGGTAGTTCCTCTGTTCTCCCCTTCACCTTCCTCTGAAGGCGCAACCTCCAGCATCCTGACCAGCACGGAGTCCGGCGTGGTCTCTGGGAGGGGGGCCGGACACCGTATCAGTTTTGCTTGCGCTATCCACTCCTGTTTAAGAGGACAATTGGTCAAAAGGCGAATCATAGAAAGGCAAACAAACGGTATGTGCGGACACGGAGTTACTTACTTGTGTATCCGGGCAATTGCAGCTTAGGCCGGTATCCTCGGTCAATTCCGGACACGCCTCTCGTGATTCGAAGAACAGTTTGTACATCTCCACGGGTGTCGTACCCATGAAGTGTTGAAGAATTCATGGTCCCTCCGGATTAAACTCCCACAGCCGGAGAGGACGGCATTTGCAGGGCAGGAGACGCCTAATCATCATGACCTGCATCACCACGACCAGACCGATCTCCCTCGCCTGGAGGTCTTGAATCTGGCCCTGCAGTAGGGGCACGTCCTTTGACGGTCCCCAGTTGAGACCTTGGCTGACCCATGACATCAGCCGCTGTGGAGGGCTCGAACGGAAGATGGGCGGCAGCTTCTGCCTGCTGCCCCTGGGAGCGGTTATGTAGAACCACTCCTGCTACCACAAGCCGAGCTCCTCCTGAAAAGCGCCCTCGGGCCATGGAGTGTCGGCCCTTCTGCTTACAACCACCCCGCCGCACTCTGCTTGACGCCCCTCGATCATCTTTGGCTCCACGTCGAAGGTCTTAAGCCACAAGCCGAAGTGAGGGGTAACGCGGAGGAAGGCTTCACAGACAACAATAAACGAAGAGATATGGAGGATGGACTCCGAAGCCAAGTCGTGGAATTCCAACCCATAGTAAAACATGAGCCCTCTCACAAAAGGATCCATCGGGAAGCCTAAACCCCGACGGAGGTGGGACACAAACACGACATACTCACCGGGCTCGGGGGTGGGGATGACTTGCCCTGCGGTGGGCAATCTATGCGAAATCTCGTAAGTCAGGTACTTGGCCTCTTGCAGCTTTAGCACGTCTTCCTCCGTGACGGAGGAGGGCATCCACCGGCCTTGTAGGTCGGAGCCGGACATTGTTGAAGGTCTGAAGCGCTCGAATCTGGGGCTCTGGGTGTTTTGGAACTCGGAGCAAGGAATGGATTCGGTTGAGGATAGAAGAAAAGAAACAAGCCTTGGTCCCATTATAAAGAGGGAGAATACCAAGAGCCGTCCCCGTGACCGTTCGGGACTCGCCTCCGATAGAGGGGGCGTGGCAACGGGCACGGTTGGGTTACCCATGTCCGTATTGATGGGAATACCGGAATAAGGGGAACACGATCTCTGCTTCGACAAGACGTGCCAAGGAAACCACTTCGCTAAACGCGCTGAGGTGGTATAATAAAAAATGATTCAAGTAAAGGCTTGGTAGTGGCGTGGCGTCATGCCACAGAATACGTCAGCAGATTGAACTTGTGTACATATTATTCTCTCTACGGTGGAATGTGGAATTTATTTTGCAGAGCCAGACACTATCCTGGTGTTCACAATCTTCTATGAATTATTCGGAGGAGGAACCCGCCTTGCAATGCCGAACAATATGCACGCCGGACTCATCGTCATTGAAGCCTGGTTCAGGGGCTACTGAGAAAGTCCTGGACTAGGGGGTGTCCGGACAGCCGGACTATCATCGTCAGCCGGACTCCAAGACTATGAAGATACAAGATTGAAGACTTCGTCCCGTGTCCGGATGGGACTTTCCTTGGCGTGGAAGGCAAGCTTGGCGATACGGATATGTAGATCTCCTACCATTGTAACCGACTCTGTGAAACCCTAGCCCTCTCCGGTGTCTATATAAACCGGAGGGTTTTAGTCCGTAGGACACACAACCATTACAACAATCATACCATAGGCTAGCTTCTAGGGTTTAGCCTCCTTGAACTCGTGGTAGATCCACTCTTGTACTACCCATATCATCAATATCAATCAAACAGGAGTAGGGTTTTACCTCCATCGAGAGGGCCCGAACCTGGGTAAAAACATCGTGCCCCTTGTCTCCTGTTACCATCCGCCGAGACGCACAGTTCGGGACCCCCTACCCGAGATCCGCCGGTTTTGACACCGACACCGACCCTGATAGTGATGATGACTATGTTGATGAAGCTGGAGCAGATATCATGGAGTCTTCTTCTGATGAAAATTTCTAGACGACCACCATTGTAATTAGTAGTATTTTCCCTCCAAGTAGTTGCAACGATCGAGTTTGTAGTTATAGGATAGACCATTTTTTGTGTGACTATGTGCTATTGATTGAAGTGAAATTGTTTGTGTTTGTCTCATGAGCATTATGGGTAGTGAATCTCTCTTAGACCCCAATTCTATTTCTGTTTTCTCACCCCTTCTAAACCCGTCAGATGCCTCCGAGACGTGACAATGGATTTGCCTTCCCACCGGAGCTCACTCAGTTGATCCAGCAGCAGAATACCTTGATGCAGCTTTTAGTCCAAAATTAGAACCAAGGCAACAACAACAACCCACCACCACCACCCCCTGTGATCACCTAGCCCGTTTCCTAAGGTTGAATCCGCCGGTGTTCTCTAGTAGCACCGAGCCGATTGTTGCAGATGATTGGCTCCGCAAGATTGGAAGAGGGCTGACCACTACAGGATGCACAGATGCGGAGAGAGTGCATTTTGCCGCACATCAGCTTGATGGACCTGCAACATCATGGTGGGAGAATATCACAGCCACTTACCCCATTGACACTGTTACATGGGATCAGTTTCAACAGGCTTTCCGCACTGCCCATGTTTCAGCAGGAGCCATGAGCATGAAGAAGCATGAGTTTCGCAACTTGCGCCAAGGAGGACGTACAATGGGCCAGTATGTGGATGAGTTTAGTAAGTTAGCATGCTATGCCCCTGATGACGTAGCTACGGATGCCGCTAAGCAGGAGAAGTTTTTGGAAGGACTGAATGATGAGCTGAGCATGCAGTTGATGGTGGCAACATTCAACAACTACCAGGATTTGGTAGGCAGGGCTCTTATGATTGAAGGCAAGCAACAATAGATTGATAATCGCAAGAGGAAGTATGGACAGGGGAGGTACACTTCAGGAGCTCAGCAGAAGCCCCGCTATTCCCCATATTCGGGAGGACATACGCACAACCATGGAGGCCATAACCATGGAGGACACACGCACAATGGATCAACTTCGCACAACCATAGTGGCACCAGGAATGGCAATGGGAATGGAGGAAGCAGTAGCCAGAACCGTTCCACCCCTTCAACACCAGCCAAGAGGGATCTGAGCCACATTACCTGTTTCAAGTGCCAGAAGACCGGACATTACGCTACCGAATGTCCTAAAGGGAAGAATGGAAATGGCAATGGAGGTTCTGCCAAGAAGCCCAACCCCTTCACCAATGGTCAGGTGAACCGCATCAGCGTGGAGGAGACTGAGATCAACCCGACGCAGTTGTCGGTAAGTTTTCGATCAATGCATTTACCGCACTTGTTCTTTTTGATACTGGTGCATCGCATTCATACATATCAAGGGGATGTGTGGATAAGTATAAATTGCCAACTCAAGCCCTTAGGTCACCCATGTTAGTAAGCTCGCCAGGAGCAGAGTATATGGCCAGCCGATGGTGTGATCGGTTACCCTTAACCATTGGCAGACATGTGTTTCCCTCGGACCTAATAATTTTGGAGTCACAAGGATTGGATATAATATCAGGCATGGATTGGTTATTGAAGTATGGAGGGAACATTGATTGTCCTAGTAAGTCGATATTCCTCACCACTTTGGCACCCTGGCTTAGAGAAACCGGTTTACCTTGCATTGCCAGCCCAGAGATCATGTCTTCTGGCAACACACAACATCTTGGTACAGAATACAACCGCTTTATTGATACTAGCGGAACATAGTTCATATTATAACAAGTTAGGAGGCCAAGCGGCACACACAGTGCGGCCGAACAATATGTACATTATTTAATAAACATAAGGGGCCTCGATCATGATGACTACGTGGCAGCGGAACGACGACGAAGCGGGACTCCATAGCACAGGGACACCGATGTGAACACGATCTAGACTTGAACAACACTCCATTCCAATGAACCTTTCCTGAAATCTGGCAGGACACGCTAGGTCAGTACATTGAATGTACTTGCAAGCTCACAACAAGCATAAACATAATGACAAACAATATCATGATATTAACTAATTTAATCATCGATGCAAGATCATGCTATAGATGAAGTGAATCAAATCTCGTGCCTCAAGTCCCACGGACTTGCTTACCAACGGGTTACCAAGTAACCAAGGTGATCTCTCTGGGATCACAAACGGACCAACCACGTGGTCATCAAACGGGTTGCCACGCAACCAAACGGTGATCTTGCTTGGATGACAAATGGACCAACAACTTGGTCATCAAACGGGTTGCCTCGCAACCAAACGGTGATCTTTCTCGGATCACAAACGGACCAACATCTTGGTCATCAACATCAACATGGTTCTTCAACCATCATCTTTCCAATAGTGCCATGTTATTTTAGTGTGCAAGATTTATTTAAAATGTTGACCCATGGTGTGAGCTACTTTCGAGCGTGTCCGTAACCGTGGACTCGGCTATTGATAGATTTAATACACTCTGCAGTACCCACACCAAGGAACCCATGGCCTCACACTCCCATTCGGTTGGACCAACGACATTCCAACAAAACCCCTCCATTGCCACAACACTCTCCCGGCCACTCTGACTAACTCCCCACTAGGCTAAGTCATGGGTGGCCCTGTGTCTACCCCAGACACCAACGGCCACCGTCGTGGCAAAATGGCCACATCGTCGCAAAACGGTCCCAAATGGGGACAAGGTACCATAACAACATCAACGGGCACACAAGGTTATGTCTGCTTACCGGGCCAGGGTACCGCACGCCCATAACCTTCCCTCGTTGGAGGTACCGACCAGAGGCATGACAACAAACTAGATAAAGGCCTTCCCATGAAGGCAAATGTGGTTGCGCTGGGAAAAACTCGATTCAGTGGCACCATGACCCGATCAACTATACGTTCAAGTTGATTTATTATCAGGTTCAACTTAAGATAAAAATGACCGGTGTCATGACATGCCATGTAAATGCACTCATATAACATGCTTCACTAATCATCAGAACCATATCGGGTCAACTTATATCAAGCACTAACCAAACATTTCGGAAACTCATGGCACTATTCTGGTCATGTTTATGCAGCAACTAATCATGGAAAAACTTAGCATAATCATTTTCTTACTCAAGAAAATATTCTTCAAAACTAGTCCTCCTTATAAGCAAATTATTTCTCCATAAACTATCATCACTTAGAATCACTTAAATCTAACTTAGTTAACTCTTAACTTGCTGTAAATCAACATACCCACACGAATAAGCTTGCAACAGGATGGAATTAATTATTTATCTAGGTGCTTTAAATGCACGGACTAATTTAACCATTCAAGTTGAAAATAAATCACAAATATTGCAATGGCACCATGAAAATGATGCTGTGGCTTGCCTTAGTGCAGATGAGGGTCACACTCTCCCTGGTGATCCTGAAGACAAGCTCCACCTTCTGAAAACAATTATGAACACAAAAAGAAAACATCAAGAACCCTTTTGAAATTTACCAGAAAATCTAGGTAGCAGGTAAAAATCTCATCTTAGATGTGCTGCTAGAGATTTTCATACAGAACACAATTCGAAAAGAATCAATTCATTTGGACTTATGGTTAAAAAGTTGTGGCTGTTTGAAGTGTTCTGGAATTATTTAAATTTTGAATTTAAATAAACAGAATCGGGGGGTGACGTCGGCGTAAACCCATGGGCGCCCACTGCACTGCCGCTTGGGCACATACAGAGTGGCTGACTTCGGGCCCCGCTAGTCAGGTGAGAGGGAGGGGGAGAAAGGGACAGAGGGCGGCGGGGCTCTGCCGGAGCACACGCCTGCGAGGAGGGCTCCTTGGACAAAACTGGAGGGAGGGATCAAAAGAGGGGACAGAGGTGCACCTGACCGTACCCGTAGGTTAGCTAGGGGTGGTCGGGTTGGGTCGGAAATGGCCTCCAGCGGCGACAGAAAGCAGAGGTCGCCGGAGTTGAAGACGACAGTGACTAGAGGCAGCACCAGGGGCTCCAATCGGGTGGAACAGCACCACCGAGGCGCGGCGGAGGCCCTGGAAGGGTCGCCTGAGCTTGGGAGGGACTGGAGTGGTGTGGACGGACAATGGGGATCGCCGGTGAGCTCGAGCTCGGGGACGGCGGCCCAAGGCCTGCCCGACCGGGCCACAACTTTCTACAGGCTTGTGGAGTTTGTGTGAGGATTGGATGATGCTCGAGGAGGCTGGGAAGAGCTCTATTTATAGCCGAGCGACGAGAGGTGCTCGGGCTCCAACAGAGGACACCTGGACGCTGCGCCCGGCGACGAGCAGCGTCAATGAGAGAGGGGGAAGGCGACGCAACTCAAGCGGGAACTGTGGGCGCGCGGAGACGAGCACAGAAGCGAGGAGAAGGCGACGAACACAGTGCACCGTGCACTGTGTTGGGTTGGTCGGACCGCGCCCGTGCTCGTTGTGGCGAGCTCCGGCGTCGGCGAGTGCTAAGGTGAAGTTAATGGCGTTGGGACGGTGATGGTGGCGGGGTTTGGCAAGGTTTGGCAGGCGGGGAAGCGATCACGCGAGCAACAGGGGCCCAGGCGCGATGCAGAGCGCGTCAGCTGCATGCCAGCACGCTTGGTCGAACGCGGTCACCGCGTGAACTCTGACCTCAGGCCGAGCTAAGCCTAAACTTCTTGTCTGGCATGTTGTCCATGGTAGATTTAGATGTTACGACATTTTGGTTTGAGCTCAGACACAGTGAACATGATTTTTTACTTCAATGCAAGTTACTAGACAGTAACTTTGAGAGCTTGCTGTGGTTAAACGGCTAGGAGTTGGGAGCTGTGCTTTGGTGGTTACCAATGAGCTAGGAGGGTAGTGATGCACAAGAAAATGCAGCACCAATGGAGGAAGTAAAATGGTAGTTGCTGTAGAAACTACCATTTCTGTCCAGAACAGAAAATAATTTCTGTAGCAAAAATATTCCAAAAAGTGGTGTGATATTTTCGCTCTAGGAGGTGCCCTAGGTTTCAAAGGATTTTTGTGAATTTTCTCAGATTTTTGTGGGCAAGAAAAATAGGGGTGGCTTTGGAGCACAATTTTCTGTTTAGGGTTTTTGAGAGGAAAATGAATATTTTTCATTAAATAAAAATATCCATGACATTATTTTGAGGTAGAACAGAGAGGAAATGATGGTTTGGAGGAGGAGTGAGCCACTTGTGTGAAAGCCAAGGTGATGCCCAAGTGTTTTAAGGCCAACTGAAATGATTCAAACTCAAAATTCAAATCAAAACCCAACTGAAAACCAGAAGAGAAAAGAGGGCAAAAACCAGGCTGTCACAAACCTCCCCCACTTAGGATGAATCTCGTCCTCGAGATTCGGTTGCTAGGGAAAACAATTCTGGATAATTTGCCTTTAGAAATTCTTCATGCTCCCAGGTTGCTTCTGCCTCTGTATGATGCTCCCATTGGACCTTGTAAAATTTTCTCGTCTTGCTCCGAGTGACCCTTTCCATCTCATCCAAAAAAATTTAACGGTCTCTCTTCATATGTTAAATCCTTAGCCAGTTCTATTTCTGTCATAACAGTCCTTTTCTCGGGCAGTGATATGCATCGTCTCAACTAGGAGACATGGAACACGCTGTGCACTTCTGACAATTCTGGCGGCAGCTCTAACTGATATGCAACAGTACCCACTCTGGACATAACTGGGAATGGACCAATAAACCTGGGTGCCAATTTTCCGCCAGTCTGAAACCTTTTTTATTCCCTTCATAGGAGTGACACTGAGGTACACTTGTTCTCCGGGCTCGAAACTGACCTGTCGGTGCTTTGCATCATAATAGCTCTTTTGTCGGGATTTGGCCAGTCGCAGACGGTCTCTGATTTCTTGTACTTGTCTTGCAGCTTCCATCATGAGGTCTTTTCCGAAGAGACGGCTATCCCCGGTTTGAGACCAATTCAGCGGGTTGCGGCACTTATGGCCATACAAAGCCTCATATGGTGACATTTTTAAACTGGCCTGGAAACTGTTGTTGTAGGAGAATTCAGCATATGGCAGGCAGACTTCCCACTTAGGCCCTTAGGCCAAGGCACATGCTCGTAGCATATCTTCAAGTATTTGGTTTACCCATTTAGTCTACCCATCGGTCCGAGGATGGTAAGCGTTACTATATTTTAGTGCTGTCCCCAAAGCTTGATGGAGATGGGACTAGAAAGCGGAGGTAAATAGGGACCCCCGGTCAGAAGTGATCATTCAAGGAACGTCGTGTAAACTGACTATTCTGGACCCATATAATTGTGCGAGCTGATCGGCACGGTATGTGGTTCTGATGGGAATGAAATGTGCTACCTTGGTTAACATATCCACTATGACCCATATTGCGTCATTGCCTCGCTGAGTTTTTGGTAGCCCAATGATAAAATCCATGCAGATGTCATCCCACTTCCATTGTGGAACGGGCAACGGTCAGAGGAGTCCGGCTAGTTTCTGGTGCTCTTCCTTTTACTTTATTGCATATGTCGCAGCAGACCACAAAGTATGCTATGTCTTTCTTCATTCCATCCCACCAGAATATTTGGCGAAGGTCTTTGTACTTTTAGTACTTCCGGGGTGGATAGAATACGAGGAATCGTGTGCTTTGGATAGTATTTTCTTCCTTAAACCTTCTTGACTTGGTACACATATCCTCCCGCGGAACCGTAGTGTACCTAGATGGTCCTTGGAAAAATCCGAGGTCTGTCCTGCTAGCATTTGCCTGACATATTTTTGTAAGATTGTGTCATCCGGCTGGGCCTTGCGAATCTCATCCTCGAGGGTAGGAGTAATTTCCATAACATTAGCAAGACCAGCTTCAACTATGACCAAATTGAGCTGAGCAATTTCTTCTTGGAGTTCGGAAGGCATGGTTTCCATCATGGCATTTAAACTGACAGGCTTTCTGCTGAGTGCATCGGCCACCACGTTGGCCTTACCCGGGTGGTAATTAATTCCAAGGTCATAGTCTTTGACTAACTCAAGCCATCTGCGTTGGCGGAGATTCAAATCTGGCTGAGTGAATATATACTTGAGGCTTTTGTGGTTGGTAAATATTTGGCACCTTTTTCCAATGAGATAGTGCCTCCAAATTTTTAGAGCATGGACCACTGCGGCCAATTCCAGATCATGAGTAGGATAGTTCCCTTTGTGGGGTCGCAGTTGACGAGAGGCATAAGCTACTACTTTGCCATCTTGCATAAGTACGCATCCAAGACCCTGTCTGGAAGCATCACAGTATACATCAAAGCTGCGGTAGATGTCTGGAAGTGTCAACACAGGGGCTGAGGTCAATCTGATTTTCAGCTCGCTGAAACTTTTCTCACAATCCTCAGTCCATTCAAATTTCTTATCCTTTTTGAGAAGATCTGTCATTGGATTGGCAATTTTAGAGAAACCTTCAATGAACCGGTGATAGTATCCGGCTAATCCAAGGAAACTCCGGATTTGAGACACTGTTGTGGGTGCCAACCAATCAAGCACGTCTTTTACTTTGCTTGGATCCACGGCTATACCTTCCGCGGATAGTATGTTCCCAAGGAATCCAACTTGCTTGAATCAAAACTCACATTTACTGAACTTGGCGTACAGTTGATGGTCACGGAGTCTTTGTAAGACAGATCGGAGGTGTCCTTTGTGCTCGTCTTCACTTGCTGAGTATATGAGAATATCATCGATAAAAACCACCACAAATTTATTAAGGAAATCCATGAATACTTTATTCATCATGTGCATGAAGAAAGCAGGGGCATTGGTGAGGCCGAAGGACATAACAGTATATTCATAAAGACCATACCGAGTAGTGAATGCGGTCTTAGGAATATCTTCCTTTTCAATCTTGAGTTGGTGGTATCCAGTCCTCAAATCAATCTTTGAGAATACTTTGGCCCCACTGAGTTGATCAAATAACTCATCAATCCTGGGCAGTGGATATTTGTTTTTGATGGTGACATCATTCAGCTGACGGTAATCTACACACATACGGAGACTTCCATCTTTCTTATCCACGAATATAGCAGGTGATCCCCATGACGAGGAACTGGGACGAATATAACCTTTTTGGAGCATCTCATCAAGTTGTTTCTTTAGCTCCACTAATTCTGATGATGGCATTCGATAATACTTCTTGTATAACGGTGTTGTTCCGGGCACAAGATCAATTGCAAACTCGAGCTCTCGGTCTGGTGGCATGCCTGGCAGCTCTTCTGGGAATACATTGGGGAACTCACTGACTATAGGAATTAATTCCAACTCAGCCACAGCGGCAAAAACCATTTCTTTCTGTGGTATGCTCCTGCGGGCATGGAATTTTGTAGCTTGCCCTTCTGGACTGGTCAAGGTGACTTCTCGGGTTGCACAGTTAATACAGACTTGGTATTGTGTCAACCAATTCATCCCCAAAATGATGTCCAGCTTAACAGACTCAATGACTATCAAGGAAGCAGGAAAGTGGACTCCGTTGATATTTATTTCCAGATTACGGCAGACTAGATTGCTTCTGAGCAAAGATCCCGGGGATTGTACCAGCATATTCTTGCTCAAAATCGAACAAGGAAATTTGTTTTGGGCAATAAAACTCCGCAAAATAAAAGAGTGGGAAGCCCCAAAGTCAAATAAAATTACGGCAGGTATGCTATCAACTGAAAACATACCAATGACGACTTCAGGGTTCTCTTGGGCTTCGTATACGGAGAGGGCGTGGACTTGGCCGATGATGTTTTTCTGGTCAGGGTATGCCCCAATAAAGTTAATTTGTGGCCGGAATAGAGGGTTATTCCTGCTGCCCTTGGGACACTGTCGGGCATAATGTCCGGTTTGCCCACCACTGAAGTAGGAATTGTTGCATTGGTACTCTTCCCGCACTGGGTTGGTTACGACATTCTTGACTTGCATAGGGGCCTTGTTGATATTCTGTTGCCAATTGGGCTTGTACTCTACTTGCGGTTGCTGCCAGGTATGAGCCTTTTGCATAGGCTGAACCTCCTTCCTTGGTTCAAACTTGCGCTTGTGATCATTGTTTGAAGTCTTTTTGTCCTGTATCAGTTTGTGCTCCCTCTCGGCAATGTGGGCCTTGTTTACCAGAGTTTGGAAATAGGTGAAATCAAACATGCTGAGGGTGCATCGGAGATGTTGATTTAGTCTTCCAAGAAAATGATCAATCTTCCTTTCTTAGGTGGCCACACCATGAAGAGAATAGCCGGCCAAATGATTGAACTTATTCAAATTTTCACTCATAGACTGACTCCTTCGGAGGAGTGCGAGGAATTCACGCTGCTTGACCTTCATAACTCCGGCAGGAATATGGTATTTACGGAACCGATCCTTGAATTTTACCCAGGTGATTTCTTCATCAGCAGGCCATATAGCCTTTTCATTTCCCACCATATTGCAGCAGCGCCTTCATGATAATGGGTTGCAAATGGGACTTTGTCATTTGTATCAGTACGGGCAATCTCAAGTTTCTTCACAATAGTTTGCAACCAGTCGTCTGCATCCAGTGGATCAATAACCTGACTGAAACTGGGAGGGTTGGTTCTCTGAAAGTTTGACAGTTTGGAGTGATGACCGTTCTGATTTCCATTCTGTCCAACCATAGCTTGCACACTTATCAACATTTCAAGCAGGTCATTACTTCGCCTTTCTTCAAACATACAGAGAATTTGCTCGGTGGAGGGTGGATTTGGCGGTGGAGGCGGTGGTGTAACGTACGGCTCGGGGGAGTGTCCTGCCTGTCGTGCGGAACGACGAACAGGGGTATCCTCACAAGCGTCGCTACTGCTGCCTCCCCGCGTCATCCTATTGTTTTCCCCAAGACAACACGATCGAGATGAGCAACATCTAAAAATAAACAAAGTGGGGAAAAGTCAGCGACAAAAACCCGAAAGAAAGTGAAAGTCCGAAGAAAACCCATGAAATAAGAGAAAGTCCAACATAATTATACATAGACCCATACGTAAATGACATAACAAGTTCAAGTACTCTCATACATCGAACAAAAAATCATGACTCGTACGACTACATCCGTACATCAACCTGATAACTACAAATACTCCGGCGCTCTAATGCTTTGCTGGTGCTGCGGTGTCCTCTCCTGAAGCGGACTCGGATCCTGAATTGACTGCGTTAACCGTGACCTCCGGGTTAAATGTAACACGACGACGCTGCCTCGAGGGCTCTCCCTCAGGAGCAGGTGCAGGATGGGGCTGAAGCATGAGCACTCAGCAGGAGCACTAAGAGGGTTCACAGTTGAGGTGCCCGAGCTACTCGGGGGAGCAACTGGTGAGCTAGAACTGGATGGAAGATAAGGAGTAAATCCTGTAGACGATGGAGTAGTGACAACTCTAGTAGCGGCTAAAGCAACATGGGCACGAGTCAGCTCTCGAGCCATCTCGTGGATCAGAAGGTAGCTAGCAGTAATGTATCGAGAAAGGTGGCTAGCAGTACTATCGGACTCCGGAGCAATGGTAGGAAAACGGACACGACCATTGTTGTGCAGGGAGGGATAGTAGTAGAAACCTGGATGGTTCTGCATTCGGACCTCGTTATAGCGTAGCTCGACGAGGACCTCAAATTTAGCAAACTGGACAGAATGAGAAGCAGTAGAAGCGTAACCGCTCCTGGAAGTGCGAGTGTAAGAGGTGGAAGATGAACTAGTGAGCAGAGTAACCACAGCGTGATACTCATACACTGAATCTGGTAGACGCTCCCGGTACACATGATAGACTGGGTCGTCACCATGAGGATACAGTCGATGCCACACGTTGCAAAGGAGATGCGGCGATGTGTACGGCATCAGCTGCAACTGGCACAGATACAACACCGGAGCCATCTACACTCACAGCCATTAGTAGGTTAGAAATAAAATAACCAAGTGCATGCAATGCAACAACCAGCTAAAAATACTATCGCCACTCAACTTTTATGCTAACTAACGTCCAGTAACGCGGCGGGAGTCTAGCGTGTCCTACAGTCAGCGCGGCTCTGATACCAAGCGTTATGGCACCCTGGCTCAGAGCAACCGGTTTACCTTGCATTGCCAGCCTAGAGATCATGTCTTCTGGCAACACACAACATCGTGGTACAAAATACAACCGCTTTATTGAAGCTAGCGGAACATAGTTCATATTACAACAAGTTAGGAGGCCAAGCGGCACACACGGTGCGGCTGAACAATATGTACATTATTTGATGAACATAAGGGGGCCTCGCTCATGACGAATACATGGCAGCGGAACAACGACGAAGCGGGACTCCATAGCATAGGGACACCGATGTGAACACGATCTAGACTCGAACAGCACTCCGTTCCAACGAACCTTTCCTAAAATCTGGGATGACACGCCAGGTCAGTATATTGAATGTACTTGCAAGCTCACAACAAGCATAAACATAATGACAAAGAATATCATGATATTAGCCAATTTAATCATCGATGCAAGATCATGCTATGGATGAAGTGAATCAAATCTGCCTCAAGTCCCACGGACTTGCTTACCAACGGGTTACAAAGTAACCAACGGTGATCTCTCTCTCGGATCACAAACGGACCAACCACGTCGTCATCAAACGGGTTGCCATGCAACCAAACGGTGATCTTGCTCGGATCACAAATGGACCAACAACTTGGTCATCAAACGGGTTGCCTCGCAACCAAGCAATGATCTTTCTCGGACCAAAAAACGGACCTACATCTTAGTCATCAACATCAACATGGTTCTTCAACCATCATCTTTCCAATAGTGCCATGTTATTTTAGTGTGCAAGATTTATTTAAAACGTTGACCCATGGTGTGACCTACTTTCGAGCGTGTCCATAACTGTGGACTCGGCTATCGATAGATTTAATACACTCTGCAGAGGTAGCGCATTTTACCCACACCAAGGAACCCATGGCCTCGCACTCCCATTCGGGTGGACCAACGGCATTCCAACAGAACCCCTCCATTGCCACGGCACTCTCCCGGCCACTCCTACTAACTCCCCACTGGGCTAAATCATGGGTGGCCCCGTGTCTACCCCAGACACCAACAGCCATTGTCGTGGCAAAACGGCCACATCGTGGCAAAACGGTCCCAAATGGGGACAAGGTACCATAACAACATCAACAGGCACACAAGGTTATGTCTGCTTACCGGGCCAGGGTACCGCATGCCCATAACCTTCCCTCGTTGGAGGTACCGACCAGAGGCATGGCAACGGACCGAATAAAGGCCTTCCCATAAAGGCAAATGTGATTGCGCTGGGAAAAACTCGATTCAGTGGCACCATGACCCGATCAACGATATGTTCAAGTTGATTTATTATCAGGTTCAACTTAAGATAAAAATAACCAGTGTCATGACATGCCATGCAAATGCACTCATATAACATGCTTCACTAATCATCAGAACCATATCGGGTCAACTTATATCAAGCACTGACCAAACATTTCAAAAACTCATGGCACTATTCTGGTCATGTTTATGCAGCAACTAATCATGGCAAAACTTAGCCTAATCATTTTCTTACTCAAGAAAATATTCTTGAAAACTAGTCCTCCTTATAAGCAAATTATTTCTCCATAAACTATCATCACTTAGAATCACTTAAATCTAACTTAGTTAACTCTTAACTTGTTGTAAATCAACATACCCACATGAATAAGCTTGCAACAGGATGAAATTAATTATTTATCTAGGTGCTTTAAATGAATGAACTAATTTAACCATTCAATTTGAAAATAAATCACAAATATTGCAATGGCACCATGAAAATGTTGTTGTGGCTTGCCTTAGTGCAGATGAGGGTCACACTCTACCTGTTGATCCTGAAGACAAGCTCCACCTTCTGAAAACAATTATAAACACAAAAAGAAAATATCAAGAACCCTTCTGAAATTTACCAGAAAATCTAGGCAGCAGGGAAAAATCCCATCTGAGGTGTGCTGCTAGAGATTTTCATACAAAACATAGTGCAAAAAGAATCAATTCATTTGGACTTATGGTCAAAAAGTTGTGGCTGTTTGAAGTGTTCTAGAATTATTTAAATTTTGAATTTAAATAAACAGAACTGGCGGGTGATGTCGAAGGTGTAAACCCCGCGGGGCACCTCCACTCGTACCGCTTCGGGCGCGTACAGAGTGGCTGACTAGCGGGCCCCGCTAGTCAGGTGAGAGGGAGGGGTGAAAGAGACAGAGGGCGGCGGGGCTCCGCCGGAGCACATGCCTGCGAGGAGGGCTCCTTGGCCAAAACTGGAGGGAGGGATCAAAAAAGGGGACGGAGGCGCACCTGCCCATACCCGTAGGTTAGCTAGGGGTGGTCGGAGTGCGTCGGAAATGGCCTCTCCAGCGGCGACAGAAAGCAGAGGTCATCAGAGTTGAAGACGACAGCGACTAGAGGCAGCACCAGGGGCTCCATTCGGGTGGAACGACACCACCGAGGTGCGGCGGAGGCCCTAGAAGGGTCGCCTGAGCTTGGGAGGGGCTGGAGTGGTGTGGACGGACAGAGGGGATCGCCGGCAAGCTCGAGGTCGGGGACGGCGGCCCGAGGCCTGCCCGGCTGGGCCACGACTTTCTACAGGCTTATGGAGTGTGTGTGAGGAGTGGATGATGCTCGAGGAGGCTGGGGAGAGCCCTATTTATAGCCGAGCAATGAGAGGTGCTCGGGCTCCGCCGGAGGACACCTGGACGCTACGCCCGGCAATGAGCGGCGTCAGTGAGAGAGGGGGAAGGCGACGCAACTCACGCGGGAACTGTGGGCGCGCGAAGACGAGCACAAGAGCGAGGAGAAGGCGACGAAGACAGTGCATCGTGCACTGTTGGGTTGGCCGCACCGCGCCTGTGCTCGCTGCAGCAAGCTCCGACGTCGGTGAGTGCTATGGTGAAGTTAATGGCGTCGGGACGGTGATGGTGGCGGGGTTTTTGAGAGGAAAATGAATATTTTTCATTAAATAAAAATATCCATGACATTATTTTGAGGTAGAATAGAGAGGAAATGATGGTTTGGAGGAGTGAGCCACTTGGGTGAAAGCCAAGGTGATGCCCAAGTGCTTTAAGTCCAACTGAAATGATTCAAACTAAAAATTCAAATCAAAACCCAACTGAAAACCTGAAGAGAAAAGAGGGCAAAAACCAGGCTGTCACAACCACCCCAGACGGAAGAAGGATCAAGTATGTATCCCGGCATGTGCCGAGGTGGACTCAAGTAAATTCCTTATCAAGAGTTGTACAGGAGGAAGTACCAGTGGTGAAAGATTACCCCGACGTACTTCCGGAGAAGTTACCAAGCATGCCACCAGATCGAGACATTGAGTTTTGATTAAGCTATTGCCAGGCACCGGGCCAATATCAAAGAGACCGTATCGGATGCCCGCACAAGATTTGGAGGAAATTAAGAAGCAGATTAAGGAGTTACTGGATAAGGGTTACATTCGACCAAGTTCATCACCTTGGGGAGCCCCAGTGCTTCTAGTGGAGAAGAAGGATGGATCTTTAAGGATGGATGTTGATTATCGTCCGTTGAATGAGGTGACGATCAAGAACAAATACCCTTTGCCAATGATCAATGATTTGTTTGACCAGTTGCAAGGAGCTAAAGTTTTCTCTAAGATAGATCTTCGATTAGGTTATCACCAGTTGAAGATTCGAGAGCAGGATATACCTAAGACAGCTTTTACCACAAGGTACGGGCTATATGAGTATACCGTTATGTCATTTGGTCTGACTAACGCGCCTGCCTATTTCATGAAGATGATGAACAAAGTGTTTATGGAGTTTTTGGATAAGTTCATCATGGTGTTCATTGATGATATATTGGTTTACTCCAAGAACGAAGAGGAGCATAAGGAGCATTTGCCTTTGGTACTTGAGAAGCTCAGAGAACATCAGTTGTATGCCAAGTTCAGCAAGTGTGAGTTTTGGTTAAAGGAAGTTGGATTTCTCGGACATGTTATATCCGGAGAAGGAATAGCAGTAGACCCTACCAAGGTTACTTCTATGACTAAATGGGTGGCACCCACATCAGTTGGAGAGATCATGAGTTTTCTTGGACTCGCGGGATATTATCGAAGGTTCATTGAGAATTTCTCTAGGATTGCAAAGCCCATGACAGAGTTATTGAAGAAGGACACCAAGTTTAAATGGATTGAGGAGTGTGAAGCCAGTTTTCAGGAGTTGAAGAAACGTTTGGTTACAGCCCCAGTGCTGATTCTTCCAGATCAACGCAAGGATTATCAAGTGTACTGCACCGCTTCACATCGAGGACTTGGAGCAGTGCTTATGTAGGAAGGAAGAGTTGTTTCATATGTCTCACGACAACTTAAACCTCATGAGTTGAATTATGCTACTCATGATTTGGATTTAGCAGCTGTAGTGCATGCACTGAAGACATGGAGACACTTTCTCATCTGAAACCATTGTGAGGTATACACGGATCATAAGAGTTTGAAATATATCTTCACGCAGAAGGAGTTGAACCTCAGGCAAACGAGATGGTTGGAGCTCATCAAGGATTATGATATGAAATTGCACTATCATCCCGGAAAGGCCAATGTTGTAGCAGATTTGTTGAGCCGCAAGAGTTATGTTAACACGCTCATGACCGGAGGATTACCTAAGGAGTTAGCAAGATCTTCGAGAATTATGTTTGGAGATAGTCCCGAGAGGTTATGTAGCAGCATTGGAAATTCAGTCCACTTTGATGGGTAAGATCAGAGAAGCCCAGAAGTGACAAGGAGATTGCTGAGATAAAGGAAAGGATGAGCAAAGGAAAGGCTAAAGGATTTTGTGAGGATGAGCACGACATTTTATGGTTTGAGGATCATGTATATGTGCCTAATGACCCTGAGATCAGGAAGTTGATTCTGCAGGAGGCCCATGATTCGCCGTATTCAATTCACCCAGGAAACACTAAAAGATCGAGGATGTCGCCTAGAGGGGGTGAATAGGTGCTTTGAAATAATTACGGTTAAGGCTTGAACAAATGTGGAATAAACCTAGAGGTTAATTTGTCAAGCACAAAACCTAAAACAACTAGGCTCACCTAAGTGCACCAACAACTTATGCTAAGCAAGATAAGCAACTATGTGATAGCAAGATATATGACAAAGAACAATATGGCTACCACAAAGTAAAGTGCATAAGTAAAGGGCTCGGGTAAGAGATAACTGAGGCACGCGGAGACGACGATGTATCCCAAAGTTCACACCCTTGCGGATGCTAATCTCCATTTGCAGCGGTGTGGAGGCACAATGCTCCCCAAGAAACCACTAGGGCCACCGTAATCTCCTCACGCCCTCGCACAATGCAAGATGTCGTGATTCCACTAAGGGACCCTTGAGGGCGGTCACCGAACCCGTACAAATGGCAACCCTTGGGGGCGGTCACCGAACCTGTACACTTTGGCAACCCTTGGGGGCGGTCACCGAAACCCGTCAAATTGCTCGGTGCGATCTCCACAACCTAATTGGAGACCCCGACGCTTGCCCGGAGCTTTACACCACAATGATTGACCTCCGAACACCACCAATCGTCTAGGGCGCCAAGGCACCCAAGAGGAACAAGCTCTAGGGTGCCCAAACACCCAAGAGTAATAAGCTTCTCAAACTTCACTTCCACGTATCACCATGGAGAACTCAAACCGATGCACCAAATGCAATGGCAAGGGCACACGGAGTGCCCAAGTCCTTCTCTTCCAAATCCCACTAAAGCAACTAATGCTAGGGAGGAAAATGAGAGGAAGAACGAAAGAAGAACACGAAGAACTCCAAGATCTAGATCCAAGGGGTTCCCCTCACTTAGAGGAGAAAGTGATTGGTGGAAACGTGGATCTAGATCTCCTCTCTCTTTTCCCTCAAGAACTAGCAAGAATCATAGGAGGAATTGAGAGTTAGAAAGGTCGAAGAAGGTCAACAATGGAGGAAGAACACGAGCTCAGAAGGATAAGGTTCAATGGGGAAGAAGACCCCCTTTTATAGGTGGGGGAAAATCCAACCGTTATGCTCACAGCCCGCACAGAGCGGTACTACCGCTCCAAGGAGCGGTACTACCGCTAGGGCGGTAGTACCCCTTTGAAACACAACAGCGAGGAGGCAACAAGGCTAGAAGAACCATCGGAGCGGTAGTACCGCTTGACCTCACGGTACTACCGCTAGGGGTAGCGGTACTACTGCTAAGGGCAGCGGTACTACTGCTTGCGAGCGGTACTAGAAAATTATATCCGGGCCTACCACCGCAGGACTTGGGATGAGTTTTTGGTCCGGAGCGGTACTACCGCTGTAGGAGCCACGGTAGTACCGCTCTGGAGCGGTAGTAAAAAAATACATCCGCTCCAATTCGCGGTAGTACCGCTGCAGCCTTTTCAGAACACCAAAACTGCCACAACTTTTGCAAACGGACTCCAAATTCGATGAAACCAAGTTTGTTGGAAAGATAGCGACAAGGGATAACACAATCTTGAAAGAAATATCAATAAGAAGCAAATTATAAAAGGCCCATAATAAAATGGTGAGAACCCTTCCTTGGATAAGACCGGTAAAACCTCCAACACCGAAAACATCATAGTAGACGCATGCGAACTCCGTTTTCGATGAACTCAAGCTTGTCATCAAGATGACCATAAGCTCTAAGACTCACAAAGAGAACCAAACAAGAACCAATAAACATGATTCAAGGATGCAATGGTTTGATCTCTCTACTAACGATACGATCAAGCTACCAACTTGAGAGCCCCCCTTGATAGTACGGCAAACGATCCTATAACCCGGTCTCCCAACTACCACCATGAGACCGGTAAAATAGAAAACCTATCAAGGGAAAACCTTTGCCTTGCACATGGTCCACTTGAGCTAGATGATGACGATCTTGACTCCCTCAAGTTGGACCACCTTTCTTGATTGCGTTGGCTCGATGAAGACTAGATGATTGCTCCCCCAAAGTCCACTATGGGTGATCCACTCTTCGGCACATCTTCACAAGTCCATTGACACCAAATGGATGGCAAGATTCAAGCACTTGATCTCTTCGTGATGCTCCACTTGAACTTGCACATGGCAATCTTGATGACGATCACCACTTGATGCCATCCTTTCCATGGATTGTATGATATCTTCCTCTTGACGCAAGCCCATGGACACGTACCTAATCCCACATAGAACTCTCACATAGACCATGGGTTAGTACACAAAGTGCAATGGACAATGCTTACCATACCATGGGATCACTTGATCCCTCTCGGTACATCTTCTACGCTTTGTGAGTTGATCAACTTGATTCACTCTTGACTTAGTCTTGATCAACCTTGAATCTTTCCAACTCTCTTCATTTGGATGATGTCTTGAAGGTAAACATGAATGATCACACAATCTTCTTCTTCAAGACATGCTTGCAATAAGCTCAACACTCACATGACCAATCTTTGGATAATTCCTTAATAGCACCTTGGTCAACTCATAAACTCCTTGAAACCAACACATGGACTTCAAGAAAGGCCTATGGACAAATCCTTAAAATATAACTCAAGACAACCATTAGTCCATAGAGATTGTCATCAATTACCAAAACCAAACATGGGGGCACCGCATGTTCTTTCAATCTCCCCCATTTTGGTAATTGATGACAATCACTTTCAAGAGAGTTTATATAAGGAATTATGCATCACAATGCAATGCAACAACCAATGATGCAGGAGAATGAGATGCAAATGCTTAGGAACAAAACCAAAGCAAGGTGAAAACTTTGAAACCTTCTCCACAAAACTCTCTGAAACTTCTCCCCCATTGGCATCGATTGCCAAAATGGGCGAAAAGCTTAGAAGGCCAAAATAAATCATGGTCCTCCATAAATTGTGTATTTCTCAACAAGAGAGTGGAATGCAATACACATATCCAACTGTCAATACTTGGAGGAAGAGAAACTATATTGAGGCCCAAAGATTGCAATAGAGAGATATGCCACAAAGACATAACAAAGAGAGACACAAGCAATCAGAAGATACCAATTGAAGCAAGCAATCAACGGATATCAATTGAACCAACTAGACCAATGATCCTACGTGCCACATGAATAAAGATATTATGATATGAGCATAGGATTGTTCTAAAGAAACTAGAGAAGCTCCCCATGATTTGTGCACATCAATAATTTTTGTATTTGGATACAAAGTGCACAAAATAGGATCATAGCTCCCCCAAAATCAATAGAAACTCACAACCAGTGCAAGTGGGCAAATAGGAGACAAAGCCTAGCACTTGCAACAAGCACATGGTTGAGCAACATGTAACAGAGGCGACTAAGAATAGGCTCAACCAACACCTATGTGTGTGAGTCAAGGCACTGCACTTGAGAAGACTAATGTACGGATGAGCATTAAGCATCAATATAGTCTTGAAAGAATGAGATACACAGTGCAAGGCATGTCATTCCCACACACAACTAGCAAACGGGTTCACAAGATCACTAATAAGCATATAAAGAACCTATGCTTGTGACAACCCATGGTGAAGATAGAAGATGAAAGCCTCATCAAGATGAGGGATACCAAGATGGCAGCCTCGTAAAGATAAGCATGAGGAAATAACCTTCACCACACAAGAGTGCATCAAGATGCAACGATATAAGACACACACTCAAGGCAAAAGCTTTCACGGAGCCACCAAAGAAATAACATAAGAAAGACAAGGTGGGCGTGAAAGAAAGGATATCACCTAGAGATGTAATTTCTCTCAAGTGTATAAGGGTCTAGGTAGACGAAATCATGACGATATAAATCTACAAAGAAGGATGTACACCCGAAATAGTTACAACATGAAGGTACAAGATATCCAAAAGGAAGTCATACATATACCAATAAGATATGTGCTTGGAAGCATAGCCCAAGGCTAGATATGGTCTTATTGTATATAAATGAACTCCTACCACACAACCATCAAAGACATCACAACTAGCAACAAGATATCATTGTTGGGATGCTTTGAGAAAGGAAACAAGTATCACAAGAAAGAAAGAATAACATGCCATGATACAACCCACATATGATTGATGTAATAATGTGTGCATGTAGTAGATGATGATACTTGTTACCGAGATAGCATTGGAAGGATGTAGTAGATACCAATTGAAGGTAGAAAGTAGTTCATTGATCATCCTAGCTTGACTCCAATAAGCACATGGTGACAACACCTTCTTTTTGAATGAGCCGAGTATCCAATGCATCTCCAATTGTTCCTAGAACAACAACACAAACAAAATGGCACCCAAACTCATTGGGACCAAAGAGTTAGAGAACCAACAATACATAGGACAAACTCCATATAGATATGTGCATATAGATATGAAAATGAATCTCATGCACATCTCATCCAATTTGAGACTTGGTAGAGTTTCCCCTATATATCGGGTCAAAGAAAGAAAACATGCCAAAGGAACTACATGAAGTTAAAATGCATGCTCAAGACTTTCAAGAATCGATACCAAAATACAAGGAAAAATCAAGTGAAAAGGATACCAAATGGAGAAATCATCACTTGGAAGATATCATTAAAAGATACATAAAGGAATGAGATATCCATTGGAACACACAAAAAAAGATGTCAAACTCCCAAAGGAGAGGATGGTTCCAAATAAACCAAGCTCTCTACAAAGTTTCATGTTGGCACAAAGTACCAAAAGAAACGACTTGCCATCCACCAACACACACTTAATATGGATCACAATATGAGTGTTTTATAGAAAATAGGATAGCTCCCCCAAGACTAGTGCATTATAGAGATTTTGCATTTGAATACAAAATGCACAAGGTGGGATCACCACTTTCACTATATCTAGAAAACACTAAACAAGATCAAGAAAATAGCAAGATCCACAAGTGGTATGGAAAACAATGGGAGTTGACACAATCCTAGGCATGAGATAAGGCCAATAAAAGCAAAGGCCAATGTAAAGATGATCAATAATTTCTACCACACATAAGTGAGTACCAATTGTCATAAGACAAGAAGTATTTGGAAATAATTCTCGTTGGTAGATAGAAAGGATATCCAACATATTCTTCACACCAAACACAAGCAAATTGCAACTTGTAGAGCTAACATGCCACCTAGAAACAAGATAATCTACAATATCAACACTAGGTGACAATATCTCAAATGTACACATTTTCTAGGCTAGTAATATACATAGCATATTACTCCCCCATAATGTGATATTCCATTAATCTCTCACAAGAGCCAACTAAGATACAAACAAGATGCACAAAGGCTCAACACACAACTCACACGTACATGAAGTGCACACCAACATACATAAGCAAGTTGGAAGCGCAACATATACAAACACATGCAAGGAACAAAACCAAAACATGCAAGGGGGCAAGTAACTTTCAAAGTAAACAATTTAAGTACAAGTTACCGCAAGGAGGCACATTGGATATAAGATAGAAACTTGATAATCCAATTGACTTGGCTTGTGACAAAAAGAATGATGAAGTCCCCTTAATTCTTCATAATGTAGCCAAGTCTCCAATGCCCTCCAACAACACCTATTGATCAAGTTTGAGCTTGTTGGTCCCCAACCAAGTTGGGTCCTAAGAGGTTAGTCACAATAGGCTTGGCAACCCAAATGGTTATTTTCTTGACACCACTTTGAGTACCAACAAACTTGGCAAACACATTGCCAACCTTATCCTTCCCAAGAGAATAGATATCATCAATAGTAATTGGGTTGGATAAGTTACCACTAGTGCATGAAGAAGCGACGTGGCCTTTCTCATGACATAAGTAGCAACGTCTACTCTTCACTTTCTTCTCACTTGATTTCTCAACTTGAGAAGCATTAGCTCGAGTTTTCTTGGGAAGAGGCCTTTCTTCAACTTGAGGTTGAGCATGAAAGTGAACTTGTCGCCGCTTCCCTTGTTGCTTGTCACTAATGAGCTTCTTATTCAATGGGCAAGATCTAACATGATGCCCTTGTACTTTGCACTTGAAGCAAACAATCTTGGCCGAATTCTTGACTTGTTATTGGCCCTTCCTTTTGTTCATCTTGGACTTATTCTTCTTATTGGAGTTGAATCAAAGTCCACCTTTGTCATTGGGGAATTTTTGCGCACTCAATATATTGTTGAGTGTGGATTTCCCTTGATGACTCTTTTCCAAGTCTTTCTTCAAAGAAGTGACTTGGGCCTTGAGCTCTTTGATTTCCTCTACATGGTTAGTCTCAACACAAGTACTAGAGGAAGTATAAGCTTCATCGTTAGAGCAACAAGGCAAGGAAAGCAATTCATCACAAGATGTATCAACATTGTGAGTAGATGAATTACAAGGACTAGCACATGGCAATATACTATTTTGACTAGAAGTAGTGCTAGTATCCACATGAGGCTCACTAGATGTTACCTTAGCAATCATGGCCTCATGAGCTATCTTTAGCACACTATGGGATACTAGAAGATCATCATGAGAGCTTGAGAGCTTTTCATGACTTTCTTCCAATTTCCCATAATTGCTAGATAGCACCTCAAATTGAGCCCGTAGCTCAACATTCTCCATCAAAATGGATGCTTCACAAGTAATAGAGTTAGTAGCATAAGCATCATCATTTACAACAATAGGAGAGGACAACTTGGCAAGCTCTTTTAAATAAGAAGCTTCAAGTTGGGCATGAGACTCGGTGAGTTTGATGAGCTCACCCTTGATGACCCTTGAGCCATTTTCGAGGTGCTCAAAATCCTCAAGGAGTCTAGCATGAGAAACTTCAAGCTTAGCATTTTTATTTTTGAAATCATTGGCCACCTCAAGAGCTCTATCATGAGATTCCCTCACTCTAGATAATTCTGGAGCAAAAGTCTCCTCAAGAGATTCAGAGGTGGTCTGTTCATGTTCAAGAGCTTGAGATAGCTCCGCGATCTCATTTGCGTAATCACGCCCACAAGCTTCCATTTTCTCAATGGTGGCCTCATGCTCCTCTAGATGAGATTATTTTTATAAACATCAATGGCAATGGACATTATTTCCATGAAGTTGGAACGAGCAATTTTATTTTGATGAAGAGCTTTAAAAATCATTTCCCCCTTAGTTTTTAAGGAGGCAACATTATCATTCTCTTCATCATTATCCTCATCATCATTAGCATCAACATCATCATCAAGAGACATATTGGGGTACAAAGTAGGAGATACCTTTGACGCCTTAGCCATATGGCAAAAAGCACTAGATGATGATGTAGGATCCTTGAGGCACCATTAAACACCACATCTTGTTCCATGGAGTGTTCGGTTTCCTCTACATTGTTAGAACAACAATTCGAGGAAATAGATGCATTTTTATCATGGCAACAAGACATAGCAAGCATATCATCATGAGATTTAGTCAAGCAATTTCTACATGATATGAAAGGACTATAAACACAAGCATGCGAAACATTTGGAGTGCTCGAAGTGTTAAAGCCCAAAGAAGGAGCATTGCAATAATATAGTGATGAAGGATCATCCACAATAAGCATACTATCATCATTGCAATGACCAACACTACTCACCATATCATTACGTTGTGGCAAACCACATGTAGGTGAAGTAGAAGAAGTTGAGAAGACTATACGACCGGAGGTGGAGGGAGAACAATCATCCTCACAAATCTTGGACACACCATATTTATCTTGAAGCTTTGTCCACAACTCATGAGCATCCTGGAACGGCATGAGTTGAAATATAACTACATTGCTTAAAGCATCGAAAAGCACATTAGCAGCTTGAGCATTGAGATAAGAGTTTTTCTCATCCTCTAAAGATAATCTTTGGGGATCCTTTGGAGGAGAAAAACCCATATCTACAATTCGCTCTAAATTTGGGTCCATGACCCTAAAGAGATTAAGCATGCGAATTACCCAAACATCAAAATTTGTGCCATCAAAACTAAGAGTGTCAGAGAATCCTAATCCCCTAGTCAACATCTTTACTCTCTAGGCGGTAAAGCCTAATAAAGAGAGACGAGGCTCTGATAGCAATTGAAAGATCGAGGATGTCGCCTAGAGGGGGGTGAATAGGTGCTTTGAAATAATTACGGTTAAGGCTTGAACAAATGTGGAATAAACCTAGCGGTTAATTTGTCAAGCATAAAACCTAAAACAACTAGGCTCACCTAAGTGCACCAACAACTTATGCTAAGCAAGATAAGCAACTATGTGATAGCAAGATATATGACAAAGAACAATATGGCTACCACAAAGTAAAGTGCATAAGTAAAGGGCTCGGGTAAGAGATAACTGAGGCACGAGGAGACGACGATGTATCCCGAAGTTCACACCCTTGCGGATGCTAATCACCGTTTGGAGCGGTGTGGAGGCACAATGCTCCCTAAGAAACCACTAGGGCCACTGTAATCTCCTCACGCCCTCGCACAATGCAAGATGCCGTGATTCCACTAAGGGACCCTTGCGGGCGGTCACCGAACCCGTACAAATGGCAACCCTTGGGGGCGGTCACCGAACCCGTACACTTTGGCAACCCTTGGGGGTGGTCACCGAACCCGTACACTTTGGCAACTCTTGGGGGCGGTCACCGGAACCCGTCAAATTGCTCGGGGCGATCTCCACAACCTAATTGGAGACCTCGACGCTTGTCCGGAGCTTTATACCAAAATGATTGAGCTCCGAACACCACCAACCGTCTAGGGCGCCAAGGCACCCAAGAGGAACAAGCTCTAGGGTGCCCAAACACCCAAGAGTAATAAGCTTCTCAAACTTCACTTCCACGTATCACCGTGGAGAACTCAAACCGATGCACCAAATGTAATGGCAAGGACACATGGAGTGCCCAAGTCCTTCTCTCCCAAATCCCACTAAAGCAACTAATGCTAGTGAGGAAAATGAGAGGAAGAACGAAAGGAGAACACGAGAACTCCAAGATCTAGATCCAAGGGGTTCCCCTCACTTAGAGGAGAAAGTGATTGGTGGAAACGTGGATCTAGTTCTCCTCTCTCTTTTCCCTCAAGAACTAGCAAGAATCATAGGAGGGATTGAGAGTTAGCAAGCTCGAAGAAGGTCAACAATGGAGGAAGAACACGAGCTCAAAAGGATAAGGTTCAACAGGGAAGAAGACCCCCTTTTATAGGTGGGGGAAAGTCCAACCGTTATGCTCACAGCCTGCACAGAGCGGTACTACCGCTCCAAGGAGCGGTACTACCGCTAGGGCGGTAGTACCCCTTTGAAACACAACAACGAGGAGGCAAAAGGCCGGAAGAACTGTTGAGCGGTAGTACCGCTTGACCTCACGGTACTACCGCTAGGGGTAGCGGTACTACTGCTAAGGGTAGCGGTACTACTGCTTGCGAGGGGTACTAAAAAATTTCATCCAGGTGAAGACCACCTATACGAGTGCTAAGTTGGCAAAGATATACATGACCAGGATCGTATGTCTGCATGGTGTTCCGAGGTCCATTGTATCAGATAGAGGAACCCACTTTACCTCAAAGTTTTGGAATCAGTTGCATGATACTTTGGGTACTGGGCTAGAGTTTAGTACAGCCTTTCATCCACAGACAGATGGACAGACCGAGAGAGTTAATCAGATTCTAGAGGACATGTTGAGAGCTTGTGCGCTAGACTATGGGTCTAGTTGGGACGACAATTTACCGTATGCAGAGTTCTCTTATAACAACTGTTATCAAGCCAGTTTGAAGATGGCCCCTTCCGAAGCTTTGTACGGAAGGAGGTGCAGGACACTGTTATCATGGGATGAAGTTGGAGATCGACAGTTGTTTGGACCGGATTTAATCAAAGACTCTGAAGAGAAGGTTAAGTTGATTTGCGACAGACTCAAGGTAGCCCAGTCCAGGCAGAAGAGTTATGCGGATTCTAAACACAAGGAGATAGTTTACAAAGTCGGAGACAGAGTATATCTTCGTGTGTCCCCACTTCAAGGAGTTTTTGGAGTCAAGAGAAACCTAGCACCACGTTTTGTGGGACCATACTGAGTTTTGGAACGTATGGGTGTTTCATGTTTCCCAGTTGAAGAAGTGCCACGCAAAGATGGCCGATATTCTTCTGAGAGATACAGTGCCACTGGAAGCAATTCAGTTAGACAGTGATTTGACTTATGAGAAGAAGCCAATCAAGATTCTCGAGTTTTCCAGCCGAGTTACTCACAACAAGGTTATCAAATTTTGCAAAGTTTAGTGGAGCCACCATACCGAGGAGGAAGCCACCTGGAAGCTAGAGGAATACCTTCATAGCGACCACCGAAACCTTTTTGCTAACCAACCCGAATCTTGAGGGCGAGATTCATCTTAAGGGGGGTAGGTTTGTAACATCCCAATTTTCAATTTGGATGTTATACATAGATCATCATATGCATATCATATTTCATTCTTGCATTTTGGTTGAGATCCTAGAAATCTTAAGCAGCTCAAGGACCCACGGAGAGAGTTGGAGGTTTCACAAAAATCATATTTGAATTTAATTCAAATTTGAAGAAAGGATCAATTTGATTTTATTAATTTATCTCCAAATATTTCCAATATTAAAAATAAACGAGAGAAGATAATGTGACTTCTTCAAATTAAGAGAAATATTGGAGAAAGAATTTTAAAATCAAATTATGATTTTTCTCGTATTTTATTTGAATTAGAAAAATATGCGTTTTTGAAAATTGCATTTTTAGGCCAGAAAAATGTTCGCTTTGTTCTAAATATTTTATTTAGACGGTGAAAATTGTTTTGGGGATTTTTAGAATTTTTTATATTCTATTAGGATTTTCTCTTCGGGTGAAATTATTTTTTAAAAAAAGTTTCCGCCCGACTGGGCCGAGGCCCAGCCGAGTTGGGCCACCGGTACCTTCCCCGCGCGGGCGCGTGTGCCGCCACCGGACTCCATGTCTGAGCCGGACACCGCCGCCACACCGTGCCGCCTCCTCCAAGCCTCCTCTCCCCTTAAAAAGTGCGCCGGGCCCCACAGGACCCTAAGCCGAGCCGCCGCCATCGCCCGCCGCCGCCGCCGCCTGCCGCCGCCGCCGCCGCCATCGCTTCTTCTTCATTGCCGCTTGCTTCTTGCCACTTCATGGCCGCCACCCACCACCAGACCGCCGCCCCGTCGTCGCCGATCGTCGCCGCTGCCGCCGAGATCTCGCCAAGCCGCCATTGCTGACCTGTTTTAACCGCTCGGTTTTTCTTTGGTTAACCCCGGTTTTTTCATGTTTTTGCGGTTTTTTGTTTTAGATCGGTTTTCGTCAGTTTATTTTATTTAGCAGACGTTCGTCTGTTCGTTCGTTTTAACGAACGTAATTCGCTGGTTAGGTTCAGACAGTGTACGCTCGTTCGTTAGTCTTTTCTTTTTATTTTATTTTCGGTCAGGGACTTATCCGCGATTATTTTTATCGCGATTCAGCCCCTGATCTTTAAACTTGTATAAGTTTTTACTCGCTTGTCCAAATTAGACGAAACCAGCACCAACATCTTCGTCTCGAAGCCCTCTTTCCAGTTAATCAACTTGAACATGATTTTGGTACTGTAAAATTTGACTTTAGTTCAGATTAGTAAACGATCTTGTTTCGTTCGTACTTTGAGTTTTGTTGCTCCATTTGAGTTGAATCTTTTTGCAAATCGTAGCTAATCACATGTACCTACTGTCAAGATCCAATTCACATGTTAATATTGCTCTTAGGTTTTGACTCTTGTTACTTTAAGCCGTTTGCTTGTTTCGTGTTTGATTTGGATATTTTCTCGGTTCTTCTCGTGTTTCATTTGAGTGATTCTTATGTATGCTATTTTTTGTCTATGCTAGATTACCTGGAGTGCGAAGCTTGTTACTACGAATCTCTACAGTTTGCAGATCGTCAACAAGGCAAGTTACACTTTGATCATACTCTTTTATACCCAGTTTTTACTATGCATTAGTTCTGCCCCACAAATATTTGCATTGGTAGGATTGGAACATGTGGTTTTGGTTGTAGTGCTTGAGGTAGGAACCTAATACCTTTTGATCACCCTGGGAATATACGTTATGCTTATTATTGCTTACCATGCTCGTAGACGGGGATTGTATCGTGATCCACACATGGAAGATTGAGAGTTATTTTAATCATGGATACCATTAAGGTGAAAAATTTAATATACATCTGGGTGGATTGGTTGACGCACCTGGAGTACCCAGTGTTGTCTGTTTTTGGAAATCCCAGAGTACCCATGTGATTATCCTATGGAATGCCACCCAGGCTCAAAGGGACCATAAGATTATTCATGCTAGAAACTTCTGTGTGCAGCCACAAGCCATTATGGGCTCTGGCATAGTTGAGTAAGTTGCGTGAGCTCTTGAAGAGGTAGACTAGCAGATGTAGTGGGATGTAGGTGGTACTGTCTACCCGGAGTAGACAGTTAATGCTTCAGAAAGGCTATGTCTCGATCATCTGATCATGGTCGAGTCTTGTGGGTAAAAGTGCGCAAACCTCTGCAGAGTGTATAAACTAATCATGGTTAGCCGTGTCCCCGGTTATGGACATCTTGAGTGTCTAGTACTTGAATCTATTGATGTGATCTCATCATGTTACTCTAATTAATTATGATGTTGGGTTAATGATGATAGTTTTAATTGGGATTTGAGTTGGGGTTAACTTCTCAAATAATGGTCAACATGGGAGTAGTTAAATAAATTTATTCCTTTGTTGCAGGGAAAAACTAGCTTTATGCAAAACCATGAAACTTACAGCCTCCACCAGCCAAATATTGCATGTAGATATAGTTCTTGCATTATCATTGCTTTATAGTGTAACTATGCCAGCATATTCCATGTGCTGACCCGTTTCGGGCTACAACGCCTTATGTTGCAGACTACTCAGACGACGAATAAGGTGCGATAGGTCATTGTTTTGCACTCAGCTATGTCGTTGGAGTTGATGGACTCATTTACCTTTGAAGCTTCCGCATTTATCTAGTTTAGATGGCCTTCAACCGTGATTTATTTATGTAATCATACTCTCTATGAGGACTCGATGTAATAAGTGTGTGATTGAAACTCTGTTATAATTCCTCAATGAAAGAATAAGTGCTCCCTGGGTGATTTTGGTAATTAATGTCAACATATCTCTTGTTGGACTAACACTTTTACATAGTATGTTTCAGACAAGTTCAACAATGGAGTGGCTTGGACTAAAGAATGTGGAACCCCTTCAAGATGCTAAGGACAAAGGATTGGCTCAAGCTCCAAGATCAAGACTCTACATTTTCCATTTTAGTGATCCAAGATCACATTGAGTCTATAGGAAAAGCCAATACTATCAAGAGGGGATGAGGTGTTGCTTAATGGCTTGCTTGCTCAAAGTGCTTAGTGATATGCTCCAAAGCCCTCAACTACTTTCCCACATCCACATATGTCCTAAACCAAAAGTCTAACTTGGCCCTACCGATTCTTTCTATCCAGCGCCACCGAGTTCAGATGTCATAGCCACTGCCACAAACCCTAGGCAAATCGGTCTCACCGATAGGGATCACGGTCTCACCGAGATGGGATTGTAATCCCTCTGTGCATGTCCATTACCAAAATCGGTCTCACTGAGTTTCAGCAATCGGTACTACCGAGATTACAATGCAAACTCTCTGGTTAGCTTATTACCAAAATCCCACCGAGTTTGTGTAATCGGTCCCTCGAGTTAGCCTGACCAACTCTCTGGTTAGATTATTACCAAAATCGGTCCCACCGAGTTTGTGTAATCGGTCTCACCGAGATTATGTTATTCCCTAACCCTAACCATATCGGTCTTACCGAGTTGCATGTCGGTCCCACCGAAAATCCTAACGGTCACTAGATTTGCTGAATTGGTCAGACCGAGTTTCTCAATTCGGTCCCACCGAGATTGGCAAGTTGTGTGTAACAGCTAGTTTTTGTGTGGAGGCTATATATACCCCTCCACCCACTCTTCATTCATGGTGAGAGCCATCAGAACGAACCTACACTTCCAGCATACATTTTCTGAGAGAGAACCACCTACACTTGTGTTGAGGCCAAGATATTCCATTCCTACCATATGAATCTTGATCTCTAGCCTTCCCCAAGCTGCTTTCCACTCAAATCTTCTTTCCACCAAATCCAAATCCTGTGAGAGAGAGTTGAGTGTTGGGGAGACTATCATTTGAAGCACAAGAGCAAGGAGTTCATCATCAACACACCATTTGTTACTTCTTGGAGAGTGGTGTCTCCTAGATTGGCTAGGTGTCACTTGGGAGCCTCCGAGAAGATTGTGGAGTTGAACCAAGGAGTTTGTAAGGGCAAGGAGATTGCCTACTTCGTGAAGATCTACCGCTAGTGAGGCAAGTCCTTCATGGGCGACGGCGATGGTGGGATAGACAAGGTTGCTTCTTCGTGGACCCTTCGTGGGTGGAGCCCTTCATGGACTCGCGCAACCGTTACCCTTCGTGGGTTGAAGTCTCCATCAACGTGGATGTACGATAGCACCACCTATCGGAACCACGACAAAAACATCCGTGTCTCCAATTGTGTTTGAATTCTCCAATCCCTTCCCTTTACATTCTTGCAAGTTGCATGCTTTACTTTCCGCTGGTCATATACTCTTTGCATGCTTGCTTGATATGTATTGTGAGTGTTAAACTTGTGCCTAAACTCCACTCCAACTTAAGGAAGTTAAAAACTGTAACTTTGGTACTTAGTGTCTAATCACCCCCCCTCTAGACACCTATTCTCGATCCTTTCAATTGTATCAGAGCTTTGGTCTCCATTGCTTTGGATTAAACACCGTTGGAGGAAGATGGATGAGTCTACTATTGGGAGTCTTAGACATAGAGTGCCTATACTTGATGGATAGTACTTTCATGAGTGAAAAAAATGAGATTCTTGTGATTTTCAATCAATATCATTTGAACAAGTACATTGCTAGCCCTTGTGCACCTCATGTTGATCCTATGCATCCTACTCTTGATGAGTCAATTGACATGATTCGCAATCTTAGAACTGTTGAACTTATCACTAGAGGCTTGCCTAGAAACTTGATTGGATGTTTTCCTACTCTTAAGTGTGCCTACACCATATGGAAATTTCTTGAGGAACGTTTTCCAAATTATTCCTTGAAAAATCTAGAAGAAATTCTCCATAAGTCTATTGCCTTGAGTAAGATGAATTCCAGTGATCCTATGTTTGGTGATTGTCTATTTGAGCTTACAAACCTTATGCGTGCCAAACGAGATGTTGGAATTATTAGTGATATCATTTCCTAAGCTATAAAAATTCATAAGCAAGATCATTGTCAAACTCACTCTAACGAATCACTCTCTCTAGGATATGATCCACCACATGACGATGTTGAACATGGATACTATGATGAGGATGATGACAGTGACTTTGATCTTGATGATGCAATGAGACACTTTGGTCTTATGGCAAATCTTCGGGGATACATGGCAGGAGGAAAGGAATGGGTTCTTGATAGTGGATGTACCGATCACATGACCGGAGATAAAGATATGTTTCGTGAGCTTGCTGAAAATGATGGTCCTCCAAAGTATGTCACTTTCGGTGACAACTCAAAGGGTAAGGTGGTTGGCCTCGGTAAGGTGGCCCTATCACATGATAGCTCCATACAAAAAATGCTCGTTGAATCTCTTGGCTACAACTTACTTTCTATATCTAGACTTGCTGATTTCGGTTTCAATGTCCTATTTACTGAAGTAGATTGCCAAGTGTTTCGTAGAGATAATCATAAAATGGTCTTTACCGGTGTACGTAGAGGTGATCTATACATTGTTGATTTCACTAAAAAGGCTCAACCTAGAACTTGCTTTATTGCTAAATCTTCTAAAGGTTGGTTATGGCATAGACGATTAGGTCATGTTGGTATGCGAAACCTTGACAAGCTTATTAAAGGAAATCATATCCTTGGCATTAACGATGTCATATTTGATAAGGATAGACTTTGCAGCGCTTGTCAAGCAGGTAAACAAGTTGGAGGAAGGCATCCCGTGAAGAACATCATGACCACAAGGAGGCCACTCGAGCTACTTCACATGGAACTTTTTAGTCCCAACGCCTACAAAAGTCTCGGTGGAAATTCTTTTGGTCTAGTTATAGTTGATGATTTTTCAAGATTTACGTGGGTGTTCTTTCTCGATGATAAAGAACACGTTCAAAAGATCTTCAAAAACTTTGCTAGGAAGGCCCAAAATCAATTTGAAGTGAAGATCAAGAAGGTTCGCAGCGACAACGGAACGGAGTTCAAGAACGCAAATGTGGATACCTTTCTTGACGAAGAAGGTACTTCACATGAGTTCTCGGCTATGTACACACCTCAACAAAATGGAGTTGTTGAGAGGAAGAACCAGACGCACATCAAAATGGCAAGAGCGATGCTTGATGAGTACAAGACGCCAAAGCACTTTTGGGCAGAAGCGGTTGAGACAGCTTGTCATGCAACAAATCGCTTGTATCTTCACAAGCTACTCGGCAAGACGGCATACCAGCTTCTCACCAGTAACAAACCCCAAGTTGGATACTTCCAGGTATTCGGCTCAAAGTGCTACATTCTTGATAAGCATCGTCGTTCTAAATTTGCTCCTAAGTCTCATGAAGGTTTCCTACTTGGTTATGGATCAAACTCTCACACCTACCGTGTCTACAACAATTTCACCCGAAAGGTTGAAGAAACGGTAGATGTGAAGTTTGATGAATCTAACGTCTCGCAAGTAGAGCAATTGCCAATTGATGTAGGAGATAAAGACCCCTCGGAAGCAATCCAAGACTTGCCTATTGGCAAGGTTCGTCCAACGGAGGTGAAGGAGAGTACCTCGTTCGTCCAAGTGGAAGCTTCTACTTCACGACAAGGTGAACCAAGAGTTGATACGGAAGCATCCACAAGCGGGACACACCAAGATGAAGAAAATGAGGAAGTGCACCAAGGCGAACGTCAACAACCTCCTTCTCCACCACGACAAGAGAACGACAACGTCAACAATGAAGAAGGCCAAGAAGAAGAACAAGATGAAGAAGATGTTTTACTAAGACCCAAGCAAAAGCTTTCATGAGTTCGAGCAAGAATTGCTAAAGACCATCCCGTCGAGCAAATCTACAAAGATATCCAAACCGGGAGAATCACTCGCTCTAAAACTCGTTTAGGTAACTTTTGTGAACACTATTCATTCATCTCTAGCATTGAACCTATGAAGGTTGAAGAAGCATTGGAAGATCCGGATTGGATAAACGCTATGCATGAAGAGCTACACAACTTTGAGAGAAATCAACTTTGGACATTGGTTGAGAAGCCCGACAAAAACCACAACATCATCGGTACCAAATGGGTGTTTCACAACAAGCAAGATGAAGATGGACAAGTAGTTCGCAGCAAAGCATGTCTTGTCGCCCAAGGCTACACACAAGTCGAAGGTATGGACTATGGTTAGACTTATGCTCCCGTTGCTAGACTTGAGTCCATTCGCATCTTACTTGCCTATACTAATCACCATGATATCACCTTATACCAAATGGACATTAAAAGTGCTTTTCTAAATGGTGATATAGAGGAGGAAGTTTATGTTAAGCAACCTCCCGGCTTTCTTAATCCTAAGAAATCTGATCATGTTTACAAACTTCACAAAGCTCTTTATGGTCTTAAACAAGCTCCTAGAGCGTGGTATAAATGCTTGACCAAGTTCCTTATTGAAAAAGGCTTTGAAATTGGAAAAAATAGATTCTACTCTTTTTACTAAAAGGGTCAATGGAGAACTATTTGTATGCCAAATTTATGTCGATGATATTATATTTGGTTCTACTAACCCTCATTTTAGTGAAAAGTTTGGGAAGCTAATGTCAGAGAAGTTTGAGATGTCTATGATGAGTGAACTCAAATTCTTTCTTGGTTTGCAAATCAAGCAAACTAATGAGGGTATTCAAGAAGTTCAATATGCAAGAATGCAAAGGTATGACTACACCCATGCCTACTAGTGGACATCTTGATTTGACCAAAGATGGTGAACCGGTTGATCAAAAGGTTTATCGCTCTATGATTGGCTCATTGTTTAATCTATGTGCTTCATGTCCCGATATCATGCTAAGTGTGTGCATGTGTGCACGATATCAAGCTGCTCCTAAAGAATGTCATCTTAAGGCCGTGAAAAGGATAGTGAGATATTTAATCCATACACCAAACTTTGGCATTTGGTATCCAAAGAGGGCCTCTTTCGATGTTGTTGGCTACTCCGACTCGGACTATGCCGGTGACAAGGTTGATAGAAAGTCCACTTTGGGTACTTTTCAATTTCTTTGTAGATCTCTTGTGTCTTGGTCTTCCAAGAAACAAAACTCGGTATCCTTATCCACCGCCGAAGCGGAATACATTGCCGCTGGTTCATGTTGTGCTCAATTACTTTGGATGACCCAAACTCTTAAAGATTATGGGATATATGTGAAACATGTTCCATTACTTTGTGACAATGAAAGTGCTATCAAGATTGCTCACAATACCATGCAACACTCTCGAACTAAGCATATTGAAGTTCGTCATCATTTCATTCGAGATCATGTTGCCAAAGGGGACATTAATCTTAAGCATGTTCGCACCGAAAAGCAATTAGCAGATATATTCACTAAACCACGTGATGAGAAAGTGTTTTGCAGGTTAAGAGGTGAATTGAACATCATTGATGCTTCAAACTTGGAGTAGGAACTCCATTGGATACATGCAAGACATGAGTCTATGACTAATCCTTGATAATTCTCTTATGATGACTATCTTATGTCTTGGATACATTTGCACCTTGCATGTTATCTAACCCTTGTAGGTACTTGGATGAACCTAAATCTATGAGATTGCAACTCATTCACATCTTGAGAAATCTCTACATCACAAAGTCTCTACACAATGGTGGTTGAAGACAAGGAAGCACGAAACCATTCAAACATATCCTTTGACAAATTCTATGTTGAGTTTCATGATTGTCATTTTGGATACACAAGTGCTCTTCCTTGCGAAAACTAACCCATGTAGGAAGATAAACTCAAACTCCAAGTGGTGCTCCCAACTCTTGATGAGCTACATCAACCTTGAGCAACCCACATAAGTTCAACTACATGATCACAATCAACACCACAACCCAAGGTATGTTATTCCATCTTAGAGAAGCTTTACTCCAAGTCATGAGTCAAAGCAACTCGACAAGATGTGAATACATCAAGATGCTTAAACGAAAAATGGTAACCCCATTTTGAGCTTAAACGATGAGTATGACCTATGATCAAGTGATCTCACTTGACTCCTAAGTCAATATACTCTAACATAGGTGACTTTGTCGCCGGCCATCTCTAGATGAAGTTTTCTTGTGTTCTTTTCTGTGCTCTTGCATTTGTCTCATGCATATTTGTTTCCCCTTTCAAAAAAAACTTCATCTAGATTTCTTTTCTTTTCTATTTGTTCTGCATTCCCTACAACCAATTCATTGCAAATCTTTCAGTTAATTCCTTGCAAGTCCTTGTGAGATCTTACTTGTCTAGTGAGCTGAGATGACAAGTGTTTTCTCTGTGATGAACTCGGTCACACCGGTCCTTGTTTTCGGTCTAACCGACTTCTTTCAGTGCAACTGAAGCATACCACTCGGTGCCACTGATTTCACTACAGGAAAGACATTTTGCCATTTGTTCCTGCATTACTCTTGATCCAGCTCCACTCAATGAATCTTGTCCTCTACAAGCATCACATTTACCTTAGTGCTTTGTGCTGTGACTCAAGGACCAAACCCATTCACGACAAATTCCAGAAGACCCTTCTTGGAAATTGATGTCAAAGGGGGAGAGAGAGATCACATCAAAGCTTAATCATATCTCTAGGGGGAGAGAATACTCAAGGAGAGAGTAATCTTCAAGGATCCCAGATGCTTGGTGTTTAAGAGGAGAGATGCCACATGTCTTCTTGAGGGGAAAGACATGTTCATATGTGCTTATTTGCATTAGCTCTGTTCATGTGCTTCTTTGAGCTCTGATTTTGCTCTGATTTTTGTTATCTTCTCCCAGTATTCCATGCTAGATTCAGGGGGAGCAAGATATCTAAGGGAAAGAAATTCTTTAAATTCATTGCACATCTTTACCTTTGG
This sequence comes from Aegilops speltoides, assembly GCA_021437245.1. Classification (NCBI taxonomy): domain Eukaryota; kingdom Viridiplantae; phylum Streptophyta; class Magnoliopsida; order Poales; family Poaceae; genus Aegilops; species Aegilops speltoides. The sequence continues at coordinate 323,470,150 of CM038144.1, read as the reverse complement.
GGACATGTCTATATCCAATGTGGTACTCAGTACTCACTCTTTACATGTCATCCCAGTCTTGGTACTCTTGTGGTTTCCTTCTGTTTGCTCTAGCTAGTAGGTGCATCTGTGTTATCTAACCTTATTTTCACAGGTTCATTCCATCCTAAGCCAACTCAAGACCACAAGGTAAGTATATGCATCATAGTCATGTGTATGAGAAATTCTTGCTGATGTACATACTGTTTGCAAGAAGGACTCATGGGCATGAAGGTACATTTCCCATATCCACATATTTTGCTCTGATGCATATAGCCAAGATACATGTAACACATTGCTTACTCTGTCATGTCTATGCATTCACATGTTCTTATATTCCATATTCACATGATTGCATACATGTAGGGGGAGCCTATGGATGTTACATGTCTTTCCAAAGCTTTACTTGCTATTCTTTACATCTCTATCTAAAGCTTTGATGTATGTTGTCATCAATTACCAAAAAGGGGGAGACTGAAAGCACAAGTGCTCCCTGGGTGATTTTGGTAATTAATGTCAACATATCTCTTGTTGGACTAACACTTTTACCTAGTATGTTTCAGACAAGTTCAACAATGGAGTGGCATGGACTAAAGGACGTGGAACCGTGCTAAGGACAAAGGATTGGCTCAAGCTCCAAGATCAAGACTCTACATTTTCTATTTTAGTGATCCAAGATCACATTGAGTCTATAGGAAAAGCCAATACTATCAAGAGGGGATGAGGTGTTGCTTAATGGCTTGCTTGCTCAAAGTGCTTAGTGATATGCTCCAAAGCCCTCAACTACTTTCCCACATCCACATATGTCCTAAACCAAAAGTCTAACTCGGCCCTACCAATTCTTTCGATCCGGCGCCACCGAGTTCAGATGTCATAGCCACTGCCACAAACCCTAGGAAAATCGGTCTCACCGATAGGGATCTCGTTCTCGCCGAGATGGGATTGTAATCTCTCTGTGTATGTCCATTACCAAAATCGGTCTCACCGAGTTTGAGCAATCGGTACTACCGAGATTACAATGCAAATTCTCTAGTTAGCTTATTACCAAAATCGGTCCCACCGAGTTTGTGTAATCGGTCCCACCGAGTTTGCTTGACCAACTCTCTGGTTAACTTATTACCAAAATTGGTCCCACCGAGTTTGTGTAATCGGTCTCACCGAGATTATGTTATGCCCTAACCCTAACCATATCGGTCTTACCGAGTTGCATGTCGGTCCCACCGAAAATCCCAACGGTCACTAGATTTGTTGAATCGGTCAGACCGAGTTTCTCAATTCGGTCCCACCGAGATTGGTAAGTGATACGTCTCCAACGTATCTATAATTTTTGATTGTTCCATGCTATTATATTACCCCTTTTGGATGTTTATGGGCTTTATTTTACACATTCATATCATTTTTGGGACTAACCTACTAACCGGAGGCCCAGCCCGTATTGCTGTTTTTTTGCCTATTTCAGTATTTCGAAGAAAAGGAATATCAAACGGAGTCCAAATGGAATGAAACCTTCGGGAGCGTGATTTTTGGAACGAACGTGATCCGTAGGACTTGGAGTGCAAGTCAAGAAGCTGCCGAGGCTCCCACGATATAGGAGGGCGCGCCCCCCTATAGGGCGCGCCCCCTGTCTCATGGGCCCCTCGGGCGTCCACCGACGTACTTCTTCCTCCTATATAAGCCTCACGCCTCGAAAACATCCAGGAGCATTTAAACACAATTTCCACCATCAGAACCTTCAGATCCGCGAGATCCCATCTTGGAGCCTTTGTCGGCGTTCTGCCGGAGGGGGAATTGACCACAGAGGGCTTCTACATCAACACCATAGCCCCTCCGACGAGTTGTGAGTAGTTTACGTCAGACCTACGGGTCCATAGTTATTAGCTAGATGGCTTCTTCTCTCTTTTTGGATCTCAATACAATGTTCTCCCCCTCTCTTTTGGAGATCTATTCGATGTAAACTCTTTTTGTGGTGTGTTTGTCTAGATCCGATGAATTGTGGGTTTATGATCAAGTTTATCTATGAATAATATTTGAATCTTCTATGAATTCTTCTATGTATGATTGAGTTATCTTTGCAAGTCTCTTCGAATTATCAGTTTGGTTTGGCCTACTAGATTGATCTTTCTTGCCATGGGAGAAGTGCTTAGCTTTGGGTTCAATCTTGCGGTGTCCTTACCCAGTGACAGAAAGGGTTGCAAGGCACGTATTGTATTGTTGCCTGACACGTCTCCAACGTATCTATAATTTTTGATTGCTCCATGCTACTTTATCTACTGTTTTGGACTATATTGGGCTTTATTTTCCACTTTTATATTACTTTTTGGACTAACCTATTAACCGGAGGCCCAGCCCAGAATTGCTGTTTTTGCCTATTTCAGTGTTTTGAAGAAACGGAATATCAACGGAGTCCAAACGGAATGAAACCTTCGGGAACGTGATTTTCCAACCGAACGTGATCCAGGAGACTTGGACCCTACTCCAAGAAGTGCCAGAGGCGGTCACGAGGGTGGAGGGCGCGCCCCCTACCTCGTGGGCCCCCTGACGATCCACCGGCGTACTCCTTCCTCCTATATATACCTATGTATCCCTGAACGATCAGAACAGGAGCCAAAAACCTAATTCCACCGCGGCAACCATCTGTATCCACGAGATCCCATCTTGGGCCTGTTCCGGAGCTCCGCCGGAGGGGGCATCCACCATGGAGGGGTTCTACATCAACACCATAGCCCCTCCGATGAAGTGTTAGTAGTTTACTTCAGACCTTCGGGTCTATAGCTAGTAGCTAGATGGCTTCTTCTCTCTTTTTGGATCTCAATACAATGTTCTCCCCCTCTCTCGTGGAGATCTATTCGATGTAATCTTCTTTTTGAGGTGTGTTTGTTGAGACCGATGAATTGTGGGTTTATGATGCAGTATTATCTATGGAAAATATTTGATTCTTCTATGAATTCTTTTATGTATGATTGAGTTATCTTTGCAAGTCTCTTCGAATTATCCTTTTTGGTTTGGCCAACTAGATTGGTAGTTCTTGCAATGGGAGAAGTGCTTAGCTTTGGGTTCAATCTTGCGGTGTCCTTACCCAAAGGATGTATAGGGCAAGCAAGGCACATATTTTATTGTTGCCATCGAGGATAACAAGATGGGGTTTTTATCATATTTCATGAATCTATCCCTCTACATCATATCATCTTGCTGAAGGCGTTACTCTGTTTTTAACTTAATACTCTAGATGCATGCTGGATAGCAGTTGATGAGTGGAGTAATAGTAGTAGATGCAGAATCGTTTTGATCTACTTGTCTCAGACGTGATGCCTATATACATGATCATTGCCTAGATATACTCATAACTATGCTCAATTCTGTTAATTGCTCAACAGTAATTTGTTCACCCACCATAGAATACTTATGCTCTTGAGAGAAGCCACTAGTGAAACCTATGGCCCCCGGGTCTATTCTCATCATATCAATCTCTATCACTTTATTTACTTGCTTTGTTTTTACTTTGCCTTTTACTTTTTACTTTGCATCTATCTATCAAAAATACCAAAAATATTATCTCTATCAGATCTCACTCTCGTAAGTGACCGTGAAGGGATTGACAACCCCTAAGCGTTGGTTGCGAGTTGCTATCGTTTTGTGTAGGTACGAGGGACTTGTGCGTGGTCTCCTACTAGATTGATACCTTGGTTCTCAAAAACTGAGGGAAATACTTACGCTACTTTGCTGCATCATCCTCTCCTCTTCGGGGAAATCCAACGCACTGCTCAAGAGGTAGCAAGAAGAATTTCTGGCGCCGTTGGCAGGGATGCTCACGCAAGCAAGTCAACAATACCAAGTACCCATCGCAATCCCTATCTCTCGCATTACATTATTTGCCATTTGCCTCTCGTTTTCCTCTCCCCCACTTTACCCTTGCCGTTTTATTCGCCTTCTCTTTCCCAATCTCCTCCTCTGTTTTCTCGTTGCCTTTCTGTTTGCTTGTGTGTTGGATTACTTGTTGCCATGGCGCAAGATAATACCAAATTGTGTGATTTCTCGAATACCAATAATAATGATTTCCTTAGTACTCCGATTGCTCCTCTTAATAATGATGAGTCTTGTGAAATCAATACCGCTTTGCTGAATCTTGTTATGAAAGATCAATTCGCCGGCCTTCCTAGTGAAGATGTCGCTACTCATCTAAACAATTTTGTTGATTTGTGTGATATGCAAAAGAAGAAAGATACGGATAACAATATTGTCAAATTAAAGTTATTTCCGTTTTCACTTAGAGATTGTGCTAAAGTTTGGTTTTCATCTTTGCCTAAAAATAGTATTGATTCTTGGAACAAGTGCAAAGATGCTTTTATCTCTAAGTATTTTCCTCACGCTATGATTATCACTCTTAGGAATGACATCATGAATTTTAAACAACTTGATCATTAGCATGTTGCCCAATCTTGGGAAAGAATGAAATTGATGCTTCGCAATTGCCCTACTCATGGTTTGAATTTATGGATGATCATACAAAAAATTTTATGCCGGATTGAATTTTGCTTCTAGAAATCTTTTAGATTCGGCCGCGGGAGGCACATTTATGGAAATTACGCTAGGAGATGCTACAAAATTGCTTGATAATATTATGGCTAATTATTCTTAATGGCACACCGAAAGATCTTCTAGTAAAAAAGTGCACGCAATAGAAGAAATCAATGTTTTGAGTGAAAAGATGGATGAACTTATGAAGATGTTTGCTCCTAAAAATACTTCTCTTGATCCTAATGATATGCCTTTGTATACTTTGCTTGAGAACAATAATGAATCTATGGATGTGAATTTTGTTGGTAGGAATAGTTTTGGAAACAACGCTTATAGAGGGAATTTCCTAGTAATCCTTCTAATAATTATGGAAATTCCTACAACAACTCTTATGGAAATTTTAATAAGATGCCCTCTGAATTTGAGAGTAGTGTTAAAGAGTTTATGAATTCGCAAAAGAATTTTAATGCTTTGCTTGAAGAGAAATTGCTTAAATTTGATGATTTGGCTAGGAACATTGATAGAATTTCTCTTGAAATTGATTCTTTAAAGCTTAGATCTATTCCTCCTAAGCATGATATCAATAAGTCTCTCAAAGCCATGAGAATTTCCATTGATGAGTACAAGGAAAGAACCACTAGGATGCTTGCTTCCAAAGATGCCTTTATTAAAGCGTGTTCTTCCAATTCCTATGAAAATGTGTCCCCCATTAAATCTTTGTTTTGCAATATGAATCTTGATGAATCTGAATATGATCTTCCTTTACCTAGAAGGCGTTCTAAGAATTCGGAGTTTCTAGATCTTGATGATGAAATTAATGAAAGTGGGAGTGAAATAAATAAAAACCGTGATGTTGCTAAACACACTATTTTGGATCTCAAGGAATTTAATTATGAAAATTTCTCTTTGATTGGTTGTATTTCCTTGTTGCAATCCGTGCTAGATTCTCCTCATGCTTATAGTCAAAATAAGGCCTTTACTGAACACATTGTTGATGCTTTGATGCAATCTTATGAAGAAAAACTTAAGTTGAAAGTTTCTATCCCTAGAAAACTCTATGATGAGTGGGAACCTACTATTAAAATTAAAATTAAAGATTTTGAGTTTCATGCTTTGTGTGATTTGGGTGCTAGTGTCTCTACTATTCCCAAAACTTTATGTGATTTACTAGATTTCCGTGATTTTGATGATTGCTCTCTAAACTTGCATCTTGCGGATTCCACTATTAAAAAGCGTATGGGAAGAATTAATGATGTTCTTATTGTTGCAAATAGGAATTATGTGCCCATAGATTTTATCGTTCTTGATATAGATTGCAATCCTTCATGTCCTATTATTCTTGGTAGACATTTCCTTAGAACGATTGGTGCAATTATTGATATGAAGGAAGGGAATATTCGATTCCAATTTCCCTTAAAGAAGGGTATGGAACACTTCCCTAGAAATAAAATAAAATTACCATATGAATCTATCATGAGAGCCACTTATGGATTGCCTACCAAAGATGGCAATACCTAGATCTATCGTTGCTTTTATGCCTAGCTAGGGGAGTTAAACGATAGCGCTTGTTGGGAGGCAACCCAATTTTATTTTGTGTTTTTTGTTTTTGCTTCTGTTTAGGAATAAATAATCCAACTATCCTCTGTTTGGATGTGTTTTTATCTTTTAATTAGTGTTTGTGCCAAGTAGAACCTATAGGATAACCTATGAGGATAGTTGATTTGATTCTGCTGAAAAACAGAAACTTTGCGCGCACGAATATAATTTTGTTAAATCATAGAAATGTGCTTTTGCGTTGATTATTTTTCTGCTGATCAATAAACAAATTTTCCAGGACTTCCTATTTTGGTAGGATTTTTAGAGTTCCAGAAGTTTGCGTTAGTTACAGATTGCTACAGACTGTTCTGTTTTTGACAGATTCTATTTTACGTGTGTTGTTTGCTTATTTTGATGAATACATGGCTAGTAAAATAGTTTATAAACCATATAGAAGTTGGAATACAGTAGGTTTAACACCAATATAAATAAAGAATGAGTTCATTACAGTAACTTGAAGTAGTCTTTTGTTTTCTTTCTCTAACGGAGCTCACGAGATTTCTGTTGAGTTTTGTGTTGTGAAGTTTTCAAGTTTTGGGTGAATTCTTTTGATGGATTATGGAACAAGGAGTGGCAAGAGCCTAAGTTTGGGGATGCCCATGGCACCCCCAAGATAATCCAAGGACACCCAAAAAAATCAAAGCTTGGGGAGGACCCGGAAGGCATCCCCTCTTTCGTCCACTTCCATCGGTAATTTACTTGGAGCTATATTTTTATTCACCAACATGATATGTGTTTTGCTTGGAGCGTCTTGTATTATTTGCGTCTTTGCTTGTTAGTTTACCTCAATCATCCTTGCTGTACACATCTTTTGAGAGAGCCATACATGATTTGGAATTTGTTAGAATACTCTATGCGCTTCACTTATATCTTTTGAGCTTGATAGTTTTGCTCATAGTACTTCACTTATATATTTTGAGCTTGATAATTTTTGCTCTAGTGCTTCACTTATATCTTTTAGAGCATGGTGGTGGATTTGTTTTAAAGAAACTGTTGATATCTCATGCTTCACTTATATTATTTTGAGAGTCATTAATAGCATGGTAATTTGCTTAATGTTAATATACTTGGTGTTCAAGATATGTGAAACTTTCTTTTGAGTGCGTTGAATACTAAGATAAGTTTGATGCTTGATAATTGTTTTGAGATATGGAGGTGATAATATCAAAGTCGTGCTAGTTGGGTGATTATGAATTTGAGAAATACTTGTGTTGAAGTTTGCAAGTCCCGTAGCATGCACGTATGGTTAAAGTTGTGTAACAAATTTGAAATATGAAGTGTACCTGGCTTGTGCATCCTTATGAGTGGCGGTCGGGGACGAGCGATGGTCTTTTCCTACCAATCTATCCCCCTAGGAGCATGCGCGTAGTACTTGAATTTTTGATGGCTTCTAAATTTTTGCAATAAGTATATGAGTTCTTTTGACTAATGTTGAGTCCATGGATTATACGCACTCTCACCTTTCCGCCTTTGCTAGCCTCTTGATGCCGTACATTGCCCTTTCTCACCTTGAGAGTTGGTGCAAACTTCACGGTGCATCCAAACCCCGTGATACGATATGCTCTATCACACATAAACCTCCTTATATCTTCCTCAAAACAGCCACCATACCTACCTATCATGGCATTTCCATAGCCATTCCGAGATATATTGCCATGCAACTTCCATCACCATCATCATGACATACATTACTTTTCTCATATTGCCATTGCATGATCATGTAGTTGACATCGTATTTGTGTCAAAGCCACCATGCATTATTTTCCATACATGTCACTCTTGATTCATTACACCATCCCGGTACACCGCCGGAGGCATTCATATAGAGTCATATCTTGTTCTAAGTTTCGAGTTGTAATCTTCATGTTGTAATCAATAGAAGTGTGATGATCATCATTATTAGAGCATTGCCCAAATAAAAAAAAAGAGAAAGGCCAAAATGAAAAAAAGGAAAGGCCCAAAAAAGAAGAAAAGAAAAGGGCAATGCTACTATCTCTTTTTCCACACTTGTGCTTCAAAGTAGCACCTTGTTCTTCATGTAGTGAGTCTCATATATTGTGCTTCAAAGTAGCACCTTGTTCTTCATGTAGTGAGTCTCATAAGTTGTCTTTTTATACTAGTGGGAATTTTTCATTATAGAACTTGGCTTGTATATTCCTACGATGGGCTTCCTCAAATGCCCTAGGTCTTCATGAGCAAGCGAGTTGGATGCACACCCACTAGTTTTATTTTGTTGAGCATTCATAGCTCTAGTGCATCCGTTGCATGGCAATCCCTACTCCTCATGTTGACATCAATTGATGGGCATCTCCATAGCCCGTTGATTAGCCTCATCAATGTGAGACTTTCTCCTTTTTTGTCTTCTCCAGACAATCCCCATCATCATATTCTATTCCACCCATAGTGCTATATCCATGGCTCACGCTCATGTATTGCGTGAAGGTTGAAAAAGTTTGAGATTATTTAAGTATGAAACAATTGCTTGGCTTGTCATCGGGGGTATCGAAGTTGGGAACATCTTTGTGTGACGAAAATGAAGCATAACCTAACCATATGATTTTGTAGGGATGAACTTTCTTTTGCCATATTATTTTGAGAAGACACGATTGCTTTGATTAGTACGCTTGAAGTATTATTATTTTTGTGTCAATATGAACTTTTGTCTTGAATCTTTTGGATCTGAATATTCATACCACAATTAAGAAGATTTACATTGAAATTATGCCAAAGTATCACCCCGCATCAAAAATTCCTTTTTATCATTTACCTACTCGAGGACGAGCAGGAATTGAGCTTGGGGATGCCTGATACGTCTCCAACGTATCTATAATTTTTGATTGCTCCATGCTACTTTATCTACTATTTTGGACTATATTGGGCTTTATTTTCCACTTTTATATTACTTTTGGGACTAACCTATTAACCGGAGGCCCAGCCCAAAATTGCCGTTTTTTTGCCTATTTCAGTGTTTCGAAGAAACAGAATATCAAACGGAGTCCAAACGGAATGAAACCTTCGGGAACGTGATTTTCCAACCGAACTTGATCCAGGAGACTTGGACCCTACTCCAAGCAGTGCCAGAGGCGGTCACGAGGGTAGAGGGAGCGCCCCCTGGGCGCGCCCCCTACCTCGTGGGCCCCCTGATGCTCCACCGACGTACTCCTTCCTCCTATATATACCTATGTATCCCCGAACGATCAGAATAGGAGCCAAAAACCTAATTCCACCGCCGCAACCTTCAGATCCACGAGATCCCATCCTGGGCCTGTTAGGAGCTCACGGAGGGGGCATCCACCACGGAGGGCTTCTACATCAACACCATAGCCCCTCCGATGAAGTGTGAGTAGTTTACTTCAGACCTTCGGGTCCATAGCTAGTAGCTAGATGGCTTCTTCTCTCTTTTTGGATCTCAATACAATGTTCTCCCCCTCTCTTGTGAAGATCTATTTGATGTAATCTTTTTTTGCGGTGTGTTTGTTGAGACCGATGAATTGTGGGTTATGATCCAGTATTATCTATGGAAAATACTTGATTCTTCTCTGAATTCTTTTATGTATGATTGAGTTATCTTTGCAAGTCTCTTCGAATTATCCTTTTTGGTTTGGCCAACTAGATTGGTAGTTCTTGCAATGGGAGAAGTGCTTAGCTTTGGGTTCAATCTTGCGGTGTCCTTACCCAGTGACAGAAGGGGCAGCAAGGCACGTACTGTATTGTTGCCATCGAGGATAACAAGATGGTTTTTTTAACTTAATACTCTAGATCCATGCTGGATAGCGGTCGATGAGTGGAGTAATAGTAGTAGATGCAGAATCGTTTCAATCTACTTGTCTCGGACGTGATGCCTATATACATGATCATTGCCTAGATATACTCATAACTATGCTCAATTATGTCAATTGCTCAACAGTAATTTGTTCACCCACCGTAGAATACTTATGCTCTTGAGAGAAGCCACTAGTGAAACCTATGGCCCCCGGGTCTATTCTCATCATATCAATCTCTATCACTTTATTTACTTGCTTTGTTTTTTACTTTGCCTTTTACTTTTTACTTTGCATCTATCTATCAAAAATACCAAAAATATTATCTCTATCAGATCTCACTCTCGTAAGTGACTGTGAAGGGATTGACAACCCCTAAGCGTTGGTTGCGAGTTGCTATCATTTTGTGTAGGTACGAGGGACTTGTGCGTGGTCTCCTACTGGATTGATACCTCGGTTCTCAAAAACTGAGGGAAATACTTACTCTACTTTGCTGCATCATCCTCTCCTCTTCAGGGTAATCCAACGCAGTGCTCAAGAGGTAGCATTGCCATCGAGGATAACAAGATGGGGTTTATATCATATTGCTTGAGTTTATCCCTCTACATCATGTCATCTTGCTTAAAGCATTACTCTATTCTTATGAACTTAATACTCTAGATGCAGGCAGGAGTCGGTCGATGTGTGGAGTAATAGTAGTAGATGCAGGCAGGAGTCGGTCTACTTGTTGCGGACGTGATGCCTATATACATGATCATGCCTAGATAATCTCATAATTATTCACTTTTCTATCAATTGCTCGACAGTAATTTGTTCACCCACCGTAATACTTATGCTATCTTAAGAGAATCCACTAGTGAAACCTATGGCCCCCGGGTCTATCTCTTATCAAATTTGCTTCCAATCTACACTTATTTGCATCTTTACTTTTTGCATCTATATTATAAAATACCAAAAATATATTTATCTTCTCATACTATCTCTATCAGATCTCACTTTCGCAAGTGGCCGTGAAGGGATTGACAGCCCCTTTATTGCGTTGGTTGCGAGTTCTTTGTTTGTTTGTGTAGGTGCGTGGGACATTTGAGGAGCCTCGAACTGGATTGATACCTTGGTTCTCAAAAACTGAGGGAAATACTTACTCTACTTTGCTGCATCACCCTTTCCTCTTCAAGGAAAACCAAGGCAAGCTCAAGATGTAGCAAGAAGAATTTTTGGCGCCGTTGCCGGGGAGGTCTTCACTCAAGTCAAGACATACCAAGTACCCATCACAAACTCATCTCCCTTGCATTTACATTATTTGCCATTTGCCTCTCGTTTTTCCTCTCCCCCACTTCACCCTTGCCATTTTATTCACCCTCTCTTTCCCAATCTCCTCCTCTCTTTCGCTTGCCTTTTTCTGTTTGTCGTGTGCTAGTTCGTTTACCTTGTCACCATGGCTAGTCCTCCTATCCTTATTATCACTCTCGAACAAGAAATTCTCAATTTTAAGCAAAGGGAGGGAGAAAATTTAAAAGATGCTTGGCATAGAATTTGCAATGCCCAATGTAAATCTTCTAGGAAGCTTTCCACTGCCGTTCTTCTCCGCAATTTTTATGTAGGCATTACTCCTTGGAATAGATGTGTTCTTGATATTGCTACCAGAGGTGATTTTATGAGTAGCCATACATTTGATGCTTATAATGCTATGTTAGATTTATTTGGCCCACCACCTCTTTTGGTCAATGGAACTGTTTTAACTTTAGAACACGTTATGCAATGGCTTGAGAGTATTGAAAATAAAATTGCCACTGTTGAGTTGATTGAAAATTTGGATAAAAAGATTCATAATCACATTACCCAATTTGGATCTAGGGTTGGAGTTACTTTGAGAAATCTTAAACAAAAAGAACCAATAGTCAATGAAAAAATAGATCTTGATTCTGAAAGAATTGGTAAACTTGAGGATATCATTACCAACTTAGGTTCCGCATTTGCTTCCATGAAAAACACTCCAAAACCCCCTACGAAAACCGCCAAGTTTATTTATATTCCTAAAAATAAGAGGGAATTTTCTAGTAAAGGTGACGCGGATCTCAAATCCATAAGTGTTCATCCCAATTGTCTCTCTATCGTTAAGGAACCTTTTGCTACAAACGAATTTCTTAAATTTTTTCCTAAAGGTTTTATCATTTCTAAAAAGGGAGAAACCCCTAAAGATTATAAGTGCTCTATTGAGGAATCTAGTGCCAAAGAAGGAACTCGTTAGATCTATCTTCGCTTTTATGCCTAGCTAGGGGCGTTAAACGATAGCGCTAGTTGGGAGGCAACCCAATTTTCTTTATGTTTTTTGTTTTTGCTCCTGTTAGTAATAAATCTTGCATCTACCTTCTGTTTAGATGTGTTTTTATCTTTTAATTAGTGTTTGTGCCAAGTAGAACCTATAGGATAACCTATGAGGATAGTTGATTTGATTCTGCTGAAAAATAGAAACTTGCGCGCACGAATATAATTTTGTTAAATCACAGAAATGTGCTTTTGCGTTGATTCTTTTTCTGCTGATCAATAAACAAATTTTCCAGGACTTCCTATTTTGGTAGGATTTTTAGAGTTCCAGAAGTTTGCGTTAGTTACAGATTGCTACAGATTGTTCTGTTTTTAACAGATTCTATTTTACGTGTGTTGTTTGCTTATTTTGATGCATCTATGGCTAGTAAAATAGTTTATAAACCATAGAGAAGTTGGAATACAGTAGGTTTAACACGAAAATAAATAAAGAATGAGTTCATTACAGTACCTTATGTGCTGGTTTTGTTTTCTTTCACTAACGGAGCTTATAAGATTTCCTATTGAGTTTCGTGTTGTGAAGTTTTCAAGTTTTGGGTAAAGCTTTTATGGACTATGGAATAAGGAGTGGCAAGAGCCAAAGCTTGGGGATGCCCAAGGAACCCCAAGATATTCAAGGATAGCCAAAAGCCTAAGCTTGGGGATGCCCCGGGAAGGCATCCCCTCTTTCGTCTTCGTTCATTGGTAACTTTACTTGGAGCTATATTTTTATTCGCCACATGACATGTGTTTTGCTTGGAGCGTCGTGTATTATATTAGTCTTTGCTTTTTAGTTTACCACAATCATCCTTGCTGTACACACCTTTTGGGAGAAGCCTACTTGATTAGAATTTGCTAGAATACTCTGTGCTTCACTTATATCTTTTGAGCTTGATAGTTTTTGCTCTAGTGCCTCACTTACATCTTTTAGAGCACGGCGGTGTCTTAATTTTGAAGAAATTGCTAGTCACTCATGCTTCACTTATATCTTTTTGAGAGTCTTTTAGAACAGCATGGTATTTGCTATGGTTACAAAGTTGGTCCAAGAATGATGAGCATCCAAGTTGGGTATAATAAAAACTATCATAGAAAAGTCAATTGGATGCTATGATCAATATGATGCTTGATAATTGTTTTGAGATATGGAGGTAGTGATATTAGAGTCATGCTAGTTGAGGTGATTATGAAAAATACTTGTGTTAAGGGTTGTGATTCCCGTAGCATGCACGTATGGTGAACCGCTTTGTGATGAAGTTGGAGCACAATTTTATTTATTGATTTGAGTTGTAATAGCTTATGAGTGGCGGTCGGGGACGAGCGATGGTATTTTCCTACCTATCTATCCCCCTAGGAGAATGCACGTAGTGCTTTGGTTTTTGATGACTTCTAGATTTTTGCAATAAGTATATGAGTTCTTTGATTAATGTTGAGTCCATGGATTATACGCACCTCACCCTTCCACCATTGCTAGCCTCTCTTGTGCCGCGCAACTTTCGCCGGCACCATACACCCACCATATACCTTCCTCAAAACAGCCACCATACCTACCTACTATGTCATTTCCATAGCCATTCCAAGATATATTGCCATGCAACTTTCCACTGTTCCGTTCATATGACACACATTACTTTTGTCATATTGCTCTTTGCATGATCTTGTAGTTGACATTGTATTTGTGGCAAGGCCACCCTCATAATTTTCATACATGTCGCTCTTGATTCATTGCATATCCCGGTACACCGCCGGAGGCATTCATATAGAGTCATATCTTGTTATAGCTTTGAGTTGTAATTCTTGAGTTGTAAATCCATAAAAGTGTGATGATCTTCATTATTAGAGCATTGTCCCAGTGAGGAAAGGATGATGAAGACTATGATTCCCTCACAAGTCGGGATGAGACTTCGGACTTTAAAAAAAAGTGGAAAAGGGAGAAAAAGAGAAAGGCCAAAAAAGAAAAAAAGAAGGCCAAATAAAAAAAAGAAAAAAAAGAGGAAAAAAATGAGAGAAAAAGAGAGAAGGGACAATGCTACTATCTCTTTTTCCACACTTGTGCTTCAAAGTAGCACCATGATCTTCATGTTAGAGAGTCTCATATGTTGTCACTTCCATATACTAGTGGGAATTTGTCATTATAGAACGTGGCTTGTATATTCCAATGATGGGCTTCCTCAAAATGCCCTAGGTCTTCGTGAGCAAGCAAGTTGGATGCACACCCACTTAGTTTCTTTTGTTGAGCTTTCATATATTTATAGCTCTAGTGCATCTGCTGCATGGCAATCCCTACTCACTCACATTGATATCGATTAATGGGCATCTACATAGCCCGTTGATATGCCTAGTTGGTGTGAGACTATCTTCTCCTTTTTGTCTTCTCCACAACCACCATTCTATTCCACATATAGTGCTATGTCCATGGCTCACGCATGTATTGCGTGAAAGTTGAAAGAGTTTGAGATTATTAAAGTATGAAACAATTGCTTGGCTTGTCATCGGGGCTGTGCATGATTAAATACTTTGTGTGATGAAGATAGAGCAACAGCCAGACTATATGATTTTGTAGGGATAACTTTCTTTGGCCATGTTATTTTGGGAAGACATGATTACTTTGATTAGTATGCTTAAAGTGCTACTATTTCTTTTATCAATATGAACTTTTATTTTGAATCATTTGGATCTGAACATTCATGCCACAATAAAGAAAATTACATTGAGAATTATGCTAGGTAGCATTCCACATCAAAAATTTCTTTTTTATCATTTACATACTCGAGGACGAGCAGGAATTAAGCTTGGGGATGCTTGATACGTCTCCAACGTATCTATAATTTTTTATTGTTCCATGCTATTATATTACCCCTTTTGGATGTCTATGGGCTTTATTTTACACATTTATATCATTTTTGGGACTAACCTACTAACCGGAGGCCCAACCCGTATTGCTGTTTTTTTTGCCTATTTCAGTATTTTGAAGAAAAGGAATATCAAACGGAGTCCAAATGGAATGAAACCTTCGTGAGCGTGATTTTTGGAACGAACGTGATCCACAGGACTTGGAGTGCAAGTCAAGAAGCAGCCGAGGCTCCCACGAGATAGGAGGGCACCCCCCATGTAGGGCATGCCCCTGTCTTATGGGCCCCATGGGCGTCCATCGACGTACTTCTTCCTCCTATATAAGCCTATGTACCCCGAAAACATCCAGGGAGCAGACGAAACACAATTTCCACCACCGTAACCTTCTGTATCCGCGAGATCCCATCTTGGAGCCTTCGCCGATGTTCTGCCAGAGGGGGAATCGACCACGGAGGGCTTCTACATCAACACCATAGCCCCTCCGATGAGTTGTGAGTAGTTTACCTCAGACCTACGGGTCCATAGTTATTAGCTAGATGGATTCTTCTCTCTTTTTGGATCTCAATACAATGTTCTCCCCCTCTCTTGTGGAGATCTACTCGATGTAAACTCTTTTTGCGGTGTGTTTGTCGAGATCCGATGAATTGTGGATTTAAGATCAAGTTTATCTATGAATAATATTTGATTCTTCTCTGAATTCTTTTATGTATGATTGAGTTATCTTTGCAAGTCTCTTCGAATTATCAGTTTGGTTTGGCCTACTAGATTGATCTTTCTTGCCATGGGAGAAGTGCTTAGCTTTGGGTTCAATCTTGCGGTGTCCTTACCCAGTGACAGAAAGGGTTGCAAGGCACGTATTGTATTGTTGCCATCGAGTATAACAAGATGGGGTTTATATCATATTGCTTGAGTTTATCCGTCCACATCATGTCATCTTGCTTAAAGTGTTACTCTGTTCTTATGAACTTAATACTCTAGATGCAGGCAGGAGTCGGTCGATGTGTGGAGTAATAGTAGTAGATGCAGGCAGGAGTCGGTCTAGTTGTTGCGGACGTGATGCCTATATACATGATCATGCCTAGATAATCTCATAATTATTCGCTTTTCTATCAATTGCTCGACAGTAATTTGTTCACCCACCGTAATACTTATGCTATCATGAGAGAAGCCACTAGTGAAACCTGTGGCCCCCGGGTCTATATCTTGTCATATTTGCTTCCAATCTACTTTTATTTGCATCTTTACTTTTTGCATCTATATTATAAAATACCAAAAATATATTTATCTTATCATACTATCTCTATCAGATCTCACTTTCGCAAGTGGCCGTGAAGTGATTGACAACCCCTTTATTGCATTGGTTGTGAGTTCTTTGTTTGTTTGTGTAGGTGCATGGGACTTTTGAGGAGCCTCCTACTGGATTGATACCTTGGTTCCCAAAATTGAGGGAAATGCTTACGCTACTTTGCTGCATCACCCTTTCCTCTTTAAGGAAAACCAAGGCAAGCTCAAGATGTAGCAGCAAGTTGTGTGTAACGGTTAGTTTTTGTGTGGAGGCTATATATACCCCTCCACCCACTCTTCATTCGTGGTGAGAGCCATCAGAACGAACCTACACATCCAACATACATTTTCTGAGAAAGAACCACCTACACTTGTGTTGAGGCCAAGATAATCCATTCCTACCGTATGAATCTTGATCTCTAGCCTTCCCCAAGCTGCTTTCCACTCAAATCTTCTTTC
This sequence comes from Aegilops speltoides, assembly GCA_021437245.1. Classification (NCBI taxonomy): domain Eukaryota; kingdom Viridiplantae; phylum Streptophyta; class Magnoliopsida; order Poales; family Poaceae; genus Aegilops; species Aegilops speltoides. The sequence goes on along the minus strand of CM038144.1, from coordinate 323,453,363 downwards.
CACCAAATCCAAATCCTGTGAGAGAGAGTTGAGTGTTGGGGAGACTATCATTTGAAGCATAAGAGCAAGGAGTTCATCATCAGCACACCATTTGTTACTTCTTGGAGAGTAGTGTCTCCTAGATTGGCTAGGTGTCACTTGGGAGGCTCCGACAAGATTGTGGAGTTGAACCAAGGAGTTTGTAAAGGCAAGGACATCGCCTACTTCGTGAAGATCTACCGCTAGTCAGGCAAGTCCTTCGTGAGCGACGGCCATGGTGGGATAGACAAGGTTGCTTCTTTGTGGACCCTTCGTGGGTGGAGCCCTCCGTGGACTCGCGCAACCGTTACCCTTCGTGGGTTTAAGTCTCCATCAACGTCGATGTATGATAGCACCACCTATCGGAACCACGACTGTCGGTGTCAAAACCGGCGGATCTCGGGTAGGGGGTCCCGAACTGTGCGTCTAGGCGGATGGTAACAGGAGACAAGGGACACGATGTTTTTACCCAGGTTCGGGCACTCTCGATGGAGGTAAAACCCTACTCCTGCTTGATTGATATTGATGATATGGGTAGTACAAGAGTGGATCTACCACGAGATCAAGGAGGCTAAACCCTAGAAGCTAGCTTATGGTATGATTGTTGTAATGGTTGTCCTATGGACTAAAACCCTCCGGTTTATATAGACACCGGAGAGGGCTAGGGTTACACAGAGTCGGTTACAATGGTAGGAGATCTACATATCCGTATCGCCAAGCTTGCCTTCCATGCCAAGGAAAGTCCCATCCGGACACGGGACGAAGTCTTCAATCTTGTATCTTCATAGTCTTGGAGTCTGGCTGACGATGATAGTCCGGCTGTCCGGACACCCCCTAGTCCAGGACTCCCTCAGTAGCCCCTGAACCAGGCTTCAATGATGATGAGTCTGGCGCGCATATTGTTCGGCATTGCAAGGCGGGTTCCTCCTCCGAATAATTCATAGAAGATTGTGAACACCAGGATAGTGTTCGGGTCTGCAAAATAAATTCCACATTCCTCCGTAGAGAGAATAATATGTACACAGGTTCAATCTGCTGACGTATTTTGTGGCATGACGTCACGCCACTACCAAGCTTTTACTTGAATCGTTTTTTATTATACCACCTCAGCGCGTTTAGCAAAGCGGTTTCCTTGGCACGTATTGTCGAAGCAGAGATCGTGTTCCCCTTATTTCGGGATTCCCATCAATACGGACGTGGGTAACCAAACCGCGCCATTGATGGTGGCGCTTGGGAGATAAGCGAGTTTTACCAGGCCAGTGGGGACGCATAGTCTTCGTCCGCCTATATATAAGGGGATAAGGATCCAACTTTTTACCTACTCCTTCCTCCGTTGCTTATCCATCTTCACGCACTCGAGCTCCAGCGCCCAAGTCCGCACATCTCGTCTCGACCTTCTCCAGTCATGTCCGGAGCGGGAGGCAAGTGGCTGGCCTCCTCCGTTAAGGAGGAGCACATCGAAAAGCTACGCGGCGCCGGATACCTTTCCAGCGACATCGCGCACCGGATGCCTGACGAGGGGCAGCTCATCCCCACCCCCAGGCCCCATGAGAGGGTCGTATTCCTTCCCCACTTCCTCCGCGGACTGGGCTTCCCACTTCGTCCCTTCGTCCGGGGACTCATGTACTACTACGGCCTGGATTTCCACGATCTGGCGCCGAACTTCATCCTCAACATCTCGGTGTTTATCGTCGTGTGTGAGGCCTTCCTCTGCATCCGGCCTCACTTCGGCTTGTGGCTCAAGACCTTCAATGTCAAGCCGAAGGTGGTGAAGGGCGCTCAAGCGGAGTGCGGAGGCGCCATGGTGGGCAAAATTCCCAACGCCACCGGCTCGAGGGGCCTTCGTGGAGTCCATCAAGGGATGGCAATCGGGGTGGTTCTACATCACCGAGCCGCGTGACCCTAAATGGGCAGCGGCCCCCCGAGTTCAGATCTGGTATCCCCATGCAGCTCACCTCCTGGAAAGAGAAGGGCTTGCTATGGGGCAGCTCGGAGGAGCTGACAGACTTCATCTGTCTCCGCACTTAGTGAACAAGAAGCTTAGGCTTGTCAATGTGATCCAGGTCATGCTCGTCCGCCGGATTCTCCCCTGCCAACAGCGGGCCTTTAATTTGTGGGAGTTCGATCCGGCTCAGCACCAGACCCTCAGCGGGCTCTTCAAAACAACGTACGAAGCTGCCTGGAGGGTGTTGTTCAAGGGCGGAGAAGCCCCCGCGTCCGCGACTGAAGATCGCGGATTCAGCACCAAGCGCCCGGCCGGCGAGGTAAGCTTTGTTATCCTCTATGGGACAGTTATTTTCTTTCATAGTTTAATTCTATGTGGGATCGAAAACTCCCAATGCCTTTGACAGGACTGGCCGAGGACGTCCGGACAGGTAGACTGCCCGGCTCCCCTTCCCGAAGACCCAGCGGATGCTCGTTTAACGGGGCTGCTAGTCCTGACAGTCTATGTGGTGCCGGAGAAGAAGGCCAAGAAGAAGGCCACGGGAACTCGAAGAAGTTCCCGGCGCCAGGTGATATCGGACTCATCGTCCGATGGCTCCGAGGCGGACTCCTCCCGAGACGAGGAGGAGAAAGAGGATTCTCTCCGGAGGAGGGAGAGAGGAGAGAAGGCCTCCCAGCGGGGAGGCCGAAAAATCCAAGAGGGAAGGACTCTTCCCCCGGACAGCTCCGCCAACGCCAACGTTAGCGACGAAGAGTGGCCCTCAAGGGCCAGGCCTCCGGCAAGATCTTAAGTATCCGGAATCCTGTATGGTTTATAATATCTCCTTTATGTCACATAGTGTCCTTCTAATGCCGCACACTACCTGTAGTCCGGCCGATGATGATCTTCCCGCTTCGTCGAGCGGGTCCTTGGCTCTGTCGGACGTGGATTCCATTCCGACCACCTCCACCCCTCGTGCTGACGACACCGAGGTGGGATCCCAGGAGGGGACCTGAGGGAGTCCTGGACTAGGGGGTGTCCGAACAGCCGGACTATCATCATCCGCCGGACTCCAAGACTACGAGGATACAAGATTGAAGACTCCGTCCCGTGTCCGGATGGGACTTTCCTTGGCGTGGAAGGCAAGCTTGGCGATACGGATATGTAGATCTCCTACCATTGTAACCGACTCTGTGTAACCCTATCCCTCTCCGGTGTCTATATAAACCGGAGGGCTTTAGTCCGTAGGACACAACATACATTACAACAATCATACCATAGGCTAGCTTCTAGGGTTTAGCCTCCTTGATCTCGTGGTAGATCTACTCTTGTATTACCCATATCATCAATATTAATCAAGCAGGACGTAGGGTTTTACCTCCATCAAGAGGGCCCAAACCTGGGTAAAAACATCGTGTCCCTCGTCTCCTGTTACCATCCGCCTAGACGCACAGTTCGGGACCCCCTACCTGTGCGCCCCGGTTGAGCCGGGCGAGAGACTGGACGCTGTTCGAGAGGTTTTTTCGGGTCCTTAAAGACTCACGCCGCTTCGAGCGAAGTTCCGGACAATGTCCGACGAAGGCGTGGATAGCGCCCCGGATTCGGTCTTCCGAATACCAGGGGCTTCGCCGAAATTTAAAATTATAGAATTCCATGGCTAAGGAGAGTGTTCAAGCATTATAAGTCCGGTTGCCTTGTTCGTTGTGTTGAGCGCCTCCTAGATGGACCCAAAATGGGAACAAGAGTGCTCAAGTTTATCCCGAACACCCCAAAGACTTTCGTGGCTTGGGGGCTGAAGCCAACGACTTGCCATCTCTCGATTTTATAAACAGCCGCATGTAAGGTAATATTTTAAATTAAACAAGCGTTGCTTAACGCGCACATGAACAAAGTTTCAGCGCGCAGGATAATACATAATGAGTTTACTCAAAGATTACATTTCGGGGGCACTCATCCGCAATATCGCGGGCTCCCTTCAGGACAGTTTTATAATACATCTCGGGCGTGCGATACTCCTTGCCCGGTGGCGGTGGGTCCGTGAGAAGCTTCTCCGCATCCAACTTGCCCCAATGCACCTTTGTGCGGGCAAGGGCTCGACGAGCACCTTCAATACACGCGGAGCGCTTGATGACCTCCACCCAGGGGCACGCGTCCACCAGCCGCCGCACGAGGCCGAAGTAGCTCCCAGGCACGGCCTGTTTAGGCCACAGCCGGACTATAAGGTCCTTCATGGCCTCTTCAGCTACCTTGTGGAGTTCGACCAGCTGCTTCAGCTGGTCGCTTGGGGGCACCGGATGGCCGGCCTCAGCATACTGAGACCAGAAGACCTTCTCCGTCGAGCTCCCCTCCTCGCCACGATAGAATGCGGCGGCATCAGATGCACTATGCAGCAAATCTGCAAACACCCTTGGAGAGCTCCGAATGCGGGTAAGTGTCAGGTAGTTTACATTAACATGCCTGCTTTGCATGAAAAATGCCTTACCCGCCGCTATCTTCTTTATATCCTCAACCTCCTGAAGGGCCTTATGGGCCTCGGCCTTGGCGGACTTGGCACTTTCGAGAGCCGAGGCAATCTCGGACTCTCGAGTCTTGGAGTCACGCTCCAAACTCTCATGCTTCTCCATGAGAGCCTGGAGCTCTTGCCGTACTTCCGCCACCCGTGCCTCCTGCTTCTCTCACTCTTCCCGCTCCACGGCCGCACTGCATTCGGCCGCGGACACGGCCTCCTTCAGGGCTGCCACCTCGTTCGTGGCCCCTAAAATATCCAAATTATCCTTGTTAATTTTATTGCAACCAAAATCCTTTTCTGTAAGGTAACTATTCAAAGTGGTGTTAATCACCTTCTTTGTCCTCGAGCTGCTTCTTAGCATGGCCGAGCTCTTGCTCGGACCGCTCGAGATCCTTCTTCAACACTTCGACCTCCGCCGATAGTGCGGCAGAGGTCAGCAGCGCTGCCTGCAAACCCATATTGACATATTTTAAGTACCCTGCGTATATCTTGTTAGATCCTCAGTCCGGCTTTTCTTTCCGAACACCGAACTAAGCATCAGGGGCTACTGTCTATGCGGTATTACATTACATAATTTTAACTTCTTACCTCAAAGCTTGTTAAAAGGCTGCTGCAGGCGTCGGTCAGCCCGCTCTTGGCGAGCTGAACCTTCTGAATCACCGCACTCATGATAGTGCGGTGTTCTTCCTCGAGGGAAGCGCCTTTAAGCGCCTCCAAAAAGTTATCTGGCGCCTCCGGTTGGATGGAGATCGCCTGTGTCACGGTCTTGCCCTTCCTTCGAAGGGGCCGCCCGCCGGACTCTGGAACCACTGCAGGTTCCGAGGTAGAGTCCGTCACAAAGTCCGGGAGGCAGCCTGACGGCACCTCCGGAGCCTCCGCCTGATGGGTCCCTCTCTGGGATCCCACCTCGGCGTCTTCGCCGGCGCGGGGGGTAGTGGCAGCCAGAAGTGAATCCACATCCGACGGGGCCAATGACCCGCTTGATGAAGCGGGGAGATCATCATCGGCCGGACTACGGACAGAAGCGGCATTAGAAGGACACTACGTGACACGAAAGAAATTACGTATCAAGGATCCGGATACTTACGATCTTGCCGGACGCCTGGCCCTTGGAGACCATTCATCCTCGCCAACGATGGTGTTGGCGAAACTGTCCGGGGGGATAGTCCTCCCCCTTTTGGACCCTTCGGCCTCCCCTATTGGGGAAGCCTTCCTCTTCTTCTCTTCCTCCTCTCGGAGAGAGTCATCCTCCTCCTCCTCGTCTTCGGGGGAGGAGTCCGCGTCGTCGTCAGACGCCTGATTGCGGGAACTCTTTCGAGTCCCCGCGGCCACCTTCTTGGCCTTCTTCTCCGGCACCACGTGCGGTGCCGGAACCAACAGCCCTGCTAAACGGGCGTTCTCTGGGTCTTCTGGCATGGGAGCCGGGCTGATGAGCTGCTTGGCCTTCTCCATCCATTCCTGTCAAAGGAAAGAAGGAAACCCTCTAAGAATCAACTTAATTACCACAAGTGTCCCGTAATGGGGTTGAATCACTTACCTCGTCAGCCGGTTGCTGCGAGCAGAATCCGCGATCTTCCGTCGCGGATGCGGGGGCTTCGGCGCCCTTGAACAGCACCCTCCAGGCGCCTTCGTATGTCGTATCGAAGAGCCCGCTCAGCGCCTGGTGCTGTTACGTATCAAGGATCCGGATACTTACGATCTTGCCGGATGCCTGGCCCTTGGAGACCATTCATCCTCGCCAACGATGGTGTTGGCGAAACTGTCCGGGGGGATAGTCCTCCCCCTTTTGGACCCTTCGGCCTCCCCTATTGGGGAAGCCTTCCTCTTCTTCTCTTCCTCCTCTCGGAGAGAGTCATCCTCCTCCTCCTCGTCTTCGGGGGAGGAGTCCGCGTCGTCGTCAAACGCCTGATTGCAGGAACTCTTTCGAGTCCCCGCGGCCACCTTCTTGGCCTTCTTCTCCGGCACCACGTGCGGTGTCGGAACCAACAGCCCTGCTAAACGGGCGTTCTCTGGGTCTTCTGGCATGGGAGTCGGGCTGATGAGCTGCTTGGCCTTCTCCATCCATTCCTGTCAAACGAAAGAAGGAAACCCTCTAAGAATCAACTTAATTACCACAAGTGTCCCGTAATGGGGTTGAATCACTTACCTCGTCAGCCGGTTGCTGCGAGCAGAATCCGCGATCTTCCGTCGCGGATGCGGGGGCTTCGGCGCCCTTGAACAGCACCCTCCAGGCGCCTTCGTATGTCGTATCGAAGAGCCCGCTCAGCGCCTGGTGCTATTCCGGATTGAACTCCCACAGATTGAATGCCCGTTCTTGGCATGGGAGAATCCGGCGGATGAGCATGACTTGGACCACGTCGACGAGCCTGAGCTTATTGCTCACCAGCTTCTGGATGCAGGCTCGGAGTCCTGTCACCTCCTTCGGATTGCCCCACTGCAAGCCCTTCTCTTTCCAGGAGGTGAGCTGCGTGGGGACGCCAGATCTAAACTCGGGGGCCTCCGCCCATGTGGGCTTGCGCGGCTTGGTGATGTAGAACCACCCCGATTGCCACCCCTTGACGGAGTCCATGAAGGCCCCTTCGAGCCAAAGGACGTTGGGCAACTTGCCCAACATAGCACCTCCGCATTCCGCCTGCGTGCCCTTCACAACCTTCGGCTTGACGTTGAAGGTCTTGAGCCGCAGGCCGAAGTGGGGCTGGATGCAGAGGAAGGCCTCGCACACGACGATAAACGCCGAGATGTTGAGGATGAAGTTCGGCGCCAGATCGTGGAAATCCAGGCCATAGTAAAACATGATCCCCCGGACAAATGGGTGGAGTGGAAAGCCCAGTCCGCGGAGGAAGTGGGGAAGGAAGATGACCCTCTCATGAGGCCCAGGGGTAGGCATGAGCTGCCCCTCGTCGGGCAGCCGATGCGCGATATCGCCGGAAAGGTATCCGGCGTTGCGCAGCTTGGTGATGTGCTCCTCCTTAACGGTGGAGGCCAACCATTTGCCTCCCGCTCCGGAGATATTCGGAGAAGGTCAAGGCGAGATGCGCGAACTTGGGCGTTGGAGCTTGAGTGCGCGGAGATGGATAAGCAAAGGAGGAAGAAGGCGTAGGTGAGAAGGTGAATCCCCTTATATATAGGCGGACGAAAACTATGCGTCCCCCACGGGCCTGGTAAAACTCGCTTATCTCCCAAGCGCCACCATCAATGGCACGGTTGGGTTACCCACGTCCGTAATTATGAGAATCCCGGAATATGGGGAACACGACCTCTGCTTTGACAAGACGTGCCAAGGAAACCGCTTCGCTAAACGTGCTGAGGTGGTATAGTAAAAAACGATTCAAACAGTGGTTGGTAGCGGTGTGATGTCACGCCGCGTAATACGTCAGCAGATTGAACTGGTGTACATTTTATTATCTCTACGGTGGAATGTGGAATTTATTTTGCAGAGCCGGACACTATCCTGGTGTTCATTATCTTCTCCGGATTATTCAAGGGAGGAACCCGCCTTGCAATGCCGAACATTATGCGCGCCGGACTAATCGTCATTGAAGCCTGGTTCAGGGGCTACTGAGGGAGTCCTGGACTAGGGGGTGTCCGGACAGCCGGACTATCATCGTCCGCCGGACTCCAAGACTACGAATATACAAGATTGAAGACTCCGTCCCGTGTCCGGATGGGACTTTCCTTGGCGTGGAAGGCAAGCTTGGCGATACGGATATGTAGATCTCCTACCATTGTAACCGACTCTGTGTAACCCTAGCCCTCTCCGGTGTCTATATAAACCGGAGGGCTTTAGTCCGTAGGACACAACATACATTACAACAATCATACCATAGGCTAGCTTCTAGGGTTTAGCCTCCTTGATCTCGTGGTAGATCTACTCTTGTACTACCCATATCATCAATATTAATCAAGCATGACGTAGGGTTTTACCTCCATCAAGAGGGCCCGAACCTGGGTAAAAACATCGTGTCCCTCGTCTCCTATTACCATCCGCCTAGACGCACGGTTCGGGACCCCCTACCCGAGATCCCCGGTTTTGACACCGATAGGACCCATCAGGAGGAGGCTCCGGAGGTGTCGCGAGGCAGCCTCCTGGACTTTGCGCCGGACTCCATGCCGGAACCCGTAGTGGTTCCGCAGTCCGGCAGGCGGCCCCTTTGTAAGAAGGGTAAGACCGTGACGCCGGCAGCCTCTGTCCAACCGGAGGCGCCGGACAACTTGTTGGAGGCGCTTAACGGTGCTTCCATCAAGGAAGAACACCACACTATCATGAGTGCGGTGATTCAGAGGGTTCAGGTCGCCAAGAGCGGGCTGACCGAAGCCTGCGGTAGCCTTCTAACAGGCTTTGAGGTAAGAAGTTTAAAATATGTAATGTAATACCGCATAGACAGTAGCCCCTGATGCTCGGTTCGGTGTTCGGAAAGAAAAACCGGACTGAGGATCTAAAAAAGATATACGCAGGAGTGCTAAAAATTATGCCAATATGGGTTTGCAGGCTGCGCTGCTGACCTCTGCCGCACTGACTGCGGAGGTCGGTGCTTTGAAGCAGGACCTCGAGCGGTCCGAGCAAGAGCTCGGCCTTGCCAAGAAGCAGCTCGAGGGCAAAGAAGGCGAGTAACACCACTTTGAAGTTTGTACCTTACAGAAAAGGATTTTGGTTGCGATAGAAATAACAAGGATAACATGGGTACTGCAGGGGCCACGAACGAGGTGGCAGCCCTGAAGGAGGCCGTGTCTGCGGCCGAACGCAATGCGTCCGCGGAACAGGCGGAGCGAGAGAAGCAGGAGGCGCGGGTGGCGGAGGTGCGGCAAGAGTGCCAGGCTCTCATGGAAAAGCATGAGAGTTTGGAGCGTGACTCGAAGACTTGAGAGTCCGAGCTTGCCTCGGCTCTTGAAAGTGCCAAAGCCGCTAAGGCCGAGGCCCATAAGGACCTCCAGGAGATTGAAGCGGTGAAGAAAATAGCGGCGGGTAAGGCATTTTTCATGCAAAGCAAGCATGTGAATGTAAATTACCTGTTACTTACCCGAATTCGGAGCTCTCCAGGGGCGTTTGCAGATCTGCCTTGCAGCGTGTACGATGCCGCCGCATTCTACCGGGCCGAGGAGGGGAGCTGAACGGAGAAGGTCTACTGGTCTCAAGATGCCTTGGCCGGACACCGTGCCCCTAGCGACCAGTGAAGCAGTTGGTCGAGCTCCACAAGGTAGCCGAGCAGGCCATGAAGGGCCTCATAGTCCGTGCCAGGGCTGGAGAGGCCATGCACGGGAGCTACTTCAGCCTCGTGCGGCGGCTGGTGGATGCGTGCCCCTGGTTGGAGGTCATCAAGCGCTCCGCCTGCATTGAAGGTGCCCGTTGGGCCCTTGCCCGCGCAAAGGTGCACTGGGGCACGCTGGATGCTGAGAGGCTTATCACGGACGCGCCGCCGGCGGGCAAGGGGTATCATACGCCCGAAATGTACTATAAGAGTGTCCTGAAGGGTGCCCGCAAGATTACGGATGAATGTCCCAAAGATGTAATTATTGAGTAAACTCGCAGTGTGTTATCCTTTGCGCTGAAAACTTTGTTCATATCCGCTATGCAACGCTTATTGATTTAAAATATTGCCTTCTGTGCGGCCGTTTATAAAATCTGAGAGATGGCAAGTCGTCGGCTTCAGCCCCCATGCCACGAGTGCTGGGGTGTTCGGGATAAACTTGAGCACTATTGTTCCCATTTTTGGGTCCATCTAGGGAGGCGCTCAACACAACGAACGAGGCAACCGGACTTATAATGCTTGAACACTCTCACTTAGCCATAGAATCCTATAATTTTAAATTTCGGCGAAGCCCCTAGTATTCGGAAGACCAAGTTCGGGGCGCTATCCACGCCTGGGCTGGACACAACCGGTTCCTCGCTCGAAGCGGCATAAGTATTTAGGGACTCGAAAAGACCTCTCGAACAACGACCAATCTCTCGCCTTATCATGACAGTCAGTTTTAGCTTTCTCCAGTGAGGCGCTCGCCCAGCTCAACCGGGGCGCAATCACAGTGGTTCTCCCAGTGCTACCTTAGCCGACAGAACGGAACGTAAGGTACCAAAACATGGGAGCCGGGCAAACCCAACTATTGACCCAAGACATGATTCGGAGCCGATGCATATAATGCTATAAGTTCGGGGTGCCGCACTTGTGAAAGTGTTCGGACTTATCACACCATAATGCGGGGAACACAAGCCCCTGGTGTATTCGGCCGTACGAAAATGTACGGGTGCAAGATGTCATTAATGAACATATATAATACAAAAAAGGTAATGCAATTATAGGCAAAAGGTGCTGCATTGTTTATTCAAGGAATTCTGCTATGAGTGCAGAATGATACAAATAGCACAGTAAGCAAGGGTTTGGACTAATTAAACATGTCCCCCTCCAGGGGTAGGCTGCGAACTGGTGTATTTAACAAATTTAATGCTCATAATGGAGACCACCTGAGTGTTCGTCGAAGCCTTTGTCCCTCCCTGGCTGTTGCATCATGAGTTCGGCGGATCTACTGCCGGACAGGTTCTCTGGCAAACGGAGTCCTGTGGATAAAAAGGAAAAAAATAAAAAAACAAAAAGAGTGACACACTTGGGAGCCCCTGGTGTGGTTAAGCCGCATTCTGGGCCTGTCGTGGTCGTGCCCCTCCCCCTATGCCCATGGTATCTCTAGAGCGTAATGATGTACGCGAAGAGCTGGTCTTGCAATCATTCAAGGGCTGGGGTTGGGGCCGCATTGCTACGCGTGCTCGGAACGTGCCAGGTGGTGTTGGTTGATGTTACTCTGGACGCGTTTGGCCATGTCCGGTCGTTTAACGGCCGTACTCGAAAATTGCCTTAAAAGGCTGCTCTGTACTTCTGCCGCGAGAGCCGCTGTGTGTTCCTCCGTTCGGAGGGAGCGTCAGTGTTTCCATTGACCGTGATGACTCCACGAGGGCCTGGCATCTTGAGCTTAAGGTATGCATAATGCGACACCGCGTTGAACTTTGCAAACGCGGTTTGTCCGAGCAGGGCGTGATAGCCACTGCGGAACGAGACTATGTCGAAGATTAATTCCTCGCTTCGGAAATTATCCGGGGATCCGAAGACCACTTCCAGTGTGACTGAGCCTGTACAATTGGCCTCAACACCTGGTATGACGCCTTTAAAGGTCGTCTTTGTAGGTTTAATCCTTGAGGGGTCTATGCCCATCTTGCGCACTATATCCTAATAAAGCTGGTTCAGGCTGCTGCCACCGTCCATCAGGACTCTAGTGAGGTGAAATCCATTGACGATTGGGTCTAAGACCAATGCGGCGAACCCACCATGACGGATACTAGTAGGGTGGTCCCTTCGATCGAAGGTGATCGGGCAAGAGGACCATGGATTGAACTTTGGGGCGACTGGCTCCATCGCGTATACGTCCCTAAGTGCACGCTTCCGCTCCCTCTTGGGTATATGGGTTGCGTATATCATGTTTACCGTCCGCACTTGTGGGGGAAAACCTTTCTGTCCTCTACTGTTCGGCGGCCGGGTATCTTCCTCGTCGTCGCTATGCAGCCCCTTGTCATTGTTTTCGGCAATTAACTTGCCTGCCTGCTTGAATACCCAACAATCTCTGTTGGTGTGATTGGCCGGCTTTTTGGAGGTGCCATTTATCTGGCAAGAGCGGTCGAGTATTCGGTCCAAATTGGACGGACCCGGAATAGTTCTTTTGAATGGCTTCTTCCGCTGACCGGGTTTAGAGCCTCTGAATCTGGCGTTGACTGTCGTTTCCTCATTGTTATCGCCGTTAACGCGACATTTGTTTTTGTTTCGACGCGACCTGCCATTGTGGTCCTTAGTATCCGGACTGCCAGCATTTTTGCTGAGGTTGTTGCTGCGAGCTGGCTAGCTGTCCTCTCCCGCACAGAAGCGGGTCATGAGTGATGTGAGGGCTGCCATGGATTTCGGCTTTTCCTGTCCTAGGTGCCGGGCCAGCCACTCGTCATGGATGTTATGTTTGAAGGCTGCGAGGGCCTCTGCATCCGGACAGTCGACGATTTGATTTTTCTTTGTTAAGAACCGTGTCCAGAACTGTCTGGCCGATTCGTCTGGCTGCTGAATTATGTGGCTTAGGTCATCGGCGTCTGGTGGTCGCACATATGTGCCCTGGAAGTTGTCGAGGAATGCGGCTTCCAGGTCCTCCCAACACCCAATTGACTCTGCGGGCAAGCTGTTAAGCCAATGCCGAGCTGGTCCTTTAAGCTTGAGTGGGAGATACTTGATGGCGTGGAGATCATCGCCGCGGGCCATATGGATATGAAGGAGATAATCTTCGATCCAAACCGCGGGGTCTGTTGTGCCATCGTAGGATTCGATGTTTACGGGTTTAAACCCTTCAGGGATTTGATGATCCATTACTTTGTCAGTGCAGCATAGTGGGTGTGCGGCGCCTCTATATTGAGCAATATCACGACGTAGCTCAAGAGAGCGTTGTCTACCGTGTTTGGCCCGACTGGAGTTGCTGTATCCGGCGCGACGGTAGTCGTCGTGGGTCGTGGGGCGCCCACGTGATCCGTAGATAGATCTTGATTGTCTTGCCTTGTCCTCCAATATATCCCGCAAGTCCGGCGCATTCCCTCGTGGCTTCGTACTTTTCGAGCGGTGCCGGGGTATGGTCCTGATGGAGGGCCTAGATGCCTCTCTATCGCGTCCACGTGGTGGTCGATCTGCCGTATTGTGCGCTGGTGATGAAGGTTTGTATGCTTCCTCCTCTAGTCGGGGGAGCAACTTGCGTTTTGGGTAGCTCTTGGAGGGGCGTTTGAGTTCATACTCTTCGGCCGCGAGGACCTCGGTCCATCTGTCGGCCAGCAGGTCTTGATCAGCTTGAAGCTGTTGCTGCTTTTTCTTTAGGCTATTTGTCGTGGCTATAAGCCTGTGTTTAAAATGCTCTTGTTCGACGGGATCCTCTGGCACGACGAATTCGTCGTCGTCGAGGCTTGCCTCGTCTCCGGAGGGAGGCATGTAGTTTTCATCCTCCTCGTCAGCCGCTCTTTCTCGAGGGCTGGCTTCCCCGTCCTCCTATGCTGAATCTTGCTGGAGGGGGTTGTCTTCGGCACTCTCTGGGGTGTTATTATCTCAGAATCTGCCTCTACTGCTTCTTCACCGTCCCCATCCTTTGGGGTGTCTACCATGTATATGTCGTATGACGAGGTGGTCTTCCAGTGCCCTGTAGGCGCTGGTTCTTGATCGTCTCTGGCATCGTCGTCCATACCGTCGATGTCTTCGGAGTCGTAGTCTAGCATGTCGGTTAGATCGTCGACAGTGGCTACAAAGTGGGTGGTGGGTGGGCTTTGAATTTCTTCGTCGTCCGCATCCCAACCATCCTCGACCGTAGTCGACCCAGGGTTCTCGATAACGAAAGATGCTTTAGCGAATTTAGGATGTCGCCAAAGGGTGAGTCTTTGAAAGATGTCCGTGGCGGTGAACTCCATGAGCGGCGCCAATCGGATTCGATTAGCGAGGGACGCAGGAGGTTGAGTCCGCAAGGAGTCCGCGCCTCGAGTCACGAGCTTTATAAGGGACAAGGTCGAGATTCGCCCACCGCCGTATAAGTTGCATCTCCCGAGGCGGTGTCCAGCCACCTGTCCTCGATCTGCGCGGTTGGCTCCGAGCTATGGGTCGGAGCGGATCCGTGTGCGGCCTCCAAGGTACTGTCCGGCTGCAGAGCTAAATCATGCCCATCATGCCGTCGCGGCACGCTGGTCAGGCTCGAATCCGTCGAAGATCAAGTCTCCGCGATGTCGGCCGTGAAGTTTAGGCTTCAAACCTGACCTGATGGCGGGGCGTAGCTCTTGATCTGCTCCAGATGGCTGCTTAATTAGCCCGCAGCAAAGCCGCCGAACACGAAGATCTGTCCGGGAGAAAATTTCACCCGGACTGCGTTGTTGTCGATTGAAGAAGCCATCAAGCCTATCGGTGACGACACGAGGAACTCTCAATGAAAGCACCAATGTCGGTGTCAAAACCGCGGATCTCGGTAGGGGGTCCCGAATGCGTGCGTCTAGGCGGATGGTAACAGGAGACAAGGGACACGATGTTTTTACCTGTGTTCGGCCCTCTCGATGAAGGTAAAACCGTATTCTGCTTGATTGATATTGATGATATGGGTAGTACAAGAGTGGATCTACCACGAGATCAAGGAGGCTAAACCCTAGAAGCTAGCCTATGGTATGATTGTTGTAATGGTTGTCCTACGGACTAAAACCCTCCGGTTTATATAGACACCAGAGAGGGCTAGGGTTACACAGAGTCGGTTACAATGGTAGGAGATCTACATATCCGTATCGCCAAGCTTGCCTTCCACGCCAAGGAAAGTCCCATCCGGATACGGTACGAAGTCTTCAATCTTGTATCTTGATAGTCTTGGAGTCCGGCTGACGATGATAGTCTGGCTGTCCGGACACCCCCTAGTCCAGGACTCCCTCAATGACAAAAACATCTGTGTCTCAAATTGCGTTTGATTTCTCCAATCCCTTCCCTTTACATTCTTGCAAGTTGCATGCTTTACTTTCCGCTGCTCATATACTCTTTGCATGCTTGCTTGATATGTATTGTGAGTGTTAAACTTGTGCCTAAACTCCACTCCAACTTAAGGAAGTTAAAAACTGCAACTTTGGTACTTAGTGTCTAATCACCCCCCCCCCCGCTCTAGACACCTCTTCTCGATCCTTTCACTCGAGTACTGTGCGTGTCAGCATTACCAATCCAGGGATGACACTGATGCACAGAGACTTGACCGTTTGAGGTCTGGTCGCTACAAAAACACTTTCCCACCGCCGCAACCTTCTCTACCCGTGAGATCCCATCTAGGGCCCTTTTCCGGCATCCTGCCGAAGGGGGATTCGATCACGGAGGGCTTCTACATCAACTTTATTGCCCTTCCGATGAAGCGTGAGTAGTTTACCATAGACCTATGGGTCCATAGGTAGTAGCTAGATGGCTTCTTCTCTCTCTCTCTTTGATTCTCAATACCATGTTCTCCTCGATGTTCTTGGAGATCTATTCGATGTAATACTTTTTTGCGGTGTGTTTGCCGAGATCCAATGAATTGTAGATTTATGATCAGCTTATCTATGAATATTATTTGAATCTTCTCTGAATTCTTATATGCATGATTTGATATCTTTGTAATTCTCTTTGAACTATCGGTTTGGTTTGGCCAACTAGATTGATTTTTCTTGCAATGGGAGAAGTGCTTAACTTTGGGTTCAATCTTGAAGTGTCCTTTCCCGGTGACAGTAGGGGTAGCAAGGCACATATTGTATTGTTGCAATCAAGGATAAAAAGATGGGGCTTTCATCATATTGCTTGAGTTAATTCCTCTACATCATGTCATCTTACATAATTAATGCATTACTCCATTCTTCATGAACTTAATACTCTAGACGCATGCTGGATAGCGGTTGATGTGTGGAGTAATAGTAGTAGATGCAGGCAGGAGTCGGTCTACTTGACACAGACGTGATGCCTATGTTCATGATCATTGCCGTAGATATCGTCATAACTTTGTGCTTTTCTATATTTTGCTCGGTAGTAATTTGTTTACCCACCGTATTATTTGTTATCTTGAGAGAAGCATCTAGTGAAACCTATGGCCCCCGGGTCTATTTTCCATCATACAAGTTTCCAATCTACAATATTAGTTTCTGATCTACTATTCTTGCAATCTTTTATTTCTGATCTATAAATCGAAAATACCAAAAAAATATTTACTTTATCGTTTATCTATCTCTACCATATCTCACTTATTTTGCAAGTAACTGTGAAGGGATTGACAACCCCTTTATCGCGTTGGGTGCAAGTTTGTTTGATTGTTTGTGCAGGTATTCGGTGATTTGTGTGTGGTCTCCTACTTGATTGAAACCTTGGTTCTCAAACTGAGGGAAATACTTATCTTTACTTTACTGCATCACCCTTTCCTTTTCAAGGGAAAAACCTACGCAAGCTCAAGAAGTAGCAAGGCCCCACATACATCTCGACATATTGCACCCCAAGAGCGAGTGCTTCCACGAGTCTTCCATGCCACATAGGGAGGAAGTACTTGTATGCAACATGTTTCTTCCGTGCCTAATATAATTAGCAAGGAGGGAGTGCTTGGCAAGGAGCCAGAGTAACATATGCAGTTTTGCTGGCACTGGTACTTCAAAAATCTTCCATGATCCTTCTTCAATGGATCAGTTAGTTGAACCATCATGGTCTTTGAGCCAATCTTCCCTGCGCAATTTAGTGGAGATCAACATAAGTAAGAAGGCATGACAAAGAACATCATGTACCACTCACCATCCATGCTAAAAAGCCGCTATGTTTCTTGTACAAATCAGTATGCTTAAAATAACCACAACATTGACAGGTAAGAAAACCTCCTCAATTAGCTCTCTATTCCATACTAAATTTTCTCCATTAATAAGTTCACTCACCAGATATGACGGGTCATCAATAAGATAGAAAATCAACTGCATTGCCTAGTCCTGGGAGCCAGGTTTGATTCCATATTTTTGTGAAATTTCCATTACCTATGTGTTGGATCAATCCATGTTTCAAGACATCTCCTCCTTTTATGACCGCCCCCATATTTGGAATGCGTTATTATTAAGTTTTGCTTCAAGAATAGTCCTACTAGGGAAATAGACAACTTTAAGAATCCTTGATCTTAGAATCAGGAAACCATAGTACATGCTATGCTTGCCTGGATAGCAAACCCAGGTTAAAAGGCTCAAAGTCTTTGAAGACTCCCCAATAGAATTAGGTTGAGTCATCATTTCCCAAGAAACCCTGCTAGGTTTATGTTATCCTTGCTTGCCACCCGCCCACACCCCACCTGTTGGGAAATGTAGTAGAAAAACAAAAAATGTACAATGATGTTATCGAGGTTACTGTCCTTTTGCTTACGGTGGGGGTGCCAAAATGGTGAAGTGGTCATTGTCGATATCGAGTCCATGGCGAAGATGAGCAGCGGAGATGTTGATGTTGAACCATTCCAAGTTATCCGGAACACCCTAGGAAACGGAAAACAACAAACTCAAAATCTCAAATGGCAAATGGTCAAAATCGAAGGTGGTAGCAGATAGTGTGGTGGTGGTATTGGAGCTTGGTGGGTTGGCAGAAGTGCAATGGTGAGATTCAAGATTGGTAATGCAGAAGTGGAGGTGGTGGCTGAATTTCAGTTTCGTCAGGCTTGGTCGGACGTCCGATATCTGTCGGATGACCGGTGGCAGGAAAGTGTCCGGACGTCTCGTGGCTAGGTGATTTCGAGACCGTGCAGATGAAGATGAACTCGTGGATTTCGGGGAAGGAGAGAAAAAATGGGTGAATTTCGTGGATGGAAGTGGTGTAAAAGGTGGGGGAAAGCTAGATCTACCCGGTACATGATACGTCTCCAACGTATCTACTTTTCCAAACACTTTTGCCGTTGTTTTGGACTCTAACTTGCATGATTTGAATGAAACTAACCCGGACTGACGCTGTTTTCAGCAGAACTGCCATGATGTTGTTTTATGTGTAGAAAAGAAAAGTTCTCGGAATGTCCTGAAAATCCACGGAGGCACTTTTTGGAAAATATAAAAATATCGGCGAAGAATCAAGACCAGGGGGCCCACATCCTGTCCACGAGGGTGGGCGCGCCTCCCCTGGCGCGCCCTGTCTCATGGGCCCCCTGGACCTCCACCGACCTCAACTCCAACTCCATATATTCACGTTCGGGGAGAAAAAAAATCAAAGAGAAAGTTTCATCGCGTTTTATGCACGGAGCCGCCGCCAAGCCCTAATCTCTCTCGGGAGGGCTGATCTGGAGTCCGTCCGGGGCTCCGGAGAGGGGGATTCGTCGCCTTCGTCATCATCAACCATCCTCCATCACCAATTTCATGATGCTCACCGCCGTGCGTGAGTAATTCCATCGTAGGCTTGCTGGACGGTGATGGGTTGGATGAGATTTACCATGTAATCAAGTTAGTTTTTTAGGGTTTGATCCCTAGTATCCACTATGTTCTGAGATTGATGTTGCTATGACTTTGCTATGCTTAATGCTTGTCACTAGGGCCCGAGTGCCATGATTTCAGATCTGAACCTATTATGTTTTCATGAATATATGTGCGTTCTTGATCCTATCTTGCAAGTCTATAGTCACCTATTATGTGTTATGATCCGACAACCCCAAAGTGACAATAATCGGGATACTTCTCGGTGATGACCGTAGTTTGAGGAGTTCTTGTATTCACTATGTGCTAATGCTTTGTTCTGGTTCTCTATTAAAAGGAGGCCCTAATATCCCTTAGTTTCTGCTAGGACCCCGCTTCCATGGGAGGGTAGGACAAAAGATGGCATGCAAGTTCTTTTCCATAAGCACGTATGACTATTTACGGAATAAATGCCTACATTACATTGATGAATTGGAGCTAGTTCTCTGTCACCCTATGTTATAGCTATTACATGAGGAATCGCATCCGGCATAATTATCCATCACTGATCCATTGCCTACGAGCTTTTCACATATTGTTCTTCGCTTATTTACTTTTCCGTTGCTATTTTTACAACTACTACAAAACCCAAAAACATTACTTTTGCTACCGTTACCTTTATTATCTTACCACTTTTGCTACTAAATACTTTGCTGCAGATACTAAGTTATCCAGGTGTGGCTGAATTCACAACTCAACTGCAAATACTCAAGAATATTCTATGGCTCCCCTTGTGTTGAATCAATAAATTTGGGTTGAATACTTTACCCTTGAAAGCTGTTGCGATCCCCTACACTTGTGGGTTATCAAGACTAATTTCCGGCGTCGTTGCCGGGGAGCATAGCTCTATTCTCTGAGTCACTTGGGATTTATATCTGTTGATCACTATGAAGAACTTGAAGACGACAGAACTACGATTTTCCCTCAACTACGAGGGGAGGTAAGGAACTGCCATCTAGCTCTGCACTAGATTCTCCTTCTGTTTTGAGTAAGCTTGCAACACCTAAACCTGCTACTGCTATGAATTCTGATATGTCGCATGTTATTGATGATGCCACTTCTGCTATGCATGATACTTATGATGAAACTACTTTTGTGCGTGATACTACTTTGCCATTAGGTGAATTTCTTGATGAACAACTTGCTAGAGTTAGGGGGAATGAAATTATTGAAGATGCTATTATTGATGATAGTGATGATGAAAATTCTCCCAATCATTATGAGTTGCCTGTTGTTCCTGAGGGTTTTGTTATGAATGAGGAAGCTGCTAGAGCTATCTTTGCTTGCAATGATAGATATGATCTGAAGAAATTATTAGCTAAATGGACGCAGCAGTCTCTTAATGCTAGAATGAAACCTGACCCTGCTTTTGCTACTTCACCTATCTGTGTTACTGATAAGGATTATGAATTCTCTGTTGATCCTGAGATTATTACTTTAGTTGAATCTGATCCTTTTTATGGCCTTGAATCTGAAACTGTTGCGGCACATCTTACCAAGTTGAATGACATAGCCACCCTGTTTACTCATGATGATAGATCTCGCTATTTTTATATCCTTAAGATATTTCCGTTCTCGTTAAAGGGTGATGCTAGGACTTGGTATAATTATCTTGCTCCTGGTTGTGTGCGTAGTCCCCAGGATATGATTTATTACTTCTCTGCTAAATATTTCCCTACTCATAAGAAACAAGCTGCCTTGCAGGAAATATATAATTTTGTGCAAATCAAAGAAGAGAGTCTCCCACAAGCTTGGGGAGGCTTCTCCGGTTACTTAATGCTTTGCCTGATCATCCTCTCAAGAAAAATGAAATACTTGATATCTTTTATAATGGACTAACCGATGCTTCCAAGGACTACTTGGATAGTTGTGCTGGTTGTGTTTTCAGGGAAAGAACAGTCGACGAAGCTGAATTGCTATTGAATAATATGTTTACTAATGAAAATAATTGGAATCTTCCTGAGCCAATTCCTGAGGCAATTCCTGAACCAATTAATCCAACTCCTGAGCCTATTCCTAAACCCACTCCGAGGAAGAGAGTGTTTTATTTCTCAGTCCCGAAGATATGCAAGAGGCAATGAAAGAAAAAGGTATTAAAGCTGAAGATGTTAAGAATTTACCTCCGATTGAAGAAATACATGGTCTTAATATACCGCCTGTTGAAGAACCACATTGTCTTGATAACCCGACACAGGTAGTAAAGGTAAATTCTCTCTATAGATATGATAAAGTTGAAATCCCCTCTAATAAATTTCATAGCCCATGCTTAGATGAATTAGATGACTTTATGGCTAAACAAGAAAGTTTTAATTCTTATGTTGGTAGAGAGTTAAAGAATAATGCTTTCGAGGTAGGACGTGTGAGCGATAACATGGCTAGAGTTAAAGGTGAACTTAAACACATTAGCAAATATACTTCTATGGTTGCTACTCAAGCTGAGCAAGTACTTAAAGCTCAAAATGATTTGCTTGATGAATTAAATAATAAGAATGACTTTGTTGTTAGAGTGGCTACTAGAACTGGTAGAATGACTCAGGAGCCTTTGTATCCTGAAGGCCACCCTAAGAGAATCGAGAAAGATTCTTAGAGAAATAATTTAGAGGCACCTAGTTCTTCTAAAAAGAAGAAAAAGAAAAACGATAGGACTTTGCATGCTTCTAGTGAACCTACTGTAGACACACCTGATAATCCCAATGATATTTCTGTTTCTGATGCTGAAACACAATCAGGTGATGAACATGAACCTAGTGATAATGTTAATGTGCACGTTGATGCTCAACCTAGCAAAAACAATGATTTAGAGATTGAACCTGCTGTTGATCTTGATAACCCATAATCAAAGAATCAATGTTATGATAAGAGAGATTTTGTTGCTAGGAAGCACGGTAGAGAAAGAGAACCATGGGTTCAGAAACCCATGCCATTTCCTCCTAAACCATCCAAGACAAAGGATGATGAGGATTTTGAGCGCTCTGCTGAAATGATTAGACCTATTTTCTTACGTATGCGCTTAACTGATATACTGAAAGTAAATCCTTATGCTAAGTATATGAAGGATATCATTACAAACAAAAGAAAGATACCGGAAGCTGAAATTTCCACCATGCTTGCTGATTACACTTTTAAGGGTGGAATGCCAAAGAAACTTGGAGATCTGGGTGTACCAACTATACCATGCTCCATTAAAAGAAATTATGTTAGAACTACTTTATGTGACCTTGGAGCCGGTGTTAGTGTCATGCCTCTCTCTTTATATCATAGACTTGAATTGAATAAGTTGACACCTACTGAAATATCTTTGCAAATGACCAATAAATCAACTGCTATACCTGTCGGTATTTGTGAGGATGTGCCTGTTGTGGTTGCAAATGTCACTATCTTAACGGACTTTGTTATTCTTGATATTCCTGAGGACGATAGTATGTCGATTATCCTTGGTAGACCTTTTTTGAACACTGCAAGGGCTGTTATTTATTGCAACAAAGGCAATGTCACTTTTCATGTTAATGGTAATGAGCATACGGTACACTTTCCGAGGAAACAATCTCAAGTCCATAGCATCAATTCTATTGGAAAAGTTCCAACTATCATTATTGGAGGCTTTGAATTTCCTCTCCCTACTGTCAAGAAAAAGTATGATATTCTTATTATCGGGGATTTTCATATCCCCGTTGAAGTAACTTAGTGTTATTCGAAATTTCTCCGGTTCCGTGTTATTCGGAATGAGTTTGTTAACAAGACTTGATCAACCTTGTTAGTGGATTCGTTTTGATGATCATGAGATGGATGAAACTAGAAGGCACAACCTTCTGTACCCACTTTTTACTTTCTGTTATTTAGAATAAATAAAGAAAAAATAGTATTATCTGTCTGTTTTCTGAATTATCCATGCAATAAAAAATATCCGAAAATAAAAGTGCTCCAAATGCCTTGCAAATTTAGTATGATTTTGAATATTTGAGGATTTTAGGCACTGAAAACACTGCAGGAGTGGCAAGCACCAGGCCACGAGAGTGGAGGGCGCGCCCACCCCACCTGGGCGCGCCCCCTGTCTCGTGGGCCCCTGGTGGCCCCCCTCCACTTATACCAGCACCCACACACTTCATCTTCTACCCAAAAAAATCCCCATCCAGCTCAAGCACGAGTTCTAGCTCATTTTGCTGCGATTTTCGATCTCCTTGCTCAAAGCTCCATTCACAAAACTGCTTTGGGAGATTGTTGCTTGGTATGTGACTCCTCCATTGGTCCAATTAGTTTTTGTTCTAGTGCTTTATTCATTGTAAATTTTTGCTGCATAGGTGGCCATGTTCTTGAGCTTGCATGTTAAATTTATGAGGTCCCAAGCAATTCTAATGCATGATATAGGCTCTAGACACTTGTAGGAGTAGTTGCTACCAATCTTGTTTAGTTTTATTAATTTTTATTTTGAAGTTACTAAAATTTCAGAAATTTTCCAGAAAAAGAATTATGTCTACGAGAATGTACCAAGGTGGTTCCTCGGTAAAGAAAGGACCCAGAATTACTATACGTGAGCAAAATGTTGAATTACTAAGGGACGCGGATGTACGAGCTTGTGAGTGACCATCCGATGCTTTTATGGTCGAAGCAGGCTTTAAGGAGGAATTTGACGCGTATGTGCATAATGCTGAGCTGGAGGACTTCTTACAAGATAAGTATCCTCAGTACTATCAATTGACTGATTCCTTTGTGCGGAGGTTTAAATATAACTGTACGCGTAATTCTCCTAGTGTCATATTTGATATTTATGATACATCTTATACCATGGACTTAGAGGATTTTACAACTGCTTGCAAACTCCCGCAGTGGGGTAATATTAATGATCCTCACAAATCTGAATTTAGAGATTTCCTTGCTAATATTACTGTGGGAGAATCTAGGGACTTAGCACAAGCTACCATAGGGAGCATTCATTTTCCTCCTATACATTATTTTGCTCTCTTCATTGGTAGATTCATTAACTGTAAAGATGAAGCATGTCACATGTGTGTCCCTGATCTGTGTGTCCTCAAGAGTGCTGTGTTAGGATAAAAAGGTTATAACTTGGGGGCAATATTTGCACGTAGGTTGCAGAATAATAGTAGAAAGGGAGATTTATTTGGAGGAATTTATGCAACCCGTGTGGCTAATTATCTTGGTATAGCCCCACGAGAGGGAGATATGTTGATACCTCCTGTTTATTTGGATTATGAAGCTATGGTCAATCATCAATTTCTAAGGAGGAATGAACAATTCCTCCAATATCGACTAATCTATAACAGATGCAACATCGTCCATGTTACTCTTCCTGCTCCCCACCTTTTTGATTATCAGGCAAAAGGAAGATATGTTGTTACCAGGGAGGAAGCAGCTGAACACGAGGGGAGAGCGGAGGCAGCTCGCCAACATGCCGCAGCTCAGGAGGTAGTTGCTGCTGCATCTCAGTACGACCCCAGTTACAACTACAGATATCAGCTAGGAGGTCCTTGGTATTAGACCAACTTAGGCCAAAAGCCTAAGCTTGGGGGAGTACGTATTTCTCACCGA
The DNA here is from genome assembly GCA_021437245.1 of Aegilops speltoides. Taxonomy (NCBI): domain Eukaryota; kingdom Viridiplantae; phylum Streptophyta; class Magnoliopsida; order Poales; family Poaceae; genus Aegilops; species Aegilops speltoides. Next base: position 323,429,390 of record CM038144.1, on the reverse strand, counting down.
CTTTACATTCATGTTCACACACTAGTCATCGGTGCTCATACTCTTTCATTGTATTATCCATGATTAGTTTAAATTTCTTTTTCTAGTTTTCTTCTTGTGTGTTTGATAAACCTTAAGAAAAACCAAAAAATTAGTTATTTTAATTTCCATGCTTGTAGTAGAAATTAAAATGAAAACCCAAAAAGATTTCTTGTTCTTCTTTTTACTTGTTGGGAGCTTTCCTGTGTAAATAGTTTTATTTTCTTTTCTTCCCTTTGGGGGTCGAGAAGACCATATTGAAAATGCTTAGTGGCTCTCATATGCATGATTGTCTATTTAACTTAGAGCACATATTACTTGTCTTCTCTCTTGAGTTGAATGCTTGCAGATTCTAGCTTAGTCCAATGCACGTGCACTCTTATTATTATACACATCGTTCGGTCGTGCGAGTGAAAGGCAATAATGATGATATATGATTGACTTATTGAGATGAGAAAAGGTGGTATGAATGCGACCTGTCTTGTTTTTGTAAATATGATGAGTTCATCGTTTCCGATTCAGCTTATTATGAAGTACACATATTTCCAATGACATTTAGAGATTATAGTTGCTTGTGCCATGCTTAATTAGCTATGAGTTATAATGGTTTACCTTGCGTGCCAACATGCTATTAGAATGATTATGATGTGGTATGATGGGATGGTATCCTCCTTTGAATGTATTGAGTGACTCGACTTGGCACATGTTCACGCATGTAGTTGAAACAAATCAACATAGCCTTCATGATATTTATGTTCATGGTAGATTATATCCTACTCATGCTTGTACTCGGTGTGAATTAATTTTAATGCATGTTCATGACTGTTGTCGCTCTCTCAGTTGGTCGCTTCCTAGTCTTTTGCTAGCCTTCACTGCATTAAGCGGAATACTGCTTGTGCATCCAAACTCCTTAAACCCCAAAGTTGTTCCATATGAGTCCACCATACCTACCTATATGCGATATTTACCTGCCGTTCCAAGTAAATTTGTATGTGCCAAACTCCAAACCTTCAAATGAAATTCTGTTTTGTATGCTCGAGCAGCTCATGTTACAACTAGGGCTGCCTATATCTTCCATGCTAGGTGGGTTATTCTAAAGAGGAGTGGACTCCGCTCCTCATTCACGAGAAATTGCTGGTAACCGGGATGCCCGGTCCCATGATCCCAAAAGATCAAAGAAAATCAAAATAATTAAACAAAACTCCCCTAGGGATGTTGTTAGTTGGATGCACTCGTTGTTTCGAGCAAGCCATGGATTGATGCTTGTTGGTGGTTGGGGGAGTATAAACCTTTACCATTCTGTTTGGGAATTGCCTATAATGCATGTAGTATGGAAGATACATCCATCTCATAGTTGTTGCGTTGACAGCAAAAGTATGCCGCTCAAAATGTTATTCAATCTCTATTTTAAAATCGAGCTCTGGCACCTCTACAAATCCCTGCTTCCCTCTGCGAAGGGCCTATCTATTTACTTTTATGTTGAGTTATCACCCTTCTTATTAAAAAGCACCCGCTGGAGAGCACACTGTCATTTGCATTCATTACTATTAGTTTATATTGGGCATGACTTGACTGGATCTCTTTTACCATGAATTACAATGTTTAGTTAGTCCTTGATCTTTAAAGGTGCTCTGCATTTATGTTTTGCAGTCTCAGAAAGGTCTAGTGAGATACCATTTTGTTATATCATGTTATAATTGTTTTGAGCAAGTGTTGTCATCCGAGTTTTATTATTATGGCTCGCTGGCTGATTATGTTATTGATATGAGCAATTGTGAGACCTGGGTGTTATTGTGAGTATGGTTAGTTCATAATATTTGCTGAAACCTGAGTGATGGCATTGCATGCTTACAACAACAAGAGCAAACAGAGTTTGTAAAAGTTTTTCTTTACTACTTTCAGTTTATCAACTGAATTGCTTGAGGACAAGCAAAGGTTTAAGCTTGGGGGAGTTGATATGTCTCCAACATATCTACTTTTCCAAACACTTTTGCCCTTGTTTTGGACTCTAATTTGCATGATTTGAATGAAAATAACCCGGACTGACGCTGTTTTCAGCAGAACTGCCATGATGTTGTTTTATGTGTACAAAAGAAAAGTTCTCGGAATGTCCTGAAAATCCACCACTACTAGGAAAAGGGCTATAGATAGGATTGACACTAATGGCGCACTAGGGAAGTAGTGCGCCACTACTATATACTAATGGCGCACCAGTTGGTGATGCGCCATTAGTGTGGAAGACACTAATGGCGCACCACACAAAAGGTGCACCACTAGTTATAATTTTTTTTCATTTTTTACATACATACTAATGGCGCATCAGACCGAAGTGTGCCATTACTAGTTCTAACTAGTAATGGCGCACCAGGCAAGGAGTGCGCCAGTACTGAATTTTTTTTATTCTTTTTTTTTGCAAAACTACTAATGGCGCACCGAGTAACAATGCGCCATTACTAGTTTAAACTAGTAATGGCGCACTACTATGCGGTGCGCCATTAGTATATATATATATATATTGCACTACTACACGACTATCTCGGTTATGGATATCTCGTGGGGCAGGTAGTCCACAGATTTTCTGGATGCGTAAGGTGCATGGATGACATAATGTATCGCCAGCTAGATAGAGATCCCGGGTCTTCGAAAAACGTGTTCATGGGACATCGACGTCCCCCTCGCCGCCGACGATCAACCGCACCCTCCCCCGCTCCACCGCCGCCGACGATCAATCGCACCCTCCCGCCTCCACCATTGCCGCCACGACCCCGCCCGCACCTCCCCACTCCACCTTCGCCGATGACCCACCGCACCCTCCACTCCACCTTTTTCATATTCATAAATATTTTCAAATAACAAATTTGAACATATTTTTTAAAAAAATTATTAAGCTTCCCCCCCACAGTAATAAAAAACATTCTAATGGCGCACCGCCGCTGGGTGCGCCATTAGTAAGCTTCCCCACTCCACCTATTCCTCCTCCTTCCTCGCCAACCATACGCCGCACACAGACGCCCCATCCGTCCCCTCCGTCCCTCGCCGCCGCCTGACCCCACCGAATCCACCCCGCCGCCTGTGCCCCAAGCCCCCCACCACTGCAGCTCCCAGCGCCGCCCACGCCCCCACGCCCCACCATCGCAGCCCCCCGCCGCCGCCCCCGCGCCCCAAGCCGAAGGAGGAGGACCAGGAGGAGGACAAGGAGGAGGAGGAGACGACGACCGCCTCTACCTCAGCTCAGCTCTGCTGCGGCGTGGTCTTGTGCCGGACCTGAGCCCTAGGGATCCGGCACGACCGCGGCTTCCTCCTGGTCCAAGGCGGCCGGCCGGCGCCGTGTACGCCCTCGACTGCAGGTGAGCCCCTCCCCTCCACTTCCTTCTTCTTCTTCTTCCTATTGCCCTCAACCTCTGCTCTGAGTCTTGACCGCTGTGCAGGGCCCATCCATCTCTAGCGAGCCCACCACACTGTTTGACAGGAAGCACCACCGTCGTCACCGAGCCACTCCACCGGCAGTCACCATCCTCGCGCGCTTCCTCCTCGAGCAGGCCTCCCCACAAGCGTCACCAAGCACCAAGCCGCGGGTCTGCCCCCTCCACACGCCCCTGAAGCAGCAAACCCTCGGCCCTCCTCTCCAGCGAGCAGATATGCATCCCCAACGTCTTTTCCCTGGACATACCTGCCTCTTGTAATTCAAGTGACAGCCTGACAGGTGACATTTTGTTGCAATTTCTGTGTTTTTTTTGTTCTGAATGTGCAGCTACGCAATGTGTAGAAGTGGTACAGGCCTGTAGTTAGAACAAATCATCAATTTTTAAATGCTTTGATCTAATAACAACGAAAAAACCATGAGCTAGTCACGTTTGAAGGTTCTTTGGTTACTAGCAACTAGCATTGCTAGATGAGTTCTTCTGCTATCTTGTGATAATTGTAGTAGATTATAGCTTGTCCTTCAGTGTCCTTCACTATATACTAATCTTTGTATGCCCAGGCACATTGATGCATCAGCCCGGTAAGAAGCATCAGGAAAACAGAGGTTGGTTGTGGCAATTGTCACATTAGCCTTGCGCTCTCCGACCAAATGTAAGATATGCAACAAATAACAGACAAATACCTAACAGTTTTCTAGAGCTAGCGAAGAGATTAAAATCTCTATGAGATATTCATAGCCATGAAGCCCAAGAGCCTGTAGTTCACTAAACTTATAGCCCAAGATCCAATTTACATGCTATACTCTTCAAAAACATTGCTTGCTAGAACTACTGTCACATGTGCACTTGGCAGGTAACACTAACTAAACCTACCGTGCAAAAAGGATCACATGTTTTAGAGCAGTATCTGCTACTACAACCTGAGGGTTTTCTTAGCTAAATTAGGCTATATTCGTTTTGTGTCAGCTCCTTGCTGTCCATGTTAACTTATTTTCATGGTACCCATAGATTTGACTTTCAGTGTTGGTGATTCTGCAGTTGCTATAGACTACTATAGTGATGAGTGTCTAGCTTTTGTAATCTACACTTCTTGCATAAGGATTTGCATGTGCCTTTGTACCATGAGTAATTTTGGGGCTTGGGAATTGGTTCTTTCTTACTATAGTCTTGCTGATATAGTATGGCTCTGTTCTTGGTGGAGGTTTCATTACTTGTTTTGTGTGGCTTAGGTTATATTTCAGTGGAACTTGTGTGATATGTTTGGCTGGACTATGCTCTTTTCACAGTTATAGTGTTGTCACTTTACAGCTTGCATGCTTGCCATACCGCACCATCGTTGTTCCGCTGTTATGATAAACTGCTCAATTCTTTGTATGGTTCTCTTTTTTCTATGATGGCAAGGGACACCGTTGCTTATGCAATCGAGTTGGGTTTTATGCGTCAAACAATCCATTTTGACAAGGCTCATTGATGGGTACTTTTTTTATTGGGTGCATTTATTTATATTATATCATATTGCTTCTATATCTTATCCACCATTGCTTGTACTAGTTTGTGAAGAATACATGTCTGTATAGCACAGAGAGCACCACAAGTTAAACACCTCAATCTATTAGTATTTGTCTGCATTTTCTCACATTCTTCTTGTATCTGATCCAATATTGTTGTAGTGGTTTGTCCAAAATGTTGAATGATACTGCCTGGAGATGCATATATTGTTTCACCTCTTCAGAGGCCAACCTATTTTCCATGTTGTGATGGAGGCCTTTTTTTGAACACTGGGCTTTGCCACCTGTTGTTTGTCGTGTAAATATTGGACATAGATTTAAGCAAGTAGCACATTGCCTTGTCCACCGGGATAATGATTTTGCAGTACCCGAGAGGTCTTTGAGTTTGCCGGAATGTCGATTAACTTCCGCTCGGCAAATTTGGGTACTCCATATGTCCTATTTTAGCAAAGGTCATGCTGAAATTTTCCGTGAATTTTAGCATGACTTTGCTAAAAATAGGACATATGGGGTACTTGCGACTAATGCCTGTTATCATGCATGTTTTATGATCTGTTGTAAGGGTACTAATTGGTCTCTTCTGCTGCTTATCAGAAATGGCTGGAAGCAGCCACCGCCGCTCTGCGACACCGCAGTACAAGTTGGATGCTTCCGAGTTCTTCACTATCATACTTGAGACTTCAGTATCATCCATGATGCAGGTATATAAAACGAGAGGTCTCCACTTCACCCTCTCATTATGATATCTGTTGTTTGCTACATCACTCATTGTCCCAAACTACAGAGGCTGCCTGACAGTTTTATGAACATGCTGATGGGTGAAAATCCGCCAAATAATGTGAACCTGCGACAGGCCGGCAGCGGGTTTCACAGGCAGTGGGATGTGGAGTTGGTGATCAAGGAGGGCCACATGTACTTGTCTCGTGGGTGGGAGAAGTTCTACCGTGCCTACGACCTGCGGCTGGGGTACTTCCTTCTCTTCAGGTACGACGACGATGCCACCATGCTCATCATGAATGTGTTCAACACGACTATGTGTCGCATGTGCTACGCTGAGGATGATGATGCCGGTATGTTCTGCCTCTTCTTATTCCTCTACATTTTGCTTTGTCTCACGTCGATTGTTAACGATCATTGTTGCATTTTGGACAGGTAATGGGAGCAGCAGCAGCGACACAGCGGCGATTCTCAATAAGCGAAGCAACAAGCGATTCTGGTCAGTAGCGAAGCAACAAATGATTCTGCAGCAAGATAGACAACAAGAAGGATAATCCGGACTGGAGTGCGGGAGAAGAGGAGCAGAGTGGGGATGAGGAGCTGCAGGATGACGATGGGCATCAGGCTGAGGATGACCTAGCGCTGGTGGTGGCTGACCAAGGGCAAGAGATGGTGGTGGCTGACCATGGGCAAGAGATGGTGGTGGCTGACCATGGGAAAGAGATGGAGGTGGCTGAGGATTACCTACCGATGGTCGTGACTGAAGGTGGCCTCGCGATGGTGGTGGTGCCTGGCAATGACCACGCACCGGTGGTGGCGCCGGCGATCCCACAGCTCGGCGACATGACCACGCCAATTGTGGTAGAAGACTACATCCCACTGCCTCCACCGCCTCGCCGCTCTTGGCGCATCAGGCTGAGGAAGGAGAAGGAGAAGGAGAAGAACAATGCATGAGAACTGAACTTTGTCAGGTATGTCAGATCTCCAAAATGATATATATATATACTTAGTTACCTATGTTATCTCTAATATGCTTATTTTCCTATAGGTTAGCTTCATTTTACCTAAGTTGGCTCTAATATGCTAACTTAGAGCTTAATTATATGCTTAGTTTCCTATAGGTTAGCTCCAAAATAACTTATGTTAGCACAAAATGATCAAGTTTACATAATAAGCTTATAGTCTTTTTCTTATTCTTCTTCTTTTCCAAACTGACATAGGTTAGCTTCATTTTACCTAAGTTGGCTCTAATATACTAACTTAGAGCTTATATGCTTAGTTTCCTATAGGTTAGCTCCAAAATAACTTATGTTAGCACAAAATGATCAAGTTTACATAATAAGCTTATAGTCTTTTTCTTATTCTTCTTCTTTTCCAAAATGACATAGGTTAGCTTCATTTTACTAAGTTGGCTCTAATATACTAACTTAGAGCTTATATGCTTGGTTTCCTATAGGTTAGCTCCAAAATAACTTATGTTAGAACAAAATGATCAAGTTTACATAATAAGCTTATAGTCTTCTTCTTATTCTTCTTCTTTTCCAAAATGACATAGGTTAGCTTCATTTTACCTAAGTTGGCTCTAATATGCGAACTTAGAGCTTATATGCTTAGTTTCGTATAGGTTAGCTCCAAAATAACTTATGTTAGCACAAAATGATAAAGTTTACATAATAAGCTTATAGTCTTCTTATTCTTCTTCTTTTCCAAAAATTTTCTTATTCTTCTTCTAGTGTTCTTTTTCTTCTAGTATTCTTCTAGTCTTCTTCTTCTTCTTCTTCTTCTTCTAACTTCTTGTTTATCATTTTGCAGATTTGATTTAGTTCACGGAAGCTTGCATGGATGGAGTGCTTCTTTTCCATTTGTTTTTTTATTTTGTATTAATGTGAAACTTTTGTGAATTGATGGATAACGGTGATGGATGAACAATGTGAAACTTTTGTAATATGTAATGATGGAACTATGTGTTGGCTATGTATGTATATATGATGGAACTTGTGTGTTGGCTATGATTGTTATATGGATGCTTGTTGTATATATATGTGTTGGATTTCTCATATGTGAAATAGTGACCTGACATTAAGAAAAAAAATTTAAAAAAATTGTTACTAATGGCGCACTACCATGTGGTGCGCCATTAGTATAGTAGACACTAGTGGCGCACTATCGGCAAAACTAATGGTGCACTGCCTAGTGCGCCATTAGCATACTAGATACTAATGGCGCACCAGTGGTGCGCCATTAGTAAAAAATTCTAGTGGCGTGGTACTAATGGCGCACCAGTAGTGCGCCATTAGTAGGCAAAACCGATGCGCCATTAGTAGCCTTTTCCTAGTAGTGCACGGAGGCACTTTTTGGAAAAAACCTGGGCGCGCCCCCTGTCTCGTGGGCCCCCTGGACCTCAACTCCAACTCCATATATTCACGTTCGGGGAGAAAAAAATCAGAGAGAAAGTTTCATCATGTTTTACGACACGGAGCCGCCGCCAAGCCCTAATCTCTCTCAGGAGGGCTGGTCTGGAGTCCATTCCGGGCTCCGGAGAGGGGGATTCATCGCCGTCGTCATCATCAACCATCCTCCATCACCAATTTCATGATGCTCACCGCCGTGCGTGAGTAATTCCATCGTAGGCTTGCTAGACTGTGATGGGTTGGATGAGATTTACCATGTAATCAAGTTAGTTTTTTTAGGGTTTGATCCCTAGTATCCACTATGTTCTGAGATTGATGTTGCTATGACTTTACTATGCTTAATGCTTGTCACTAGGGCCCGAGTGCCATGATTTCAGATCTGAACCTATTATGTTTTCATGAATATATGTGCGTTCTTGATCCTGTCTTGCAAGTCTATAGTCACCTATTATGTGTTATGATCCGACAACCCCGAAGTGACAATAATCGGTATACTTCTCGGTGATGACCATAGTTTGAGGAGTTCATGTATTCACTATGTGCTAATGCTTTGTTCCGGTTCTCTATTAAAAGGAGGCCTTAATATCCCTTAGTTTCCGCTAGGACCCCGCTGCCACGGGAGGGTAGGACAAAAGATGTCATGCAAGTTCTTTTCCATAAGCACGTATGACTATTTACGGAATACATGGCTACATTACATTGATGTTGGAGCTAGTTCTGTGTCACCCTATGTTATAGCTGTTACATGAGGAATCACATCCGGCATAATTATCCATCATTGATCCATTTCCTACGAGCTTTTCACATATTGTTCTTCGCTTATTTACTTTTCTGTTGCTATTATTACAACTACTACAAAACCCAAAAACATTACTTTTGCTACCGTTACCTTTATTATCATACCACTTTTGCTACTAAATACTTTGCTGCAGATACTAAGTTATCCAGGTGTGGCTGAATTCATAACTCAACTGCTAATACTCAAGAATATTCTTTGGCTCCCCTTGTGTTGAATCAATAAATTTGGGTTGAATACTTTACCCTCGAAAGCTGTTGCGATCCCCTACACTTGTGGGTTATCAGTACACTTCAAATCCATGAATAAAAATCAACAAAACATCATCAAACCAACAAATGCAAAAAAATGGTATGACTCTTTTTGTGGGGATTTTTGAAATTGGGTAAAAAAACTAAAAACACACAAAATTAGGCTAGAAAGTGTGTGTGTGTGGGGGGGTAGGAACTCGAAGTTGTGAATCAACCTTTCTATGATCCAAGATGATGTAGGGTGAAACCGTAATTTGATGATCTTTTCACACTTGGAGAGGGAAAAGGGGGAAAACGAACAAGAACAAGAGGAATCACTCAAACAAACCCAAATTACACATCCACTAGAATAGCATACCTGAGATCCACAAGCATAACATGAACAATCAAGGGAAAATAACAAAAAAGTAAGGTTCTTCCCAAATCCAAAGGAGATGAGATCCTAATGATAGTCTTCTCCACAAGGAAGGTCTTAATCTCCACTTGGGAATCTTATCCTAAGAGGTCTTGATCTCCAAGAGGAGGGGTAGATGAGCAAAGCTCTCTCTAGAATATCTCAATATACTTTGCTAGCCCTAGTTCGTCCAAGTGAAGGGGTATTTATAGTCTAGGGGGAGAGCGAGGATACATGGGCCAAGGGTCGAGTGGCTGTGCACAGACGGGCTCTGGACCTCTGGAAGTTACCAGTCTTCTAGTGCCTCGCGAGGGTCCGGTCGTCCGTCACAGGACGAACATCTGACATTTCGGCTCGGGTGCGGCGTTGTCAGATTTTTGGATGATGTCGGTGTCCATAAGCTCGGCCGTCCAGAGGGCATTGGTCTTCTGACATTTTTGTAATGTACATGTTGCACCGGATTTCTGGAGGAGCTCGATCGTCTGGGCAGCTAGGACTTGTCGGACGTCAGGTACTTGCCGGTCGTCCGGCTGCGGTACAGTTCGTCGGCTGGGCCTTCTGGTTGGCTGATCATCCGGGCACCAGATGTCCGATAAGTATCGGTCGTCCGGTGGCTGTAGCTTGCCGGAAACTCCTTCTCTTGCTTCTCGTGCTTGGCGTCCTCATCGTCTTGTCCGTTGTTCGTAGCATCTCCATGGCCTTCCTCCACCTCCAAGTACCTGATCACACACATCATCTCCGCTTGAGGTAGTAGCCATGTCTCGCATGTGTAATGTTTAATTTCAAAGAGAAGCGAGTCCACCTTGGTTTCGATGGCCCTTGCACGAGCTCTACTCATTGGTCCACTTGGTGTCTTGGGAGTCAAAGGTACGTCCATGGGGATGACCATAGGATGCTCTGCATCATATCCCCCACCCCCTCGGGAAAGATCCATCCTCGAATCAATAATTTCATCCCCATGGATGGGAGTTATATCCTTGACGTTGAAGATGTCACTCATGTTGTACTTGTCGCGCGGAATGTCGATCTTGTAGGCGTTGTTGTTGTAGCACTCTAGCACCTTGAATGGTCCGTTGGCGCGAGGTAGTATCTTGGACTTCCGCTCTTGGGGAAGTGTTCTTTGTGAAGGTGTAGCCACACAAGATCTCTGGGGTTGAACACCATGGGGTGCTTGTTAATGTTTCAGTTGGTCACGAGGCGGTGCGCCTGGTTCTCGACCGTGCATCATGTATCTTCATGCACCTTCTTGAGGTAACTTGCTCTTGCACTCGCGTCCATGTTGGTTCGCTCTTGTAGTGGTAGCGGTAGAATGTCCAGATGGGACAATGGGTTGAACCATAGACGATCTCGAAGGGGGACTTGCCGGTTCTAGAGTGCCATGCTCGATTGTAGGCGTACTCGGCAATGTGAGAGCATTCCTCCCACTCCTTGATGTTCTTCTTGATCAACACATGAAGGACTGTAGAGAGTGTCCGGTTGGTGACCTCCGTTTAGCCGTCAGTTTGTGGATGGTACGCCGATGAGAAGAGTAACTTGATGCCAAGATTGGTTCATAGCGTCTTCCAAAAGTAGCTAAGGAACTTGACGCCGCGGTCTGACACAATTCTCTTGGGCAATCCATGTAAACGCAAGATTTCCCTACAAAAGAGATTTGCAACATGTGAAGCATCATCTATCTTGTTGCATGAAAAATGTGCCATCTTAGAGAAACAGTCCAAATCTTTGCCATTTTGGGTTCTAGGCAAACCAAGCACAAAGTCCATACTAATATCTTCCCATGGTTGGTACAAAGTAGGAAGTGGCATATGTAATCCATGAGATTGAGTTTGCGACTTAGCTTTGCGACATATGATGTATCAGCTAGTGTAGCATGCAACATCGCAAAACATCTTTGGCCAGAAGTAGTTTTTGGAGAGCGTGGTGAAGGTCTTGCCACGGCTGAAGTGTCCCATAAGTCCTCCACCATGAGCTTCTTGCAAAAGCAACAAACATAGAGAAGACTCGGGTATACACTGTCAGATTCCGGGCTCCGTAGACCCAAGAAAGGTTCGAACTTAGGGGCGTGTGCGAAGAACTCAACCTCTCAAGCTGATTGACTCGCTGCTCTGACAACCTAGCTCGATGGACGGGAAGGAAATGGACACGACAGTTTACCAAGGTTCGGGCCACCTTGCGGTGTAAAACCCTACTCCTGCTTTGTGGTGGATTGGCCTTGCGGTGGCTGAGGATGAACTAGTACAAGGGGGAGAACAGCCTCTGGAGGCTTGTTCTTGTGATGAGCTCTAGGGATTTGGTCTCCAGGGGTCCGATCTCTCAAGGACTCGATCCCCTTCTATGGTGGTGGCTAGGCTATATTTGTAGTGGCCTCGGTCCTCTTCCCTCAAAACATAGGCGGGAAGGGATCCCACAGTGGCCAATTTTGAAAGGGGACAAGCATACATCTTATCCTAACGAAAGGTGGTCTTCGCCTGCAAAGCTTCTGATCATGACGTTGTGGTGGGCTTGACGATGACATCCATCCTGCCATTCTGGCAGTCCTGGTCTTGTTGCACGCAAATGACAACCTTTGGCTGATACCTTGGGACTCTGCACCCGCGCTTGCTTCCTTAGCACCAAAGAGGAAACCTGCCGCTCTGCGCCCGTTGGTGCGCGCTTGGCCTTGGTCGTCATGGCTGATGTCACCTCAGCCTCATGAGGTGAGGGCTTGCATAGAAATATCCGCTCGTTAGGAGGCCACTTGGGGAGGCCGCTTCTTCACGAGGTCTTGATGTCGTCCGCCTTGCGAGGCTTGGCCCCTCGCGAGGGTCTCGTCTTGTTGCTGCAGAAGTGGGCCATACCAGGCCGTCGATGGGGCCAAGCTGTGGGCCGCATGTAGGCAAGTCTGGGTACCCTGGTTCCCAAAATGCCGACAGTAGCCCCCGGGCCCAAGGCGCACTCGCACTTGGCTTCGAGGCAAAGCCAAAGGGTAAGTGCGGAACGTCACGGGCCCCAATCGCCTGTGGACCGGGTCGACACATGGCTCTTGATGGGACGTGGGCGTCTCCGCTTCCCCACAAGACCTTGGCAACCGTCTGACTTGACAACTGCCTGCTGCATGCAGAGAAAACCATCATTACTCGAGATCGTGGGAGCCTGGCGATTGACCTCCCCTTGGCTATAAATGCGAGAGCGGACGAAGCCCCCTGCCCATCTTCGTCTTCTCACTTCTTGCTTCTCCTTCTTCCCGCTCCATCACCTCGCTAGAGCATCCATGGCACTGATGAGGAGGTTCTCCGCCGTGGAGAAAGGAAACGCCCCCAAGGAGGGACCGGACTCGCCCCCGCCCCAAGAGGGGCCGCGGACGCCACCGCAAGTATGCTGTGACACCGGCAGCGGCTCCCCGCAGGCATGGGCGTCCTCCCTCAAAGGTAGGCGCTGTCTCCGGCGGTCTTGGGGGCACGTCCTCCTGCGGCAGAAGGCGCCACAGTCAGGGAAGCCGCTGTGAGGAGGCGAGGCGCGCGGTGGCCACCTGGCCACCATGGCCCCGGTCCCACTCAGTCGACGCTCGCCCGGAGCTCCTGGTGTGGGCGGAGAGGCCCGCAAGCGCCTGGCTCCGGCTCCCCCGCTTCTTCGCGAGCGCGCTGTCGGTCGGGGGGGCTGGTGGCTTCTGGCTTTAGGCCGATGGCTACTTTAGCAAGGCCTCGTGGGTGGAGGCCGAGGTAACCTCCGCTGGCAACGTGTTCCTGAATCGCGGGTGGCAGTCGTTTGCCCGCGCATGGGACCTACGCTGGAGGTGCACCCTCCACTTCAGGTACGATGGCGTCGCGACCCTCTACGTGAGGATCTTTGGGGAGGACGGCCCGCGCGTAGGGTGCTGCCCAGAGAGCGACAACAATGAGGATGGTGATGATGACGGTGAACGGAGGGGCGGCGTCGCTGTTGGTGACGAACTCGCCCTTGGCGATGGTCGTGCCGCCTCCAGTAGCGGCGGCTTCTCCTCTGCGAAAAGCTCCAGCGACGATGACTCCGATGAGCCGCCGCATCGCCGAGCCCAGACTAGGACGGGAAACGACCCGCGTCGCTGCCATGCCCCAGTGAAGCGGCAGGAGGACTCCGGGTGAGCCCGAGCGCTGCTAAGGCCGGGCCTCAGGAGCTGCTGTCGTCGCGTACTTGCTTTCGTTCCTTCCTTTTTGCTTCAAAAAAAGAAGTAGGAGGCCCTACTAGGGCGTGTAATGGACTACGGTGCTTGCGCCGTTATGTTATTATTTCTATGCTTCCTCCTGATGCTCGTGTTGCCACTGATTGTGATTGGGATAACTTAGCTTAGGGTTCCTATGATGAACTTCCGCGCTGCGGGAGCGCTCCTTGTCGGGAGGTGACATGGGGTCACCTGGCCTCAGGAGGGGGGGGGGGCTTGGAGCTATAGGACTAGAAGACCCCGGAGGGGCAGTGCCCGCGAGCTCGTTAGAGAGCGTCGCATGAGGACAGATATGCCATAAGGCCAGGGACTAAGTCTTTGGCTAGGTGTGCTCGCAGGCAAGCCCGAAGCGCAGACACCTGCCCAGCCCCATGCGCGCGGGGCGCGCGAGGAGGAGTGACGGGCAACTACCACTCCTCCTGAGGCAAGGCCTGAGAGAATGAACGAGGCAAGAAGAACAAATTCCCAACCCTCAAAAAAGAGACGCTAAAACTTCAAATTCCAATCAAGAAGTCGCAAATCAGATACAGAAAGCAATCAAAAGAACAGCCGCGTACGACACCTATGCTAGTCTTCTCACCAGCGCAAAGCTAAGTGTTGCCACTAGGATGTGGGTGGGAGCCCCCGTGAGGCCCAAGGGCGATGCTCAGGAGACTCCGGGGCATGTATAGCCCCAACTCATTATTACGTGAGAGTGTCACGAGCGGAGACCTTCACAGGCGCAGAGCCTTCTTTATGGGTAGAACTTCCGAAGGTGCTGGATGTTCCAGGCGTTCTGGATGGGGACCATGTCCTGCGTCTCCAGGCGCGTGGCACCATGCCTGGAGACACGGGCGATCCTGTATGGGCCCTCCCACATGGGGCAGAGCTTGTGAAGCCCTTCCGCGGAGAGCACCCGCCTCAGGACGAGGTCACCCATTGAGGGTCCTGGAACGGATGTTGCGGCAGTGGTACTGCCGCAGCGCCTGCTGGTACCTCACAGCTCGGAGCGAGGCTTGGCGACGGCGTTCCTCCCCCAACACGAGGTCCATCCCCCATGAGGCGTCCTGACGCGCCTCGTCGAATGCCAGGACCCGTGGGGAGCGATGCCTGACCTCGTGAGGGAGGACAGCCTCGGCTCCGTAGACGAGGAAGAACAAGGTCTCGTCTGTAGGCTTGGTCGCAGTGGTGTGGGTGGACCACAGGGCGGACGGGAGTTCATCGAGCTAGGCCCTACCGCAGGCCTCGAGATTTTTCTTGAAGCTCCTTGCCTTGACGCCCCTCAAGACCTCCGTGTTGGCGCGCTCTGCCTGGCCATTGCTCCGTGGGTGCGCCACCGAAGCGTAGCACATCTGTGTCCCAAGGTTAGCACAATATGTTTTAAAGAGGTTGCTCATGAAAACTGGGAACCGTTGTCGGTGATGATGCGGTTGGGCACCCCGAAGCGGCTCACGAGGTGCGGACAGCTTCCACCTTCACCCATTTGGTGAACTTGTCGATGGCACCATAGAGGTAGCGGTAGCCCCCGGGCGCTCGAGGAAACGGGCCCAAGATGTCCAGCCCCTAGACCGCAAATGGCCACGAGAGCGGGATGGTCTGGAGGCCCTAAGCGGGCTGGTGGATCTGTTTAGCATGGAATTGACAGGATTCACAAGATCTTACCAATTCAGCAGTGTCGTTAAGCGTTGTGGGCTAGTAGAATCCGCTGCGGAACGCCTTTCCCACGAGGGTGCGTGATGAGGAGTGATGCCCGCAATCCCCACCATGTATGTCGGCCAGCAGCTCGCACCCCTGCTCCTTGGAGATGCACCATAGGGGGACGTCGTTTGGGTGCCTTCGGTACAACTCGCCGTCCTAGATGCAGTACGCGGTGGCCTGGCAGGCCACCCGCTCTGCGTCTTCTTCCTTCTCCGGCAGGGTGCCCTGAAGTAGGTACGCCTAGAATTCCTCCGTCCATCACCCCTCCTGAGGCTCGAGTGTGAGGAGCATATGGGCCCCTAAAGCCGGGCCACAGGCTGGGGCGCAAATGGTGGGTGCTGCGGGCAGCTCCTCCTAAGGCAGCACACGCTTGGGAACGGGGGGAGGTGCCGACAGCCTGAAGAGCTGCTTGATGTCTACTACACAACCTTCTTCTTGTAGACGTTGTTGGGCCTGCAAGTGCACAGGTTTGTAGGACAGTAGCAAATTTCCCTCAAGTGGATGACGTAAGGTTTATCAATCCGTGGGAGGCGTAGGATGATGATGGTCTCTCTCAAACAACCCTGCAACCAAATAACAAAGAGTCTCTTGTGTCCCCAACACACCCAATACAATGGTAAATTGTATAGGTGCACTAGTTCGGCGAAGAGATAGTGATACAAGTGCAATATGGATGGTAGATAAAGGTATTTGTAATCTGAAAATATAAAAACAGCAAGGTAACTAATGATAAAAATGAGCGTAAACGGTATTGCAATGATAGGAAACAAGGCATAGGGTTCATACTTTCACTAGTGCAAGTTCTCTCAACAATAATAACATAGATAGATCATATAACAATCCTCAACATGCAACAAAAAGTTAATCCAAAGCCACTAATAGCGGAGAACAAACGAAGAGATTATGGTAGGGTACGAAACCACCTCAAAGTTATTCTTTTTGATCGATCTATTTAAGAGTTCGTAGTAAAATAACATAGAGCTATTCTTTCCGCTCGATCCATCATAGAGTTCATACTAGAATAACACCTTAAGAGACAAATCAACCAAAACCCTAATGTCACCTAGATACTCCATTGTCACCTCAAGTATCCGTGGGTATGATTATACGATATGCATCACACAATCTCAGATTCATCCAACCAACACAAAGTACTTCAAAGAGTGCCCCAAAGTTTCTACCGGAGAGTCAAGAAAACGTGTGCCAACCCCTATGCATAGGTTCATGGGCAGAACCCGCAAGTTGGTCACCAAAACATACATCAAGTGGCACGTGATATCCCTTGTCACCACAGAT
Source organism: Aegilops speltoides (assembly GCA_021437245.1). NCBI lineage: Eukaryota > Viridiplantae > Streptophyta > Magnoliopsida > Poales > Poaceae > Aegilops > Aegilops speltoides. Next base: position 323,412,723 of record CM038144.1, on the reverse strand, counting down.
AAACACGGCAAGACATACATCAAGTGTTCTCAAATCAAAGACTCAATCCGATAAGATAACTTCAAGAGGGAAAATTAATTCATCACAAGAGAGTAGAGGGGAGAGAAACATCATAAGATCCAACTATAATAGCAAAGCTCGCGATACATCAAGATCGTGCCATAGAGAGAACACGAGAGGGAGAGATCAAACACATAGCTACTGGTACATACCCTCATCCCCGAGGGTGAACTACTCCCTCCTTGTCATGGATAGCGGCGGGATGATGAAGACGGCCACCGGTGATGGGTTCCCCTCCGGCAGGGTGCCGGAACGGACCTCTGAGAGGTTTTTGGTGGCTACAGAGGCTTGCGGCGGTGGAACTCCCGATCTATCTTGATATTAGATGTTTTTAGGGTACGTAGGCTTATATAGGCAAAAGAAGTCGGTCGGAAGGTGCTCGAGGGGCCCACGAGACAGGGGGGCGCCTAGTAGGGGGGGCACCCCTATCTCCCGGCCTCCTCAAGGATCTTCTGACGTGAACTCCAAGTCTCCAGGATGATATTCTTCCCAAAAATCACGCTGTCGAAGGTTTCATTCCATTTGGACTCCGTTTGATATTTCTTTTCTTCGAAATACTGAAATAGACAATAAAACAACAATATGGGCTGGGCCTCCGGTTAATAGGTTAGTCCCAAAAGTAATATAAAAGTGTATAATAAAGCCCATAATCATTCAAAACATATAATAATATAGCATGAATGCTTCATAAATTATAGATATGTTGGAGACGTATCAGCATCCCCAAGCTTAATTCCTACTCGTCCTCGAGTAGGTAAATGATTAAAGAAAGAATTTATGAAGTGTGAATGCTAGAAGGTGCACAAGTTTGATCAATGATAATTTCAATCACCTTTTCAAGCATGATAATATGCCATAACAGTAGTTCATCTCATAAAACTTCTCACGATAAAGTAACAAGCAATTCACATGTCAAAGCATAGACCATAAACTTTCTTGAAAACTAGCAAACTTCATTCTTAGTCATCAAACAATTGCAATTCATCTTATTTTCAGGAATAGCAAACTCCACATACTCAACTATCGTATAGTCTTCCACAATTGCTAACACTCACGCAATACTAATGGTTATGGAGTTTTAATCAGACACTAAGAAAGATAGGGGCTTATAGTGTTGCCTCCCAACGTATTCACCTTTGGGTGATGTCAACAATAATAGTTCATGCTAACTTACATCCAATTGGATATATATATCAGGATCTTCCCAACACGAGGTGCTTGCCAAAGGATAAAATGAAAAAGGGAAAGGTGAAGATCACCTTGACTCATGCATAAAAGTAAAAGACATAAAGTAAAAGATAGGCCCTTCGCAGAGGGAAGCAGAGGTTGTCATGCGCTTTTAGGGTTGGATACACAAAATCTTAATGCGAAAGAACGTCACTTTATATTGACCCTTGTATATGGACCTTTATTATGCAGTCCATCGCTTTTATTGCTTCCATAACAAGATCGTACAAAGCTTATTTTCTCCGCACTAATAAGTCATGCATATTTAGAGAGCAATTTTTATTGCTTGAACCGATGACAACTTACTTGATGGATCTTACTCAATCCATAGGTAGGTATGGTGGCCTCTCAGGACAAAACTGGGTTTAAGGATATTTGGAAGCACAAGCAGTATCTCTACTTGGTTCAAGGAATTTTGGCTAGCATGAGGGGGAAAGGCAAGCTCAACATGTTTGAATGATCCATGACAATATACTTTAACTGAGATGTCGGAAAACATAGACCATTACGTTGTCTTCCTTGTCCAACATCAACTCTTTAGCATGTCATACTTAATGAGTGCTTCCAATTATAAAAGATGTCTAGGATAGTGTATTTATATATGAAATCTTTCTTCCTTCAATATTCTTTCATGAATTGTTCAAATGACCAATACAATGCTTGCTAGCCTTCAATAAATTTACAACCTCTACTTCTTAGATGTGAAGTCATTACTCCCCATGGGATAAGCAAATGAGGCATATATAATTTCACATTTATGACAATCAACTCATTCAACCATTTACTCATAGGATATAAGTGAAGCACACTAGTAAATGACAAACTACTCCAAAAAGATATAAGTGAAGATCAATGAGTAGCTAAATAATTGTGTAACTATGCGAAGACTCTCTCTCATTAAAGAATTTCATATCTTATATTGTATTCAAACAGCAAGCAAAGCAAAATAAAATGACATTGCAAGGATAGCACAACTCATGTGAAGAAGCAAAAACTTAGGCTCAACCGATACTAACCGATAGTTATCGAAGAAGAAAGGTGGGATGCCTAATGGGGCATCCCCAAGCGTAGATGCTTGAGACTTCTTGAAATATTATCTTGGGGTGCCTTGGGCATCCCCAAGCTTGAACTTTTGTGTCTCCTTAATTCCTCTCATATCATGGTTTCTCTTTTTTATCAAAAGCTTCATCCGCACCAAACTCAAAAAAAGCACTCGTGAGATAGGTTAGTATAAACCAATGCAAAACCTTATCATTTTCTACTGTAACAAATTACTAAAATTATTATTCAACATTGCATGCTAAATGCCTCAGCATATTTAATACTCCTATCCTCAAATAGAATCATTAAACAAGCAAACATATGCAAACAATGCAATCATAACAGCAATCTGGCAAAACAGTATAGTCTGTAAAGAATTCAAGATTCATCATACTTACGTAACTCCAAAAATTATGAAATAAAATTCCCACTGAAGTAAATTTGTCAGTTCTCATTATGCAAAAAGTTTCAACATTATATAATTCTCTGAATTTTCTAGAGAATTTTTGCAACAGCGGTAAACTTTCTGTTTTCAAACAGCAACATGTATACTGGCAAAATAAGCATGGCAAAGGCTATACTTGACTTTTTTAATGAAACTAAAGATGCAAAACATTATTCTAATAACAGCAAGCAAATACTAACAAAAGAAAATGACGCTCCAAGAAAAACCCATATCATGTGGTGAATAAAAATATAGCTCCAAGTAAAGTTACCGATGAACAAAGACGAAAGAGGGGATGCCATCCGGGGCATCCCCAAGCTTAGGCTTTTGGATATTCTTGAATATCTTGGGGTGCCATGGGCATCCCCAAGCTTATGATCCTGCCACTCCTTATTCCGTAGTCCATCGAATCCTTACCCAAAACTTGAAAACTTCACAACACAAAACTCAACAGAAAACTCGTAAGCTCCGTTAGTATAAGAAAATAAAACAACCACTTAGGTACTGTAATAAACTCATTCTAAATTCATATTGGTGTAATATCTACTGTATTTCAACTTATCTATGGTTCATACCCTCCGATACTACTCATAGATTCATCAAAATAAGCAAACAACACATAGAAAACAGAATCTGTCAAAAATAGAACTATCTGTAGTAATCTGTATCAAACGTATACTTATGGAACTCAAAAAATCCTACGAAATTAGGAAGTCCTAAGAAATTTGTGTACCAATCCAGAGCAAAAAGAATCAGATCATAAGCACGTTTATGTGAATTAACAAAACTAATTTACTTGGTGCAAAGTTTCTGATTCTCAGCAGGATCAACACAACTATCACCGTAAGCTATCCTAAAGGTCTTACTTGTCACTTTATTGAAACAAAAGCTATAAAACATGATTACTACAGTAGCATAATCATGTGAACACACAAAAACAGTAAGGGTAAATATTGGGTTGTCTCCCAACAAGCGCTTTTCTTTAATGCCTTTCTAGCTAGGCATGATGATGACAATGATGCTGTCATAAAAGATAAGAATTGAAACATAACGGGAGCATCATGAAGCATATGACTAGCACATTCAAGTCTAACCCACTTCCTATGCATAGGGATTTTATGAGCAAACAACTTATGGGAACAACAATCAACTAGCATTGGAAGGTAAAACAAGCATATCTTCAAGATTTTCAGCACATAGAGAGGAAACTTGACATTATTGCAATTCCTACAAGCATAAATTCCTCCCTCATAATAATTTTCAGTAGCATCATGTATGAATTCAACAATATAACCAGCACCTAAAGCATTATTTTCATGATCTACAAGCATAGAAAATTTACTACTCTCCACATAAGCAAAATTCTTCTCATTCGGAATAGTGGGAGTATCATAACTTGAACACTAAAAACTGTTTCCACATTAAGAGAGTAATGTTCAGAAAAAGGGTAATCATAATCATGACAAGATTTGTAAATATAATCATCACTAATTTTTATAGCATAAGTTTCATCACAATAATCATCATAAGTAGCAACTTCGTTCTCATCATAATCGATTGAAACCTCTCCCAAGATAGTGGAATCATTAAATAAAGTTGACACTCTTCCAAATCCACTTTCGTATTCATCACAATAAAATTCAACAACCTCCAAAATAGTGGGATCACTACTTCCTAAAGTTGACACTCTTCCAAACCCACTTTCATCAATATAATCATCATAGGTAAGAGGCATGCTATCATCATAACAACTTTGCATATCAAAACTTGGGATGCTAAAAATATCATCTTCATTAAACATAGCATCCCCAAGCTTGGGACAAACATTAATTTCAGCAAATATATTCTCAAATATGTCATTCTCATCAAACATAGCTTCCCCAAGCTTGGGCCTTTTCATATCATAAGCATAATCACTCTCATCATTAATAGTATGGATAGCACCAATAGTGTCGTGGATTTGTCACGACAGATGTCCTTAGTGTCAGGACTTAGTCGCGAGGCCAACGCATCTATGTGGTAGCTTGAGAGGGGTTGAGCGGAATCAAGAGACGCAACACAAGACAGGGATTTAGACAGCTTCGGGCCCCGGGAAACATCATCCGGTAAAAACCCTACATGCTGTTTGAGGCTAGGTCTCATTATCATCACGAGGGAGTCGCCGTAAACCGGCTCTCCTCTTTGTGTCTAGCCCTAAGATTGTTTGCTATTGCTTGTAGCTTCTAGCTTCTAACTTGTAGCTTCTAACTTCTAACTTGTAGCTTCTAACTTGTCCCTCTTTGGGGAGCCCTGCCCCTCCTTATATATGCTGAAGGGGCGGTTTACATGTGGAGTACTATTAGGATTAGGACTAGTCTATCTCTAATACAAACCGGATACAAGTCCTAGTATTAACTCCTTGTAAGGCAAATATTCCTTTCCTCTTAAACCGGCCCACAATGGTTGAACCGGCCTTCATGAACCGCCAGACAGGCCACCGGGTCTTGTTGCTGCTCTGGCCCGCCTGCCGGATTACCAATGAACTATAAATCGTCTGGTCTGTGCAGTTCACCGGTGAATCGCCAAGTCCGGCCGGTTTATCCTTCCGGCCGGTTTACACCGTGGGGCATATCCCCGACATTAGCCCCCAAGTTTAGCTTGGATTTATCCATGGTAAACTTATGCTGCAAATAAACACCAAAACCAATTTGACAGGTTGTGCTCCGGGTTAGGAATTCTTGCAGATCGGCACCTGATCGTCTTTAAATCCTTGTCATTTCTTTCTCCTAGAAAATCCGGGTCAATAACCAGCTTCATACTCAATTTGCTGACATTGGTTTCTCATAGAAAGATATTGTGAAGAATAATCCACTTGAGTCGGCTTCCAAAGCATCGGCTTAAGAAATGTTGGTCTTGAAATACTCATCTGATATTCAGCCGGTTCCAAGATGTAGAACTTGCCGGTTTATGGTTACCACCATTGTTGGGTTATAAAAACTGATAATTCCGAGTCATGATTGTTGCAGACACTGGTTCATGATTGTTGCCAACGCCGGTTCATGATTATTAATGACGCCGAGTTGCAGCCACAGGGTCATAATGATTGGTGACGCCGGGTCAACCTAGTTTGCTCAATCAGAGAATTTGAAAATATTTCTTTGATAATAATATAATACCTGTAGCCCCCAAGTCTTGAGCAGAACAAAGCGATGGATTAAGATTTGCTTCAATATAAATGCCACTTTCGAAGAAATCCATATTCATCCCAGTCACTAGTAAAAACTGAATACTCCATATTATGTAGCCCCCAAGTGCCGGGTTGTCATGCTTGCAGCAACCTGGGACTTGTAATTGACTGATGCCCATAAAACTTCAACCAATGTATCCCCCAAGGGCCGGGTCATTATGCAATAATGAGCAGGGACTTTGTAAATATAATCATGTAGATTTGAGCAATGATGTGTAGCCCCCAAGGGCCGGCTCATTATAATGTGATGAGTCGGGTCTTCAATAAGATGAACAAAGAATGACTTTGCATTAGCCCTCAAGTGTCATGGTGCATGCTTGCAGCGACATGAGACTTGCATATTTGATGTAATCTCAACTTCAATAATGTAGCCCCCAAGTGCCGGGTTGTAATCCTGCAGCAACTCGGGACTATTCCTTCAATTGTAGAATAAAAGCCATATCCATTGATAACATAATATCCATTGCGCTAAAGCGACTTTGAAAACCCAATCATAATATTAATAACCATAATAAAAATCCAGCCATGTTGGCTATTCAAGATAATATAATCCGGTATGAAAACCTTATTCATTCAATATCATAATGAAAATTCAGCCAAGTTTGGCTATTTGAATAATATAACCCAATGATTTATAAGCGCATGATTCCAATGGCGCAATCCAAATATATACTGGCGACTTATAGTCCCAAGCCAGGCCGGTTTAATAAACACCGGACAATTTCTCATCATGCTTTATTCAACCCATCTCTGCATACAACAAGTTTAAAGTGTCCTGGCGGTTTACCGCCGGACGGGTCATAATGCCCAACATATAGCCTAGGTTTTAACCAAGGCTGCACTTAAGAATAATCAAATATGAAATATATCATACCTGTGACATTGAATCACATCATTGGTTTACCAACTTTTTGTAGTAAGGGTGATAACCCCAATCTTGAGTAATGATAACTCCTTTCATACTGTGACGGTTTATGATAAAACCATATCGGGTTGTGATAAACACCGGTTTAACCATATATAATACTGGCGCCTCGTAGTCAAACCAGACCGGGCTGATAGTCTCCAGATTATAACTTGATTGTGTACTGACAACTTGTAGTTGAAATCCGAGCCGGGTTGATAAACACCGGTTTACTCCATAATAGGATGATAACAGAAAATCAAACCGGGCAGATAGTCTCCGGATTAAGAATTGACCGTGTTCCGTCAATTGACAGTCAAACCGGATTAAAACGTTGTCGGTTTAAAAACACAACAAAAATCAAATAATAGTTATGAAAAAGATATGGAAACAAAGGCAATGATAAAACCGTTTGCAAAAATATGCTATACTGAGCTGATCAGATGGTATTACCATGGTCGGACATGACCAAGCCCCCAATAGGTGTAGCTATGGTTCAAGTCAGCTAGGTCCCCAAATGATTCGTGGCATATATGCCGGTCAAGTGGCGTGGCAATGGTTCGGGTTCGACCAATCCCCCAAGTGACTCTGTGGCCTTAGGCCGATCAAGAGGCGTGACTATGGTTCAGGCGTGACCACAAGTCCCCAAGTGATGATGTGGCTCTTCGCCTATCAAAAGGTGTTGCTATGGTTCGGACACGACCAAAAAGCCCCCAAGTGATATAAAAAGTAAATGTCAAGGGGTAAACCGGAGGCCGCTTTAAGACAGAACCTCCGTGTAACCACGCATGATGTAAAAAAGAACAGTGACCCCGCTTTATGAAGCAGAAGCCCCCATGTGATCAATATGTTAGGCCAATAAAGGCAAGATTCCCATGTTTGAACCGCACATCATGGCAGTAGGTCCTCTTCGGCAATTTTTAACTTTTTGCAAGAGATAAATTCTTCTTGAACCGGGATCTTTGAACCGGATATTGAGAGCTTCAAAGCCTTGTGGGAGAACAAATTTCCCTTAAACCGGATAGCAAACCGGAATCTTCATTTTCAGCCGGAAATTTTCTGATGGCCTTTCAACTCGAACTTGCGAGAAGTTAATTCCTTTCTGAACCGAACATTTTCGAACCAGATTTGAGAGCTTCAGAGCTTTGTGGGAGAACAGATTTCCCTTGAACCAGATTGTAAACCGGATATTTGAGAGCTTCAGTGAGACTGACTTCCCTTGAACCGGATTTTAAACCGGAATCCTTTCTGATGACCCGGAACTTCTTCATTGAGCCGGGATTTTGTAACTGCCATATACTTTCTAAACCGGAAATTTTCTGACGGCCTTCAAATAACAGTAGCCTCCGGGACCGGGTTATCTTTCCCTCCATCGTCCTGGGGTTCTTAAGCTTGCTGAAACTGGCAAGATTTGCTGAGTCATGTCATCGTAGCCCCCGAGTCTCAAGGTGACTCGAGGAGTTGGCTTGAGATTCTCCACATTTGACCGTCATATAAATCGGCATAAGTTGTATATCATCGGTGTTTGATAGCCCGATGTGAATCCACAGAAGATTGAGGTGACTGCGGCGGGTTATAAATGATCCCGTATGAGCCGTGTCAGCAACTCGGCCAATAGTTCCTTCCAACTGGCGATTTGAATTTAACCAAAACTGTATTGGTGGTGACTTGTGCGCCTGCCCATTGAACCATTCAGTGCAGACGGCGGTTGATAATATATGATAATTTGCCTCCAATTTGAAAGAAAACCGGGCAACCCAAGCTGTGACTTGCTCATGCAGATATGTGCGGCCTGGTATGTTGATGTAGACCAGGCCGCGAGAGACGGATGGCAAGGACGACCGCATCATCAGAAGCGGCTTAGATAGATGAACCGGACACGGCGTTGTAAGCCGGCACGGACGGGAGAGTATGTGAACTTGTGTTTTGGTAACGAACAAAGTCCATTTTTTCACAAATTCTGTCTTGATAGCCCCCGAGGCTTGAGGCGACTCGAGGAGTCGTCTTCAAGCTCTTTGTTCCTGAAATAAAACACATGAATGCATTACACCGTTCGTGATATATACAACAAAATTAACTAATAATTTTGATGACTTTGTCAACTTGTGTTCAAGTTGTTAATCGTTTGACTCGACTAAGTAGGCTCACGCGTGGACTTTTTTTCGTGGAATATGATATGTTCAAGGTCGACAAAGTCCATGATAACCATCAGAGTCGATTGACAATACCATACCCACTACTTGGTCGGTTACGAGTTGCATCTGACTTAGTAAAGAATGAACATAAAATTATTTCGTTGATATGTAGGGCACCCATGTTTGAACTGTGCATCGTGGCAAATAGTCCTCTTTGGTAACCTTACGACTCAAGTTTATGAGAAGAAATGATAGCCCCCAAGATTAACTCAAAGGTGCCGGATATATTTAATTGGCTGAAAAAAAATGAAATTTAAATGTAAAAGTGACTTAGCTTGTTTTTATGATGTGGCATAAGCCGGCGAAGTAGGAGATGGTCCAGCAGAAGTCGTAAGCAGGTAACATAGATGAGGCATCCACGGCGTTGTACGCCAGTGCGGATAAGCAAGTTGTCCTCCTCGTTTTGAGCCGGCGCGGACGCGAGAACCGGCCGCGAGAGCGGACGGGCAAGTCGTCCATGGTGTTGTAAACCGGTGCGGATGCACGACTCAAGCACAGGCGCAGTCTCAGCTAGTTGATGTAGACCGGGCCGTACGGACGGCAGCTTGTGCGAGTCCACTCCTCGGGTAATATGTCACGGACTATCGCCGGGCGGAATATTGTCAGCCCGTGCTCCATACCCATAGTATAAACCATATTTGTCGTGAATGATTGTCCTGTATGTCCTGTATATAAAAATACACAGACCAAAGTAATTGTTCTTCAAAAAATAATACGTGCTAATAAAATAGACTTTAGATGGATAGCACCTGATTCATTTAGGCCGAAAATAACCCGCCATGAAGTTGATGATCATTAGATGAAACTGTAATCAGTCACGGTGAACCAGCCGCAGTGTATTAAATCGGTGCGGACTGGTGACCCGGCCGTGATGTTTGTAAGTCGACGCGGACAATGAGTCGGCCACATGCACGGACGAATGTAAACCGAACAACGGGGACGGCGATTTGCACGTGTATCCGTCGAGCAGCATGGCACAGACCAACCCTAGTGCAATAATCTTGGTGCGCCCCTTTGCGGCATCTTTGTAACAAATAATGATCCTGCCTAAAAATAGCAAAGACCAGAGTAATTGTTCTTGGAAAAAACATTATTTGTGCTGATAAAATATGTAGGAAGGATAGCACCTCGTAGTATTGTGCAGCGCCGGTAGGCCGGCTTGTCGCGGGTACCCCGAGTTGCATCCACGGTCACAACAGTGGCAGCAGGGCGGAGACGTGGAGCAGTGTAAAATTGGGTACAACTGCTGCACTCATATACAGCACCACTCCGGTGGAATATGCCTTCTTCGGCAACTTGTGATCTGACGGTCCATGAGGCACATAGTACGCCGCTCTCCCGTCGATCTTCATGTCTTGATTGATCGACCAATCACAGGCTGTGGCGGTGGTTTTACCCTTTGTTAATTGTTCTTCACCTACGGAACGACCTCCATCACCAAAGAACTTGGCGGGCTGCGGCAGCGAGGCCCGTAGGTAGAGACAACGGGTTTCAATGGCGATTTGAGAACGCACACGCAGGAGCAAAGTGAGGCGGATTACGATAACGGCGAGACACTTTCGGTCGCTAAGGCTGTAGCGGTGGCTGAAACAGATATCAACTTTCATGGGCCGCTTGCAGTACTGAAACCTGCGGGCGGCGGATTGACTTTAACCCGAGTACGGCTCGTAGCTACTGCGCAGAATTGACCCGGCGAAGCGGGCTGGTAGCCGGAGCACCGAAGAGGCCGCCCATTGGGCTGCAGCCACAAAGTAGCGGCGGGTAAGGCCAGCCATACAGGTGAAGCGACTCAAGATCTGCGGCAACATGCGGCAGAATGGAGGCGAGGCCGGTCGGTAGTCCTTTGTCCAAATATGCATGCTCACGTGAAGCGGTCTCCACCAATAATACCTCCTCAAAATCTAAGTTTTAACATAGGTAGTACTCAAGTACTAGATGGATCACCGATGCGAATACGCAGCCACGCCACATTGCCTTTAGGCAACAAGAGTATAATTTGTTTATTTAGAAGTAGTCCTCCGTGCAACAATGGCAGCAGCTTTTAGCAGCTCAATGTATGAATCCGCCTCGGGTTTGACCCTTGTCCCTGCAGCATATTTTATTGATCTAACTCGGCGACAGCAAGATTTGATCTCCAACTCGGATTCGACGGATCGCGTTGCCCCAGCGATCGCAGATAAAACGCCAAACCTCGTATCCTTCAAATCTAAATCGACTATAAATCCGGATTTAACCAATATGACTCGATGTAGATCCTTCCAAGTAGGTTCCATTGTTAATTGCTGGCCACAGTTTCCATTGTCCAATGTGACCATTGCCGGGACGATTTGACTTGGCTTGGCAACTTGCGTAACCTTGACTCATCTAGATCGAATCTGAACATGTTGTTTTTACCGCTTGTCAACGACGAGATCTTTCTGAAACCGACTTTCATCCGGAAATTCTCGATCTCTGGGAGGATCCTCCAAGAACTCATCACCACCGTCGCGCAGCCCCACGGTGGGCGCCAACTGTCGTGGATTTGTCACGGCAGATGTCCTTAGTGTCGACTTAGTCGCGAGGCCAACGCATCTATGTGGTAGCTTGAGAGGGGTTGAGCGGAATCGAGAGACGCAACACAAGACAGTGATTTAGACAGCTTCGGGCCCCGGGAAACATCATCCGGTAAAAACCCTACATGCTGTTTGAGGCTAGGTCTCATTATCATCACGAGGGAGTCGCCGTAAACCGGCTCTCCTCTTTGTGTCTAGCCCTAAGATTGTTTGCTGTTGCTTGTAGCTTCTAGCTTCTAACTTGTAGCTTCTAACTTCTAACTTGTAGCTTCTAACTTGTCCCTCTTTGGGGAGCCCTGCCCTCCTTATATATGTTTGAAGGGCGGTTTACATGTGGAGTCCTATTAGGATTAGGACTAGTCTATCTCTAATACAAACCGGATACAAGTCCTAGTATTAACTCCTTGTAAGGCAAATATTCCTTTCCTCTTAAACCGGCCCACAATGGTTGAACCGGCCTTCATGAACCGCCAGACAGGCCACCGGTCTTGTTGCTTGCTCGCCCGCTGCGGATTACCAATGAACTATAAATCGTCAGTCTCATGCAGTCATTTGGTGAATCGCCAAGTCCGGCCGGTTTATCCTTCCGGCCTGTTTACACCGCGGGGCATATCCCCGACAAATAGTATAGCAATTATCATCATCACAATGAGTAGTGGGAGCAACATCGTTTGGAAGGGATACCTTTTTACCTTTGTTGCCCCTTCTTTTCCTTTTCTTTTTCACATTATGTGTGGGTTCAACCTTCCTCTTTGAGCTCCTTATTGACGAGATTGTTTGAATAGAAAGCTCCTCCTCGTTACCTGATTCATCATAAGAAATAATAGGAGGATATTGGGAAGTCTCTTCCCTTTCATTAGTATTCTCATCATCTTCTATTTGCTTTCTTTTCTTTAGGTGATTGGCAATATAAGGATTTTCAATGCAATTCTCCGCACAAAACATATAAATCTTTTCTAGATCAATATCAAGGAAATGCTCAAGATTAAATTCTGGAATATGCTTAGTTAAATGTTTCAACTCTTCATAACCCAAAAGCAAACTAAGTTCAATATAATGTGCAAGGGTAATCAAGTTATCACAATTTTTGGACACGATTCGATCATGAAACAATTTGCATCGGAGATGTAAATGACCACGTTCATTGCAAAGTTCACAAGTACGGCAAAGGAAATTTAAATTTTCAGCACTCACATCTAGCCTTTCTTGCAACAATTTAGTTTCTAAATGCTTATGCCTCTTGCAATATATATCTTCTCTATTTGGTGTGTTCATGCAAACATGCACTCCACAAAAGTTGACATGCTCATAAGAGATATTTTCATCATGACTAGAGCAATTATCATTAATACTACGGATATACAAGGAGTTTCTACTAAAAACATTGCAATCATGCTCATCATTCAAAGATTCAGTACCAAGCATTTTAATGCACTCTTCTTCTAGCACTTGAGCACAATTTTCCTTTCCATCAAACTCACGAAAGATATTAAAAAGATGAAGCGTATGATACAAACTCAATTCCATTTTGGGTAGTTTTCTTTTATAAACTAAACTAGTGATAAACCAAGAAACAAAAAGATTCGATTGCAAGATCTAAAGATATACCTTCAAGCAGTCACCTCCCCGGCAATGGCACCAGAAAAGAGCTTGATGTCTACTACACAAACTTCTTCTTGTAGATGTTGTTGGGCCTGAAGTGCACAGGTTTGTAGGACTGTAGCAAATTTCCCTCAAGTGGATGACCTAAGGTTTATCAATCCGTGGGAGGCGTAGGATGAAGATGGTCTCTCTCAAACAACCCTGCAACCAAATAACAAAGAGTCTCTTGTGTCCCCAACACACCCAATACAATGGTAAATTGTATAGGTGCACTAGTTCGGCGAAGAGATAGTGATACAAGTGCAATATGGATGGTAGATAAAGGTATTTATAATCTGAAAATATAAAAACCGCAAGGTAACTAATGATAAAAGTGAGCGTAAACGGTATTCCAATGATAGGAAACAAGGCATAGGGTTCATACTTTCACTAGTGCAAGTTCTCTCAACAATAATAACATAGATAGATCATATAACAATCCCTCAACATGCAACAAAGAGTCACTCCAAAGCCACTAATAGCGGAGAACAAACGAAGAGATTATGGTAGGGTACGAAACCACCTCAAAGTTATTCTTTTTGATCGATCTATTCAAGAGTTCGTAGTAAAATAACACAGAGCTATTCTTTCTGCTCGATCCATCATAGAGTTCATACTAGAATAACACCTTAAGACACAAATCAACCAAAACCCTAATGTCACCTAGATACTCCATTGTCACCTCAAGTATCTGTGGGCATGATTATACGATATGCATCACACAATCTCAGATTCATCCAACCAACACAAAGTACTTCAAAGAGTGCCCCAAAGTTTCTACCGGAGAGTCAAGAAAACGTGTGCCAACCCCTATGCGTAGGTTCATGGGCAGAACCCGCAAGTTGGTCACCAAAACGTACGTCAAGTGGCACGTGATATCCCATTGTCACCACAGATAAACACGGCAAGACATACATCAAGTGTTCTCAAATCAAAGACTCAATTCGATAAGATAACTTCAAGAGGGAAACTCAATTCATCACAAGAGAGTAGAGGGGAGAGAAACATCATAAGATCCAAATATAATAGCAAAGCTCGCGATACATCAAGATCGTGCCATAGAGAGAACACGAGAGAGAGAGAGAGATCAAACACATAGCTACTGGTACATACCCTCAGCCCCGAGGGTGAACTACTCCCTCCTCGTCATGGATAGCGCCGGGATGATGACGATGGCCACCGTGATGGGTTCCCCCTCTGGCAGGGTGCCGGAACGGACTCCTGAGATGTTTTTGGTGCCTACAGAGGCTTGCGGCGGCGGAACTCCCGATCTATCTTGATATTCGATGTTTTTAGGGTACGTAGGCTTATATAGGCGAAAGAAGTCGGTCGGGAGGTGCTCGAGGGGCCCACGAGACAGGGGGCGCGCCCAGTAGTGGGGGGAGCCCCCTATCTCCTGGCCTCCTCGAGGATCTTCTGACGTGAACTCCAAGTCTCCAGGATGATATTCTTCCCAAAAATCACGTTGCCGAAGGTTTCATTCCGTTTGGACTCCGTTTGATATTCCTTTTCTTCCAAATACTGAAATAGACAATAAAATAGCAATATGGGCTGGGCCTCCGGTTAATAGGTTAGTCCCAAAAGTAATATAAAAGTGTATAATAAAGCCCATAATCATTCAAAACAGATAATAATATAGCATGAATGCTTCATAAATTATAGATACATTGGAGACGTATCACTGCTCCTCAAAGACACTAGGCTCCCGGAGGAGTCGCCGGACACCCTCTTGGCAATGTCGTCCGCCTCCTTGTTCATGTCGCGCGGTACGTGCTGCAACTCCAATCCTAAGAATTGCTTCTCAATTTTGCGTACCTCCTCGAGGTATGCCTCCATGTGCTCGTCCTTTGGCGTGTACTCCTTGTTGGAGAAGTTGACGAGGAGCTAGGAGTCGCCCCTCATGGTGAGGCGCCTAACCCCTAGGGCAACTACGGCCTTGAGCCTGGCAATCAGACCTTCGAATTCGGCGATGTTGTTGGAGACCTTCTCGCCATGCTGGAAGCAGAGCTGCACGACATAGTAGAGCTTGTCTTGGTGGGAGAGTGATACGTCTCCAATGTATCTATAATTTTTTATTGTTCCATGCTATTATGTTACCCGTTTTGGATGTTTTTGGGCTTTACTTTGCACTTTTATATCATTTTTGGGACTAACCTACTAACCGGAGGCCCTGCCCGTATTGCTGTTTTTTGCCTATTTCAGTGTTTCGAAGAAAACGAATATCAAACGGAGTCCAAACAGAATGAAACCTTCGGGAGCGTGATTTTTGGAACAAACGTGACCCAGAGGACTTGGAGTGGAAGTCAAGAAATAAACGAGGTGGCCACGGCGGTGGAGGGCGCGCCCGCCCCCTACTAGGCGCGCCCCCTGTCTCGTGGGCCCCTCGGGCATCCACCGACCTACTTCTTCCTCCTATATATACCCATGTACCCCGAAAACATCAGAAGCGATCCCCAAAAACTATTTCCACTGCCGTAACCTTCTGTATCCGCGAGATCCCATCTTGGAGCCTTCACCGGCGCTCCGACGGAGGGGAATCGACCATGGAGGGTTTCTACATCAACACCATAGCCTCTCCGATGAGTTGTGAGTAGTTTACCACAGACCTTCGGGTCCATAGTTATTAGCTAGATGGCTTCTTCTCTCTCTTTGAATCTCAATACCATGTTCTCCTTGATCTTCTTGGAGATCTGTTTGATGTAACTCTTTTTGCGGTGTGTTTGTCGAGATCCGATGAATTGTGGGTTTATGATCAAGTTTATCTATGAGAAATATTTGAATCTCCTCTGAATTCTTTTATGTGTGATTAAGTTATCTTTGCAAGTCTCTTCGAATTATCAGTTTGGTTTGGCCTACTAGATTGATATTTCTTGCAATGGGAGAAGTGCTTAGCTTTGAGTTCAATCTTGCGGTGTCCTTTCCCAGTGATAGCAGGGGCAGCAAGGCACATATTGTATTGTTGCCATCGAGGATAAAAAGATGGGGTTTATATCATATTGCATGAGTTTATCATTCTACATCATGTCATCTTTCTTAATGCGTTACTCTGTTCTTTATGAACTTAATACTCTAGATGCATGCTGGATAGCGGTCGATGTGTGGAGTAATAGTAGTAGATGCAGGCAGGAGTCGGTCTACTTGTCACGGACGTGATGCCTATATACATGATCATGCCTAGATAATCTCATAATTATTCGCTTTTCTATCAATTGCTCGTCAGTAATTTGTTCACCCACCGTAATACTTATGCTATCTTGAGAGAAGCCACTAGTGAAACCTATGGCCCCCGGGTCTATCTCTTATCATATAAGCTTTCAATCTACTTTTATTTGCATCTTTACCTTTCCAATCTATATTATAAAATACCAAAAATATATTTATCTTATCATATTATCTCTATCAGATCTCACTTTCGCAAGTGGTAGTGAAGGGATTGACAACCCCTTTATTGCGTTGGTTGTGAGTTCTTGTTTGTTTGTGTAGGTGCGTGGGACTTTTGAGGAGCCTCCTACTGGATTGATACCTTGGTTCTCAAAAACTAAGGGAAATACTTACGCTACTATTGCTGCATCACCCTTTCCTCTTCAAGGAAAACCAACGCAAGCTCAAGACGTAGCAAGAAGGATTTCTGGCACCGTTGCCAGGGAGGTCTTCACTCTAGTCAAGACATACCAAGTACCCATCACAAACTCATCTCCCTCGCATTTACATTATTTTCCATTTGCCTCTCGTTTTCCTCTCCCCCACTTCACCCTTGCCATTTTATTCGCCCTCTCTTTCCCAATCTCCTCTCTCTTTTGCTTGCCCTCTTCTTCTTCCTCGCTTTTGTTTGCCATTATGTCTGAAATTTGGGAGATTATCGTCGATATGGACAATAATGATAACCAGGAAAATTCAGATGCTCCTGCTGAAGAACCCCCTATCTTGCATACTAAAAAGTTTCAAATCAGTAGTGGTAACATTATTGGAAAAGGGGTTATTCAAGATTTATTTACTTGTACCGGTGCTTTACCTTCTATGGGTGGTTCTATTCTTCATAGAACTAGTAGTATTGCGGATGCTATCGCTATGCTTGTAATTAAGCTTGAAAGACAATTTATGCATATGCATCCTTGCATACAAAGAATTTTCCTGGAATTTTCTAATATTGAGCACTCTTCTATTAAGCGCGCCGCTACTATCTTTTTGGCACATGAGTTTGGATTTATAATAAAATAGGCCAAAGAAATCTTTGCGCACTATAGGGTGGACGCCGGCCGTCCTCCCATAGAGGCGATCCTCTTTGATCAAGAGGAAATTAGGCGTTTTCAATCTTTGGACTATGTTGCTTTTAATGAAAACATTAGGAAAAAGGTTCCTACCAATGTCCTAGTTGATAGAATTTTCGAACTTAATAATGATTTTGCTCTTTGAAATAATGAGCTAGGATACTCCCTTGAGTATAGGCTCATGGAATTCTGCCAAAAGAATGCTTATAATGATGAATTAGTTATGCAATATGAAGGGCCAAAGGAGGAACCCATTCCTCCTGTGATTGATCTTGGGGACTTTTGTCCCATTAAATTTAGCCCTTTTGGTTACTTTTTCTTGCCTCGAAGAAAACTTGCTGCTGAACGTAGAGAATATATGAGTTTTCGTGATCTATCTTATTATTATGGCACTACTTAGATCTATCCTTGCTTTTATGCCTAGCTAGGGGCGTTAAACGATAGCGCTAGTTGGGAGACAACCCAATTTTATTTCTGTTTTTTGTTTTTGCTTCTGTTTAGTAATAAATTTTGCATCTACCTTCTGTTTAGATGTGTTTTTATGTTTTAATTAGTTTTTGTGCCAAGTAGAACCTATAGGATAACCTATGGTGATAGTTAATTTGATTCTGCTGAAAAACAGAAACTTTGCGTGCACAAAAATAATTTTAGTAATTCACAGAAACGTGATTTTGCATTGATTCTTTTTCTGTAGATAAATAGACAAATTTACCATGACTTCCTATTTTGGTAGAATTTTTAGAGTTTCAAAAGTATTCGAGAGTTACAGATTGCTACAGACTGCTCAGTTTTTGACAGATGCTGTTTTTCGTGTGTTGTTTGCTTATTTTGATGCATCTATGGCTAGTATGTAAGGGTATGAACCATATAGAACTTGGAATACAGTAGGTTTAACACCAATATAAATAAAGAATGAGTTCATTACAGTACCTTATGTGGTGGTTTTTCTTTCTTTCACTAACAGAGCTTATGAGATTTCCTGTTGAGTTTTGTGTTGTGAAGTTTTCAAGTTTTGGGTAAAGATTTGATGGACTATGGAATAAGGAATGGCAAGAGCCTAAACTTGGGGATGCCCATGGCACCCCAAGATATTCAATAATAGCCAAAATCCTAAGCTTGGGGATGCCCCGGAAGGCATCCCCTCTTTCGTCTTCGTTTATCGGTAACTTTACTTGGAGCTATATTTTTATTCGCCACATGATATGTGTTTTGCTTGGAGCATCTTGTATGATATTAGTATTTGATTTTTAGTATACCACAATCATCCTTTCTGTACACACCTTTTGGTAGAAACCCACTTGATTGGAATTTATTAGAATACTCTATGTGCTTCACTTATATCTTTTGAGCTAGATAGTTTTTGCTCTAGTGCTTCACTTAAATCTTTTAGAGCACGGCCGTGGCTTAATTTTGAAGAAATTGTTGATCTCTCATGCTTCACTTATATTATTTTGAGAGTCTCTTAGAACAGCATGGTATTTGCTATGGTTATAAAATTGGTCCTAGAATGATGAGCATCCAAGTTGGGTATAATAAAAACTATCATAGGAAGTGAATTGGATGCTATGACCAATTTGATACTTGATAATTGTTTTGAGATATGGAGGTAGTGATATTAGAGTCATGCTAGTTGGGTGATTATGAATTTAAAGAATTCTTGTGTTGAAGTTAGCAAGTCCTGTAGCATGCACGTATGGTGAAAGTTGTGTAACAAATTTGAAACACGAGGTTTTCTTAGATTGTGCATCCTTATGACTGGCAGTCGGGGACGAGCGATGGTATTTTCCTACCAATCTATCCCCCTAGGAGCATGCGCGTAGTGCTTGGTTTTTGATGACTTGTAGATTTTTGCAATAAGTATATGAGTTCTTTTTGACTAATGTTGAGTCCATGGATTATACGCACTCTCACCCTTCCATCATTGCTAGCCTCTTCGGTACCATGCATTGCCCTTTCTCACCTTGAGAGTTGGTGCAAACTTCGTCGGTGCATCCAAACCCCATGATATGATACGCTCTATCACAC
Source organism: Aegilops speltoides (assembly GCA_021437245.1). Classification (NCBI taxonomy): domain Eukaryota; kingdom Viridiplantae; phylum Streptophyta; class Magnoliopsida; order Poales; family Poaceae; genus Aegilops; species Aegilops speltoides. Next base: position 323,393,139 of record CM038144.1, on the reverse strand, counting down.
ATAAACCTCCTTATATCTTCCTCAAAACAGCCACCATACCTACCTATTATGGCATTTCCATAGCCATTCCGAGATATATTGCCATGCAACTTTCCACCGTTCCGTTCATCATCATGACACGCATCATCATTGTCATATTGCCTTGCATGATCATGTAGTTGACATCGTATTTGTGGCAAAGCCACCATGCATAATTTTTCATACATGTCACTCTTGATTCATTGCCCATCCCGGTACACCGCCGGAGGCATTCATACAGAGCCATATCTTGTTCTAGTTTTGGGTTGTAATTCATTAGTTGTTAATAAAAAGAAGTGTGATGATCATCATTATTAGAGCATTGTCCCCAAAAAAAGGCCAAAAAAAAGAAAGGCCAAATAACAAAAAAAAGCAAAAATAAAGGCCAAATAAAAAAGGCCCAAAAAAAGAAAAAAAAGGGGGCAATGGTACTATCTTTTTTTTCCACACTTGTGCTTCAAATTAGCACCATGTTCTTTATTTAGAGAGTCTCATATGTTATCACTTTCATATACTAGTGGAAAATTTTCATTATAGAACTTGGCTTGTATATCCCTACGATGGGCTTCCTCAAAATGCCCTGGGTCTTCGTGAGCAAGCAAGTTGGATGCACACCCACTAGTTTCTTTTGTTGAGCTGTCATACATTTATAGCTCTAGTGCATCCATTGCATGGCAATCCCTACTCCTCATGTTGGCATCAATTGATGGGCATCTCCATAGCTCGTTGATTATCCTCGTCAATGTGAGACTTTCTCCCTTTTTGTCTTCTCCACACAATCCCCATCATCATATTCTATTCCACCCATAGTGCTATATCCATGGCTCACGCTCATGTATTGCGTGAAAGTTGAAAAAGTTTGAGATTATTTAAGTACGAAACAATTGCTTGGCTTGTCATTGGGGGTGTACAAGATGGGAGCATTTTTGTGTGACGAAAATGAAGTATGACCTAACTATATGATTTTGTAGGGATGAACTTTCTTTAGCCATGTTAGTTTGAGAAGACATGATTGCTTTGATTAGTATGCTTGAAGTATTACTATTTCTTATGTCAATATGAACTTTTATTTTGAATCATTTAGATCTGAACATTCATGCCACAATAAAGAAAATTACATTGAGAATTATGCTAGGTAGCATTCCACATCAAAAATTCTGTTTTTATCATTTACCTACTCGAGGATGAGCAGGAATTAAGCTTGGGGATGCTTGATACGTCTCCACCGTATCTATAATTTTTTATTGTTCCATGCTATTATATTACCCGTTTTGGATGTTTATGGGCTTTACTTTACACTTTTATATCATTTTTGGGACTAACCTACTAACCGGAGGCCCAGCCCGTATTGCTTTTTTTTTTTGCCTATTTCAGTGTTTCGAAGAAAGAGAATATCAAACGGACTCCAAACGGAATGAAACCTTCGGGAGAGTGATTTTTGGAATGAACGTGACCCAGAGGACTTGGAGTGGAAGTCAAGAAATAAATGAGGCAGCCATGAGGGTGGAGGGCGGCCCCCTACTGGGCGCGCCCCTGTCTCGTGGGCCCCTCGGGCGTCCACCGACCTACTTCTTCCTCCTATATACCCATGTACCCCGAAAACATCAGAAGAGACCACGAAAAACTATTTCCACCGCCGTAACCTTCTGTATCCGCGAGATCCCATCTTGGAGCCTTCGTCGGCGCTCCGCCGGAGGGGGAATCGACCGCGGAGGGCTTCTACATCAACACCATAGCCTCTCCGATGAGTTGTGAGTAGTTTACCATAGACCTTCGGGTCCATAGTTATTAGCTAGATGGCTTCTTCTCTCTCTTTGAATCTCAATACCATGTTCTCCTTGATCTTCTTGGAGATCTATTTGATGTAACTCTTTTTGCGGTGTGTTTGTCGAGATCCGATGAATTGTGGGTTTATGATCAAGTTTATCTATGAGAAATATTTGAATATCCTCTGAATTATTTTATGTGTGATTAAGTTATCTTTGCAAGTCTCTTCGAATTATCAGTTTGGTTTGGCCTACTAGATTGATCTTTCTTGCAATGGCAGAAGTGCTTAGCTTTGGGTTCAATCTTGTAGTGTCCTTTCCCAGTGACAGCAGGGGCAGCAAGGCACATATTGTATTGTTGCCATCAAGGATAAAAAGATGGGGTTTATATCATATTGCATGAGTTTATCCCTCTACATCATGTCATCTTTCTTAATGCGTTACTCTGCTCTTTATGAACTTAATACTCTAGATGCATGCTGGATAGCGGTCGATGTGTGGAGTAATAGTAGTAGATGTAGGCAGGAGTCGATCTACTTGTCACACACGTGATGCCTATATACGTGATCATGCCTAGATAATCTCATAATTATTCGCTTTTCTATCAATTGCTCGACAGTAATTTGTTCACCCACCGTAATACATATGCTATATTGAGAGAAGCCACTAGTGAAACCTATGGCCCCCGGGTCTATCTCTTATCATATAAGCTTTCAATCTACTTTTATTTGCATCTTTACTTTTCCAATCTATATTATGAAATACCGAAAATATATTTATCTTATCATATTATCTCTATCAGATCTCACTTTCGCAAGTGGCAGTGAAGGGATTGACAACCCCTTTATTGCGTTGTTGCGAGTTCTTGTTTGTTTGTGTAGGTGTGTGGGACTTTTGAGGAGCCTCCTACTTGGTTCTCAAAAACTAAGGAAAATACTTACGCTACTATTGCTGCATCACCCTTTCCTCTTCAAGGAAAACCAATGCAAGCTCAAGACGTAGCAGTGAGATGAGCACGACTCCAACCCCCACGCCTTGTTGTCTCCGCCTACCACCTAGATGGATTCCGTGTATGCTCAGAAGAACTCAGTAGGGTCCGTCGCGCCATCGTAACGCGGCGGTAGCTCTGGCCTGAACTTCGGGGGCCACCGCACCTATCGCAAGGCGGAGGAGAAAGCTCGGAGGCCTGCGACGCCTCGGAACGTGCCTGGTGGACCGACGGAAAGGGCGGCGCCTGCCATGGAGACCGAGCGGCAAGGGTGAAGTGTATTTGATGAAGAGGTTGACCTTCGACACGCCCCTACCTGGCGCACCAAATGTCGGATCTCGGGCTCCGTAGACCCAAGAAAGGTTTGAACTCAGGGGTGTGTGCGAAGAACTCAACCTCTCAAGCCGATCAACTCGCTGCTCTCACGACCTAGCTCGATGAACGGGAAGGAAATGGACACGGCAGTTTACCCAGGTTCGGGGGACCTTGTGATGTAAAACTCTACTCCTACTTTGTGGTGGATTGGCCTCGCGGGGGCTGAGGATGAACTATTACAAGGGGGAGAACAGTCTCAGGAGGCTTGTTCTCATGATGAGCTCTAGGGATTCAGTCTCCAGGGGTCTGATCTCTCAAGGACGTGATCCCTTTCTACAGTGGTGGCTAGGCTATATTTATAGTGGCCTTGGTCCTCTTCCCTCAAAACATAGGCGGGAAGGGATCCCACAGTGGCCAATTTTGAAAGGGGACGAGTAGTACATCTTATCCTAACGAAAGGTGGTCTTTGCCTGCAAACCTTCTGATGGTGACGTCATTGTGGGCTTGATGATGACATACATCCAGCCGTTCTGGCGGCCCTTGTCTTGTTGCACGCAAACGGCAACCTTTGGTTGATTCCTTGGGACTCTGCACCTGTGCTTGCCTCCTTAGCACCAAAGAGGAAACCTGCCGCTCTGTGGCCGCTGGCGCACACCTGGCCTTGGTCGTCATGGCTGATGTCACCTTAGCCTCATGAGGTGAGGGCTTGCATAGAAATCTCTGCTCCTCAGGAGGCCGCCTGGGAAGGCCATTTCTTCAGGAGGTCTTGATGTCGTCCGCCTCGCGAGGCTTGGCCCCTGGCGAGGGTCTTGTCTTGTTGCTAATGAAGATGGGCCATACCAGGCCGTCGATGGGGCCACGCCGTGGGCCGCAGGCAGGCAAGTCTGGGTACCCTGGTTCCCAGAACGCTGACATACACGGTTTGTTAGTTCGCATAATATAGCTATCCTTGAGATAATATCTCTCCCAAAATGTGTTAGCTTTACATTTGGCATAAGGAATTGCAAACAAAGTATCATGCACATACAAGTCTTCAGTGTGCTCAAAGTCAATAACATTAAATTCAAGTTGAGTAACTAACATGCACTTGCGGGAAAGAGCATCCACTACTACATTCTCTTTTCCCTTAATGTAGTTTATCATATAAGGAAAAAATTCAATGAATTCACTCCATTTGGCATGTCGTTTATTCAACTTGGTTTGACCTTTAAGGTACTTGAGCATTTCATGATCCGTGTGGAGGAAAAATTCATGAGGCCGGAGATAATGCTCCCAAACATGCAAAAATCTCACTAAATCATACAACTCTTTGTCATATATGGGATAATTAAGTTGTGCGTCGGAAAGTTTTTCACTAAAATATGCAATGGGTTGCGTTTCTTGTAGCAACACGCCACCTATGCCATTACCACTAGCGTCGTAATGCACTTCAGAAGTTTTATGAGAATTTGGTAAGGGAAGTAATGGAGCATGTGTAAGCAAGTTCTTAAGCTACTCAAATGCGGTAGCTTGAGAGGGTCCCCATACAAAGGGTGTTCTTCTTACTCAAATCATGTAAAGGTGATGCAATAGTGCTAAAATCCTTAACAAATCGACGATAGAAAGTGGCTAGGCCAAGGAAACTACGCAGTTTTTACAAATTGGTTGGTTGTGGCCAAGTTGAAGGCAATCTTAGACTCATCAATGTGAGCACCCTTAGAAGAGACAACAACGCCCAAGAAAACAAGCTTATCAACAGAGAAGTCCATTTTTCCATATTCGCATAAAGTCGCTCATTTCTAAGAACTCACAATATGTCTCTAAGATGTTTGGCGTGATATTCAAGAGATTTACTAAATACAAGGATATCATGAAAATATACCACAACACAAATGCCAATATATTTGCGAAGGACATGATGCATGACACGCATAAATGTGCTAGGTTCTTGAGATAAGCCCGTAGACATGACTAGCCATTCGTATAGACCAAACTTGGTTTTAAAGCCATTTTCCATTCGTCGCCCTCTTGCATGCGAATTTGATAATAGTCACTTTTAAGGTCAAGTTTGAGAAAATGGTGGCTCCACTAAGTTCATCTAGCATGTCATCAAGGTGTGGAATGGGGGTGTCTGTAACGAATGGTGATAGCGTTGATGGGACGACAATCAGAACACATGCAAAAACTACCATCTTTCTTAGGCACAAGTATGACCGGAACGACACATGGGCTTAGGCTCTTGCATACTTACCCTTTTTCCATGAGATCTTGTACTTGCCTTTGTATTTATTTTCTCTCGTCGGGATTGACACGGTATGGTGCCTTGTTTGATTGGGGTGCGCCGGGAATGAGGTCGATGCGGTGCTCGATGCCACAGAGTGGAGGAAGTCCTAGAGGTAGCTCATCGGGGAACACGGTTGTGAATTCCTGTAATAGATGAGACAACACCAAAGGTAGATGTTGTGAAGTATTAGTCCTCATCGCTTCATCTTTGCACATAAGTACAAACTGAAGAACACTCAATGGGCTCTCACTCACATCCCTTATGTCTCTTTTAGTGGCTAAAAGCACTAAGTTTTTCTTGTCGCTCATCGTGGAGTCTCTCAATTTTGGTTGTTGGCGCTCACTCTCTTCGTGGTGGTTCGCTCGCTCATTATTCTCTCCACGATGGCTCGATGCTTGCTTGTCGGCCACCACTTGACTTGGCGACATAGGTAAAAGCACATACTCCTTGCCTTTCATCTTGAAGCTATGGTGACTGGTTCGTCCATTGTGGATGACGCTGCAGTCAAATTGGTAAGGTCTTCCTAGGAGGAGATGGCACATGGACATAGGAACCATGTCACCCTCCAATGTGTCTTCATATGCACCAATCTTTAAGGAGACTTGAATGGTGTGCTCCACTTGAATGGTGCCGGAGTCACTTAGACATTGGACCTTATAGGGGTGCAGGTGCTTCATCTTGACCAATTGTAGCTTGGAGCATAATTCTTCGCTTGCCGAATTGTGGCAACTTCCGTCATCGATGATGACCTTGATGGAACGCCCTTGGATGCCCGCTTTGTATGGAAGATATGGCATCATTGGTCTTCATCTTGTTGGTGTTGAAGTGTCAAGACCTTGGAGACAACTAGAGTGGGTCTCAAATTATTGTCATAAAGACTTGAGCGTCCTCATCTTCATTCACTTGGCTGTGCATGTCCACATTCTCAAGTGCTTGCATTTCTTCATCGCTCATGGAGTCGCAGGTGTCGTCAACATTGGCGATCATGGTGCGTCGTGTGGGACATTCACATGTCTTTTGTCCACGGCCTTGGTGAGTGAAACATTGGATGGAACTTGTCTTGGCGGTAGCATCTATCCGTTGGAGTAGTTGTTGATGAAGCTCTTGGCTTGTAGTTTCTTGTAGTAGGACGACTCAAAGAATTCAATGATTGCTTGGAACTTTACTTGTTGCTGTTTGTGGGTGTAGCTTGAGTAGTTGTTGGAGGTGTTGTAGTTGTGCAAGCATGGGAGTAGGATTCGTAGTTCTTGGAAGAGTACTTGGAGTACTTGAAGTCATCTTGCACTTGTCGCTCCGCTTTGGTCCCTTGGTGCACTAGCTCGAGGAGGTTGGAGTATGGTTGGCAGTCGACAATCTTCTTGATTGGATGGTTGAGTCCATTCCAGAAACGCGCCATATTTTGCTCGTCGTCTTCCTTGACATTGGCTCGAATCATGGCAATCTCTATTTCTTTATAGTAATCTTCAACCGACTTTGTGCCTTGCTTGAGGAGTTGCAACTTTTTGAAGAGATCACATCTATAGTGTGTAGGCACAAAACAGGCTCTCATGACATCCTTCATCTGAGTCCAAGTCGTGATGGGTGATTTACCTTTCTCTTGGCATAGTTGATGACTTGCTCCCACCAAATGAGAACATAATCTTGGAACTCAAGTGACGCCATGACTACCTTCTCTTCCTCATCATAGTTGTGAATACAAAATATCTTGTCCACTTTTAAGGCCCATGAGAGGTAGTCTTCGGAACCAGTGCTTCCAGAGAACTTAGGCATATTCAACTTGAGCTTGTCATAGAGTTGCTGCTCATTGTGATTGTTGCGAGGACGATGCTGCTCTTACCTTGGAGGTGGGTCTTCAACCTCTTGCTCCACTCGATTAGCTTGATGTTGAGGGCGAGGTAGTCGTGCCTGGTTCCTCCTTTCCTCAAGATGCGCGGCTTACTCTAGTCTCACTTGGCGGAGTGCCTCTTCTTCTTCGCGCACGCAATGGTTGCGTTCGTTGATGGTGCAAGTCAAACCCTAATTTGATGATCTTTTCACACTTGGAGGGGGAAAAGGGGGAAACCAACAAGAACAACAAGGGGAATCACTTAAACAAACCCAAATCACACATCCACTAAAATAGCATACATGAGATCCCAAGCATAACATGAACATCAAGGGAAAATAGCACAAAGGTAAGGTTCTTCCCAAATCCAAAGGGATGAGGTCTTGATGATAGTCTTCTCCACAAGGGAGGTCTTGATATCCACTTGGGGATCTTCTCCTAAGAGCTCTTGATCTCCAAGAGGAGGGGTAGATGAGCAAAGCCCTCTCTAGAATACCTCAATATACTTTGCTAACCATAGTTTGTCCAAGTGAATGGGTATTTGTAGTCTAGGGGGAGAGAGGGATACATGGGCCAAGGCCTGAGTTGTTGCGCACAAACAAGCTCCGGACGTCCGGAAGTTACCGGTCCAGTGGTATCTTGCGAGGGACCGGTCGTCCAGTATGGGTTAGACATCAAATGTTTCGACTCGGGTACGGCGTTATCCGATTTTCTGAGGATGTCGAACGTCTGGAGGCTCGGTCATCCGAAGGGTGCGGTCTTCTGATGTTTTTGTACTGGACATGTTGCACCAGATTTCCCAAGAAGCTCGGTCGTCCGGCCGTTGGGACTTGTGGGACGTCTGGTACTTGCCGGTCTTCCGGGCGCTATAGAATTCGTCGGCTGGGTCTTCTCGCTAGTTGATCATCAGGGCGCTGGACATCTAGTAAGTACCAATCGTCTGGTGGATGTAGCTTGCCGGCAGCTCCTTCTCTTGCTTCTCGCGCTTGGCATCCTCGTCGTCTTGTCCGTTGTTCATAGTGTTGGGAAACATAGCATGCAATTTCAAAAAAATTCCTACGCTCATGCAAGATCTATCTAGGTGATGCATACCAACGACAGGGGGAGAGTGTGTCTACATACCCTCGTAGACTGAAATCGCAAGCATTTTACAACGCAGTTGATGTAGTCGAATTTCTTCTCGTTCCGACCGATCAAGCACTGAACATACGCACCTTTGAGTTCTGCACATGTTCAACTGGATGTCGTCCCTCGAACTCTTGATCCAGCAGAGTGTCGAGGAAGTAGATGCGTTCCATCAACACGACGGCATGGTGACGGTGATGGTGAAGTGATCCGTGCAGGGCTTTGCCTAAGCACTACGAGAATATGACAAGAGGCGTAAACTATGGAGGGGGGCACCGCACACGGCTAACACTAGTTGATGTTGTGTTCTAGGCGCCCCCCCCCCATGTATATATAGGTGGGAGGGGGAGGGGAACAGACTTGGGGCGCCCCAAGTAGGAGGAATCCTACTTGGGGGCTTAGTCCAATTCGCCCCCCACCTACCATATTTTCCGGAGGGGGAAGGAAGGAGGAGACAGGAGGGAAGGAAGGAGGAGAGAGGAGGGAAGGAAGGGGGAGGTCGAATCCCTCCCCTTCCTTCTCTCTTCCCTCTTTCCTTCCTCCTCTGGTTCAACCCATATGGGGGGCACAGCAGCCCCAGCTGGCTGCTGCGTTTCTCCTCTTGGATTAGGCCCATATCTTTGCCGGGGGGGGGGGGGGTGCCCGGAACCCCTTCTGCTAACCCGATATATATGTAGCCGGTACACTTCGAAACACTTCTAGTGTCTGAACTGAAGGAAATATGCCCTAGAGGCAATAATAAAGTTATTATTCATTTCCTTATTTCATGATAAATGTTTATTATTCATGCTAGAATTGTATTAACCGGAAACTTAGTACATGTGTGAATACATAGACAAACATAATGTCACTAGTATGCCTCTACTTGACTAGCTTGTTGAATCAAAGATGGTTAAGTTTCCTAGCCATAGACATGAGTTGTCATTTGATTAACGGGATCACATCATTAGAGAATCATGTGATTGACTTGACCCATTCCGTTAGCTTAGCACTTGATCGTTTAGTTTGTTGCTATTGCTTTCTTCATGACTTATACATGTTCATATGACTATGAGATTATGCAACTCCCGTTTACCGGAGGAACACTTTGTGTGCTACCAAACGTCACAACATAACTGGTGATTATAAAGGTGCTCTACAAGTGTCTCCGAAGGTACTTGTTGAGTTGGCGTATTTCGAGATTAGGATTTGTCACTCCGATTGTTGGAGAGGTATCTCTGGGCCTCTTGGTAATGCACATCACTATAAGCCTTGCAAGCAATGTGACTAATGAGTTAGTTGCGGGATGATGCATTACATAATGAGTAAAGAGACTTTCTGGTAACGAGATTGAACTAGGTATTGAGATACCAACGATCGAATCTCGGGCAAGTAACATACCAATGACAAAGGGAACAACGTATGTTGTTATGCGGTTTGACCAATAAAGATCTTCTTGGAATATGTAGGAGCCAATATGAGCATCCAGGTTCCGCTGTTGGTTATTGATCGAAGACGTGTCTCGGCCATGTCTACATAGTTCTCGAACCCGTAGGGTCTGCACGCTTAACGTTCGGTGACGATTTATATTATGAGTTATGTGTTTTGATGTAATGAAGGTAGTTCGGAGTCCCGGATGAGATCGGGGACATGACGAGGAGTCTCGAAATGGTCGAGACATAAAGATCGATATATTGGACGACTATATTCGGACATCGGAAAGGTTCCGAGTGATTCGGGTATTTATCAGAGTACCGGGGAGTTACGGGAATTCTCCGGGGAGTATATGGGCCTTATTGGGCTTTAGGGGAAAGAGAGAGGGGAGGCTCCGCGCCCCCAAGGCCTAGTCTGAATTGGACTAGGGGGAGGGGCTGCGCCCCCTCCTTCCTTCCCTTCTCTTTTCCCTTTCCTCGACTCCTACTCCTACTACACGGAAGGGGGGGATCCTACTCCCGGTGGGAGTAGGACTTCCCAGGGCGCGACATAGAGAGGGCCGGCCCCTCCCCTCCTCCACTCATTTATATACAGGGAGGGGGCACCCCATGGACACAGAAGTTGATCTGCTGATCTCTCTCAGCCGTGTGCGTTGCCCCCCTCCACCATATTCCACCTCAGTCATATCGTAGTGGTGCTTAGGCGAAGCCCTGCGTCGGTAGCAACATCATCACCGTCATCACGCCGTCGTGCTGACGGAACTCTCCCATGAAGCTCTGCTAGATCGGAGTTCACGAGACGTCATCGAGCTGAACGTGTGCTGAACTCGGAGGTGCCATACGTTCAGTACTTGGATCGGTCGGATCATGAAGACGTACGACTACATCAACCGCGTTGTGCTAACGCTTATGCTTTCGGTCTACGAGGATACGTGGACTCACTCTCCCCACTCATTGCTATGCATCATCATGATCTTGCGTGTGCGTAGGAATTTTTTTGAAATTACTATGTTCCCCAACAGTGGTATCAGAGCCAGGTTTATGCGTAGATGTTATATGCACGAGTAGAACACAAGTGAGTTGTGGGCGATACAAGTCATACTGCTTACCAGCATGTCATACTTTGGTTCGGCGGTATTGTTGGATGAAGCGACCCGGACCAACATTACGCATACGCTTACGCGAGACTGGTTCTACCGACTTGCTTTGCACACAGGTGGCTGGCGGGTGTCTGTTTCTCCAACTTTAGTTGAACCAAGTGTGGCTACGTCCGGTCCTTGTGAAGGTTAAAACAACACTAACTTGACGAAATATCGTTGTGGTTTTGATGCGTAGGTAAGAACGGTTCTTGGTAAGCCCGTAGCAGCCACGTAAAACTTGCAACAACAAAGTAGAGGACGTCTAACTTGTTTTTGTAGGGCATGTTGTGATGTGATATGGTCAAGACATGATGAGATATAAGTTGTTGTATGAGATGATCATGTTTTGTTGAAGTTATCGGCAACTGGCAGAAGCCTTATAGTTGTCTCTTTATTGCATAAGATGCAAGCGCCAAATAATTGCTTTACTTTATCGCTATGCGATAGCAATAGTTGCAAGAGCAATAATTGGCGAGACGACCATGTGACGACACATTGATAAAGAACAAGATGATGGAGATCATGGTGTCATGCCGGTGACGATGGAGACCACTACGATGCTTTGGAGATGGAGATCAAAGGCACAACATGATGATGGCCATATCATGTCAAATATTTTGATTGTATGTGATGTTTATATTTTATACATCTTATTTTGCTTAGTTTGATGGTAGCATTATAAGATGATCTCTCACTAAATTTCAAAGTATAAGTGTTCTCCCTGAGTATGCATCGTTGCGAAAGTTCTTCGTGCTGAGACACCACGTGATGATCGGGTGTGATAAGCTCTACGTTCAAATACAACGGGTGTAAGACAGTTTTGCACACGCAGAATACTCGGGTTAAACTTGACGAGCCTAGCATATGTAGATATGGCCTCAGAACACTAGACACCGAAAGGTCGAGCATGAATCATATAGTAGATATGATCAACATAGTGATGTTCACCATTGAAAACTACTCCATCTCACGTGATGATCAGACATGGTTTAGTTGATTTGGATCACGTGATCACTTAGATGATTAGAGGGATGTCTATCTAAGTGGGAGTTCTTAAGTAATATGATTAATTGAACTTTAATTTATCATGAACTTAGTCCTGATAGTATTTTGCAAATTGTGTTGTAGATCAATAGCTCGCGTTGTTGCTTCCCTATGTTTTATATGTGTTCCTAGAGAAAACTAAGTTGAAAGATGATAGTAGCAATGATGCAGACTGGGTCCGTGATCTGAGGTTTATCCTCATTGACGCATAGGAGAATTATGTCCTTAATGCATCGCTAGGTGACAAACCTATTGCAGGAGCAGATGCAGACGTTATGAATGTTTGGCTAGTTCAATGTGATGACTACTTGATAGTTTAGTGCACCATGCTTAACAGCTTAGAATTGGGACTTCAAAGATGTTTTGAACGTCATGGACCATATGTGATGTTCCAGGAGTTGTAGTTAATATTTCAAGCAAATACCCGAGTTGAGAGATATGAAGTCTCCAACAAGTTCTATAGCTAAAAGATGGAGGAGAATTACCCAACTAGTGAGCATGTGCTCGGATTGTCTGGGTACTACAATCGTTTGAATCAAGTGGGAGTTAATCTTCCAGATAAGATAGTGATTGACAAAGTTCTCTAGTCACCATCACCAAGTTACTAGAACTTCGTGATGAACGATAGTATGCAAGGGATGACGAAAACGATTCCCGAGCTCTTCGTGATGAAATCAACAAAGGTAGAAATCAAGAAAGAGCATCAAGTGTTGATGATTGACAAGACCACTAGTTTCAAGAAAAGGGCAAAGGGAAAGAAAGGGAACTTCAAGTAGAATGACAAGCAAGTTGTCACTCCCGCGAGGAAGCACAAAGCTGGACCAAAGCCTGAAACTGAGTGCTTCTACTGCAAAGGAAATGGTCACTCGAAGCAGAAATACCTTGAATATTTGGTAGATAAGAAGGATGGCAACGTGAACAAGGGTATATTAGATATACAAGTTATTGATGTGTACCTTACTAGTGTTTATAGTTGCCCCTGGGTATTTCATACTTGTTCAGTTGCTAAGATTAGTAACTCGAAACAGGAGTTACAGAATAAACAGAGACTAGTTGAGGGTGAAGTGACGATGAGTGTTGGAAGTAGTTCCAAGATTGATATGATCATCATCGCACACTCCCTATACTTTCGGGATTAGTGTTAAACCTAAATAAATGTTATTTGGCGTTTGCGTTGAGCATGAATATGATTTGATCATGTTTATTGCAATACGGTTATTCATTTAAATTCAGAGAATAATTGTTGTTCTGTTTACATGAATAAAACCTTCAATGGTCATACACCCAATGAAAATAGTTTGTTGGATCTCGATCTTAGTGATACAGATATTCATAATATTGATGCCAAAAGATGCAAATTTAATAATGATAGTGCAACTTATTTGTGGCAATCGCCGCTTGGGTCATATCGGTGTAAAGCGATGAAGAAACTCCATAAAGATGGATTTTCGGAATCACTTGGTTATGAATCATTTGATGCTTGCGAACCGTGCCTTTTGGGCAAGATGACTAAAACTCCGTTCTCAGGAACAATGGAACGAGCTACTGACTTGTTGGAAATAATACGTACCAATGTATGAGGCCCAATGAGTGTTGATGCTTGTGGCGAGTATCGTTATTTTCTGACCTTCACAAATGATTTGAGCAGATATGAGTATATCTACTTAGTGAAGCACAAGTCTGAAACCTTAAGTTCAAAGAATTTCAGAAGTGAAGCAAAGAATCATCATAACAAGAAAATAAAGTTTCTACAATCTGATCGTAGAGGAGAATATTTGAGTTATGAGTTTGGCCTTCATATAAAACAATGTGGAATAGTTTCACAGCTCATGCCACCTGGAACACCACAGCGTTATGGTGTGTCCGAACGTCGTAACCGCACTTTATTGGATATGGTGTGATCTATGATGTATCTTACTAATTTGCCACTATCGTTTTGGGGTTATGCATTAGAGACAGCTGCATTCACTTTAAATAGGGCACCATCAAAATCCGTTGAGACGACGCCTTATGAACAGTGGTTTGGCAAGAAACCAAAGTTGTCATTTCTTAAAGTTTGGGGTTGCGATGCTTATGTGAAAAAGTTTCAACCTGATAAGCTCGAACCCAAATCGGAGAAGTGTGTTTTCATAGAATACCCAAAGGAAACTGTTGGGTACACCTTCTATCACAGATTCGAAGGCAAAATATTTGTTGCTAAGATGGATCCTTTCTAGAGAAGAAGTTTCTCTCGAAAGAAGTGAGTGGGAGGAAAGTAGAACTTGATGAGGTAAGTGTACCTACTCCCTTATTGAAAGTAGTTCATCACAGAAATCAGTTTCAGTGATTCCTACAGCAATTAGTGAGGAGCTAATGATGATGATCATGAAACTTCAGATCAAGTTACTACCGAATCTCGTAGGTCTTCCAGAGTACGGTCCGCACCAAAGTGGTATGATAATCCTATTCTGGAAGTCATGTTACTAGACCATGATGAACCTACAAACTATGAGGAAGCGATGATGAGCCCAGATTCCGCAAAATGGCTTGAGGGCATGAAATCTGAGATGGGATCCATGTATGAGAACAAAGTATGGACTTTGGTTGACTTGCCCGATGATCGGCAAGCCATATAATATAAATGGATCTTCAAGAGGAAGACAGACACTGATAGTAGTGTTACTATCTACAAAGCTCAACTTGTCGCAAAAAAATTCCGACAAGTTGAAGGTGTTGAATACGATAGATTTTCTCACTCGTATCGATGCTTAAGTCTGTCTGAATCATGTTAGCAATTGCCACATTTTATGAAATCTGGCAAATGGATGTCAAAACTGCATTCCTTAATGGATTTATTAAAGAAGAGTTGTATATGATGCAACCAGAAGGTTTTGTCAATCCTAAAGGTGCTAACAAAGTGTGCAAGCTCCAGTGATCCATCTATGGACTGGTGCAAGCATCTCGGAGTTGGAATATACACTTTGATGAGTTGATCAAAGCATATAGTTTTATGCAGACTTGCAGTAAAGCCTGTATTTACAAGAAAGTGAGTGGGAGCACTACAACATTTCTGATAAAGTATATGTGAATGACATATTGTTGATTGGAAATAATGTAGAATTTCTGGAAAGCATAAAGGAGTATTTGAAAGGAGTTTTTCAAAGAAATACCTCAGTGAAAGATGCTTACAAATTGAGCATCAAGATCTATAGAGATAGATCGAGATGCTTGATAAGATTTTTTTTCAATGAGTACATACCTTGATAAGATTTTGAAGTAGTTCAAAATGGAATAGTCGGAGAAGGAGGTCTTGCCTGTAAGGTGTGAAGTTGAGTAAGACTCAAAACCCGACCATGGCAGAAAATAGAAAGAGGATGAAAAGTCATTCCTTATGGCGCAATCATAGGTTCTATAAAGTATGCTATGCTGTATACTAGACATATTGTATACCTTACTCTGAGTTTGGCAAGGGAGTACAATTTTGATCTAGGAGTAGATCACTGGAGAGTGGTCAAGAATATCCTTAGAGAGGACTAAGGAAATGTTTCGCGATTATGGAGGTGATAAAAGAGTTCACCATAAAGAGTTTCATCGGTGCAAGCTTTTACACCAATCCAGATGACTCGAAGTCTCAATCTGGATACATATTGAAAGTGGGAGCAATTAGCTAGAGTAGCTCCGTGCAGAACATTGTAGACATAGAATATTTGCAAAATACACACGGGTCTGAATGTGACAGACACGTTGACTAAACTTCTCTCCCGAGCAAAACATGATCATACCTTAGTACTCTTTGGGTGTTAATGACCTAGTGATGTGAACTAGATTATTGACTCTAGTAAACCTTTCGGGTGTTGGTCACATGATGATGTGAACTATGGGTGTTAATCACATACATATGTGAATACTGGTGTTAAATCACATGGTGCTGTGAACTAGATTATTGACTCTAGTGCAAGTGGGAGACTGAAGGAAATATGCCCTAGAGGCAATAATAAAGTTATTATTTATTTCCTTATTTCATGATAAATTTTATTATTGATAACCCACAAGTGTAGGGGATCGCAACAGCTTTCGAGGGTAAAGTTTTCAACCCAAATTTATTGATTCGAAACAAGGGGAGAAAAAGAATATTCTTGCGTTTTAGCAGTTGAGTTGTCAATTCAACCACACCTGCATAACTTAGTATCTACAGCAAAGTATTTAGTAGCAAAGTAGTATGATAATAAAGGTAACGGTAGCAAAAGTAAAGATAATTGATTTTGGGTTTTTATAGTAGTTGTAACAGTAGCAACGGAAAAGTAAATAATCGAAGAACAATATATGAAAAGCTCGTAGGCAATGGATCAGTGATGGATAATTATGCCGGATGCGATTCCTCATGTAATAGCTATAACATAAGGTGACACAGAACTAGCTCCAGTTCATCAATGTAATGTAGGCATGTATTCCGTAAATAGTCATACGTGCTTATGGAAAAGAACTTGCATGACATCTTTTGTCCTACCCTCCCGTGGAAGCGAGGTCCTAGTGGAAACTAAGGGATATTAAGGCCTCCTTTTAATAGAGAACCGGAACAAAGCATTAGCACATAGTGAATACATGAACTCGTAAAACTACGGTCATCACCGAGAAGTATCCCGATTATTTTCACTTCGGGGTTGTCGGATCATAACACATAATAGGTGACTATAGACTTGCAAGATAGGATCAAGAACACACATATATTCATGAAAACATAATAGGTTCAGATCTGAAATCATGGCACTCGGGCCCTAGTGACAAGCATTAAGCATAGCAAAGTCATAGCAACATCAATCTCAGAACATAGTGGATACTAGGGATCAAACCCTAACAAAACTAACTTGATTACATGGTAAATCTCATCCAACCCATCACCGTCCAGCAAGCCTACGATGGAATTACTCACGCACGGCGGTGAGCATCATGAAATTGGTGATGGAGGATGGTTGATGATGACGACGGCGACGAATCGCCCTCTCCGGAGCCCCGAACGGACTCCAGATCAGCCCTCCGGAGAGAGATTAGGGCTTGGTGGCGGCTCCGTGTCGTAAACGCGATGAAACTTTCTCTCCGATTTTTTTTCTCCCCGAACGTGAATATATGGAGTTGGAGTTGAGGTCGGTGCAGATCCAGGGGGCCCATGAGATAGGGGGGCGCGCCCTATAGGGGGGCGCGCCCTACAGGGGGCGCGCCCTAACTCGTGGAAAGGCCCTGGGCCCCCTGGTATATTTCTTTCGCCCAGAAATTCTTATTAATTCCAAAAAGTGCCTCCATGGATTTTCAGGACATTCCGAGAACTTTTCTTTTCTACACATAAAACAACATCATGGCAGTTCTGCTGAAAACAACGTTAGTCCGGGTTAGTTTCATTCAAATCATGCAAGCTAGAGTCAAAAACAAGGGCAAAAGTGTTTGGAAAAGTAGATACGTTGGAGACGTATCAACTCCCCCAAGCTTAAAACTTTGCTTGTCCTCAAGCAATTCAGTTGATAAACTGAAAGTGATAAAGAAAAACTTTTACAAACTCTGTTTGCTCTTGTTGTTGTAAACATGAAAAGCCAGCATTCAAGTTTCAGCAAATACTATGAACTAACCATACTAACAATAACACTTAGGTCTCACAATTACTCATATCAATAGCATAATCAGCTAGCGAGCCATAATAATAAAACTCGGATGACAACACTTTCTCAAAATAATCATAACATGATATAACAAAATGGTATCTCGCTAGCCCTTTCTGAAACCGCAAAACATAAATGCAGAGCACCTTTAAAGATCAAGGACTGACTAAACATTGTAATTCATGGTAAAAGAGATCCAGTCAAGTCATACACAATATAAACCAAAAGTAATGAATGCAAATGATAGTGTGCTCTCCAATGGGTGCTTTTAATAAGAAGGGTGATGACTCAACATAAAAGTAAATAGATAGGCCCTTCGCAGAGGAAGCAAGGATTTGTAGAGGTGCCAGAGCTCAATTTTAAAATAAAGATTGAATAACATTTTGAGCGGCATACTTTCGCTGTCAAGGCAACAACTATGAGATGGCTGTATCTTCCATACTACATGCATTATAGGCAATTTCCAAAAAGAATGGTAAAGGTTTATACATCCCCAACCACCAACAAGCATCAATCCATGGCTTGCTCGAAACAACGAGTGCCTCCAACTAACAACAGCCATGGGGGAGTTTTGTTTAATTATTTTGATTTGCTTTGATCTTTTTGGATCATGGGACTAGGCATCCCGGTTACCGGCCCTTTCTCGTGAATGAGGAGCGGAGTCCACTCCTCTTGCGAATAACCCACCTAGCATGGAAGATATAGGCAGCCCTAGTTGTAACATGAGCTGCTCGAGCATACAAAACAGAATTTCATTTGAAGGTTTGGAGTTTGGCACATACAAATTTACTTGGAACGGCAGGTAAATACCGCATATAGGAAGGTATAGTGGACTCATATGGAACAACTTTGGGGTTTAAGGAGTTTGGATGCACAAGCAGTATTCCCGCTTAGTACATGTGAAGGCTAGCAAAAGACTGGGAAGCGACCAACTGAGAGAGCGACAACAGTCATAAACATGCATTAAAATTAATTCACACCGAATACAAGCATGAGTAGGATATAATCCACCATGAACATAAATATCATGAAGGCTATGTTGATTTGATTCAACTACATGCGTGAACATGTGCCAAGTCGAGTCACTCAATTCATTTAAAGGAGGATACCATCCCATCATACCACATCATAATCATTCTAATAGCATGTTGGCACGCAAGGTAAACCATTATAACTCATAGCTAATCAAGCATGGCACAAGCAACTATAATCTCTAAATGTTATTGCAAATATGTTTACTTCATAATAGGTTGACTTAGAAATGATGAACTCATCATATTTACAAAAACAAGAGAGGTCGAGTTCATACCAGCTTTTCTCATCCCAATAAGTCCATCATATATCGTCATTATTGCCCTTCACTTGCACGACCGAATGATGTGTATAATAATAAGAGTGCACGTGCATTGGACTAAGCTGGAATCTGCAAGCATTCAACTCAAGAGAGAAGACAGGGTAATATGGGCTCTAAGTTAAATAAACAATCATGCAAATAAGAGCCACTAAGCATTTTCAATATAGACTTCTCGACCCCCAAAAGAAAGAAAATAAAACAAAACTATTTACACAGGAAAGCTCCCAACAAGTAAGAAGAAGAACGAGAAATCTTTTTGGGTTTTCATTTTAATTCTACTACAAGCATGGAAATTAAGCTAACTAATTTTTTGGTTTTTCTTAAGGTTTATCAAACACACAAGAAGAAAACTAGAAAAAGAAATTTAAACTAGCATGGATAATACAATGAAAGAGTATGAGCACCGACGACTAGTGTGTGAACATGAATGTAAAGTCGGTGAGAAATACGTACTCCCCCAAACTTAGGCTTTTGGCCTAAGTTGGTCTAGTACCAAGGGCCGCCGCTACTCTCCCCGGTGTACTAGGAAGTGTAATTAGGATACCACTGGCTGGTCATCTCCGGGTCCCACTGGACAGATGATGCACGATAAGGGTCCAGCCTCAGTTCGCTCAGTTCAGTTCGAGTAAAAGCTTGAGCTCGATGATTGTTCACCGCTTCTGGTGTGACAAGAAGATTTTCTGCAAGCAAATCAAACAACAGAGGTGCAGGCAAAATAATAATCTCAAAGTGTTTCTTATTGAATCTAAGTTTATACAAGAGCATCTTTTCTTCGTTGTCAACAATAAACTTGTGTGCTACCATGCTCTTGTAATCTAAAATGTGAGGAGGCAATTTTATCTCCTCCTTCTCATGGTAAAATGTCTAGGAAGATGTGCATCATAGATACCTCCAAATAAGGGCCTTTTGTACGATTCAGGGCTAGCCGTTTAGCAACGACGGCACCCATACTAAAAGTATTGTCTCCAAGCAAAGCATGTTGAAGAATGATACTATCAGGAACGCTCAAGTTTCCACTATTTCCACGACCGATCAAGCATCTACTAGCAAATATGATAAAGTAGCGTAAAACATGATAGTGTATGCTAGAGACTTTTGCCTCAGAGCCCTTCTTTGGCTCCTCTACAGCTATAGTATTAACAAAGCCGCCCACATCTTCAGGATGGGGTTCCTCTAATTCTCCCGCATAAGGTATCCTACACACCGCGCAAAAATTATGTAAAGACATTTCTTTGAATTCATCATATAAATGAAATGATACTGCAGGCAGTGACTTCTTAGGATAATAATAAAAGTTTTGCACGAAAGTATTGGTGAGTAAGAGATACTGATCGATTCTGTCATTCATGAAACCGGTGAGGCCTGCAGTCTCAATCAAAGAATAAAAATCTTCATGAATTCCAGCTTCTTTCAAGAAATCCTCACATGGCCATTCACACGACCGTACTTCCGCTAAGCGAGGAAGATTATACTTGGCTTTTCCCTTCTCTTTGGCTTGTTTTTCCTGAGAGCTTTGGCTAGAAGAGCCCCTCAAAAGTTTCCTCAACATTTTCTAAAAATTTCTGAAATTTTTAGTAACTTCAAAATAAAAGTGAATAAAACTAAACAAGATTGATAGCAACTACTCCTACAAGTGCCTAGAGCCTATATCATGCATTGGAATTGCTTGGGACCTCAAAAATTTAACATGCAAGCTCAAGAACATGGTCACCTATGCAGCAAAAATTTGCAATGAATAAAGCACTAGAACAAAAACTAATTGGACTAATGGAGGAGTCACATACCAAGCAACAATCTCCCAAAGCAGTTTTGTGAGTGGAGATTTGAGCAAGGAGATCGAAAATCGCAGCAAAACGAGCTAGAACTCGTGCTTGAGCTGGATGGGGATTTTTTTGGGTAGAAGATGAAGTGTGTGGGTGCTGGCATAAGTGGAGGGGGGCCACCAGGGGCCCACGAGAGAGGGGGCGTGCCCTATAGGGGGGGGCGCGCCCTCCACTCTCGTGGCCTGGTGCTTGCCCCTAGCTCCTGCAGTGTTTTCAGTGCCTAAAATCCTCAAATATTCCATAAAAAATCATACTAAATTTGCAGGGCATTTGGAGCACTTTTATTTTCCGACTATTTTTTAATGCACAGATAATTCAGAAAACAGACAGATAATACTATTTTTGCTTTATTTACTCTAAATAACAGAGAGTAAACAGAGGGTACAGAAGGTTGTGCCTTCTTGTTTCATCCATCTCGTGATCATCAAAATAAATCCACTAACAAGGTTGATCAAGTCTTGTTAACAAACTCATTCCGAATAACACGGAACCGGAGAAATTTCAAATAACACTAAGTTACCTCAACGGGGATATGAAAATCCCCAACAATAAGAATATCATACTTTTACTTGACAGTAGGGAGAGGAAATTCAAAACCTCCAAAAATAATAGTTGGAACTTTTCCAATAGAATTGATGCTATGAACTTGAGATTGTTTCCTCGGAAAGTGTACCGTATGCTCATTACCATTAACATGAAAAGTGGCATTGCCTTTGTTGCAATCAATAACAGCCCCTGCAGTATTAAGAAAAGGTCTACCAAGGATAATCGACATACTATTGTCCTCAGGAATATCAAGAATAACAAAGTCCGTTAAGATAGTGACATTTGCAACCACAATAGCACATCCTCACAAATACCGACAGGTATAGTAGTTGATTTATCAGCCATTTGCAAAGATATTTCAGTAGGTGTCAACTTATTCAATTCAAGTCTACGATATAAAAAGAGAGGCATAACACTAACACCGGCTCCAAGATCACATAAAGCAGTTCTAACATAATTTCTGTTAATGGAGCATGGTATAGTTGGCACACCCGGATCTCCAAGTTTCTTTAGTATTCCACCCTTAAAAGTGTAATTAGCAAGCATGGTGGAAATTTCAGCTTCCGGTATCTTTCTTTTATTTGTAATGATATCCTTCATATACTTAGCATAAGGATTTACTTTAAGCATATCAGTCAAGCGCATACGTAAGAAAATAGGTCTAATCATTTCAGCAAAGCGCTCAGAATCCTCATCATCCTTTGTCTTGGATGGTTTAGGAGGAAAGGGCATGGGTTTCTAAACCCATGGTTCTCTTTCTTTATTGTGCTTCCAAGCAACAAAATCTCTCTTGTCATAACGTTGATTCTTTGTAGCGACCCGACCTCAGATGGTCAAGTCTCATTGCTCCGGTGTCATCCCTGGATCAGTAATGCTGACACCACACAGTACTTCGAAGGATTTATAACAGAGTAGCAATCACACACTTATTACATCGTTTGTCCAAAAGAGGACTTATTACAATAATCATGGCTTAAGGCCATCTAATAACGATAACAAATGAAGACTTGGAAGATAAGTGAGTCCATCAACTCCAACGGCATCACCGAGTATAGAACCACGACCTAAAAGCACCTTACTGTCGTTCAAAAGTCTCGCAACATGAAAGTTGCAGCCCGCAACGGTCAAGACATGGAATATGCCGCAAAGTAACACATAGAGAGTAATGAATGATAAGCCTATACTACATGCATATATGGCTGGTGGAAAAGCTCTATGGTTACAGCTTTTGCATAAAGCCGCTTTTTCCCTACTACAAAGGAATAAATTTATTTAACTATCATGGTGGTTGTTAAACATTGAGAATGGTTGACAGATCCTCAATCCCAATTAAAAAGTACTCATTAACAAACCCATCAATATTAAATTAGAGTAACATGTTGAGATTCACGAATATTCAAGTACTAGATACTCAAGATGTCCATAACCGGGACACGGCTAATCATGATTAGTTTGTACACTCGCAGAGGTTTATGACTTTTCCCCACAAGACTCGATCGCCTCCTTTGGTTTCTCGCACTACATGGTGTTTGAGAAACGGATGACCGAGACACAGCTCTTCGTAAGCGCTTAGCACCTTACGATGGGTGGACCGGTACACCCACATCCCCTACATCTGCTAGTCCACCACTATAAGAGTTCGCACAACTTAGTCAACTATGCCAGAGCCCATAATGGCTTGTGGCTGCACACGCAAGTTACTAGTATGAATTATCTTATGATCCCTTTGAGCCTGGGTGGCGGTCCATAGGAAAATCACACGGTACCCCCGGGATTTCCAAAAAAAATAGGCACGTCCTGGTAACCCCAGGTGCCTCAATCCACCCAGATGTGTATTTAAGTTGCCACCTTAGATAAACCATTAATTAACAATCTCACATCTGTCATGGATATTCACTCACCCAATCCACGTCTACTAGCATAGCATGGCATAATAAGCAAACATAGAAGTAACTCCCAAAGGTTTCATAAGTACAACAGGTAATAGGTACTACCTCAATCTACTTCCCATCCCCACAATTTAGTTTGATCATAACCATGCAATGTGTGAGGATTTATCTAATGCACAAAAACTGGGTAGTAGAAAGAGTATGATCAAGTGTTACTTGCCTTGCTGATGATCCGCGAAACCTAGAGATTCGAAGTAACAAGCGGCGCACTCCGGGTGATCTATCGCAATCAAACAACAAGCATACAATAAGTACTCATCTAATGCACAGGTAAAACTCTAATAAAAGATCTAACCAGAAAGTTCAACTTAAGAACCCTGGTTGCAAAAAGAATCAAATCGAATAAAGCAACGAAAGTCAAACGGCGAGAGAAAACAACTCGGTTCTAGCAAGTTGAATCTAGGTCAAATTTTACAGTGGCAAAACTTGGTTTAATTTGATTAGTCGGAACGGCGGTTTCGAGACGAAACACCAGGCGCTTGAATCACCTGATTCCGATAAACGAGCGAGAAGATAAACTAGAACGAAGATCGGATCTGAAATCGCTATCAGAAAATAGCGGAATAAATCCGATTAAAAAGAAAAACGATGAACGGTTGAACTAACGGAGGTTCGTTAACCGAGGCAAACCGGTGATCACGTTTGTTAAGACGAACGGTCCGGCGAACACTTGCTAAACAAAACCGAAAAGAAAAACCGGCGAGAAAAACCGATCTAGGATTTCGGAAAGAAAACCGAAACGAAAACCGATCTAGAAAACCGGAACGGTTTACGAGAATATTGAACCGAGGGAAAGAAGTGATGCGGCGCGGGGCTAGTACCTCGAAGAGGCAAGGGGCTCCGGCGGCGGCGGCGTTGGGCGGCGGCGGCACTTGGCGGCGGTGGCGACAAGCAGCAAGGCGGCGGGCAAGTGAGGCGGCGGTGGCGCGGTGTGGGGCGGCGGCGGTGGTGCTGCGCTCCTGCTGCTGCGGAGAGGAGAGGGCTTTGGTTTGATGTGTTTGAGGGGGGGTGCTTGGGTATTTATATTGGGGAGGGGTGGGTTTTTCTTGGAGGAGGGATCAAGGAATTAGACTATGATTAGGAATCCTAGGAACAAAAACGGAATAACGAAATAAGGAAAAAGAGGCAAGGGGCCCCCTAGAATCCTTTTAGGATTCTATGATAGAACAAGGGCGGCGGCTCTCTGGCGCCACAGGCGTCTTGTGGGCCTTGGCCTCCTGGCCGGCCGGCGGCTTGGTGGCATGGGCCTTTGGCCCAAGGCGCTATAGTTTTTTTTAAATCGGTCTCGCGCGCAGAAAAACACAGAAAATAAAATCTACCGGACTCCAAAATTAATAAAGTAAGTTTTCCCCGACTCCTAAAAATGAGCCGAACAAAATGAACTTTTACTCGGGACCTAAAATGCAATTTTTGAAAATACGCATTTTTCCCTAAGGCAAATAAATTCCGAGAAAAATCCAAATTTGATTTATTTATTAAATCTTCATTATTCCTAAATTTTGGGAAAGTCATATTATTCCCTCTCATATATTTGATATTGGAAAAATATGTGAAGATAAAATAAATAAATCCAAATGATCATCTTTTCAAAATTTGAGAGAACTCAAATATGAAAATTTCAAAATCTCGAACTCTCTCCGCGGGTCCTTGAGTTGCGTGAAATTTCTAGGATCAACAAATGCAAGAAAATATGATATGCATGGTGATCTAATGTATAACATTCCAAATTGAAAATTTGGGATGTTACAAACCTACCCCCCTTAAGATGAATCTCGCCCTCGAGATTCGGGTTGGCTAGAAAATAGGTGAGGGTGGTCCTTGAGCAAATCTTCTTCCCTCTCCCAGGTGGCTTCGTCCTCAGTGTGGTGGCTCCACTGAACCTTACAAAACTTGATAACCTTGCTGCGAGTAACTCGGCTGGCATATTCGAGAATCCTGACTGGTTTCTCCTCATATGTCAAATCATCCTTCAACTGAATTGCTTCTAGAGGCACTGTATCTCTTAGCGGTACCTCTGCCATCTCGGCGTGACATTTCTTCAGCTGAGAAACATGGAATACGTCATGAACTCCTGACAGTCCTTCTGGTAATTCCAACTTATAAGCGACTTCTCCCATGCGTTGCAAAATCTTATAAGGTCCAACAAAACGTGGTGCTATTTTTCCTTTAACTCCAAAACGCTTAACTCCTCGAAGTGGGGATACTCTAGGATAAACTCTGTCTCCAACTTCGTATTCTATCGCCTTGCGTTTTGAATCCGCACAGCTCTTCTGTCTGGATTGGGCTACCTTGAGCCTATCTCGAATCAACTTAACTTTCTGTTCAGACTCCTTAATCAAATCTGGCCCAAACAACTGACGATCTCCAACTTCGTCCCATGACAACGGTGTCCTGCACCTTCTTCCGTATAAAGCTTCGAAAGGTGCCATCTTCAAGCTGGTTTGGTAACTGTTGTTATACGAAAACTCCGCATACGGCAAATTATCGTCCCAACTAGATCCATAATCTAGTGCACAAGCTCTTAGCATATTCCTCCAAAATCTGATTGACTCTCTCGGTCATCCATCCGTCGTGGGTGAAAAGTTGTACTGAATTCCAGCCTCGTTCCCAATGTTTCATGCAACCGATTCCAAAACTTTGAGGTAAATTGGGTTCCTCTATCTCGACACGATACTCCTCGTAACTCCGCAAACACACAATTCGATCATGTATATCTTTGCCAACTTAGCATCGCTATAGGTAGTCTTGATCGAATGAAATGCGCTACCTTCGCCAAGCGGTCGACTATAACCCAAATCGAAGTCGTAGCTCGAACGAGTCTTTGGCAAACCCGTGATGAAATCCATGCCTAGTTTATCCCACTTCCATTCGGGTATCGGCAATGGTTGCAACAATCCTGCTGGCTTTTGATGTTCTGCCTTCACTCTCTGACATACATCACAAACTGCTACATACTCCGCAATATCCTTCTTCATTCCGGTCCACCAGAATGTTTCCTTCAAATCCAAATACACCTTGGTATTTCCCGGGTGAATCAAATAGGGTGAATCATGTGCTTCTTGCAGAATCAACTTTCTGATCTCCGGGTTATTTGGCACATAAACACGATCCTCAAACCATAGGGTATCGTGCTCATCCTCACGAAATCCCTTTGCTTTTCCTTCGCTCATTTTCTTCTTTATATCCGTGATCTCCTTGTCATTTTTCTGAGCTTCTCTGATTTTATCCATCAAGGTAGACTGAATCTCCAATGCTGCTACATAGCCTCTCGGAACTATTTCCAAACATAGTTCACGAAGGTCTTCTGCTAGCTCCTTTGGTATTTCTCCCGTCAATAGCATATTGACATGACTCTTGCGGCTCAATGCGTCAGCTACTACATTAGCCTTTCCGGGATGATAATGCAATCTCATATCATAATTGTCGGTGTCAAAACCGGCGGATCTCGGGTAGGGGGTCCCGAACTATGCGTCTAGGCGGATGGTAACAAGAGACGAGGGACACAATGTTTTTACCCAGGTTCGGGCCCTCTCGATGGACGTAAAACCCTACGTCCTGCTTGATTAATATTGATGATATGGGTAGTACAAGAGTAGATCTACCACGAGATCAAGGAGGCTAAACCCTAGAAGCTAGCCTATGGTATGATTGTTGAGATGTATGTTGTCCTACGGACTAAAGCCCTCCGGTTTATATAGACACCGGAGAGGACTAGGGTTACACAGAGTCGGTTACAATGGTAGGAGATCTACATATCCGTATTGCCAAGCTTGCCTTCCACACCAAGGAAAGTACCATCCGGACATGAGCCGGAGTCTTCAATCTTGTATCTTCGTAGTCTTGGAGTCCGGCGGATATTTATAGTCCGGCGGACAATGATAGTCCGGCTGTCCGGACACCCCCTAGTCCAGGACTCCCTCAGTAGCCCCTGAACCAGTCTTCAATGACGATAAGTCCGGCGTGCATAATGTTTGACATTGCAAGGGGGTTCCTCCCTTGAATAATCCAGAGAAGATAATGAACACCATGATAGTGTCCGGCTCTGCAAAAATAATTTCCACATTCCACCGTAGAGAGAATAAAATATACACTTAGCTCAATCTGCTGACATATTATGCGGCGTGTCATCACACCGCAACCAAGCCTTTGTTTGAATTATTATACCACCTCAGCACGTTTTTGCGAAGCGGTTTCCTTGGCACGTCCTGTCGAAGCAGAGATCGTGTTCCCCTTATTCTGGGATTCTCATCAATACGTGCGTGGGTAACCCAACCGTTCCCGTCGCCACGCCTCCTCTATCGAAGGGGAATCTCAAACGGTCACGGAGACGGCCCTTGGTATTTCTTCCCCTTTATAAGTGGACCAAGGCCTGTCCTTGTTCTTCAATCTCGCATCAAATATCTTCTCCGCCTCCCGCCCAACACCCGAGCCTCAGATTCGAGCGCCTCGGATCCTTAATCATGTCCGCCCGACCTCCAGGGCGTTGATGCCCTCCTCCGCCACGGAGGAGGACATATTGAAGTTGTGTGAGGCCAAGCACTGCCTCTGAGGTTTCAAGACAGTTGCCTGCCCAAGGGCAGGCTGTGCCAGCCCCCGAGCCCGGTGAATACGTCATTTTCGTATCCCACCTCCACCGGGGTTTAGGCTTCCCGACGGATCCCTTCGTGAGAGGGCTCATGTTCTACTACGGGCTGGACTTTCACGACTTGGCTCCGGAGTCTATCCTCCATATATCCGCATTCATTATCGTCTGCGAAGCCTTCCTCCGCGTCATCCCCCACTTCGGCCTATGGCTGAAGACCTTCAAGGTGGAGCCGAAGATGGTCGGGGGGCGTCAAGCGGAGTGTGGCAGGGCGACCATAAGCAAGAAGGTCGATGCCCCATGGCCTGAGGGTTCCTTCCAAGAGGAACTCGGACTGTGGCAGCAGGAGTGGTTCTACATCACCGCTCCAAGGGGCAGCAGGCAAAAGCCGCCGCCCTTATTCCGCCCGGGACCTCCACACCAACTGATGTCGTGGGTCAACCAAGGGCTCAACTGGGGGCCGTCCAAAGACGTGCCCTCACTGCAGGGCCGGATTCGAGATCTCCAAGCGAGGGAGATCGACCTGATCAAGGTGATGCAGGTTATGTTAATCGAGCATCTTCGCCTCGCAAACGCCGCCCTCTCCGCCTATGGGAATTCAACCCGAGGGACCTCAGATTCTCCAACACTTCATGGGAGCGACACCCATGGAGATGTACAAGTTGTTCTTCTGACCGCAGTGGCGGTCCGGATTTAGCCGAGGATGCAGGCCTAAGCCGCGATCGCCTCGGATACTCGTAAGTAGCTCGAGTCCCAACATTCTGCTTATGTGCCTTTCTAGAGTTCGTGATCCCGACCCTTTGTTCTTTACAGAATGGGTGGCGCGATCAAGGCTGATAAGGTGTCCGCCCCCCTCCCGAGACCGCACCGGATCCCGTGGCTGGTCGAATGTTGGAGGTTGCCCCCACGTAAGGGGCGACGGGAAAATAGAGGAGCTAGTATTTCGCCCAAAGGGGCGATCAAGAGGGGGAAACAAGAACCCCTCCCTTCAGGGGGAGAAGAGGACCGCCTCCGAAGATCCGGAGGCCAAAGCCCCTAAGCGTGGGAAGAGATCTTCCCCGGGGGGTCTGGCGCACGGAAAGGATCCGGACGCACGATCATCACCAAAGGATCGGCCCTCCAGCGATCCGGAAATACCTTCATTTGTGCTTCTGTAGCTAACCGAAATATTTATATTGCAGTTCGGATCTGCAGCCTTCTCAAATGAGTTCATCTTCGGGGGACCTTCTTCCGGAGATGATGGAGAGCGATACGCCTCCACCCGCAAAGCACCGCCAGACGAGGCAAAGCGAACCCGAAGTGTCATCGCGAGGGTATCCCGAGTCCGAGGGGCTGAGAGTTCGCACCTACTAGTGTCCGCCGAGAATCAAGAATCGCTTGAGAGGGCGCCCATTTCGTAAGATCACCGTGCGTTAATGCGTATGGTGATTGGAAGGATTTCGCCCACCGAGAGCGGATTATGAATGCCGCCATGAGTTTGTTGGCGGGATTTGAGGTATGCAAAATGATGCATCCTTTTGTCTTTTAACAGTTTTGCACATAAAATGCGCCTGATAGATAGTAGCCCCGAGACTCGGTGGGTTGTCGGAAACGACAGCGCGCGAGGATCAAAATCTCAAATCTCATGTAATGAATACCGCCGTCCTTATGCAGGTGGTGGATAGTCCGAGGGCCAGCCGGACTAATGAGTTTGCCGAATTAAGTCGGCAACTTGACATGGCGGATGCTGATATCGCGCTTGTCAACCAGCGACTTGACGAGTCGCAAGGTAAATAAATTCTCCGCAGTCGCTTTATTCAAGGGGGTCAAAGCCCTCCTCTGATAAACTGTATGTTGTTGTACAAACGGTGCTGCTGCTGTGGAGAGCCTTCGGGCCGAACTTGCTCGAGCTAAGGAGCAAGCCTGAAGGAGTGATGCGGCTGCCTCGAAGGCGGCCGAAGAGTTGAAAGCCGAAAAGGCTGCGCACTGCCTAAGCAGGGCATAGGTGGCCGAATTGGCCATGAAATTAATGGATGCTACCGACCGCAATGAGGCTCTTGAAAAGGAGCGCTTATCGAAGCGGAAAGACCTGAAGAAGGCCACCGCCGGTTAAGGATGCCCGCCCGCAATGCGGGCTATGAAGGAGGAGCTGCGCCAGTCGAGAGATCGTGGCTGGCAAGCCTATTCTCGCTCGCCGCCGTTTATGGATGCAAAGTATGCTCAATTTGAGCGGTCAGGAGTCCGGAGGATCCGTGATATGGATTTAGCCGCAAGCGCGGCCGATGCCGCTTAAGCACTTCCGAGCTGGGGGATCACGAGACGGAAGAGCTATATTGGTCTCAATTCCACAGTCCGGATCGCTCCTTCCGCTGACGGACCGTTGGCGAATGGGCCGAACTAAATAGATTGTCCGGACTTGCCATGTTCGACATCGTGGCCCATATCCGCCGAGAGGTCCAAGGCGACGAGCTACTTTGGCTTATCGCAGCGGCTTCCTTGAGCGGTGCCGCATATAAAGGGCATGAAGCGGTCGGCCTGCATCGAGGGCACGCGGATGGCTCTTGCCCGTGTTAAGGCGCATTGTCCGGAGATGGATGCCACCGCTGTTGCCTCCCGGGGTCCGGATGAAAGCCGGCTCCCTGCAGAGCACTACTTCGGGGAAGTTATGCGTGGCGCTCGTGTAATAGAGTCGCAGTGCTCGAAGAATGTAACGTTCGAATGAACGCAGTAGCTTGTAAATCGATGATTATGTTAGAACTGCTTTTTATAATTGTGCGTCCAAGTAGTAAAACTTCTCATGTGCGGCCGTTTACGTATACTTTTGTATAACTTGAAAGATTGCAGTCTTCGGCTTCAGCCCCCACGCACAGGGTGCGGGGGCCTTCGCAAAAATAGCGCTTTCACACTTAATCCGACGCCTCGGTCCTTTTATAAGGAGGTGGTAGCGAGCTTAACGAGGCAATCCGGACTATAATGCTTTATCACTTTCACTTAGCCGTGGAGCTCGAGGGTGGGGCTACGATATAGCCCTTGTGGCACCGCACATCTCCGGATTCGGGTGCGATGTGCTCGATCGAAACGGTCCTTCGTCAAAGCGGGAATTCTAAACATTCCGATAGTCGATCGAGTGGTCGACTGACTCTTGTTGTATCATGACGCTTAGTTTTCGCTTTCATCGAGGTGCTCGCCAAATTTAACGGGGCACAACCGCAGAGTTCTCCGGTGCCGCGTTAGCCGATGATACGAACGTAAGGCAGCAAAACACGTGAGCCGCAAACCCAACATTTGACCAAAGACATGATTCGAGCTGATGCATATAATGCCTAACTCGAGACGCCGAACACTCCCTAAGGTGTTCGGTCTTTATGATAATGGGCGTAACGATGCCCTAAGCCCCTAGTGTCCTGCACGGCATGGTCTTCGACGCGCCGATGCCAAAGCGCCAGTTCGCTTTGGCTATAGGAAAACCAAGGAGAATAACAACAAGAGACAAGAAAAAGGTCTACGCAGGTCTTAATCAAAAGAATCTTTGCAACGGGTCCCTCATCGCACGCCTCTGCCAGGTTCCGCTATACCGTTATCCTCGACGGTATGCACGTTGTTCATCTCAGAGAAAGAGAGGAACGCTTAGTTTTAGAAACAATTCGTATGCGAAAAATATGTAAAATAAGAAATATAAATAATTAAAGCAAGGTTTATATGAAACCGCGATTGTTTAGCGCCGCAGCCCCTGTGAAGGGGTATGCGGCTAGGGAGCCCCTAGCCCGCCGAGGCCGGATTCGTCTATCCGAGTCCGGGGTCCTTAAGTGACCTCGACTGAAATGGCGCCATGTGGACCGGCATCTTGAGTGTAAGAGACGCGTAATGCGGTATGGTGTTGAAGCGGACAAAAGCCTTTCATCCCAAGAGTGCTTGATATTCACTTTCAAATGGGACGATATGAAAAATTAATTTTTCACGTCGAAAATTGTTCGGCGATCTGAACACGACTTCTAGTAATATAGGGCCTGTGCACTTGGCGTAAGGGCCTGGCGTCACTCCTTTGAAGGAAGTGCAGCTGTGTCGAATTTTTGTAGGGTCTATCCCGATCCTACGGATTGTGTTTGAATATAGCAGGTTTAAGTCACTGCCTCCGTCCATTAGGACGTTAGTGAATTGTAATCCGTCTATTATGGGATTCAATATCGGGAGTCCTTCCCTGCTTTCAAACGCTCGAATAGTCCAGTGGTCGAAAGTGATTGGTTTTGATATCCAATCTCTACGGTCTCAT
Source organism: Aegilops speltoides (assembly GCA_021437245.1). Taxonomy (NCBI): domain Eukaryota; kingdom Viridiplantae; phylum Streptophyta; class Magnoliopsida; order Poales; family Poaceae; genus Aegilops; species Aegilops speltoides. Next base: position 323,361,114 of record CM038144.1, on the reverse strand, counting down.
TGGTTGGACTGCATGGCACTTTTTAGAAAGTGCCGCGCTATTTTTCCGTGTTATCACATGAAGTGAGTTTATCGCTTTGACCCCTTGTGGAAAGTCTATTGTTTTCCGGTGCCTCGCCGGGCGGGTTTATCTTCTTCGCTGATGCGCCGATCCCTTGTGTTCGGCATTTAGTCGGCCGGACTGTTTAAAACCCAACAATCCTCGTGGGTGTGATTTGCGTGCCTTCCGGGTACTGTGGATTTGACATATCCGACCCAAAATTTTATTTGAGTTGGACAATTACACCGCTCATCCTTAAGAGGTCAGTGTCTTAGTATTGGGTCATGAGCTTTTGAATCCGGCGCCGACTGCCGTGTTTTTTGGGCTTTTTTCGTTATTCCGCTACCGTTCTTTTCTCTACCGTGATTTTCCTTTTCCATCTCTTATCTCGATGTACTTGGGTCGCTGGTGCTTGCTTCTTGCTAGCCAGCTATCCTCTCCGCACGTAAGCGGGTCATGAGGTTTGTTAGTGCGACAATGTCCTTGGTTTCTCTTGACCGAGGTGCTCGGCGAGCCATTCGTCTCGGACATTGTGCTTGAAAGCTGCTAAGGCTTCGTGTCCGGACAATGACTATTTGGTTCTTTTGGTAAGAAACCTGTTCTGCATTCTCACACCGACACTCCGGGCTGTTGAGTTATATGACTTAAATCATCTCATCCGGAGGACGGACATAAGTCCCTTGAAAATTCGCTCTAAATGCTTCCTCGAGCTCTTCCCAACTTCCAACAAGAGTTTTCGGGAGGCTTTTGAGCCAATGACGGGCTGGCCCTTTGAGCTTGAGGGGTAGATATTTTATGGCGTGGAGATCGCCTCATCCGCCATGTGTATATGCAGATATAATCTTCTATCCGCACTCTGTGGTCTGTTGTTCCATCATAGGCCTCTATGTTCATGGGTTTAAACCCTGCTGGGAATTCATGGTCCAAAGACCTCATCGGTGAAACATAGTGGGTGTGCGGCGCCTGCATTTGTATGTGCCGCTATCATCGGACGCTGACGTGTTACTTTGCTTCCTGGGGCCTTCTTTTGGGTCCGTAGATGGACTGGCTGGGCCATTTGACGGTGGAGGCTCTATGGCCTCTTCGTCAATTCTCGTAGCATCTTACGCTTGGTAGCTCTTCGATTGGTGGCCATTGCCGATTTATCTCATGCGGTCTTGAGTACTTTGCTCCATCTTATTCTCGAGCGTGTCTTCCGCTGTTTTGAGCTTCCGCTTTTCCTTCTTCAGCTTCTTGCTGTGGCGATGAGCCCGCGCTTAAAAGCTCTTGTTCGACGAGGTCTCGGGCACGCAGTTAAATTCGTCCATTGAGGCTTGCTTCGCCTTCTGAGGGGGGTATATAGTTATGATCCTCAACCTCTTCGCTCACTGCTCTTTTGTGAGGGCTTGCTTCGCATCCTCCCGCTACCGAGTCTTGCTGGAGGGGATTGTCTTCGCACTCTCTGGGTATTGTTATTTCTGTGCTAGAATCTCTATTCTTGTTGTGGCGGATTTAGAGCGGCGCCATCGACGCCGGGCGCTTGGGCTGCTTTTTAGGAATCTGCCTCCATTGCTTTCTCGCCATCCCGTCTTTTGGGGTGTCCACCATGTATACGCTATATGACGAGGTGGCCGCCCAAAGCCCTCAGAGGCGCTGGTTCTGTTCGCCTCCGCATCGCCGCCCATAACGCCGATGTCGCCGAGTCGAAGTCAGCATGTCGGTTAAAATCCTCGGCGGTGGCTACAAAGTGGGTGGTGGGTGGGCTCAATTTCTTCGTTGTCCGTACCCCAACCATCCTGGCCATAGTCCGGCCAGGACTCTCCTGATAGCGAGAGACGCTTTAGTGAATTCAGGATATCGCCAAAAGGCGAGTGTTGAAAGATGTCCGCGGCGGTGAATTCCATAACCGACGCCCAATCTAGATCGATTGGTAGGGGCGCGGGAGGTTCAGAGTCCGGCGAGGAGTTCGGCGCCTCGGAATCACGAGTTTCGCGGGGGACAAGATTGGTGTTCGACTCCATCGCCGTGGATGTTGAAGCCCCTGTGGCGGCGCTTATCCACCGCCCTCGATCCGGGCGATCGGCTCCGCTAATGGCCGGTTGATCCGCAGCGCTACCAAGGCACCGCTCGGCGGCAGAGCTAGTTCATGCCCATCGCCACAAAGGCGGTGCGCTGGCCAGGCTCGAGTCCGCTAAAGATCAAGTCTCCGCGACATCGGCCGTGAAGTTTAAGCTTCCAAATCGACTGACGCCAGGGCGAAGCTGATCGCTCCAGATGGCTAAGTGAATTGATTCCCGCAGGCAAAGCCGCCGAATCGAAGATCTGTCCGGGAGAAAAGTCTCACCACGACGGCGTTGTTGGTTGAAGATGCCATCAAGCCTATCGGTGACGACACGAGGAACTCTCAATGAAAGCACCAATGTCGTTGTCAAACCGGCGGATCTCGGTAGGGGTCCCAATCGTGCGTCTAGGCGGATGGTAACAAGAGACGAGGACACAATATTTTTACCTGTGTTCGGCCCTCTCGATGGAGGTAAAACCCTCGCCCCGCTTGATTAATATTGATGATATGGGTAGTACAAGAGTAGATCTACCACGAGATCAAGGAGGCTAAACCCTAGAAGCTAGCCTATGGTATGATTGTTGAGATGTATGTTTTCCTACGGACTAAAGCCCTCCGGTTTATATAGACACCGGAGAGGACTAGGGTTACACAGAGTCGGTTACAATGGTAGGAGATCTACATATCCGTATTGCCAAGCTTGCCTTCCACGCCAAGGAAAGTACCATCCGGACACGAGCCGGAGTCTTCAATCTTGTATCTTTGTAGTCTTGGAGTCCGGCGGATATTTATAGTCCGGCGGACAATGACACCCCCTAGTCCAGGACTCCCTCAATAATCCTTGATGAGTTCCAACCATCTCCTTTGTCTAAGGTTCAACTCCTTCTGCGTGAAAATGTACTTCAAACTCTTGTGATCCGTGTACACCTCACAATGATTTCCAATGAGGAATGTCTCCATGTCTTCAATGCATGCACTACAGCTGCTAACTCCAAATCATGTGTGGCATAATTTAATTCATGAGGTTTCAGTTGTCGTGAAGCATACGAAACAACTCTTCCTTCCTGCATAAGCACGGCTCCAAGTCCTCGACGTGAAGCGTCGCAATACACCTCATAATCCTTAGTCTGATCTGGCAAAACTTAACACTGGTGAGGTAACCAATCTTTTCTTCAACTCCTCGAAACTTGCCTCACAATCCTTAGTCCATATGAACTTAGTATCCTTTTTTAGCAACTCCGTCATAAGCTTTGCAATCCTTGAGAAATTCTCAATGAATCTCCGGTAGTATCCTGCGAGTCCAAGAAAACTCCGGATCTCTCCAACTGTCGTTGGCGCTTCCCATTTGGTTACAGTCTCAACCTTTGTGGGGTCAACTGCTATACCTTCTTCGGATATAACATGTCCAAGAAATCCAACTTCCTTTAGCCAAAATTCACATTTGCTGAACTTGGCATATAACTGATGTTCTCTTAGTTTCTCCAAAACCAATCGCAAATGTTCCTTATGTTCCTCTTCATTCTTTGAGTAAACCAAAATATCATCAATGAACACCATGACCAACTTATCCAAAAACTCCATAAACACTTTGTTCATCAGGTTCATGAAATAAGCAGGTGCGTTAGTCAGTCCAAATGACATAACGGTATACTCATACAGTCCATATGTTGTGGTGAATGCCGTCTTAGGTATGTCCTGCTCTCGAATCTTCTACTGATGGTACCCTGATCGCAAATCGATCTTGGAAAACACCTTAGCTCCTTGCAAACGATCAAACAGATCATTTATCATCGGTAGTGGGTACTTGTTCTTGATTGTTACTGCATTCAATCCACGATAATCAACAACCATCCTTAACGATACATCCTTCTTCTCCACTAAAAGTACGGGTGATCCCCAAGGTGAAGAACTTGGGCCTATATAACCCTTATCCAATAGCTCCTTAATCTGCTTCTTGATTTCCGCCAAATCCTGTGCGGGCATCCTGTATGGTCGCTTCGATATTGGGCCTGTTCCAGGAAAAAGCTCAATCAAAAACTCAATGTCTCTATCCGGTGGCATTCCTGGCAATTCCTTGGGAAATACATCAGGATAATCCTTCACTACTGGCACCTCTTCCTGCACAACTCCGGATATTTACTTGATTCCTCTTTGATCCATGTCGTGACACATACCTGATCCTTCTTCCTTCCGGTGTCGTGAGCAAAATAGTCTTACTTGCGCAATCGATGTTTCCTCCATACATCGACAGCCAATCCATTCCAAGAATCACATCCAAACCTTGGGATTCCAGAACGATCAAATCCGTCGGGAATACATGCCTTCCTATACTCAATGGCACTTGAAAACATCCTTGTCCGCCATGTAGTCCGCTCCCGTGAACTTACTAGCATAGGGGTTTTAAGAATCTGAGTAGGCGACTATACTTTTCTACAAATCCCTTGATATGTATGAATGCGATGCACCAAGATCGAAAAGAACAAGTGCAGATAAATGATTTAACCAAAACTTACCGACATCGCATCGGGCTGATCTTCAACCTCCTCCACATCAATGTGGTTCACCTGTCCCCTATTGAAAGGGTTTGGCTTCTTTCCAGAGCTTCCATTTCCACCTTGGCCTTCGGGACAATCATTTGCATAATGTTCGGTCTTGGAACACTTGTAACAGGTGACATGGCTCAGGTCGTTCTTGGCTGGGGTTGATGGCGTGGTCCGGTTCTGGCCGTTGCTTCCTCCATTCCCATTACCATTCTTATGGCCATTATGGTTGTACGAACTACCTCCTCCATGGGTATGCTGAAATCGAACTCCCCGTCTAGGTGTATAACGGGCTTCATTGGCTCCGAGTTATACTTCCCCTATCCATACTTCCTCTTGCGGTTCTCAATCTGCTGCTTTTTCCTTCAATCATGAGGGCGCGGTCTACCAACTCCCGGTAGTTTTGAATCTTGCTACCATCAACTGCATGCTTAACTCATCATTCAGTCCTTCCAAACTTCTCCCCTTAGTCGCGCGTCAGTAGCAACGCTATCCGGGGCATAACGTGCTAACTTACTAAAACCATCCACATATCGCCAACAGTCCTTCCTCCTTGGCGAAGTTGCAAAACTCACGCTTCTTCATGGCCATAGCTCCCGCCGAGACATGGGCAAGGCGGAAAGCTTGTCAAACTGATCCCATGTGACGGTGTCTCATGGGTAAGTGGTTGTGAAATTCTCCCACCATGCTTTGCGGGTCCGCTGTCGATGTGCAGCAAACTTCACCTTCTCACCATTTGTGCATCCTGCAGTGGTCAACTCCTTCCTATCTTGCGGAGCCAATCATCTGCTACAATCGGCTCGGTGCTCTCGAATACACCGCGGATTCAGCCTAAGGAAACGAAAGTCAAGTGATCCGCGGGTGGTGGTGGTGGTGGGTTGTTGTTGTTGCCTTGGTTCTCGCACTCAATGTCGAATCAAGGTATTCTGCTGCTGAATCAACTGAGTGATCTCTGGCGGGAAAACAAACTTCGGGTCGCGTCTCGGAGGCATCTGAGGGGTTTAGAAAAGACGAGAAATTAAGAATAGAATGAGGTCTAAAGGGGAAACACTACCCAAATGCTCATGAGACAAATGCACACAAAATCACTTCATTCATTCAAACAAAAGGGCATACAACGGTCTAACTATCGCAAAAGTGCGTGTACTATAATGTTTACATGGAGGGAATACTACTAATATATGGTGGTCATCTATTAATTTGAACCGGTGGAAGCCTCCATGATGTCTGCTCCAGCTTCGTCTTCAAAGTCGGGTTCACTTGGATCCGAATCGGTGTCGTCGATGATGATGTTGTTGCTCGGACAGTCGACGTACTTGTCTTCATTCTTGAGCTCTAACTTCTTCTTGAGTTCCGCAATCTCGCACTTGAGATCGCTATTTTGCCTTGCTACGGTTACGATATCGTCCATGTATTCCTTGCGTTTAGACTTCAGCTCTCCTTCAAGTTCGATGATCCTTCCCTTCGCATTCTTCAACTCTACCATATCCTTGCACATCTGGTACTCCTGGCGTCGAATGTGCTGGTTTAACTCCTGGATGAAAGCTGCAATGGATCTATCCTTCTTGGTGCTGACTATCTCCCAATCTTCATTCCGGCGTCCGCAAATCTGGTAGATAGTGTCCTTGAGTTCTTCTTGATAAACTTCTCCAATGCGTCCCATGGTGATATGAGCTTCCATGCTCTTTCCCAGACTCCAGGTTGGTGCACTGAAAACACTATCTATGGGCTTGGTGATTGGCGCGAATGTCCTTCCCAGAACATGAGCTTTAATCTTCCAGCGCTCCTCTTCAGGCAGAGTGGAGTTGAAAGTCCCGGTGAAGCTTGGTAGTCCAATGTTCAAGTACTTGGCGACTTCCTTCAAGTGGGATCCAAAAGGTGTGCCTTCATCTGGTTGAGCGACTTGATCTTCGCGTCCGTCATCCTAAAAGAGTAGAAAAGATGAGGAGTTAGAAAATGAGAAGAGAATAGTGATCTATGGCTTTAACTTAGTGGTCGTGTCCTCTACCATCGGTGTGCTCGATACCATCTCAGAGTGACCCGACCTCGGATGGTCAAGTCTCGGTTCGGTGTCATCCTCGGATCAAGAATGCCGACACCACACAAGATTTCAAGGATTTATAACAGAGTAGCAATCACACACTTATTACATCATTTGTCCAAAAGAGGACTTATTACAATAATCATGGCTTAAGGCCATCTAATAACGATAACAGCGGAAGACTTGGAAGATAAGTGAGTCCATCAACTCCAACGGCATCACTGAGTATAGAACCACGACCTAAAAGCACCTTACTTGTCGTCTGAAAAGTCTGCAACATGAAAGTTGCAGCCCGAAAACGGGTCAGCACATGGAATATGCTGGCAAAGTAACACATAGAGAGTAATGAATGATAAGCCTATACTACATGCATATATGGCTGGTGGAAAAGCTCTATGGTTACAGTTTTTGCATAAAGCCAATTTTTCCCTACTACAAAGGAATAAATTTATTTAACTATCATGGTGGTTGTTAAACATTGAGAATGGTTGACAGCATCCTCAATCCCAATTAAAAAGTACTCATTAACAAACCCATCAATATTAAATTAGAGTAACATGTTGAGATTCACAAAATATTCAAGTACTATATACTCAAGATGTCCATAACCGAGGACACGGCTAATCATGATTAGTTTGTACACTCTGCAGAGGTTTGCGCACTTTTCCCCACAAGACTCGATCGCCTCCGCCTGGTTTCTCGCACTACATGGAGTTTGAGAAATGGATGACCGAGACACAGTCTTTCAGAAGCGCTAGCACCTTACGATGGGTGGACCGGTACACCTACATCCCCTACATCTGCTAGTCCACCACTATAAGAGTTCGCACAACTTAGTCAACTATGCCAGAGCCCATAATGGCTTGTGGCTGCACACGCAAGTTACTAGTATGAATTATCTTATGATCCCTTTGAGCCTGGGTGGCGGTCCATACGAAAATCACACGGTACCCCCGGCATTTCCAAAAAAATAGGCAAGTCCTGGTAACCCCAGGTGCCTCAATCCACCCAGATGTGTATTTAAGTTGCCACCTTAGATAAACCATTAATTAACAATCTCACATCTGTCATGGATATTCACTCACCCAATCCACGTCTACTAGCATAGCATGGCATAATAAGCAAACGTAGAAGTAACTCCCAAAGGTTTCATAAGTACAACAGGTAATAGGTACTACCTCAATCTACTTCCCATCCCCACAATTTAGTTTGATCCTAAACATGCAATGTGTGAGGATTGATCTAATGCACAAAAACTGGGTAGTAGAAAGGGTATGATCAAGTGTTACTTGCCATGCTGATGATCCGCGAAACCTAGAGATTCGAAGTAACAAGCGGCGCACTCCGGGTGATCTATCGCAATCAAACAACAAGCATACAATAAGTACTCATCTAATGCACAGGTAAAACTCGAATAAAAGATCTAACCAGAAAGTTCAACTTAAGAACCCTGGTTGCAAAAAGAATCAAATCGAATAAAGCAACGAAAGTCAAACAGCGAGAGAAAACAACTCGGTTCTAGCAAGTTGAAACTAGGTCAAATTTTACAGTGGCAAAACTTGGTTTAAGTTGATTAGTCAGAACGGCAGTTTCGAGACGAAACACCAGGCGCTTGAATCACCTGATTCCGATAAACGAGCGAGAAGACAAACAAGAACGAAGATCGGATCTGAAATCGCTATCAGAAAATAGCGGAATAAATCCGATTAAAAAGAGAAACGACGAACGGTTGAACGAACGGAGGTTCATTGTCCGAGGCAAACCGGTGATCACGTTCATTAAGACGAACGGTCCGGCGAACGCTCGCTAAACAAAACCGGAAAGAAAAACCGGCGAGAAAAACCGATCTAGGATTTCGGAAAGAAAACCGAAACGAAAACCGATCTAGAAAACCGGAAAGGTTTACGAGAAAATTGAACCGAGGGAAAGAAGTGATGCGGCGCGGGGCTAGTACCTCAAAGAAGCAAGGGGCACCGGCGGCGGCGGCGTTGGGCGGTGGCGGCGACACTTGGCGGCGGTGGCGGCAAGCGGCGGCGGCGGCGCTGGTGAGGATCGGCGGCGGCGCGGGTGTGGGGCGGCGGCGGTGGTGCTGCGCTGTGAAGGAAATATGCCCTAGAGGCAATAATAAAGTTATTATTTATTTCCTCATATCATGATAAATGTTTATTATTCATGCTAGAATTGTATTAACCGGAAACATGATACATGTGTGAATACATAGACAAACATATAGTCACTAGTATGCCTCTACTTGACTAGCTCATTAATCAAAGATGGTTATGTTTCCTAACCATAGACATGTGTTGTCATTTGATTAATGGGATCACATCATTAGGAGAATGATGTGATTGACATGACCCATCCCGTTAGCTTAGCACTTGATCGCTTAGTATTCTCGCTATTGCTTCCTTCATGACTTATACATGTTCTCGTAACTATGAGAATTGTGTAACTCCTGCTTACGGAAGAACACTTTGGTACTACCAAACGTCACAACGTAATCGGGTGATTATAAAGGAGTACTACAGGTGTTTCGAAGGTACATGTTGAGTTAGCATAATTCGAGATTAGGTTTTGTCACTCCGATTGTCGGAGAGGTATCTCTGGGCCTCTCGGTAATACTCATCACCTAAGCCTTGCAAGCATGTAACTAATGAGTTAGTTATGAGATGACGACACGGAACGAGTAAAGAGACTTGCCGATAACGAGATTGAACTAGGTATTGGATACCGACGATCAAATCTCGGGCAAGTAACATACCGATGACAAAGGGAACAAAGTATGTTGTTATGCGGTTTGACCGATAAAGATCTTCGTAGAATATGTAGGAACCAATATGGGCATCCAGGTCCCGCTATTGGTTATTGACCGAGAATGGTTTTAGGTCATGTCTACATAGTTCTCGAACCCGTAGGGTCCGCACGCTTAACGTTTCGTTGACAATATACTATTATATGAGTTATGCATGTTGGTAACCGAATGTTGTTCGGAGTCCCGGATGAGATCATGGACATGACGAGGAACTCCGGAATGGTCCGGAGATAAAGTTTGATATATGGGATAATAGTGTTTGATCTCCGGAAGAGTTCCGGAATTCACCGGAAGGGTTTCCGGATGTTTCCCGAAATGTTTGGGTACGAGAACACGTTATTTGGGCCAAAGGGAAAGCCCACAAGGTTTTGGAAAGCGCAAAAGGAAGTTTTGTGGAGTCAGGGTCGACGCCAGGTCCTCGCGTCGTCAGGTCCAGACGCCGAACCTGGCGTCTAGCCCCGAGTCCGAGAAGGACTCTTGCCTTTCGGGTGAAACCGACTTTGTGGAGGCTTTTACTCCAAGTTTCGACCCCAAGGCTCAACATATAAATAGAGGGGTAGGGCTAGCACCAAAGACACATCAAGAAACATCAAGCCGTGTGCCGGCAACCCCGTCCCCTCTAGTTTAGCCTCTGTCATAGTTTCCGTAGTGCTTAGGCGAAGCCCTGCGGAGATTGTTCTTCACCAACACCGTCACCACGCCGTCGTGCTGCCGGAACTCATCTACTACCTCGCCCGTCTTGCTGGATCGAGAAGGCGAGGGCGTCATCAAGCTGAACGTGTGCAGAACTCGGAGGTGCCGTGCATTCGGTACTTGGATCGGTCGGATCGTGAAGACGTACAACTACATCAACCGCGTTGATAAAGGCTTCCGCTTAGCGATCTTCAAGGGTATGAAGATACACTCCCCTTCTCGTTGCTATACATCACCATGATCTTGCGTGTGCGTAGGAAAATTTTTGAAATTACTACGTTCCCCAACAGTGGCATCCGAGCCAGGTTTTATGCATTGATGTTATATGCACGAGTAGAACACAAGTGAGTTGTGGACGATAAAGTCATACTGCCTACTAGCATGTCATACTTTGGTTCAGCGGTATTGTGAGATGAAGCGGCCCGGACCGACATTACGCGTACGCTTACGCGAGACTGGTTTCACTGCTACAAGCACTCGTGCTTAAAGGTGGCTGGCGGGTGTCTGTCTCTCTCACTTTAGTTGAACTGAGTTCAGCTACGCCCGGTCCTTGTGAAGGTTAAACGAGTCTATTTGACAAACTATCGCTGTGGTTTTGATGCGTAGGTAAGAACAGTTCTTGCTAAGCCCGTAGCAGCCACGTAAAATTTGCAACAACAAAGTAGAGGACGTCTAACTTGTTTTTGCAGGGCATGTTGTGATGTGATATGGCCAAGACGTGATGCTATATTTTATTGTATGAGATGATCATGTTTTGTAACCGGTTATCGGCAATCGGCGTGGAGCCATATGGTTGTCGCTTTATTGTATGAAATGCAAACGCCCTGTAATTGCTTTACTTTATCACTAAGTGTAGGATCGAAGAAGGTGAGAGTGTCTAGAGGGGGGGTGATTAGACTACTCGACAAGATAAAAATTCCGTCTTTTGTCAAGGACAGATTTTGGCAGATTTTGCATATCACACAAGTCAAGTAGCATACTACACATGCAATTCTAGAGTATGGGCAGCGGAAAGTAAATTGCACAAGTAGTAAAGAGAATTGGAGAAGATCAAACGCAATTTGGAGACACGGTGATTTTTCTCGTGGTTCCGATAGGTGGTGCTATCGTACTTCCACGTTGATGGAGACTTCAACCCACGGAGGGTAACGGCCATGAGAGTCCACGGAGGGCTCCACCCACGAAGGGTCCACGAAGAAGCAACCTTGTCTATTCCATCATGGCCTCGCCCACGGAGGGCTAGCCTTACTCGGGTAGATCTTCACGAAGTAGGCGATCTCCTTGCCCTTACAAACTTCTTGGTTCAACTCCACATCTCGACGGAGGCTCCCAAGCGACACCTAACCAATCTAGGAGGCACCACCTCCAAAAGGTAATCGATGTTGTTGATGATGATGAACTCCTTGCTCTTGTGCTTCAAATGATAATCTCCCCAACACTCAACTCTCCTCACCGATTTGGCTGTGGTGGAAGAAAGGATTGAGTGGAAAGCAACTTGGGAAGGCTAGAGATCAAGCTTCATATGGTGGGAGTGGAGCAACTTGATCTCAACACAAGGGTAGGTAGTTCTCTTCTCGTAAATGTAAGGTAGGAGTGGTAGTTCTTTCGATGGCTCTCTCCACGAATGAAGAGGGGTGGAGGGTATTTATAGCCTCCACACAAAATCCAACTGTTACACACATTTGACCAATCTCGGTGGGACCGAAGTTGACAACTCGGTGAGACCGAAAGTTCAAATCATGTGAACGTTGGGATTTTCGTGGGACCGAAAATACAATCTCGGTTAGTCCGATTCGCGCAAAGACAGAGCTTGCCAATCTCGGTGGGACCGACTTCATCATCTCGGTGACACCGATTTGATGACGAAGGTTCTGAAGCTTGGCAGCTCAAGTTTCGTGAGACCGAGTTCGAATCGGAAAATCCGAGTTTTCTAGGGTTTGGCTTTATGGTTGAGGTGGTTCATCTCGGTGTGGTGAGTTTGGAATATCGGTGGGACTGAAATTACTTATGAGTGTATATGGCGGTGAAAGTTGCTGATAGTTTAGGAGATGTATCACTAAGCACTTTGAGCAACCAGATCATCATCATAACCTCATCCCTTTTAATAGTATTGGCTTTCCTATGGACTCAATGTGATCTTGGATCACTAAACCAAAATGGAGTCTTGAGCTTTTGCCAATGCTTGCCTTAGCATTTTGAGGGTCCACCTCTTGATCCTTTTGCCATGCCAATGTGATTGAATTTCTGAAACATACTTGATAAAAGCATTAGTCCAACCACAAAGTATGTTGTCATTAATTACCAAAACCTCCCAGGAGCAAATGTGCTTTCAATCTCCCCTTTTGGTAATTGATGGCAACACACAAAACAAGACATCAAAGCTTCTTCAAGGAAAGACAGAATTATCACTAAGCTTTGACAAACATGTAGTACACAGGCTCCCCTACAAGTGTGCAAGATTTTCATAAATTATGGTTTTGGACTACCACAAGCACACAAGAGAGAAAGGCAAGATGTGCTACATGCAGCTTGGCTATATGCATCGAGGCAGATGAAAAGAAGTGAGTGATAATGCATATGTGCATGGTGATTTCTTGCAAACAAGTATTCACAAGCAAGTCACCATCATGCACATTCTGCAAAGTGCATATACTTACCTTGAGGTTCCTTGGCATTGTACCAAGAAATAAACTTGGGAAAACAAGGTTAGATAACACAAGAGCATTTCTTCAACCAACTGCAAGAACATCAAGAGTACCAAGCCAGGATGACATGTATAAAGAGTGTCTCATATTGAGCACAAGCTTGAATCAGCAAACATGTCTCCAAACTAAAAGATTTTCAATGAACTCGAGAGATTTTGCTTTCCATAAGATATCAATTGTGAAGGTTCCTCCCCTTTGAGTTGTCTCGGATCAAGGGTTTGATGGAAAGAGCAAAATCAAAAGAATGATGCCAAATGTAATATCCAATGTGGAACACGGCAAAGCTTTGATGTGATTCTCTCCCCCTTAAGGTAAGATTGCTCTTCTTCTCCCCCTAAATCTTCTCTTCTCCCCCTAAGTCTTCTCCCCCTTTGACATCAAGTGCCGAAAAGGACAGCAAACTAGGAAGGTCAGGGAAGATGGAAAGAAGGAAGTGGGATCCTTAAGAATCACAACAGGACAAAAGAAACATGCATAGAGAAACAGCAAACTAGGAAGGTCAGGGAGCTGCAGAAGATGATATCCTGAAAGAAATAAATCGGTGACACCGAAATAAGATGGATCGGTGGGTCCGAAAGTCATGGACTTAGGGCAGATCCTTTTCGGTCAGGCCGAAATATTTAAGTCGGTGACGCCGAGTTTAATTCCAAGGAAATACAGAAATAATTCAGCTCACTTTGCAAGGAATGTTTCAAAGGATTTGCAATGAATTTGTAAATGATTTTCAAGGAATTGATCAGAGCCAAAAGGATATTAACAAAGACAGAAGAATAGAAATGAAAAAGATTCCTAGATGAAGTTTTTAAAAAAAAAAACTCAATGAGAGAACATAAGAGAAAATAGAAAGACTCCAAAACATATGTACTTCATCTAGATAGGGGTCGGCGACAAGGTCACCTATGTTTGAGTATTTTGACTTAGGAGTCAAATGAGAACATTTGATCATAGGTCATACTCATCGTTTAAGCACAAAATGGGGTTGCCATTTTTCGATTAAGCATTTGATGTGATCACATCTTATGAAGCTGCTTGTACTCATGTCTTTGAGCAAAGTTCCTTAAAGATGTGAAGAACGTACCTTGGGCCTGTTGTTGCTTTGCTCATGTAGGTGAACTTGATGTAGGTGCTCATTGAATGTGAAGTTAGAGCGCCATTTCCACTTGTGTAGTTCATCTTCCTACATGGGTTAGGCAAGCAAGGAAATACTCAAGGATATCCAAGATGACAAGAGTGAAATACTAGATGTATAAGGTGTCAAAAATGATATGTGGAATTTTGTTCCTTGAACTCAACATCCCAAAGGGGTAGATACTTGGTCAATGACAAGATTACTCAAGATTTGAGTGTGTGGTAATCTTGTGGAATGTAGATCATCCAAGTACCTACAAGGAGTTAGATGCAATACAAGGGGGCAAATGTGTCCAAGACATATGATCATCATCATAAGAGAAATATCAAGGATTAGTCAAGTAGGCTCATGCCTTGCATGCATCAATGAAGTTTTCACTCCAAGTTTGAAGCATCAATGATGTTCAACTCACTCCTTAAGTGACAAAACACCTTCTCATCAAGAGGTTTTGTAAAGATATCAGCGAGTTGTTTGTCAGTACGAACATGCTTAAGATTGATGTCACCCTTGGCAATGTGATCACGAATGAAATGGTGACGAACTTCAATATGTTTCGCTCGAGAGTGTTGCACGGATTGTGTCCAATCTTAATCGCACTCTCATTGTCACAAAGCAAGGAACATGTCTCACATGTATCCCATAATCCTTAAGCATTTGTGTCATCCATAGCAATCGAGCACAACATGAACCAGCAGCAATATATTCTCGCTTGGTAGTGGATAATGATATCAATTTTGTTTCTTGGAGGACCAAGATACAAGGGATCGACCAAGGAATTGACACGCACCGAAGTTGACTTTCTATCAACCCGATCACCGCATAGTCCGAGTCGGAATAGCCAACAAGGTCGAAAGAGGCCCTCTTAGGATACCAAATGCCAAAGTTTGGTGTGTGTATCAAATATCTCACAATCCTTTTAACAGCTTTAAGATGACATTCTTTAGGGCTGCTTGATATCGAGCACACATGCATACACTCAACATTATGTCAGGACGAGAAGCACAAAGATATAGTAGAGAACCAATCATAGATCGGTAAACCTTTTGATCAACGGGTTCTCCATCTTTTGTCAAGTCATTATGTCCACTTGTAGGCATGGGGTTCTCATACCTTTGCTTTCTTGCATGTTGAACTTTTGAAGAGATCCTTGGTGTACTTTGTTTGTGAGACAAAGGTACCCTCCTTAGATTGCTTGATTTGCAACCCAAGGAAGAATTTGAGTTCACTCATCATGGACATCTCATACTTCTCCGACATGAGCTTTCCAAACTTCTCGCTAAAATGAGGGTTAGTTGAACCAAAGATAATATCATCAACATATATTTGGCACACAAATAGTTCACCATCAACCCTTTTCGTGAATAGCGTTGAGTCTATTTTTCCAATCTCAAATCCTTTTTCAAGAAGAAAGCTAGTCAAGATTTGTACCAAGCTCTAGGAGCTTGTCTAAGTCCATAAAGAGCTTTGTGCAACTTGTAAACATGATTAGGCTTTTAGGATTCACAAATCCGGAGGTTGTTTCACAAATACTTCCTCCTCAATTTCACCATTTAGGAAAGCACTTTTAATATCCATTTGATAGAGAGTAATATCATGGTGATTGGCATAAGCAAGAAGAATGCGAATGGACTCAAGTCTAGCAACGGGGCATAGGTCTCACCATAGTCCATACCTTCGACTTGTGTGTAACCTTGAGCTACTGAGACGAGCCTTGTTGCGGATGACTTGTCCATCTTCATCTTGCTTGTTCAAACACCCATTTGGTTCCAATGACGTTTTGATCATCCTTGGGCTTCTCTACCAAAGTCCATACCTTGTTCCTCTCGAAGTTGTGTAGCTCTTCGTGCATAGCGTTCACCCAATCCGGGTCTTCAAGTGCTTCTTCTACCTTCATAGGTTCAATACTAGAGATAAATGAGTAATGCTCACAAAAGTTAGCTAAGCGAGTTTTAGAGCGAGTGATTCTCCCAGAGTCGATGTCGTTCATCATTTGTTCCACGGGTTGATTTTTCTTGACTCTTGCTCGGACTCGGGATAGCTTTTGTTGTGGTTGTGGCTGAGCTTCCTCATCATCCTCATCTTCCTCTTCTTCTTCATTGTTGTTGGTGTTGTCTTGAGGCGGTGGAGAAGGAGGTTGTGGTGGATCTTCTTGTTGCACTTCCTCATCTTGGTGAGTTCCACTTGTGGAGGCCTCCATGTTGCCTTGAGGCTCATCTTGCCGTGAGGTAGGGGGCTCCACATATGTAGATGAGGTACTCTCCTTCACTTCCATGGGACGGATCTTTCCAATAGATAAATCTTGGATTGCTTCCGATGGGTCCTTGTCTCCTACATCAATAGACATTTGCTCTACTTGCGAGCCATTAGATTCATCAAACTTCACATCTACCGTCTCTTCAACCTTTCGGGTGAAATTATTGTAGACACGGTAGGTGTGGGAGTTCGATCCATAACCAAGAAAAAAAACCTTCATGAGTTTTAGGAGCAAATTTAGACCGACGATGCTTATCAAGGATATAGCATTTCGAACCAAAGACACGAAAGTATCCCACTTGGGGTTTGTTACCGGTGAGGAGCTCGTATGAAGTCTTGCCGAGGAGCTTATGAAGATAAAGCCTGTTGATAGCATGACAAGCTGTCTCGACGGCTTCCCCCCAAAAGTGCTTCAGTGTCTTGTATTCATCAAGCATCGTTCTTGCCATCTCTATGAGCGTTCGATTCTTCCTCTCAACAACTCCATTTTGTTGAGGAGTGTACGTAGCCGAGAACTCATGTAGAATCCCTTCCTCATCGAGAAAAGAGTCTACATTGGCGTTCTTGAACTCCGTTCCATTGTCACTCCGAACTTTCTTGATCTTCACCTCAAATTGATTTTGGGCCTTTCTGGCAAAGGTTTTGAAGATTCTCTGAACCTGTGATTTGTCATCAAGGAAAAATACCCACATAAATCTGGAATAATCATCAACTATAACTAGACCAAAGGAGTTACCACCAAGGCTTTTGTAAGCATTGGGACCGAAGAGATCCATATGAAGAAGCTCAAGCGGTCTCCTTGTGGTCATGATGTTCTTCACGGATGACTTCCACCTACTTGTTTTCCTGCTGACAAGCACTACAAAGTCTATCTTTGTCAAAGAGAACATCTTTAACGCCAAGAATATGATCACCTTTGATTAGCTTGTCTAGATTACGATACCAACATGTCCAAGCCTTCTATGCCATAACCAACCTTTAGCGGATTTAGCAATAAAGCAAGTTCTAGGTTGGGCTTTCTTAGTGAAATCAACAATATATAGATCACCTCTACGGATACCGTAAATGCCATGTTATGATTGTCACGACGAAAGACTTGGCAATCTACTTGATGAATAGCACATTGAATCCAAAGTCAGCTAATCTAGACACGGAAAGTAAATTGTATCCAAGTGATTCTACAAGCATGACATTTTGAATAGAGCTATCATGAGATATGGACACCTTACCAAGGCCAAGTACCTTACCCTTGGAGTTGTCTCCAAAAGTCACATACTTGCGTGGACCAACGTTCTTTGCAAGCTCTCGAAACATGTCTTTGTCTCCGGTCATGTGATCGGTGCATCCACTATCAAGAATCCACTCTTTTCCGCCGGATATGTAGTCTCTCAGATTTGCCATAAGATTGAGACTCTTCGTGATCTTGTCTAGCTCGGTGTCCGAATCGGAGTAATCATCATCATGCTCATGCTCATCATCATATTGACCCATAGATTGTTCATCATCAACACCTAGTTCAATTTGACAACAACTTGCATTAGTTTTGTCAATGTGACAATAATCATCGGAATGCAATACAAGAGCATTTCTAATTAGAGCATTGATAAGACAAGGATCACCCTTCTTTTCATAAGATCACGAAGCTCAAAGAAGCATTTATCAAAGTTGGGATCATTAGGATCATATCAAATTCAATAGTCTTGTATAGAATTTCATCAAGACCTCTCAAAGAGTAGTCCGGATAAAGTTCTTCCAAGAACTTCCACATAGCATAGGCGCACTCAAAGTTTGTAACGAGCTTAAGCAAGTTATCGGGTAACCCTCTAATGATAAGATTTACAGTCCTAAGGTTACGAAGCAAATCAAGCTCTTCATCCATGGTGGGGTGCAAGGGGTCAAATGGAGGCACATATGGGGTTTCAACATATTTGCGCAAGTTGTATGTCTTAAAGATAATAAGCATTTCAATCCTCCACGAGTTATAGGACACTCCATTAAGAATAGGCACTCTATGACTAACACTCCCAAACGTAGACACGTCCATCTTCCTCCAATGGTGTGTAAACCAAAGCAATGGAGACCAAAGCTCTGATACCAATTGTAGGATCGAAGAAGGTGAGAGTGTCTAGAGGGGGGGTGATTAGACTACTCGACAAGATAAAAATTCTGTCTTTTGTCAAGGACAGATTTTGGCAGATTTTGCATATCACACAAGTCAAGTAGCATACTACACATGCAATTCTAGAGTATGGGCAGCAGAAAGTAAATTGCACACGTAGTAAAGAGAAGTGGAGAAGATCAAACGCAATTTGGAGACGCGGTGATTTTTCTCGTGGTTCCGATAGGTGGTGCTATCGTACTTCCACGTTGATGGAGACTTCAACCCACGGAGGGTAACGGCTGCGAGAGTCCACGGAGGCTCCACCCACGAAGGGTCCACGAAGAAGCAACCTTGTCTATTCCATCATGGCCTCGCCCACGGAGGGCTAGCCTTACTCGGGTAGATCTTCACGAAGTAGGCGATCTCCTTGCCCTTACAAACTTCTTGGTTCAACTCCACATCTCGACGGAGGCTCCCAAGCGACACCTAACCAATCTAGGAGGCACCACGCTCCAAAAGGTAATAGATGTTGTTGATGATGATGAACTCCTTGCTCTTGTGCTTCAAATGATAATCTCCCCAACACTCAACTCTCCTCACCGATTTGGCTATGGTGGAAGAAAGGATTGAGTGGAAAGCAACTTGGGAAGGCTAGAGATCAAGCTTCATATGGTGGGAGTGGAGCAACTTGATCTCAACACAAGGGTAGGTAGTTCTCTTCTCGAAATGTAAGGTAGGAGTGGTAGTTCTTTCGATGGCTCTCTCCACGAATGAAGAGGGGTGGAGGGTATTTATAGCCTCCACACAAAATCCAACCGTTACACACATTTGACCAATCTCGGTGGGACCGAAGTTGACAACTCGGTGAGACCGAAAGTTCAAATCATGTGAACGTTGGGATTTTCGGTGGGCACGAAAATACAATCTCGGTTAGTCCGATTCATGCAAAGACAGGAGCTTGCCAATCTCGGTGGGACCGACTTCATCATCTCGGTGACACCGATTTGATGACGAAGGTTCTGAAGCTTGGCAGCTCAAGTTTCGTGAGACCGAGTTCGAATCGGAAAATCCGAGTTTTCTAGGGTTTGGCTTTATGGCTGAGGTGGTTCATCTCGATGTGGTGAGTTTGGAATATCGGTGGGACCGAGATTACTTATGAGTGTATATGGCGGTGAAAGTTGCCGATAGTTTAGGAGATGTATCACTAAGCACTTTGAGCAACCAGATCATCATCATAACCTCATCCCTTTTAATAGTATTGGCTTTCCTATGGACTCAATGTGATCTTGGATCACTAAACCAAAAATGGAGTCTTGAGCTTTTGCCAATGCTTGCCTTAGCATTTTGAGGGTCCACCTCTTGATCCTTTTGCCATGCCAATGTGATTGAATTTCTGAAACATACTTGATAAAAGCATTAGTCCAACCACAAAGTATGTTGTCATTAATTACCAAAACCACCGAGGAGCAAATGTGCTTTCACTAAGCGGTAGCGATAGTCGAGAAGCAATAGATGGCGTAAACGACAACGATGCTACGATGGAGATCAAGGTGTCGCGCGGTGACGATGGTGATCACGACGGTGCTTGAAGATGGAGATCACAAGCACAAGATGATGATGGCCATATCATATCACTTATATTGATTGCATGTGATGTTTATCCTTTATGCATCTTATCTTGCTTTGATTGACGGTAGCATTTTAAGATGATCTCTCATTAATTATCAAGAAGTGTTCTTCCCGAGTATGCTCCGTTATGAAAGTTCTTCGTCTTTGAGACACCACGTGATGATCGGGTGTGATAGGCTCTACGTTCAAATACAACGGTGCAAAACAGTTGCACATGCGGAATACTCAGGTTATACTTGACGAGCCTAGCATATCAGATATGGCCTCGGAACACGGAGACCGAAAGGTCGGCGTGAATCATATAGTAGATATGATCAACATAGAGATGTTCACCATTGAAACTACTCCATCTCACGTGATGATCGGACATGGTTTAGTTGATTTGGATCACGTGATCACTTAGATGACTAGAGAGATGTCTGTCTAAGTGGGAGTTCTTTAGTAATATGATTAATTGAACTTAAATTTATCATGAACTTAGTACCGATAGTATTTTGCTTGTCTATGTTTGTTTGTAGATAGATGGCTCGTCTTTGTTGTTCCGTTGAATTTTAATGTTCCTTGAGAAAGCAAAGTTGAAAGATGATGGTAGCAATTACACGGATCGGGTCCGTAACTCGAGGATTATCCTCATTGTTGCACGTAAGAATTACGCCCCGGAAGCACCGCTGGGTGCCAGCCTCTTCTTGATGCAACCGACGATGTTAAGAACGTCTGGCGAGCAAAGCTGATGACTACTCTATAGTTCGATGTGGCATGCTTTACGGCTTAGAACCGGGTCTTCAATGACGTTTTGAACGTCATGGAGCATATGAGATGTTCCAGAGTTGAAGTTAATATTTCAAGCAAATGCCCGATTGAGAGATATGAAGTCTCCAATAAGTTCTACAGCTGCAAGATGGAGGAGAACAGTTACACGGTGAGCATATACTCAAAATGTCCGGGTATAATAATCACTTGATTCAACTGGAGTTAATCTTCCGGATGATAGCATCATTGACAGAATTCTCCAATCACTACCACCAAGCTACAAGAGCTTTGTGATGAACTATAATATGCAAGGGATGAACAAGACTATTCGAGCTCTTCGCGATCTTTGAAAGCAGCGAGGTAGAAATCAAGAAGGAGCATCAAGTGTTGATGGTCAACAAGACCACTAGTTTCAAGAAGAAGGGCAAAGGGAAGAAGAAGGAACTTCAAAAGAACAGCAAACAAGTTGCTGCTCAAGAAAAGAAACCCAAGTCCGGACCTAAGCACTGAAATCGAGTGCTTCTACCGCAAGCGGTCGACACCGAAGCGGAACTGCCCCAAGTATTTGGCGGATAAGAAGGATGGCAAAGTGAACAAAGGTATATGTGATATACATGTTATTGATGTGTACCTTACTAATGCTCGCAGAGCACTGGTATTTGATATCGGTTACATTGCTAACATTTGCAACTCAAAGCAGGGACTACGGATTAGCGAAGATTAGCTAAGGACGAGGTGACGATGCGGCGTGGGAAATGGTTCCAAAGTCGATGTGATCGCGGTTGTACGCTACCTCTACATCTACCATCGGGATTAGTTTTAGACCTGAATAATTGTTATTTGGTGCCTCGTTGAGCATGAACATTATATCTGGATCTTGTTTGATGCGAGACGGTTATTCATTTAAATCGAGAGAATAATGGTTGTTCTATTTATATGAGTAATATCTTTTATGGTCATGCACCCTTGAAGAGTGGTCTATTTTATTGAATCTCGATAGTAGTGATACACATATTCATAATGTTGAAGCCAAAAGATGCAGAGTTGATAATGATAGTGCAACATATTTGTGGCACGCCATTTAGGTCATATCGGTGTAAAGCGCATGAAGAAACTCCATACTGATGGACTTCTGGAATCACTTGATTATGAATCACTTGGTACTTGCGAACCGTGCCTCATGGGCAAGATGACCAAAACACCGTTCTCCGGATCTATGGAGAGAGCAACAGATTTGTTGGAAAGCATACATACGTATGTATGTGGCCCGATGAATGTTGAGGCTCGTGGCGGATATCGTTATTTTCTCACCTTCACAGATGATTTGAGCAGATATGGGTATATCTACTTGATGAAGCACAAGTCTGAAACATTTGAAAAGTTCAAAGAATTTCAGAGTGAAGTAGAAAATCATCGTAACAAGAAAATAAAGTTCCTACGATCTGATCGTGGAGGAGAATATTTGAGTTACGAATTTGGTTTACATTTGAAACAATGTGGAATAGTTTCGCAACTCACGCCACCTGGAACACCACAAAGAAATGGTGTGTCCGAACGTCGTAATCGTACTTTACTTGATATGGTGCGATCTATGATGTCTCTTACCGATTTACCGCTATCGTTTTGGGGTTATGCTTTAGAGACGGCCGCATTCACGTTAAATAGGGCACCATCAAAATCCGTTGAGACGACACCTTATGAACTGTGGTTTGGCAAGAAACCAAAGTTGTCGTTTCTCAAAGTTTGGGGTTGCGATGCTTATGTGAAGAAACTTCAACCAGATAAGCTCGAACCCAAATCGGAGAAATGTGTCTTCATAGGATACCCAAAGGAGACTATTGGGTACACCTTCTATCACAGATCTAAGGGCAAGATTTTTGTTGCTAAATTCGGATCCTTTCTAGAGAAGGAGTTTCTCTCGAAAGAAGTGAGTGGGAGGAAAGTAGAACTTGATGAGATAACTGTATCTACTCCCTTATTGGAAAGTAGTTCATCACAAGAACCGGTTCCTGTGACGACTACACCAATTAGTGAGGAAGCTAATGATATTGATCATGAAACTTCAGATCAAGTTTCTACTGAACCTCGTAGGTCTACCAGAGTAAGATCCGCTCCAGAGTGGTACGGAAATCCTATTCTGGAAGTCATGTTACTTGACCATGATGAACCTACGAACTATGAGGAAGCGATGATGAGCCCAGATTCCGCAAAATGGCTAGAGGCCATGAAATCTGAGATAGGATCCATGTATGAAAACAAAGTATGGACTTTGGTTGATTTGCCCAATGATCGGCAAGCCATTGAGAATAAATGGATCTTTAAGAAGAAGACTGACGCTGATGGTAATGTTACTGTCTACAAAGCTCGACTTGTTGCAAAAGATTTTCGAAAAGTTCAAGGGGTTGACTACGATGAGACTTTCTCACCCGTAGTGATGCTTAAGTCTGTCCGAATCATGTTGGCTATTGCTGCATTTCATGATTATGAAATTTGGCAAATGGATGTCAAGACTGCATTCTTGAATGGATTTCTAGAAGAAGAGTTGTATATGATGCAACCTGAAGGTTTTGTTGATCCAAAAGGTGCTGACAAAGTGTGCAAACTCCAACGTTCCATCTATGGACTGGTGCAAGCATCTCGAGTTGGAATAAACGCTTTGACAAAGTGATCAAAGATATGGTTTTATCTGACTTTTGGAGAAGCTCAGATTTACAAGAAAGTGAGTGGGAGCTCAGTAGCATTTCTAGTTTTATATGTTGATGACATATTATTAATTGGAAATGATATAGAATTTCTGGATAGCATAAAGGGATACTTGAATAAATTTTTTCAATGAAAGACCTCGGTGAAGCTGCTTACATATTAGGCATCAAGATCTATAGAGATAGATCAAGGCGCTTAATAGGACTTTCACAAAGCACATACCTTGACAAAATTTTGAAAAAGTTCAAAATGGATCGAGCAAAGAAAGGATTCTTGCACGTGCTACAAGGTGTGAAGTTGAGTCAAACTCAATGCCCGACCACAGCAGAAGATAGAGAGAAAATGAAAGATGTTCCTATGCTTCAGCCATAGGCTCTATCATGTATGCAATGTCAGTGTACCGCACTGACGTATGCTTAGCAATTAGCTTGGCGGTAGGTACCAAAGTAATCCAGAGTGGATCATCGGACAGCGGTCAAGAACATCTGAAATACCGAAAAGGACTAAGGATATGTTTCTCGTATATGGAGGTGACAAAGAGCTAGTCGTAAATGGTTACGTCGATGCAAGCTTTGACACTAATCCGGACGATTCTAAATCGCAGACCGGATACGTGTTTATATTAAACGGTGGAGCTGTAAGTTGGTGCAGTTCTAAACAAAGCGTCGTGAAAGGGATCTACATGTGAAGCGGAGTACATAGCTGCTTCTGAAGCAGCAAATGAAGGAGTCTGGATGAAGGAGTTCATTTCCGATCTAGGTGTCATACCTAGTTCATCGGGACCAATGAAGATCTTCTATGACAATACTGGTGCAATTGCCTTGGCAAAGGAATCCAGATTTCACAAGAGGACCAAGCACATCAAGAGACGCTTCAATTCCATTCGGGACCAAGTCCAAGTGGGAGACATAGAGATTTGCAAGATACATACGGATCTGAATGTTGCGGACCGTTGACTAAGCCTCTCTCACGAGCAAAACATGATCAGCACCAAGACTCCATGGGTGTTAGAATCATTCTTGTGTAATCTAGATTATTGACTCTAGTGCAAGTGGGAGACTGAAGGAAATATGCCCTAGAGGCAATAATAAAGTTATTATTTATTTCCTCATATCATGATAAATGTTTATTATTCATGCTAGAATTGTATTAACCGGAAACATGATACATGTGTGAATACATAGACAAACATATAGTCACTAGTATGCCTCTACTTGACTAGCTCATTAATCAAAGATGGTTATGTTTCCTAACCATATACATGTGTTGTCATTTGATTAATGGGATCACATCATTAGGAGAATGATGTGATTGACATGACCCATCCCGTTAGCTTAGCACTTGATCGTTTAGTATTCTGCTATTGCTTCCTTCATGACTTATACATGTTCCTGTAACTATGAGAATTGTGTAACTCCCGTTTACCGGAAGAACACTTTGGGTACTACCAAACGTCTGGCAACGTGAATCGGGTGATTATAAAGGAGTACTACAGGTGTTTCCGAAGGTACATGTTGAGTTAGCATAATTCGAGATTAGGTTTTGTCACTCCGATTGTCGGAGAGGTATCTCTGGGCCCTCTCGGTAATACTCATCACCTAAGCCTTGCAAGCATGTAACTAATGAGTTAGTTATGAGATGACGTATTACGGAACGAGTAAAGAGACTTGCCGATAACGAGATTGAACTAGGTATTGGATACCGACGATCAAATCTCGGGCAAGTAATATACCGATGACAAAGGGAACAAAGTATGTTGTTATGCGGTTTGACCGATAAAGATCTTCGTAGAATATGTAGGAACCAATATGGGCATCCGTGTCCCGCTATTGGTTATTGACGAGAATGGTTTTAGGTCATGTCTACATAGTTCTCGAACCCGTAGGGTCCGTGACGCTTAACGTTTCGTTTACAATATAGTATTATATGAGTTATTCATGTTGGTAACGAATGTTGTTGGAGTCCGGATGAGATCATGGACATGACGAGGAACTCCGGAATGGTCCGGAGATAAAGTTTGATATATGGGATAATAGTGTTTGATCTCGGAAGAGTTCGAATTCGCGGAAGGGTTTCGGATGTTTCGAAATGTTTGGGTGCGAGAACCGTTATTTGGGCCAAAGGGAAAGCCCACAAGGTTTTGGAAAGCGCAAAGGAAGTTTTATGAGTCAGGGCCGACACGAGGTCCTCGGCGTCAGGTCGAGCGCCGGGAACCTGGCGTCTCGCCCTGAGTCCGAGAAGGACTCTTGCCTTTCGGGTGAAACCGACTTTGTGGAGGCTTTTACTCCAAGTTTCACCCCAAGGCTCAACATATAAATAGAGGGGTAGGGCTAGCACCAAAGACACATCAAGAAACATCAAGCCGTGTGCCGCAACCCCGTCCCCTCTAGTTTAGCCTCTGTCATAGTTTCATGATCGCTTAGCGAAGCCTGCGGAGATGTTCTTCACCAACACCGTCCCACGCCGTCGTGCTGCGGAACTCATCTACTACCTCGCCTGTCTTCTTTGGATCGAGAAGGCGAGGCGTCATCGAGCTGAACGTGTGCGAACTCGGAGGTGCCGTATGCTTCGGTACTTGGATCGGTCGGATCGTGAAGACGTCGACTACATCAACAGCGTTGATAAACGCTTCGCTTAGCGATCTTCAAGGGTATGAAGATACACTCCCCTTCTCGTTGCTATACATCACCATGATCTTCCGTGTGCGTAGGAAATTTTTTGAAATTACTACGTTCCCCAACACGCTGCTGCTGCTGCGGAGAGGAGAGGGCTTTGGTTTGATGTGTTTGAGGGGGGGGGGGGTTCTTGGGTATATATATTGGGGAGGGGTGGGTTTTGCTTGGAGGAGGGATCAAGGAATTAGACTAGGATTAGGAATCCTAGGAACAAAAACGGAATAACGAAATAAGGAAAAAGAGGCAAGGGGGCACCCTAGAATCCTTTTAGGATTGATCTGATAACAAGGGCGGCGGCTCCACGGTGCTTTCAGGCGTGGCGTCTGTGATGGCCTTGGCCTCCTGGCCGGCCGGTGGCTTGGTGGCTTGGGCCTTTGGCCCAAGGCGCTACAGTTTTTTTTAAATCGGTTTCGCGCACAAAAAAACACAGAAAATAAAATCTACCGGACTCCAAAATTAATAAAGTAAATTTTCCCCGACTCCTAAAAATGAGCCGAACAAAATGAACTTTTACTCGGGACCTAAAATGCAATTTTTGAAAATACGCATTTTTTCCTAAGGCAAATAAATTCCGAGAAAAATCCAAATTTGATTTATTTACAAAATCTTCATTTTTCCTAAATTTTGGGAAAGTCATATTATTCCCTCTCATATATTTGATATTGGGAAAATATGTGAAGATAAAATAAATAAATCAAAATGATCCTCTTTTCAAAATTTGAGACAACTCAAATATGAAAAATTTGAAATCTCCAACTTTCTCCGCGGGTCGTTGAGTTGTGTGAAATTTCTAGGATCAACAAATGCAAGAACATATGATATGCATGATGATCTAATGTATAACATTCCAAATTGAAAATTTGGGATGTTACATTCTTTGATTGTGGGTTATCAAGATCAACAGCAGGTTCAATTTCTACATCATTGTTTTTGCTAGGTTAAGCAAGAGCATTATTATTGACATTATCACTAGGCTCATGTTCATCACCTGATGGAGTTTCAGCATCAGAAATAGAAATGTCATTGGGATTCTTAGGTGTGTCTACAGTAGGTTCACTAGAAGCATGCAAAGTTCTATCGTTCTTCTTTTTCTTCTTTTTAGAAGAACTAGGTGCCTCTAAATTATTTCTCTGGGAATCTTGCTCGATTCTCTTAGGGTGGCCTTCAGGATACAAAGGTTCCTGAGTCAATCTACCAGTTCTAGTAGCCACTCTAACAGCAAAGTCATTTTTATTATTTAATTCATCAAGCAAATCATTTTGAGCTTTAAGTACTTGCTCAGCTTGAGTAGCAACCATAGAAGTATATTTGTTAATGAGTTTGAGTTCATCTTTAACTCTAGCCATATTATCGCTCACACATCCTATCTCGAAAGCATTATTCTTTAACTCTCTACCAACATAAGCATTAAAACTTTCTTGTCTAGCCATAAAACCATCAAATTCACCTAAGCATGGGCTATGAAATTTAGTAGAGGGTATTTCAACTTTACCATATCTATAGAGAGAATTTACCTTTACTACCTGTGTCGGGTTATCAAGAAAATATGGTTCTTCAACAGGCGGTATATTAAGACCATGTATTTCTTCAATAGGAGGTAAATTCTTAACATCTTCAGCTTTAATACCTTTTTCTTTCATTGATTTCTTTGCCTCTTGCATATCTTCAGGACTGAGAAATAAAAAACCTCTCTTCTTCGGAGTGGGTTTAAAAATAGGCTCAGTAGTTGGCTCAATTGGTTCAGGAATTACTTCAGGAATTGGCTCGGAAAGAGTCCAATTATTTTCATTAGTCAACATATTGTTCAATAGTATTTCAGCTTCGTCGACTGTTCTTTCCCTGAAAACACAACCAGCACAACTATCCAAGTAGTCCTTGGAAGAATCGGTTAGTCCATTATAAAAAATATCAAGTATTTCATTTTTCTTGAGAGGATGATCAGGCAAAGCATTAAGTAACCGGAGAAGCCTCTCCCAAGCTTGTGGGAGACTCTCTTCTTTGATTTGCACAAAATTATATATTTCCCGCAAGGCAGCTTGTTTCTTATGAGCAGGGAAATATTTAGCAGAGAAGTAATAAATCGTATCCTGGGGACTACGCACACAACCAGGAGCAAGAGAATTATACCAAGTCTTATCATCACCCTTTAATGAGAACGGAAATATCTTAAGGATATAAAAATAGTGATACTTCTCATCATTAGTAAACAGGGTAGCTATATCATTTAACTTGGTAAGATGTGCCACAACAGTTTCAGATTCAAGGCCATAAAAGGATCAGATTCAACTACAGTAATAATCTCAAGATCAACAGAGAATTCATAATCCTTATCAGTAACACAGATAGGTGAAGTAGAAAAAGCAGGGTCGGGTTTCGTTCTAGCATTAAGAGACTGCTGCTTCCATTTAGCTAATAATTCTTAAGATCATATCTATCATTGCAAGCAAAGATAGCTCTAGCAGCTTCTTCATTCATAACATAACCCTCAGGAACAACAGGCAATTCATAATCATTGGGAGAACTTTCATCATCACTATCATCAATAATAGAATCTTCAATAATTTCATTCCCCCTAACTCTAGCAAGTTGTTCATCAAGAAATTCACCTAATGGCAAAGTAGTATCACGCACAGAAGTAGTTTCATCATGCATAGCAGAAGTGGCCTCATCAATAACATGCGACATATCAGAGTTCATAGCAGTAGCAGGTTTAGGTGTCGCAAGCTTATTAATAACGGAATGAGAATCTAGTGCAGAGCTAGATGGCAGTTCCTTACCTCCCCTCTTAGTTGAGGGCAAAATCTTGGTTCAGTCATCTTTCAAGTTCTTCATAGTGATCAACAGATATAAATCCCAAGTGACTCAGTGAATAGAGCTATGCTCCCCGGCAACGGCGCCATAAATTAGTCTTGATAACCCACAAGTGTAGGGGATCGCAATAGCTTTCGAGGGTAAAGTATTCAACCCAAATTTATTGATTCGACACAAGGGGAACCAAAGAATATTCTTGAGTTTTAGCAGTTGAGTTGTAAATTCAACCACACCTGGATAACTTAGTATCTGCATCAAAGTATTTAGTAGCAAAGTAGTATGATAATAAAGGTAACGGTAGCAAAAGTAAAGATAATTGTTTTGTGGTTTTTGTAGTAGTTGTAACAGCAGCAACGGAAAAGTAAATAAGTGAAGAACAATATATGAAAAGCTCGTAGGCAATGGATCAGTGATGGATAATTATGCCGGATGCGATTCCTCATGTAATAGCTATAACATAAGGTGACACAGAACTAGCTCCAGTTCATCAATGTAATGTAGGCATGTATTCCGTAAATAGCCATACGTGCTTATGGAAAAGAACTTGCATGACATATTTTGTCCTACCCTCCCATGGCAGCGGGGTCCTAGTGGAAACTAAGGGATATTAAGGCCTCCTTTTAATAGTGAACCGGAACAAAGCATTAGCACATAGTGAATACATGAACTCCTCAAACTACATTCATCACCGAGAAGTATCCCGATTATTGTCACTTCGGGGTTGTCGGATCATAACACATAATAGGTGACTATAGACTTGCAAGATAGGATCAAGAACACAAATATATTCATGAAAACATAATAGGTTCAGATCTCAAATCATGGCACTCGGGCCCTAGTGACAAGCATTAAGCATAGCAAAGTCATAGCAACATCAATCTCAGAACATAGTGGATACTAGGGATCAAACCCTAACAAAACTAACTTGATTACATGGTAAATCTCATCCAACCCATCACCGTCCAGCAAGCCTACGATGGAATTACTCACGCACAGTGGTGGGCATCATGAAATTGGTGATGGAGGATGGTTGATGATGACGACAACGATGAATCCCCCTCTCCGGAGCCCCGAACGGACTCCAGATCAGCCCTCCCGAGAGAGATTAGGGCTTGGCGGCGGCTCCGTGTCGTAAAACGCGATGAAACTTTCTCTCAAATTTTTTTCTCCCCGAACGTGAATATATGGAGTTGGAGTTGAGGTCGGTGGAGGTCCAGGGGGCCCATGAGATAGGGGGGCACGCCCTACAGGGGGGTGCCCCCAAGTCTCGTGGACAGGCCCTGGGCCCCCTGGTATATTTCTTTTGCCCAGAAATTCTTATTAATTCCAAAAAGTGCCTCCGTGGATTTTCAGGACATTCCGAGAACTTTTCTTTTCCACACATAAAACAACATCATGGAAGTTCTGTTGAAAATAGCGTCAGTCCGGGTTAGTTTCATTCAAATCATGCAAGTTAGAGTCCAAAACAAGGGCAAAAGTGTTTGGAAAAGTAGATACGTTGGAGACGTATCAATTATTCATGCTAGAATTGAATTAACCGGAAACTTAGTACATGTGTGAATACATAGACAAACATAATGTCACTAGTATGCCTCTACTTGACTAGCTCATTGAATCAAAGATGGTTAAGTTTCCAAGCCATAGACATGAGTTGTCATTTGATTAAGGGAAAATTTTGTTTTTGCCACTCTAGATTTTGCCAATTTTTCTTATGCCACTTTAGATTTTGACATTTCACTTTTGCCACTCTCAGTTTTTGACAATTATCACAATTGCCATTTTGTGGCAAAAGCAAAATAATTTTATTTCATTTTTGCCACTCTTACCTTTTGACAATTATTGCAATTGCCACTCTGAAAATTTTGCTTTTGCCACGGGAATGTCAATTGTGATAATTATCAAAAACTAAGAGTGGCAAAAGTGAAATGTCAAAATCTAGAGTGTCATAAGTAAAATTGGCAAAATCTAGAGTGGCAAAAACAAAATTTTCCCTTTGATTAACGGGATCACATCATTAGAGAATGATGTGATTGACTTGACCCATTCCGTTAGCTTAGCACTTGATCATTTAGTTTGTTGCTATTGCTTTCTTCATGACTTATCATGTTCCTATGACTATGAGATTATGCAACTCTCGTTTACAGGAGCAACACTTTGTGTGCTACCAAACGTCACAACGTAACTAGGTGATTATAAAGGTGCTCTACAGGTGTCTCCGAAGGTACTTGTTGAGTTGGAGTATTTTGAGATTAGGATTTGTCACTCCGATTGTCGGAGAGGTATCTCTAGGCCCTCTCGGTAATGCACATCACTATAAGCCTTGCAAGCAATGTGACTAATGAGTTAGTTGCGGGATTATGCATTACATAACGAGTAAAGAGACTTGCCGGTAAAGAGATTGAACTAGGTATTGCGATACCAATGATCAAATCTCCCCTCGTAGTTGAGGGCAAAATCTTGGTTATGTCATCTTTGAAGTTCTTCATAGTGATCAACAGATATAAATCCCAAGTGACTCAGTGCATAGAGCTATGCTCCCCGTCAACGGCGCCATAAATTAGTCTTGATAACCCACAAGTGTAGGGGATTGCAACAGCTTTCGAGGGTAAAGTATTCAACCCAAATTTATTGATTCGACACAAGGGGAGCCAAAGAATATTCTTGAGTTTTAGTAGTTGAGTTGTCAATTCAACCACACCTGGATAACTTAGTATCTGCAGCGAAGTATTTAGTAGCAAAGTAGTATGATAATAAAGGTAACGGTAGCAAAAGTAAAGATAATTGTTTTGGGGTTTTTGTAGTAGTTGTAACAGCAACAACGGAAAAGTAAATAAGCGAAGAACAATATATGAAAAGCTCGTAGGCAATGGATCAGTGATGGATAATTATGCCAGATGCGATTCCTCATGTAATAGCTATAACATAAGGTGACACAGAACTAGCTCCAGTTCATCAATGTAATGTAGGCTTGTATTCCGTAAATAGCCATACGTGCTTCTGGAAAAGAACTTGCATGACATCTTTTGTCCTACCCTCCCGTGGTAGCGGGGTCCTAGTGGAAACTAAGGGATATTAAGGCCTCCTTTTAATAGGGAACCGGAACAAAGCATTAGCACATAGTGAATACATGAACTCCTCAAACTACAGTCATCACCGAGAAGTATCCCGATTATTGTCACTTCGGGGTTGTCGGATCATAACACATAATAGGTGACTATAGACTTGCAAGATAGGATCAAGAACACACATATATTCATGAAAACATAATATTTTCAGATCTGAAATCATGGCACTCGGGCCCTAGTGACAAGCATTAAGCATAGCAAAGTCATAGCAACATCAATCTCGTAACATAGTGGATACTAGGATCAAACCTAACAAAACTAACTTGATTACATGGTAAATCTCATCCAACCCATCACCGTCCAGCAAGCCTATGATGGAATTACTCACGCACAGCGGTGAGCATCATGAAATTGGTGATGGAGGATGGTTGATGATGACGACAGCGACGAATCCCCCTCTCCGGAGCCCCGAACGGACTCCAGATCAGCCCTCCTGATAGAGATTAGGGCTTGGTGGCGGCTCCGTGTCGTAAAACACGATGAAACTTTCTCTCCAATTTTTTTTCTCCCCGAACGTGAATATATGGAGTTGGAGTTGAGGTCGGTGGAGGTCCAGGGGGCCCACGAGATAGGGGGGCACGCCCTACAGGGGGGTGCCCCCTGTCTCTTGGACATGCCCTGGGCCCCCTGGTATATTTCTTTCGCCCAGAAATTCTTATTAATTCCAAAAAGTGCCTCCGTGGATTTTCAAGACATTCCGAGAACTTTTCTTTCCCACACATAAAACAACATCATGGCAGTTCTGTTGAAAATAGCGTCAGTCCGGGTTAGTTTCATTCAAATCATGCAAGTTAGAGTCCAAAACAAGGGCAAAAGTGTTTGGAAAAGTAGATACGTTGGAGACGTATCAATTATTCATGCTAGAATTGTATTAACCGGAAACTTAGTACATGTGTGAATACATAGACAAACATAATGTCACTAATATGCCTCTACTTGACTAGCTCATTGAATCAAAGATGGTTAAGTTTCCAAGCCATAGACATGAGTTGTCATTTGATTAAGGGAAAATTTTGTTTTTGCCACTCTAGATTTTGCCAATTTATCTTATGCCATTTTAGATTTTGACATTTCACTTTTGCCAGTCTCAGTTTTTGACAATTATCACAATTGCCATTTTGTGGCAAAAGCAAAATAATTTTATTTCATTTTTGCCACTCTTAGCTTTTGACAATTATTGCAATTGCCACTCTGAAAATTTTGCTTTTGCCACGGGAATGTCAATTGTGATAATTGTCAAAAACTAAGAGTGGCAAAAGTGAAATGACAAAATCTAGAGTGGCATAAGTAAAATTGGCAAAATCTAGAGTGGCAAAAACAAAATTTTCCCTTTGATTAACGGGATCACATCATTAGAGAATGATGTGATTGACTTGACCCATTCCGTTAGCTTAGCACTTGATCGTTTAGTTTGTTGCTATTGCTTTCTTCATGACTTATACTTGTTCCTATGACTATGAGATTATGCAACTCTCGTTTACCGGAGGAACACTTTGTGTGCTACCAAACGTCACAACGTAACTGGGTGATTATAAAGGTGCTCTACAGGTGTCTCCGAAGGTACTTGTTGAGTTGGAGTATTTTGAGATTAGGATTTGTCACTCCGATTGTCGGAGAGGTATCTCTAGGCCCTCTCGGTAATGCACATCACTATAAGCCTTGCCAACAATGTGACTAATGAGTTAGTTATGGATTATGCATTACATAACGAGTAAAGAGACTTGCCGGTAAAGAGATTGAACTAGGTATTGCGATACCAATGATCAAATCTCCCCTCGTAGTTGAGGGCAAAATCTTGGTTCTGTCATCTTTGAAGTTCTTCATAGTGATCAACAGATATAAATCCCAAGTGACTCAGTGAATAGAGCTATGCTCCCGTGCAACGGCGCCATAAATTAGTCTTGATAACCCACAAGTGTAGGGGATCGCAACAGCTTTCGAGGGTAAAGTATTCAACCCAAATTTATTGATTCAACACAAGGGGAGCCAAAGAATATTCTTGAGTTTTAGCAGTTGAGTTGTCAATTCAACCACACCTGGATAACTTAGTATCTGCAGCAAAGTATTTAGTAGCAAAGTAGTATGGTAATAAAGGTAACGGTAGCAAAAGTAAAGATAATTGTTTTGGGGTTTTTGTAGTAGTTGTAACAGCAGCAACGGAAAAGTAAATAAGCGAAGAACAATATATGAAAAGCTCGTAGGCAATGGATCTGTGATGGATAATTATGTCGGATGCGATTCCTCATGTAATAGCTATAACATAAGGTGACACAGAACTAGCTCCAGTTCATCAATGTAATGTAGGCATGTATTCCGTAAATAGTCATACGTGCTTATGGAAAAGAACTTGCATGACATCTTTTGTCCTACCCTCCCGTGGCAGCGGGGTCCTAGTGGAAACTAAGGGATATTAAGGCCTCCTTTTAATAGAGAACCGGAACAAAGCATTAGCACATAGTGAATACATTAACTCCTCAAACTACAGTCATCACCGAGGAAGTATCCCGATTATTGTCACTTCGGGGTTGTCGGATCATGACACATAATAGGTGACTATAGACTTTCAAGATAGGATCAAGAACACACATATATTCATGAAAACATAATAGGTTCAGATCTGAAATCATGGCACTCGGCCCCTAGTGACAAGCATAAAGCATAGCATAGTCATAGCAACATCAATCTCAGAACATAGTGGATACTAGGGATCAAATCCTAACAAAACTAACTTGATTAAATGGTAAATCTCATCCAACCCATCACCGTCCAGCAAACCTACGATGGAATTACTCACGCACAGCGGTGAGCATCATGAAATTGGTGATGAAAGATGGTTGATGATGACGACAGCGACGAATCCCCCTCTCCGGAGCCCCGAACGGACTCCAGATCAGCCCTCCCGAGAGAGATTAGGGCTTGGCGGCGGCTCCGTGTCGTAAAACGCGATGAAACTTTCTCTCCAATTTTTTTCTCCCCGCGGGAATATATGGAGTTGGAGTTGAGGTCGGTGGAGGTCCAGGGGGCCCACGAGATAGGGGGCACGCCCTACCGGGGGCGCCCCCCTGTCTCGTGGACTGGCCCTGGGCCCCCTGGTATATTTGTTTCGCCCAAAAATTCTTATTAATTCCAAAAAGTGCCTCCGTGGATTTTCAGGACATTCCGAGAACTTTTCTTTTCCACACATAAAACAACATCAAGGCAGTTCTGTTGAAAACAGCGTCAGTCCGGGTTAGTTTCATTCAAATCATGCAAGTTAGAGTCCAAAACAAGGGCAAAAGTGTTTGGAAAAGTAGATACGTTGGAGACGTATCAATTATTCA
Source organism: Aegilops speltoides (assembly GCA_021437245.1). Taxonomy (NCBI): domain Eukaryota; kingdom Viridiplantae; phylum Streptophyta; class Magnoliopsida; order Poales; family Poaceae; genus Aegilops; species Aegilops speltoides. The sequence goes on along the minus strand of CM038144.1, from coordinate 323,325,747 downwards.
TGCTAGAATTGTATTAACCGGAAACTTAGTACATGTGTGAATACATAGACAAACATAATGTCACTAGTATGCCTCTACTTGACTAGCTCACTAAATCAAAGATGGTTAAGTTTCCAAGCCATAGACATGAGTTTTCATTTGATTAAGGGAAAATTTTGTTTTTGCCACTCTAGATTTTGCCAATTTTTCTTATGCCACTTTAGATTTTGACATTTCCCTTTTGCCACTCTCAGTTTTTGACAATTATCACAATTGCCATTTTGTGGCATAAGCAGAATAATTTATTTCAGTTTTGCCACTCTTAGCTTTGACAATTATTGCAATTGCCACTCTGAAAATTTTGCTTTTGCCACGGGAATGTCAATTGTGATAATTGTCAAAAACTAAGAGTTGCAAAAGTGAAATGTCAAAATCTAGAGTGTCATAAGTAAAATTGGCAAAATCTAGAGTGGCAAAAACAAAATTTTCCCTTTGATTAACGGGATCACATCATTAGAGAATGATGCGATTGACTTGACCCATTCCGTTAGCTTAGCACTTGATCGTTTAGTTTGTTTCTATTGCTTTCTTCATGACTTATACATGTTCCTATGACTATGAGATTATGCAACTCCCGTTTACCGGAGGAACACTTTGTGTGCTACCAAACGTCACAACGTAACTGGGTGATTATAAAGGTGCTCTACAGGTGTCTCAGAAGGTACTTGTTGAGTTGGAGTATTTTGATATTAGGATTTGTCACTCCGATTGTCGGAGAGGTATCTCTAGGCCCTCTCGGTAATGCACATCACTATAAGCCTTGCAAGCAATGTGACTAATGAGTTAGTTGCGGGATGATGCATTACATAACGAGTAAAGAGAATTGCCAGTAAAGAGATTGAACTAGGTATTGTGATGCCAATGATCAAATCTTGGGCAAGTAACATACCAATGACAAAGGGAACAACGTATGTTGTTATGCGGTTTGACTGATAAAGATCTTCGTAGAATATGTAGGAGCCAATATGAGCATCCAGGTTCCACTATTGGTTATTGACCTGAGACGTGTCTCGGTCATGTCTACATAGTTCTCAAACCCGTACGGTCCGCACGCTTAACGTTCGATGACGATTTATATTATGAGTTATGTGTTTTGATGTACCGAATGTAGTTCGGAATCCCGGATGAGATCGGGGACTTGACGAGGAGTCTCTAAATGGTCGAGACGTAAAGATCGATATATTGGACGACCATATTCGGACATCAGAAAGGTTCCGAGTGATTCGGGTATTTATCGGAGTACCGGAGAGTTACGGGAATTCACCGGGGAGTATATGGGCTTTTTGGGCTTTAGGGGAAAGAGAGAGGGGAGGCTGCACTCCCCCCAAGGCCTAGTCCGAATTGGCCTAGGGGGAGGGGCTGCGCCCCTTCCTTCCTTCTCTTCTCTTTTCCCTTTCCTTGACTCCTACTCCTACTACATGGAAGGGGGGAATCCTACTCCCGGTGGGAGTAGGACTCCCCAGGGCGCGCCATAGAGAGGGCCGGCCCCTCCCCTCCTCCACTCCTTTATATACGGGGAGGAGGGCGGGCACCCTATGGACACACAAGTTGATCTGTTGATCTCTCTCAGCCGTGTGCGGTGCCCCCCTCCACCATATTCTGCCTCGGTCATATCGTAGCGGTGCTTAGGCGAAGCCCTGCGTCGGTAGCAACATCATCACCAGCATCATGTCGTCGTGCTGACGGAACTCTCCCGTGAAGCTCTGCTGGATCGGAGTTCGCGGGACGTCATCGAGCTGAACGTGTGCTGAACTCGGAAGTGTCGTACGTTCGGTACTTGGATCGGTCGAATCGTGAAGACGTACAACTACATCAACCGCGTTGTGCTAACGCTTCCGCTTTAGGTCTACGAGGGTACGTGGACTCACTCTCCCCGCTCGTTGCTATGCATCACCATGATCTTGCGTGTGCATAGGAATTTTTTTGAAATTACTATGTTCCCCAACATGAATACCATCGTCCTATATATCAGTCTTTACCTCTCGACCATTTCAAGACTCCTTGTCATGTCCGTGATCTCATCCGGGACTCCAAACAACATTAGGATGCCAAATCACATAACTCATATAATACAAAATCGTCGTCGAACGTTAAGCGTGCGGACCCTATGGGTTCGAGAACTACATAGACATGACCGAGACACCTCTCCAGTAAATAACAAATAGCGGAACCTGGATGCTCGTATTGGCTCCCACGTATTCTACGAAGATCTTTATCGGTCGAACCGTTATGACAACATACGTTATTCCCTTTTGTCATCAGTATGTTACTTGCCCGAGATTCGATCATCGGTATCTTCATACCTAGTTCAGCCTCGTTACCGGCAAGTCTCTTTACTCGTTCCGTAATACATCATCCTGCAACTTACTCATTAGTCACTTTGCTTGCAAGGCTTCTTATGATGTGTATTACAAAGAGGGCCGAGACATACCTCTCTGATACTCGGAGTGATAAATCCTAATCTCCATCTACGCCAACCCACACCTTCGGAGATACCTGTAGAGCATCTTTATAATCACCCAGTTACGTTGTGATGTTCGATAGCACACAAGGCATTCCTCCGGTATTCGGGAGTTGCATAATCTCATAGTCAAAGGAATATGTATTTGACATGAAGAATTTAAAGCAATAGCCATGAAACTAAATGATCATAATGTTAAGCGAACGGATGGGTCTTGTCCATCACATCATTCTCCTAATGATGTGATCCTGTTCATCAAAGGACAACACATATCTATTGTTAGGAAACTTAACCATCTTTGATTAACGAGCTAGTCTAGTAGAGGCTTACTAGGGACACAGTGTTTTGTTTATGTATCACACATGTATCAAGTTTTCGATTAATACAATTCTAGCATGAATAATAAACATTTATCATGAAATAAGGAAATATGAAATAACAACTTTATTATTGCCTCTAGGGCATATTTCCTTCAGTCTCCCACTTGCACTAGAGTCAATAATCTAGTTCACATCACCATGTGATTTAACACCAATAGTTCACATCGTCATGTGATTAACACCCATAGTTCACATCGCCATGTGACCAACACCCAAGGGTTTACTAGAGTCAATAATCTAGTTCACATCGCCATGTGATTAACACCCAAAGAGTACTAAGGAATGATCAAGTTTTGCTTGTGAGAGAAGTTTAGTCAACGGGTCTGCCACATTCACATCCGTATGTATTTTGCAAATTTCTATGTCTACAATGCTCTGCATGGAGCTACTCTAGCTAATTACTCCCACGTTCAATATGTATCTAGATAGAGACTTAGAGTGATCTAGATCAGTGTCAAAGCTTGCATTGATGCAACACTTTACGACGAACTCTTTATCACCTCATAACCAAGAAACATTTCCTTAGTCCTCTTTAAGGTAACTAAGGATAATTTTGACCGCTGTCCAGTGATCTACTCCTGGATCACTATTGTACCCCCTTGCCAAACTCATGGCAAGGTGCACAACATGTTTAGTAGACAGCATGGCATACTTTATAGAACCTATGGCTGAGGCATAGGGAATGGCTTTCATTCTCTCTTTATATTCTGCCTTGGTCGGGTTTTGAGTCTTTACTCTACTTCACACCTTACAATTCATGAAAGAAATCCTTCTTTGACTGACCCATTTTGAACTCCTTCAAAATCTTGTCAAGGTATGTACTCATTGAAAATCTTATCAAGCGTCTTGATCTATCTCTATAGATCTTGATACCCAATATGTAAGCAGCTTTACCGAGATCTTTCATTGAAAAATTCATATTCAAGTATCCTTTTATGTTATCCAGAAATTCTATATCATTTCCAATCAACAATATGTCATCCACATACAATATCAGAAATGCTACAAAGCTTCCACTCACTTTCTTGTAAATACAGGCTTCCCTGTAAGTCTGTATAAAACCATATGCTTTGATCACCTTATCAAAGCGTATATTCCAACTCCGAGATGCTTGCACCAGTCCATAGATGGATCGCTGGAGCTTGCACACCTTTCTAGCACCTTTAGGATCGACAAAACCTTCTGGTTGCATCATGTACAACTCTTCTTAGAGATATCCATTTAAGGAATGCAGTTTTGACATCCATTTGCCAGATTTCATAAACATAAAATGTGGCAATTGCTAACATGATTCGGACAGACTTAACATCGCTAGGGGTGAGAAAGTCTCATTGTAGTCAACTCCTTGAACTTGTCAAAAACCTTTTGTGACAAGTCGAGCTTTATAGACAGTAACATTACCATCAGCGTTAGTCTTCTTCTTAAATATCCATTTATTCTCTATGGCTCACCGATCATCGGGCAAATCCACCAAAGTCCACACTTTGTTCTCATACATGGATCCTATCTCAAATTTCATGGCCTCAAGCCATCTGTCGGAATCTGGGCTCATCATAGCTTCTTCATAGTTCGTAGGTTCGCCTTGGTCTAGTAACATGACTTCCAAGATAGAATTACCATACCACTCTGGCGCGGATCATGCTCTGGTCGACCTATGAAATTCAGTAGTAACTTGATCTGAAGTTTCATGATCATCATCATTAGCTTCCCCTCTAGTTGGTGAAGGCATCACGAGAACAGTTTTCTCAGATGTACTACTTTCCAATTCGAGAGAAGGTACATTTACCTCATCAAGTTCTACTTTCCTTCCACTCACTTCTTTTGAGAGAAACTCCTTCTCTAGAAAGGACCCATTATCATCAACAAAGATCTTGCCTTCAGATCTGTGATGCAAGGTGTACCCAACTGTTAACTTAGGGTATCCTATGAAGACGCACTTCTCCGATTTGGATTCGAGCTTATCAGGCCGAAGCCTTTTGACATAAGTGTCGTAACCCCAAATTTTAAGAAACGACAACTTAGGTTTCTTGCCAAACCATAGTTCATACGATGTCGTCTCAACGGATTTAGACGGTGCCTTATTTAACATGAATGCGGCTGTCTCTAATGCATAACCCAAAATGATAGTGGTAAACCAGTAAGAGACATCATATATCGCACTATATCTAATAAAGTGTGGTTACGACGTTCGGACACACCATTACGATGTGGTGTTCCAGGTGGCATGAGTTCTGAAACAATTCCACATTCTTTTAAATGAAGGCCAAACTCGTAACTCAAATATTCGCCTCTGCGGTCAGATCGTAGAAACTTTATTTTCTGGTTACGATGATTCTCCACTTCACTCTAAAATTCTTTGAACTTTTCAAATGTTTCAGACTTGTGTTTCATTAAGTAGATATACCAATATCTGCACAAATTCTCTGTGAAGGTCACAAAATGATGATACCTGCCGCGTGCTTCAACACTCATCGGACCGCATACATCAGTATGTATTATTTCCAATAAGTCATTAGCTCGCTCCAATGTTCCGGAGAACAGAGTTTTAGTCATCTTGCCCATGAGGCATGGTTCGCAAGTATGAAATGATTCATGATCAAGTGATTCCAAAAGTTCATCTTGCATGGAGTTTCTTCATGCGATTTACACCAATATGACCTAAACGGTAGTACTACAAGTATGTTGCACTATCATTATCAACTTTGCATCTTTTGGCATCAGTATTATGAATATGTGTATCACTACGATCGAGATTCAATAAACCATTTACATTGGGTGTATGACCATAGAAGGTTTTATTGATGTAAACAGAACAACAATTATTCTCTGACTTAAATGAATAACCCTATCGCAATAAACATGATCCAATCATATTCATGCTCAATGCAAACACCAAATAACACTAATCCTGAAGGTAGAGGGAGTGTTCGATGGTGATCTTATCAACCATGGAATTACTTCCAACACACATCGTCACCTCACCCTTAACTAGTCTCTGTTCATTTTGCAATTCCTGTTTCGAGCTATTAATCTTATCAACTGAACCGATATCAAATACACAGGGGCTACTATGAACACTAGTAAAGTACACATCAATAACATGTATATCAAATATACCTTTGTTCACTTTGCCATCCTTCTTATCCGCCAAGTATTTGGGGTAGTTCTGCTTCCAGTGATCATATCCTTTACAGTAGAAACACTTAGTTTCAGGCTTAGGTCTAGCTTTGGGTTTCTTCATGGGAGTGGCAACTTATTTGCTATTCTTCTTGAAGTTCCCTTTCTTTCCCTTTTCCCTTTTTCTTGAAACTAGTGATCTTGTTAACCATCAACATTTGATGCTCTTTCTTGATTTCTAGCTTCGCTGATTTCAACATTGCGAAGAGCTTAGGAATCATTTTCGTCATCCCTTGCATATTATAGTTCATCACGAAGTTCTATTAGCTTGGTGATGGTGAGTAGAGAACTCTGTCAATCACTATCTTATCTGGAAGATTAACTCCCACTTGATTCAAGCGATTGTACTACCCAAACATTCTGAGCATATGCCACTGGTTGAGCTATTCTCCTCCATCTTGTAGGCAAAGTACTTGTCAGAGACACGGGCATGAGTCTGAAATACCAATTTCAGCTCTTGGAACATATCATATGATCCGTTGCGTTCAAAAACAGTTTTTGAAGTCCCAGTTCTAAGCCATAAATCATGGCGCACTAAACTATCAAGTAGTCATCACATGGAGCTTGCCAAACGTTCATAACGTCTGCATCTGCTCCTGCAATAGGTCTATCACCTAGTGGTGCATCAAGGACATAATTCTTCTGTGCAACAATGAGGATAATACTCAGAACACAGACCCACTCTACATCATTGCTACTATCATCTTTCAACTTAGTTTTCTCTAGGAACATATCAAAAACATAGGGGAGCTACAGCGCGAGCTATTGATCTACAACATAATTTGCAAATACTATCAGGACTAAGTTCATGATAAATTAAAGTTCAATTAATCAAATTACTTAAGAACTCCCACTTAGATAGACATCCCTCAAGTCATCTAAATGATACGTGATCCAAATCAAGTAAACCATGTCCGATCATCATGTGAGATGGAGTAGTCATCAATGGTGAACATCTCTATGTTGATCATATCTACTATATGATTCACGTTCAACCTTTCGGTCTCCAGTGTTCCAAGGCCATGTATGTACATGCTAGGCTCGTCAAGTTTAACCCGAGTATTCCGCATGTGCAAAATTGTCTTGCACCCGTTGTATGTAAACGTAGAGCCTATCACACATGATCATCACGTGGTGTCTCAGCACAAAGAACTGTTGCAACGGTGCATACGCAGGGAGAACACTTATAACTTGAAATTTTAGTTAAGGGATCATCTTATAATGCTACCGTCGTACTAAGCAAAATAAGATGCATAAAGATAAACATCACATGCAATCAAAATATGTGACATGATATGGCCGCCATCATCTTGTGCTTTTGATCTCCATATCCAAAGCATCGTCATGATCTCCATCGTCACCGGCTCGACACCTTGATCTCCATCGTTGCGTCGTGGTCGTCTCGCTAACTATTGCTTCTACAACTATCGCTACCGCATAGTGATAAAGTAAAGCAATTACATGGCGTATGCATTTCATACAATAAAGAGACAACCATAAGGCTCCTGCCGGTTGCCGATAACTTATACAAAACATGATCATCTCATACAATAACGTATATCACATCATGTCTTGACCATATCACATCACAACATGCCCTGCAAAAACAAGTTAGACGTCCTCTACTTTGTTGTTGCAAGTTTTACGTGGCTGCTGTGGGCTTCTAGCAAGAACTGTTCTTACCTACGGCACAAAAACCACAACGGTGATTTCTCAAGTTTGTTGTTTTAACCTTCAACAAGGACCGGCCGCAGTCAAATTCGATTCAACTAAAGTAGGAGAAACAGACACCCGCCAGCCACCTTTATGCAAAACTAGTTGCATGTCTGCCGGTGGAACCGGTCTGATGAACGTGGTCATGTAAGGTTGGTCCAGCCGCTTCATCCAACAATACCGCCGAATCAAAATAAGACATTGGTGATAAGCAGTATGACGATCACCGGCCAAAACTCTTTGTGTTCTACTCGTGCATATCATCTACGCATAGACATGGATCTGTTGCCATTGTTGGGAAACGTAGCATGCAATTTCAAAAAAAATCCTACCCTCACGCAAGATCTATCTGGGTGATGCATAGCAACGAGAGGGGGAGAGTGTTTCTATGTAACCTCGTAGACCGAAAGCGGAAGCGTTTGACAACGCGGTTGATGTAGTCGAACTTCTTCTCGTTCCGACTGATCAAGCACCGAACGTACGGCACCTCCGAGTTCTGCACACGTTCAGCTCGATGACGTCCCTCAAACTCTTGATCCAGCAGAGTGTCGAGGAGGTAGATGAGTTCCATCAGCATGACGGCGTGGTGATGGTGATGGTGAAGTGATCCGCGCAGGGCTTTGCCTAAGCACTACGAGAATATGACCGGAGGTGTAAACTGTGGAGGGGGCGCCGGACACGGCTAACAATAGTTGATGTTGTGTTCTAGGCGCCCCATCCCCACGTATATATAGGTGGGAGGGGGAGGGGAACAGCCTTGGGGCGCCCCAAGTAGGAGGCATCCTACTTGGGGGCCTAGTCCAATTCGCCCCCCCCCCCCTTACCATATTTTTCAAAGGGGGAAGGAAGGAGGAGAGAGGAGGGAAGGAAGGGGGAGGCCGAATCCCTCCCCTTCCTTCTCTCTCCCCTCTTTCCTTCCTCCTCTAGTTCCGCCCATATTGGGGGCGCAGCAGCCCGTGCTAGCTGTTGTGTTTCCCCTCTTGGCCCATTAGGCCCATATGTTTGCCGGGGGTGCCTGGAACCCCTTCCGCTGACCCGATATGTAACCTGGTACACTCCGAAACACTTCCGTGTCCGAATACCATCATCCTATATATTAACCTTTACCTCTCGACCATTTTGAGACCCCTTGTCATGTCTGTGATCTCATTCGGGACTCCAAACAACATTTGGTCACCAAATCACATAACTCATATAATACAAAATCGTCATCGAACGTTAAGCGTGCGGACCCTACAGGTCGAGAACTTTGTAGACATGACTGAGACTCCTCTCCGGTCAATAACCAATAGCATAACCAGGATGCTTGTATTGGCTCCCACATATTCTATGAAGATCATTATCGGTCGAACAGTTATGACAACATACGTTGTTCCCTTTGTCATCGGTATGTTACTTGCCAGTGATTCGATCGTCGGTCTCTTCATACCTAGTTCAATCTCGTTACCGGCAAGTCTCTTTACTCGTTCCCTAATACATCATCCTACAACTAACTCATTAGTCACTTTTCTTGCAAGGCTTCTTATGTTGTGTATTACCGAGAGGGCCTAGAGATACCTCTCCGATACTCGGAGTGACAAATCCTAATCTTGATCTATGCCAACACAACAAACACCTTCGAACATACCTGTAGAGCTTCTTTATAATCACCCAGTTACTTGTGATGTTTGATAGCACATAAGGCATTCCTCCGATATCCGGGAGTTGCATAATCTCATAGTCAAAGGAATATGTATTTGACATGAAGAAAGCAATAGCAATAAAACTGAACGATCATAATGCTAAGCTAACGGATGGGTCTTTTCCATCACATCATTCTCCTAATGATGTGATCCCGTTCATCAAATGAAAACACATGTCTATGGTTGGGAAACTTAACCATCTTTGATTAATGAACTAGTCTAGTAGAGGCTTACTAGGGACACAGTGTTTTGTTTATGTATCCACACATGTATCAAGTTTCCTGTTAATACAATTCTAGCATGAATAATAAACATTTATCATGAGGTAAGGAAATATGAAATAACAACTTTATTATTGCCTCTAGGGCCTATTTCCTTCAGTCTCCCACTTGCACTAGAGTAAATAATCGAGTTCACATCGCCATGTGATTTAACACCAATAGTTCACATCGTCATGTGAATAACACCCATAATTCACATCGCCATGTGACCAACACCAAAGGGTTTAATAGAGTCAATAATCTAGTTCACATCGCCATGTGATTAACACCCAAAAAGTTCTAAGGTGTGATCATGTTTTGCTTGTGAGAGAAGTTTAGCCAACGGGTCTGCCACATTCAGATCCGTATGTATTTTGCAAATTTCTATGTATACATTTCTTTGCATGGAGCTACTCTAGCTAATTACTCCCACGTTCAATATGTATCTAGATTGAGACTTCGAGTGCTCTAGATTAGTGTCAAAGCTTGCATCGATGCAACTCTTTACGACAAACTTTTTATCACCTCCATAGCCGAGAAACATTTCCTTAGTCCTCTTTAAGGTAACTAAGGATAATTTTGACCGCTGTCCAGTGATATACTCCTGGATCACTATTGTACCCTGTCGGTGTACTAAGGTAGGGGTACCTCAGTACCCCAACTTGTGCACGGGCAGCTGAGGCTCCCCGCAGCTAGATCCATCAAATGCTTGCCGGAGACCATCTCCCACTCCATACCAAGCCATTCAAGAACAAAGTATACGAGACAGAAGCTCAAGACCCCGGCAAGAGGAGCTTGCCGGGAAGGCCATTCCAGGCTCAAGACTACATCACTCCTGCAGATCCCCGGCGAGAGGAGCTCGTCGGGAGGACTAGAAGATCACATCACAGAAGACACGCCTCGGCCAGGCGCGCGTCCGGCGAGGACCCGGGGAGCGGCAAGTCATAGAGCCCGACAAGCACCCGGGCCCGGCAAGATCAAGACCCCGGCAAGGTGTTTGCCGGGGAGAGCTATGCTACGTGCCCGCACTCCAGCTCATCTGCCCACGCGTCGCCTCCAGCCTTCTCCAGAGACGCGTGGCGGGTGGCTGTGCTGCATGAGGGGTGCGGTGGCACTCCACGGTGGTGGCTTCGCCGCCGTGGCAAACGGAGACGCAATGGCGGGAGCTTTTGGGGCGACGGCGACGGGCATTTAATGCTCTTGTCCCCCTCTGTCAAAAGTAGGTAGAATCCACTGTTCAAGCTAATCGTAGCCGCTTTGTTCCCGCGACCGCTCCAACTACCACCTCTTTTACGTTTTTACCCCTCTACCTTACGTTGACACCTGTCGGTGACCCCTTGCCCTATAAAAGGAGGCCCATGCACAACGTAGAGGAGGTTGGACTCATTCGCAACTCCCACGCTCGGGTAGCTACTACTGTAGCTCTTCAAGCTCCCGAACGCAATACAACACAATGCAGCAAGAGGGTTTCTGCGACCATCGCGGCCGGCTGGGTAAAATCCCAGCGACCGCCTCGATCTGCTCTCTGCGCATCCTCCGCCCTCGTACCGAACACACGAAGGGGCTGTCCCCGGCGGCCCCATAGGTGCCGCGCCACCCATCCCGCGCGACATCTCTGGCGCGCCAGGTAGGGGGCGTCGAGGTTGTGCGGACCTGATCCGGTGTTCGCACGGCCGCTTTCTTCATCAACCTCTCCAGCTTCATCGACAACTGCGCCATGGCCCCGAAGACGAGAGCTTCGAGGGTCGCAGACCCATCTCCATCTTCTCCGCCGCCACCGGAGCCAGCGGTGGGCGGAGGAGACGCCAGCGGAAGGGTGGACGCCGGCGGGGACACTCGCGGCGCCACCAGATCCAGGGGCAGGACGGATGGCCGCGCATCGGTCTCCGCAGATCCACTCCCATCCCAGCAGCGCCATGCCCCGAGAGGTGGTGTCCGCCTGCTGGGGCAAGAATAGGCCGGAGGCTCGCGGGATGCTCCGGACTGCTGTCCGGACATGAGCAGAGCGAAAGAGCCGGAGCAGGGCCTTGCTCCTCCTATCGCTACTAGGAGTCCGAGCACGACCTGTTCCCTGCGCCGCTCACTCCCGCTCCCCTCCGCGCCGGCAAGCGTGTCCCCTTGGAACGCCACGCTGTCGACGAGGACGATCGCCGAGCTCGAGTCCGGCGAGGACAGCTCGCGCCACTCCGACAAGCACGGCTCCTCGGAACGCTATAAGCCCGGCAAAGACAGCATTGGTGCTCGTCCCGGCAAACGCACCTCCCAGGAGTACTGCGCTGTCGACGAGGACGCGCCATTGAGTTCCGCCAAGCAAGTGCGAAGAAGCAAGAAAAAGAAAAGCTAAGTCGCCGCGCTTTGTGCAAAGCGCTTAATTCCATGCTTTTATCTGTTATATCCTCTCGCGTCGCTGCTTGTGCGAAACTCGTGCGCCGAGGAGCCTGCCGCGAACGGTCGCACCCTTACTTTGCTTCAACACGCCAACGAGTTAAGAGTGAATCGCGACCAGCCGCGCCCTCGCTTCGCTTTCGAGTCCGCTCAGCAAGTTAAGCGCTGTCGCGGACTAGACGCGCAAGGTTGCTTGCCGGAAGCGACGCCAGCCAATGGGTTGCCGATGTCCGTACTCAGCAAGCGCGTTAAGCACCGCAAGTTCCTAGAAGCGAGGGGTGAAAACGCACAAAGGATGCGAGCGGGGGTATAACATAGCAAGCCCTTGCCGTGAGATGTCCTTCAGATGAGAGGCTTGTGCGCGAGAGGAGCCGAGTCGTGGCCCAGTTGCGTACTTGTTTTGTTTCCGAGTCCGCTCAACAAACACAAGTGTGCTGCAGCACCCTTATCTTGCTTCCGAGCCATGCTCGACAAGTTAAGCGTGAATCGCCCGACAAGGTTGCTTGCGGAAGCGGCGCCACCAGCGGGCTGTCCCATGATCGATAAGCGTGTTCGCCCGGCAAGCTCCCCAAGAGCGAGAGTACAAACATACGAAGGACTAAGCTCGCATCGCATTGCATACCAAGATTTATATACGATACGTGCGCGCTGGACGCTTGCATATCTACATCAGCTGTTTTTTATGACTGCAATTGCAGCAACAAGGAGGAACCAAAAGATCACACCAGCACCTGGGGCCCGGCAAGCCAGGGTCGCCGGGGGCTGCGGGTGCCGAGGCTCTTCTCCGCGAGCCAGCCTCATTGGGGCTGCGAGCATCGAGATTCGCCTCCGCAAGCTAGTGTTGCTGGGGGCTGCGATCTCGAGATAAGTTTTTCATCCTCGCCATGCATCCTCTCATGGACCGGAGATGCGGATCTGCGTCTTTGAACGAAAGCGTGACTTGTAAAACCCGTGCGTGGAGGAGCCGAGTCGCGGCCAGCTTGCATACTTGGTTTGTTTCGAGTCCGCTCAACAAACACAAGTGTGCCGCTGCACTCTATCTTGCTTCCGAGCCCGCTCGGAAGGTAGGCGTCATAATCGCCCGACAAGGTTGCTTGCCGGAAGCGACACCACCAGCGGGCTGTCCCGCGGTCGCTAAGCGTGTTCGCCCCGGCAAGCTCCCCGATAGCGTAAGAACACACAAGGCACGCGGTCAAGTAAAAGACCCAGTCCGACAAGCTTTCCCCTCTTTTCATTAAAAACATCCAGTTCAGTACAAGTCCATAGAGGATGAAAAACATGATAGAGAGGATTACAAGTTCTTAAATGCAGCTAATGCCCGAGGGCTTACAAGTTAAAAAGATAAGGTGCCCGTGATCCCTCTCCTGTTTCTCTGCTCAGAGTTCAGAGGCAGGTCAAGAGCCCCGGCAAGATAAGCTTGCCGGGAGAGGAGACCCGCAAGAGGAGCTTGTCGGGAAGGGCGAAGGAGCGCCTAGAAGAGCGTGGCGGTGACGACGCCGCCAAGCCGCAGAGCTGCGCAAGGTGACGGGCATGGGGAACGATGCCCGGAGCCAGCAACAGTCCCTGGCTCCAGCGGAGAGCCACGGGCGCCAAGACCCCAAGAGAACACCCGGGGCCGCCAGAGCTTGGCGGAGTCGGAGGCGCCGGAGGCGAGCTTGAAGACGGAGTGGTGGGACATCGGCACGAGGGCACCTCGCCTCGTACTCCGACTTAACGGCCTTGCCGCCGTCCCCTCTTCCTCTTCTGCTGCCTCTCTCCGCCACCGCCAAGGAGACGGCCTGGGAGTTCAGAGCCCGCAACCCGAAGATGGGGTTGCGGTGGCGCGAGGCAGCGGTGTCCGACGCCTAGTCGGGCCCGCCATCCCCTCGCCGCCGCTGTCGCTCTCCTCCTCGTCACTTTCGCTCGGGAGGAGCCTTCGCTATCCGAGGAGCTGTCCACACAGCAGCGCACCGGGTTCCATAGTCGCCAAGACCTTGACGGCGAGGAGGTCACCATCCAATAACTTGAAATGGAGGGTGAACCCGCCGCCAAGCTATGGATCCGGCGAACGCCTTCCACCCTCGGTCGAAGAACATCACGCCGGGGCTGGGGACACGACACTCACCCGAGTGCCGCTGATCCCGCAGCCCCTCATGCGCAACTCCATCACGTCGGGTGGATCCGCCCCATCGCGTCGCAACGGGGCCGGCAGCCGGGCGACGGCGAGGCGCCCGGCGAAGCTTGACGAAGAACTCCCAGGGTCATCTCCGGTGTGGACCGCGCCGTGGTCGAGACGCCGGGAGATGGAGGAGGCACGCCTCGGCCACCTCTCCTCGACCGCCTCGGCACGCCCTCGGCCTCGTCTGCGCACGCCCCTCCCTCTCCCTCTCGTGGCGGCTCCGCCCGTCACGGGGCGGATGGGGAATGGTGCGCTGCCGAAGCGACCAGCGCCGCCACCGTCGAAGAGCCGGGATTCCCTCCTTCCATGGCGGCGAGAAGAATGAAGGTGAAGATGAAAGGAGAAGTGGATGAGTGTGGCCATTGTGCTCCCTTCCGCCCCTTTTAAAGGGGCGAGGTGGGGCTCAACCGCCCTGGCCAGCCAATCGAAGCGAGGAGGCCAGGAGCGGGGCCGACTCGCCTCTCCGCCTGTGGACGGCTCGGCCTCCCACCTTCGCCGCCCGACCCCTGCATGGGAGCAGCGTGGCGAAAAAGTGGAGCCGGGCGACGGGTGAAGCGACCCGCCTGCGCCACGATCACGGGTGGATGCCTTAAAGGCTGCATCGCCGCCCACGCCTCCCACGACGCCAGCAACGCGTGCCGTTGCTATGGGAGGGAGGCGACAGATGCAGAAGCAGATTCGACGCTGCGTGGGCCTCGCATGCCTGCAGACTGCCTTGGGCCTGGCCCAACAGCGCTCGGCACTGTGTGGCCCAGGCCGGGGCTCTGTCGGTGTACTAAGGTAGGGGTACCTCAAGACCCCAACTTGTGCACGGCACCGAGGCTCCCAGCAGCTAGATCCATCAAATGCTTGCCGGAGACCATCTCCCACTCCATACCAAGCCATTCAAGAACAAAGTATACGAGACAGAAGCTCAAGACCCCGGCAAGAGGAGCTTGCCGGGAAGGCCATTCCAGGCTCAAGACAACATCACTCCTGCAGATCCCCGGCGAGAGGAGCTCGTCGGGAGGACTAGAAGATCACATCACAGAAGACATGCCTCGGCGCTGTGCGCGTCCCGGCGAGGACCCGGGGAGCGGCAAGTCATAGAGCCCGACAAGCACCCGGGCCCGGCAAGATCAAGACCCCGGCAAGGTGTTTGCCGGGGAGAGCTATGCTACGTGCCGCACTCCACTCATCTGCCCACGCGTCGCCTCCAGGCTTCTCCAGAGACGCGTGGCGGTGGTCAGGCTGCATGAGGGGTGCGGTGGCACTCCACGGTGGTGGCTTCGCCGCCGTGGCAAACGGAGACGCAATGGCGGGAGCTTTTGGGGCGACGGCGACGGGCATTTAATGCTCTTGTCCCCCTCTGTCAAAAGTAGGTAGAATCCACTGTTCAAGCCTTTCGTAGCCAGACTGCTCCCGCGACTGCTCCAACTACCACCTCTTTTACGTTTTACCCCTCTACCTTACGCTGACACTGTCGGTGACCCTTGCCCTATAAAAGGAGGCCCATGCACAACGAGAGGAGGTTGGACTCATTCGCAACTCCCACGCCGGTAGCTACTCAGTAGCTCTTCAAGCTCCCAACGCAATACAACACAATGCAGCAGAGGGTTTACGCGACCATCGCGCCCGGCTGGGTAAAATCCCAGCAGCGCCGCGACCTCGATCTGCTCTCTGCGCATCCTCCGCCTCGCATCAACACACGAAGGGGCCGTCCCCGGCGGCCCCATAGGTGCCGCGCCACCCATCGCGCGCGACATACCCCCTTGCCAAACTCATGGCAAGGTACACAACAGGTTTTGTACACAGCATGGCATACTTTATAGGACCTATGGCCGAGGCATAGGTCATTCTCTCTTTATCTTCTGCCGTGGTCGGGTTTTGAGTCTTTACTCAACTTCACACCTTACAATACAGGCAAGAACTCCTTCTTTGACTGATCCATTTTGTACTCCTTCAAAATCTTGTCAAGGTATGTACTCATTGAAAATCTTATCTAAGCAGCTTTACCGAGATCTTTCATTGAAAAATTCTTATTCAAGTATCCTTTTATGCTATCCAGAAATTATATGTCATTTCCAATCAACAATATGTCATCCACATATAATATCAAAAATGCTAGAGAGCCCCCACTCACTTTCTTGTAAATACTGGCTTCACTTTAAGTCTGTATAAAACCATATGCTTTGATCACCTCATCAAAGCGTATATTCCAACTCTGAGATGCTTGCACAAGTCCATAGATGGATCGCTGGAGCTTGAACACCTTTTAGCACCTTTAGGATCGACAAAACCTTCTGGTTGCATCATGTACAACTCTTCTTAGAGATATCCATTTAAGAAATGCAGTTTTGACATCCATTTGCCAGATTTCATAAACATAAAATGAGGCAATTGCTAACATGATTCAGACAAACTTAAGCATCACTAGGGGTGAGAAAGTCTCATTGTAGTCAACTCCTTGAACTTGTCAAAAACCTTTTGCGACAAGTCGAGCTTTATAGATAGTAACATTACCATAGCGTTGGTCTTCTTCTTAAAGATCCATTTATTCTCTATGGCTCACAATCATCGGGCAAATCCACCAAAGTCCACATTTTGTTCTCATACATGGTTCCTATCTCAGATTTCATGGCCTTAAACCATCTGTCGGAATCTGGGCTCATCATAGCTTCTTCATAGTTCATAGGTTCGCCCTGGTCTAGTAACATGACTTCCAGGACAGGATTACCGTACAACTCTGGTACGGATCATGCTCTGGTCGACCTAAAAAATTCAGTAGTAACTTAATCTGAAGTTTCATGATCATCATCATTAGCTTCCTCTATAGCTGGTGTAGGCATCACGGGAACAGTTTTCTCTGATGTACTACTTTCCAATTCGAGAGAACGTACATTTACCTCATCAAGTTCTACTTTCCTCCCACTCACTTCTTTTGAGAGAAACTCCTTCTCTAGAAAGGACCCATTCTCATCAACAAAGATCTTGCCTTCGGATATGTGATGGAAGGTGGACCCAATTGTTTCCTTAGGGTATCATATGAAGATGCACTTCTCCGATTTGGGTTCGAGCTTATCAGGCTGAAGCCTTTTGACATAAGTGTCGCAACCCCAAATTTTAAGAAACAATAGCTTAGGTTTCTTGCCAAACCACAGTTCATGCGATGTCGTCTCAACAGATTTAGATGGTGCCCTATTTAATGTGAATGCGGTTATCTCTAATGCATAACCCCAAAACGATAGTTGTAAATCGGCAAGAGACATCATATATCGCACTATATCTAATAAAGTGTGGTTACGACGTTCAGACACACCATTACGCTGTGATGTTCCAGGTGGCGTGAGGTGTGAAATAATTCCACATTGTTTTAAATGAAGGCCAAACTCGTAACTCAAATATTCGCCTCCACGATCAGATCGTAGAAACTTTATTTTCTTGTTACGATGATTCTCCACTTCACTCTGAAATTCTTTGAACTT
This sequence comes from Aegilops speltoides, assembly GCA_021437245.1. Lineage (NCBI taxonomy): Eukaryota > Viridiplantae > Streptophyta > Magnoliopsida > Poales > Poaceae > Aegilops > Aegilops speltoides. Next base: position 323,308,028 of record CM038144.1, on the reverse strand, counting down.
TTCAAATGTTTCAGACTTGTGTTTCATTAAGTAGATATACCCATATCTGCACAAATTATCTGTGAAGGTCAGAAAATGATGGTACCTGCCGCGTGCTTCAACACTCATCGGACCGCATACATCAGTATGTATTATTTCCAATAAGTCATTAGCTTGCAACAATGTTCCGGAGAACAGAGTTTTAGTCATCTTGCCCATGAGGCATGGTTCGCAAGTATCAAATGATTCATGATCAAGTGATTCCAAAAGTTCATCTTGCATGGAGTTTCTTCATGCGCTTTACACCAATATGACCTAAACGGTAGTACTACAAGTATGTTGCACTATCATTATCAACTTTGCATCTTTTGGCATCAGTATTATGAATATGTGTATCACTACGATCAAGATTCAATAAACCATTTACATTGGGTGTATGACCATAGAAGGTTTTATTCATGTAAACAGAACAACAATTATTCTCTGACTTAAATGAATAACCCTATCACAATAAACATGATCCAATCATATTCATGCTCAACGTAAAGACCAAATAACACTAATCCCGAAGGTAGAGGGAGTGTGCGATGGTGATCTTATCAACCATGGAATTACTTCCAACACACATCGTCACCTCGCCCTTAACTAGTCTTTGTTCATTTTGCAATTCCTGTTTCGAGTTACTAATCTTAGCAACTGAACCGATATCAAATACCCAGGGGCTACTATGAACACTAGTAAAGTATACATCAATGACATGTATATCAAATATACCTTTGTTTACTTTTTCATCCTTCTTATCCGCCAAGTATTCGGGGTAGTTCCACTTCCAGTGACCATATCCTTTGCAGTAGCAGCACTCAGTTTCAGGCTTAGGTCTAGCTTTGGGTTTCTTCATGGGAGTGGCAACTTATTTGCCATTCTTCTTGAAGTTCCCTTTCTTTCCCTTTTGCCCTTTTTCTTGATCATAGAAGGTTTCTGTGATTTGAGGATTATCCTTATTGTTGCACTGAACAATTATGTCCTTGATGCACCGCTAGGTGACAAACCTGCTGCAGGAGCTACTGCCGATGTTATGAACGTCTGGCAGGCTTGATCTGATGACTACTCTATAGTTTAGTGTGTCATGCTTTATGGCCTCGCTAGAACCGGGACTTCAAAGACATTTTGAACATCGTGGAGCATATGAGAAGTTCCAAGAGTTGAAGTTAATGTTTCAAGCAAATGCTCGGTTTGAGAGATATGAAGTCTCCAACAAGTTCTATAGTTGCAAGATGGAGGAGAATAGTTATGTCAGTGAACACATACTCAAAATGTCTGGGTATCATAACCACTTGACTCGGCTGGGAGTTGATCTTCCAGTTGATAGTGTTATTGACAGAGCTCTTCAATCACCACCACCAAGCTACAAAGGCTTCGTGATGAACGATAATATGCAAGGGATGAACAAAACAATTCCTGAGCTCTTCGCAATGTTTAAAGCCTCGGAGGTAGAAATCAAGACGGAGCATCAAGTGTTGATGGTTAACAAGACCACTAGTTTCAAGAAAAAGGGCAAGGGAAAGAAAGGGAACTTCAAGAAGAACGGCAAGCAAGTTGCCACTCACGGGAAGAAGCCCAAAGCTGGACCGAAGCCTAAAACTGAGTGCTTCTACTGCAAAGGGAATGGTCACTGGAAGTGGAACTGCCCCAAATATTTGGCGGGTAAGAAGGATGGCAAAGTGAACAAAGGTATATTGATATACATGTTATTGATGTGTACCTTACTGATGTTTGTAGTAGCACCTGGGTATTTGATACTGGTTTGGTTGCTCATATTTGCAACTCAAAATAGGAGCTGCGGAATAAACAACGATTGGCTAAGGACGAGGTGACGATGCACGTCGGGAATGGTTCCAAGGTCGATGTGATCGTCGTTGGCCTGCTACCTCTACATCTTCCTTTGGGAGTAGTTTTAGACCTCAATAATTGTTATTTAGTGCCCGCGTTGAGCATGAACATTATATCTGGATCTTGTTTTTTGCGAGACGGTTTTTCATTTAAATCGAAGAATAATGGTTGTTCAATTTATATGAGTAATATCTTTTATGGTCATGCACCATTGATGAATGGTCTATTCTTGTTGAATCTCGATCGTAATGATACACATATTCATAATAGTGATGCCAAAAGATGCAAAGTTGATAATGATAGTGCAACATACTTGTGGCACTGCCATTTAGGCCATATTGGTGTAAAGCGCATGAAGAAACTCCATGTAGATGGACTTTTTGAATCGCTTGATTATGAATCATTTTATACTTGCAAACCATGCCTCATGGGCAAGATGACTAAAACTCCGTTCTCCGGAACAATGGCTCCGTTCTCCGAAACAATGGAGTGAGCTAATGACTTACTGGAAATAATACATACCGATGTATGCGATCCAATGAGTGTTGAAGCACGCGGCGGGTATCATTATTTTCTCACCTTCAGAGATGATTTGAGTAGGTATGGGTATATCTACTTGATGAAACACAAGTCTGAAACATTTGAAAAGTTTAAAGAATTTCAGAGTGGAGTGGGGAATCATCGTAACAAGAAAATAAAGTTTCTACGATCTAATCGTTGAGGCGAATATTTGAGTTACGAGTTTGTCCTTCATTTAAAACAATGTGGAATTGTTTCACAACTCACGCCATCTGGAACACCACAGCATAATGGTGTATCTGAACAGCATAACCGTACTTTATTAGATATGGTGCATTCTGTGATGTCTCTTACTGATTTACCACTATCGTTTTGGGGGTTATGCATTAGAGATAACTGCATTCACGTTAAATAGGGCACCGTCTAAATCCATTGAGACAACACCATATGAAATGTGGTTTGGCAAGAAACCTAAGCTGTCATTTCTTAAAGTTTGGGGATGCAACGCTTATGTCAAAAGGCTTGAGCATGATAAGCTCGAACCTAAATCGGAGAAGTGTGTCTTCATAGGATACCCTAAAGAAACTATTGGGTACACCTTCTACCACAGATCTAAAGGCAAGATCTTTGTTGCTAAGAATGGGTCCTTTCTAGAGAAGGAGTTTCTCTCAAAAGAAGTGACTGGGAGGAAAGTAGAACTTGATGAGGTAATTGTACCTTCTCTCGAATTGGATAATAGCACATCACAGACAACTGTTCCCGTGATGCCTACACCAACTAGAGAGGAAGTAAATGATAATGATCAAGAAACTTCAGACCAAGTTGCTACTAAACCTCATAGGTTGACCAGAGCATGATCCGCACCAGAGTGGTACGGTAATCCTGTCCTAGAAGTTATGTTATTAAACCATGGTGAACCTACGAACTATGAAGAAGCTATGATGAGCCCAGATTCCGATAAATGGCTTGAGGCCATGAAATCTGAGATAGGATCCATGTATGAGAACAAAGTATGGACTTTGGTGGACTTGCCCGATGATCGGCAAGCCATAGAAAATAAATGGATCTTCAAGAAGAAGACTGACGCAGATGGTAATGTTACTGTCTACAAAGCTCGACTTGTCACGTAAGTTTTTTGACAAGTTCAAGAAGTTGACTATGATGAGACTTTCTCACCCGTAGCGATGCTAAAGTATGTCCGAATGATTATAGCAATGGCCGCATTTTATGATTATGAAATCTGGCAAATGGACGTCAAAACTGCATTCCTTAATGGATTTCTTAGAAGAATTGTATATGATGCAACCAGAAGGTTTTGTCAATCCTAAAGGTGTTGACAAAGTGTGCAAGCTCTAGCGATCCATCTATGGACTGGTGCAAGCATCCCGGAGTTGGAAAATACACTTTGATGAGGTGATCAAATCGTATGGTTTTATACAGACTTACGGTAAAGCTTGTATTTACAAGAAAGAGAGTGGGAGCTCTGTAGCATTTCTAATTTTATATGTGGATGACATATTGTTGATTGGAAATGATATAGAATTTCTAGATAGCTTAAAAGGATACTTGAATAAGAATTTTTCAATGAAAGACCTCGGTGAAGCTGCTTATATATTGGGCATCAAGATCTATAGGGATAGATTGAGACGCTTAATAGGACTTTCACAAAGCAGATACCTTGACAAAGTTTTGAAGAAGTTCAAAATGGATCAGTCAAAGAAAGGGCTCTTGCATGTGTTACAAGATGTGAAGTTTAGTCACACTCAGAGCCCAGCCACTACAGAAGATAGAGAGAAAATGAAAGCCATTCCATATGCCTCAGCCATAGGTTCTATCATGTATGCTATGCTGTGTACGAGACCTGATGTGTGCCTTGCCATAAGTTTGGCAGGGAGGTACCAAAGTAATTCAGGAGTGGATCACTGGACATCAGTCAAGAACATCCTGAAGTACCTGAAAAGGACTAAGGATATGTTTCTATTTTATGGAGGTGACGAAGAGCTCATCGTAAATGGTTACGTCGATGCTAGCTTCCACACTAATCTAGATGACTCTAAGTCACAAACCGGATACATGTTTATATTGAATGGTGGAACTATCAGTTGGTGCAGTTCCAAGCAGAGCGCCATGGCATGATCTATGTGTGAAACGGAGTACATAGCTGCTTCGGAAGCATCACATGAAGGAGTCTGGATGAAGGAGTTCATATCCGATCTGGGTGTAATACCCAATGCATAGGGTCCAATGAAAATCTTTTGTGACAACACTGGAGCAATTGCCTTGGAGAAGGAATCCAGGTTTCACAAGAGAAGCAAACACATCAAGAGACGCTTCAACTCCATTCGTGTAAGGTCGAGGATGGAGATGTAGAGATTTGCAAAATACATACGGATCTAAATGTAGCAGACCCGTTGACTAAGCCTCTTCTGCGAGCAAAACATGATCAGGACCAAGACTCCATGGGTGTTAGATTCATTACAATGTAATATTGATTATTGACTCTACTGCAAGTGGGAGACTGAAGGAAATATGCCCTAGAGGCAATAATAAAGTTGTTATTTTTATATTTCCTTATCCATGATAAAGGTTTATTATTCATGCTAGAATTGTATTGATCAGAATCTTAAATACATGTGTCAATACATAAACAAATGCCATGTCCCTAGTAAGCCTCTACTAGACTAGATCATTGATCAAAGATGGTTAAGGTTTCAAAACCATAGACATGTGTTTTCACTTGATAACGGGATCACATCATAAGAAGAATGATGTGATGGAAAAGACCCATCCGTTAGCTTAGCATATGATCGTTCAGTTATTACTACTGCTTTCTTGAATGTCAAATACATGTTCCTTCGACCATGAGATCATGCAACTCCCGAATACCGAAGGAATACCTTGTGTGCCATCAAACATCACAACATAACTGGGTGATCATAAAGATGTTGTACAGGTATCTCCGAAGGTGTTTGTTGAGTTGGCATGGATCGAGATTGGGATTTGTCACTTCAAGTATTGGAGAGGTATCTCTGGGCCCTCTTGGTAATGCACATCATAAGCTTGCAAGCAAATGACTAAGGTGTTAGTTACGAGATGATGTACTATGGAATGAGTAAAAGACTTGTCGGTAACGAGATTGAACTAGCTATGTAGATACCGACGATCGAATCTCGGGCAAGTAACATACCGATAGACAAAGGGAATTACATATGTTGTCATAATGGTTCGACCAATAAAGATCTTCCTAGAATATGTAGGAACCAATATGGGCATCTAGGTTTCGCTATTGGTTATTGACCAGAGAGGTGTCTCGGTCATGTCTACATAGTTCTCAAACACGTAGGGTCCGCACGCTTAACATCTGTTGACGATATAGCGTTATATGAGATATATGATTTGGTAATCGAATGTTGCTCAGAGTCCCGGATGAGATCACGTACATGACGAGGAGCTCCGGAATGGTCTAGAGGTAAAGATTGATATATAGGACGATGATATTCGGACACCGGAAGAGTTCCGGATTGCACCGGGTAGTCATCGGGTCACCGGAAGGGGTTCCGAACACCCCCGGGAGGTCAATGGGCCAAGGGGAGAGACACACCAGCCCACAAGGGGGCTGGCATGCCCCTCTCCCTGGCCGCCGACCCTAGCGAAGGAAAGGCGGGAGGGATAGCCCCTCCGGCCTTCCCCTCCACATGGGAGAAAGGAAAGGGGGGTGCCACCCTCCCCTGCCTTTCCCTACGCACATAAAAAGGCAAGGGGAGCGGCTAGGGGAAGGATCGCAAGTGGGATTCGGCCCCACTTAGGGCGCCTCCTTGGCTGCTCCTCCCTCCCCCACCTATATATATGTGGGAGGGGGCACCACACATAGGCCACGACAATCTCTTAGCCATGTGCGGCGCCCCTCTCCACAGTTTCATCCCTCGGTCATATTTTCGTAGTGCTTAGGAGAAGCCCTGCGGAGATAGCATCACCATCACCTTCACCACGCTGCCGTGCTATCGGTACTCATCCACTACTTCGCCGTCTTGCTGGATCAAGAAGGCAAGGATGTCACTGAGTTGAACGTGTGTCAAACATGGAGGTGTTGTACGTTCGGTACTTGATCGGTTGGATCGCGAAGAAGTTCGAATACATCAACCGCGTTACTAAACGCTTCCTCTTACGGTCTATGAGGATACGTAGACACACTCCCCTTCCCCCTCGTTGCTATGCATCTCTATGGATAGATCTTGCGTGTGCATAGATTTTTTTTGTTTTCCATGCAACGTTTGCCAACAACATGCTCACTATACCGTTCTCGTTACCAGTTTTTGTTCTTTTTTCTCGTTGATATATTCCAGCATCCCATGATGTAGTCACCTGCTTCTGACCAGACAATGACGGATGTTGTCACATCGAGAGGGCCCTAAGACTATCTCTCCATCGTCGGAGGATCAAATCCCACTCTCGAGCTATGTAGTCCATTGTCAAACTTTTCGATGAACGTGTAAGTTGTTGTTATGACATGTGTTACAGACGATGTTTGAGCAACCACAAAGTCCACCGTACGGTAAGAAGTGAGTACGACACTCTCATGGTCTATGGAACTAAAAGACATGTTAACACTCTGTGTTATAACAATTGGTTTCAGATGATATTATCCCAAAGTATAACAAACAAGTTTGGTTCGATTCAATATGATTGTTCTTCTAACGTCATACTCTCAATGTTGTTTTAGGACTATCGTTACTGAAAGCACAAGTGCTTCCTGGGTGATTTTGGTAATTAATGTCAACATATCTCTTGTTGGACTAATGTTTCTACCTAGTATATTTCAGATAAGTTCAACATTGGAGTGGCATGTACATGGACAAGAGGAAGTGGAACCCCTTCAAGGTGCTAAGGACAAATATTGGAAAAAGCTCAAGACTCTACATTTTCATTTTAATGATCCAAGATCACATTGAGTCCATAGGAAAGCCAATACAATTAAAAGGGGATGAGGTGTTGCTTAATGGCTTGCTTTCTCAAAGTGCTTAGTGATATGCTCCAAAGCCCTCGACCACTTTCTCATTTCCACATATGTCCTAAACCTAAAAGTCAAACTCGGTCCCACCAATTTGATCTATCCGGCGCCACCGAGTTCATCTAATACAACCACTACCAAACCCTAATCAGTTTGGTCTCACCGATGGGATCTTGGTCTCACCAAGATGGGCTTGAAAATTCTCTGTGACCTATAGCAACGATTTCGGTCACACCGAGTTTGTTCAGTCGGTCCCACCGAGTTTGCTTGACCAATACTTAGTTTGCTTATTACCAAAATCGGTCCACCAAGTTTGAGTAATAGGTCAAACCCGAGTTGAAGTTTTACCCTAACCCCTGCACATTGGTCCCACCGAGTTGACTTTGTCGGTCCCACCGAAAACTCTAACATTCACATTTTGACCCGAATCGGTCTGACCGAGTTTCACCATTCGGTCTCACCGAGTTTGGGAATCAGTGTGTAACGGCTAGATTTTGTGTGGAGGCTATATATACCCCTCCACCCATTCTTCATTCGTGGAGAGAGCCATTAGAACGTGCCAACATTTCCAGCATTCATTTTTTGAGAGAGAACCACCTACTCATGTGTTGAGACCAAGATATTCCAATCCAACCACGACAATCTTGATCTCTAGCCTTCCCCAAGTTGATTTCTAGTCAAATCATCTTTCCACCATAGCCAAATCTGTGAGAGAGAGTTGAGTGTTGGGGAGTCTATCATTTGAAGCACAAGAGCAAGGAGTTCATCATGAACACACCATTTATTACCTTTTGGAGAGTGGTGTCTCCTAGATTGGTTAGGTGTCACTTGGGAGCCTCCGTCAAGATTGTGGAGTTGAACCAAGGAGTTTGTAAGGGCAAGGAGATTGACTACTTCATGAAGATCTACCCTAGTGAGGCAAGTCCTTCGTGGGCGATGGCCATGGTGGGATAGACAAGGTTGCTTCTTCGTGGACCCTTCGTGGGTGGAGCCCTTCGTGGACTCGCGCAACTGTTACCCTTCGTGGATTGAAGTCTCCACCAACGTGGATGTATGATAGCACCACCTATCGGAACCATGCCAAAATTTCCGTGTCTCCAATTGCGTTTGCACACTCCAATCCCATTCATTTACTTTCTTGCAAATTGCATGCTTTACTTTCCGCTACTCATATACTATTTGCATGCTTGCTTGAATTGTATTGTGTATGCTTGAAATTGTGTTAATCTACCACCTCAACATGAAAAACTTTAAAAGTGCCACCTTTATTAGTTGAGGGTCTAATCACCCCCCCCCCCACCCTCTAGACACCTCTTCTTGATCCTTTCAATTGGTATCAGAGCTTTGGTCTCCATTGCTCTGGTTTAATCACCATTGGAGGAAGATGGGTGAGTCTACGTTGGGGAGTCTTAGACGTAGAGTGCCTATGCTTGATGGAGAGTTCTTTAGTGAGTGGGAAAATGAGATGCTTGGAATTTTTGATGAATATCACTTGAAAAGTACATTACTACTCCTTGTGAACCCCCTGTTGATCCCTTGCATCCTACTCATGATGAGTCTCTTGACATGATTCGCAATCTTAGAACTATCAATCTTATCACTAGAGGTTTGCCTAGAAATTTGATTGGTCACTTGCCAACTCTTGATTGTGCTTATCCTATATGGAGATTTCTTGAGGAACAATTTCCGGACTATATTCCTTGAAAAACTTAGATGAGATTCTTCACAAATCTATTGCTTTGAATAAGATGAATCCCAATGATCCTAAGTTTGGAGATTGTTTATTTGAGCTTACCAATCTTATTCGTGCCAAAGGAGATGTTGGAATCATTAGCAATATTATTTCCGAAGCTATTAGAATTCATAGAGATGAACATTATCAAAATCATATATCTAATGAATCACTCTCTCTAGGAAATTATTATTTGCAAGATGATGTTGAACATGGATACTATGATAAGGATGATGATAATGACTTTGATCTTGAAGAGTCTATGAGACACTTTGGTCTTATGGCTAACCTTTGTGGCTACATGGTTGGAGGAAAGGAATGGGTCCTTGATAGTGGATGTACCTATCACATGACCGGAGACAAAGATATGTTTCGTGAGCTTGCTGAAAACAATGGCCCTCGAAAATATGTCACTTTTGGTGGTAACTCAAAGGGTAAGGTGGTTGGCCTCGGTAAGGTGGCCATCTCACATCACAGCTCCATACAAAATATTATGCTCGTTGAATCTCTTGGCTATAATCTACTTTCTATATCTAGACTAGCTGACTTTGGTTTCAATGTCCTATTTACTGAAGTAGATTGCAAAGTGTTTCGAAGAGATAATCATAAAATGGTCTTTACCGGCATACATAGAGGTGATCTATACATTGTTGATTTCACTAAAAAGTCTCAACCTAGAACTTGCTTAATTGTTAAATCTTCCAAAGGCTGGTTGTGGCATAGACGGTTAGGTCACGTGGGCATGCAAAACCTTGACAAGCTTATTAAAGGTGATCATATCCTTGGTGTTAAATATGTCATATTTGACAAGGATAGACTTTGCAGTGCTTGCTAAGCAAGAAAACAAGTCGGAGGAAGCCACCCTGTGAAGAACATCATGACCATGAGGAGACCACTCGAGCTACTTCACATGGATCTTTTCGGTCCCAACGCCTACAAGAGTCTTGGTGGTAACTCATTTGGACTAGTTATTGTTGATAATTTTTCAAGAATTACGTGGGTGTTCTTTCTTGATGATAAATCGCAGGTCCACAAGATCTTCAAAAACTTCGCTAGGAAGGCCCAAAACCAATTTGAAGTGAAGATCAAGAAGGTTCGCAGCGACAACGGAACAGAGTTCAAGAACGCCAATGTGGACACCTTTCTTGACGAAGAAGGGATTTCACATGAGTTCTCGGCTACGTACACACCTCAACAAAATGGAGTTGTTGAGAGGAAGAACCGGATGCTCATCGAAATGGCAAGAAAGATGCTTGATGAGCGCAAGACTCCAAAACACTTTTGGGCGGAAGTGGTTGAGACAGCTTGTCATTCAACGAATCATTTATATCTTCACAAGCTACTCGGCAAGACGGCATACGAGCTTCTCATCGGTAACAAAACCCAAGTTGGATACTTTCGAGTATTCGGCTCAAAGTGTTACATTCTTGATAAGCATCGTCGTTCAAAATTTGCTCCTAAGTCTCATGAAGGTTTCATACTCAGCTATTGCTCAAACTCTCACACTTACCGTGTCTACAACAATTTCACCCAAAAGGTTGAAGAGATAGTAGGTGTGAAGTTTGATGAATCTAATGGCTCGCAAGTAGAGAAATTGCCAATTGATGTAGGTGAAAAAGATCCTTCGGAAGCAATCCAAGAGTTGTCTATTGGCAAGGTTCACCCAGTGGAGGTGAAGGAGAGTACCACGTCCGTCCAAGTGGAAGCTTCAACTTCACGCCAAGGTGAACGACAAGTTGACTTGGAGGCATCCACGAGTGGGACACATCAAGACGATGAAACGAGGATATACAACAAGATGAACCTCGACGACCTCCTTCTCCACCTCCATGGGAGAACAACAACGCCAACAACAATGAAGAAAGACAAGAGGAAGAACAAGACAATGAAGAGGATGTTCCACCCCGACCCAAATAAAAGCTCTCACGAGTTCGAGCAAGAGTCTCAAGAGAACATCTCGTTGAAAAAATCTTTTATGACATTCAAACTGGGAGAATTATTCGCTCTAAATCCCATTTGGCTAACTTTTTTGAACATTACTCATTCATTTCTAGCATTGAACCTATGAAGGTTGAAGAAGCATTGGAAGATCCGGATTGGATAAATTCCATGCATGAAGAGCTACACAACTTTGAGAGGAACCAAGTGTGGACGTTGGTTGAAAAGCCCGATGAGAAGCACAATGTCATTGGAACCAAATGGGTGTTCCAGAACAAGCAAGATGAAGATGGATAAGTTGAATGCAACAAGGCTCGTCTCATTGCTCAAGGGTACACTCAAGTCGAAGGTATGGACTATGGTGAGACTTACGCCCCCGTTGCTAGACTTGAGTCCATTCACATCTTACTTGCCTATACCAATCGTCATGAAATTACCTTATATCAATTGGACATCAAAAGTGCTTTTCTTATTGGTGAAATCGAGGAGGAATTTTATGCTAAACAACCTCCCGGCTTTGTTAATCCAAAGAAACCCGACCATGTTACAAACTCCACAAAGCTCTTTATGGTCTTAAGCAAGCTCCTAGAGCTTGGTATAAATGCTTGACTAAGTTTCTTCTTGAAAAAGGGTTTGAAATTGGTAAAATTGATTCTACACTCTTTACTAAAAGGGTTAATGGAGAATTATTTGTATGCCAAATTTATGTTGATGATATCATATTTGGTGCAACTAACCCTCATTTTAGTGAAAAGTTTGGAAAGCTTATGTCGAAGAAGTTTGAGATGTCTATGATGAGTGAACTCAAGTTCTTTCTTGGTTTGCAAATTAAGCAAACTAAGGAGGGAACCTTTATCTCTCAAACAAAGTATACCAAGGACTTATTCAAGAAGTTCAACATGCAAGAATGCAAAGGAATGAATACCCCCATACCTACTAGTGTACATCTTGACTTGACAAAGGATGGTGAACCGGTTGACCAAAAGGTTTACCACTCTATGATTGGTTCATTGTTATGCCTCCTGTCCTGATATCATGCTAAGTGTGTGCATGTGTGCGCGATATCAAGCGGCCCCCAAAGAGTGTCATCTTAAGGCTGTGAAAAGGATAGTGAGATACTTAATACATACACCAAATTTTGGCATTTGATATCCTAAGAGGTCTTCTTTTAATCTTGTTGGCTACTCTGACTCGGACTATGCCGGTGACAAGGTTGATAGAAAGTCCACTTCGGGTACTTGTCAATTTCTTGGTAGATCTCTTGTGTCTTGGTCCTCCAAGAAACAAAACTTGGTATCCTTATCCACCGCTGAAGCGGAATACATTGCCCCCGGTTCATGTTGTTCTCAATTACTTCGGATGACCCAAACTCTTAAAGATTATGGGATATATGTGAAACATGTTCCATTGTTGTGCGACAACGAGAGTGCTATTAAGATTGCTCATAATCCTGTGTAACATTCTCAAACTAAGCATATTGAAGTTCGTCATCATTTCATTTGAGATCATGTTGCTAAGGGAGATAGCAAACTTAAGCATGTTCGTACCGATAAGCAATTGGCTGATATATTCACCAAACCACTTGATGAGAAAGTGTTTTGCAGGTTGAGAGGTGAATTGAACATCATTGATGCCTCAAATTTGGAGTAGAAACTTCATGTGGATGCATGCAAGGCATGAGCCTTACTATGACTAATTCTTGACATTTCTCTTTTGATGATGATCATATGTCTTAGATATTCTTGTACTCTTGCATGCTATCTAACCCTTGTAGGTACTTGGACGAACCCAACTCTATGAGATTGCAACTCAATCACATTCTAAGCAATCTCTACATCTCCAAGCCTCTACAAAATGGTGGATGAAGACAAGGAAGCACGAATCCATTCAATATATCCTTTGACAAATCCCTTATATCAACTTTCAATTGGTATTCAATTTTAATTGGTATCAAATTTCATGATTGTCACTTTGGATACACAAGTGCTCTTCCTTGCAAGACTAACCCATGTAGGAAGATGAACTTCAACTACAAGTGGTGCTCCCAACTCTTGATGATCTACATCAACTTGAGCACCCTACACAAGTTTAACTACATGACCAAGTTCAACAACACCACCCAAGGTATGTCATTCCATCTAAGAGAAGCTTTGCCCCCCCAGACATGGGTCAAGGCAACTCAACAAGATGTGAATACATCAAATGCTTAAATGAAAAATGGAAACCCCATTTTGAGCTTAAACGATGAGTATGACCTATGATCAAGTCTCCTCACTTGACTCCTAAGTCAATGTACTCTAACATAGGTGACTTTGACGCCGACCATTTCTAGATGAACTTCTCTGTTGTTTCTTTGTGCTCTTGCATTTGTCTCTTGCATGCTAGTTCCCCTTTCAAAAAAAACTTCACCTAGATTTCTTTTCTTTTCTCTATTATTTTCTGCATCTCCCTACATCCAATTCATTGCAAATCCTTCAGTTAATTACTTGCATATCCCTGTGAGATCATAATTGCCTAAGTGAGCTGAGGTGACAAGTATTTACTCTCTGGGTTAAACTCGGTCTCACCGGATTGATTTCTTCGGCTGAACCGAACCATCTCGGTGTCACTGATAATAACAACTCGGTGCTACCGATGTCAAGATTGAGACAAAAAACTGTGTCACTTGCATCCTGCATATTTGTCCCAGCTCCACTCAATGATACTTATCCTCTATCAGCATCCTATATTACATGTTGCTTTGTAATGTGACTCAAGGACCAAACCTACTTGACTCATGCTCCAGAAGTCCCTTCTTGGAAATTGATGTCAAAGGGGGAGAGAGAGCACATCAAAGCTTATCACATAAGAGAGAATGCACTCCTAAAGGCTTCTCCTGATGCTATTTATTCTTAAGAGGAAAGTTGTCTCGTGTCTTCAAGAGGGGAAAGACATGATAGTATATGCTATGATTCTATCTTGCTCTGGTTATTTTCTTGTTTGCTCTGATTTTCTTTCCCTATCTTCTCCCATTATCCTATGTCAGATTCAGGGGGAGAGAGCTTAGACCTAAGGGAAAAAATCCTTGGAATTCATTGCATATATTTATTCTTGGGGACATGTCTATAACCAAATGGAGTACCTAGTACTCACTCTCAACATGTCATCCCAGTCTTGGTATTCTTGTGATCTCCTGTTCTCTTGCTCTGTCTAGTAGATGTTCTTGCGTTATCTAACCTTATTTACCTAGGTACATCTCTTTCAAAGCTAGCTAAAGACCACAAGGTAAGTATATGCATCACACTTATGTTCATGAAGACCTCTTGCTGGTGTACATATTGTTTGCAAGAGAAATTCATGAACATGAAGGTATATTTCCAGCATCTACATCATTTGCTCTGATGCATATAGCCAAGACACATGTAACTCATTGCTTGCTCTGACATGCTTATGCATTCTCATACTCTTATGATCCATCAACACATGATTGCATACATGTAGGGGGAGCTAATGCATGTGTTGCATGTCTTGCCAAAGCTTTACTAGCTATTTCCTTATATCTTTATCTAAAGCTTTGATGTATGTTGTCGTCAATTACCAAAAAGGGGGAGATTGAAAGCACAAGTGCTCCCTGGGTGATTTTGGTAATTAAACATATCTCTTGTTGGACTAATGTTTCTACCTAGTATATTTCAGATAAGTTCAACATTAGAGTGGCATGGACATGGACAAGAGGATGTGGAACCCCTTTAAGGTGCTAAGGACAAATATTGGCAAAAGCTCAAGACTCTACATTTTCATTTTAATGATCCAAGATCACATTGAGTCCATTGGAAATCCAATACTATTAAAAGGGGATGAGGTGTTGCTTAATGGCTTGCTTGCTCAAAGTGCTTAGTGATATGCTCCAAAGCCCTCAAACACTTTCTCATTTCCACATATGTCCTAAACCTAAAAGTCAAACTCGGTCCCACCGATTTGATTTATCCGGCGCCACCGAGTTCATCTGATACACCCACTGCCAAACCCTAATCAGTTCGGTCTCACCGATGGGATCTCGGTCTCACCGAGATGGGCTTGCAAATTCTCTGTGACCTATTGCAAGGTCTCACCGAGTTTGTTCAGTCGGTCCCACCGAGTTTTCTTGACCAATACTTAGTTTGCTTATAACCAAAATCGGTCCCCACCGAGTTTGAGTAATCGGTCAAACTGAGTCGAGGTTTTACCCTAACCCCTGCACATCGGTCCCACCGAGAACTCTAACGTTCACATTTTGCCCCGAATCGGTTTGACCGAGTTTCACCATTCGGTCTCACCAAATTTGGGAATTTGTGTGTAACGGCTAGATTTTGTGTGGAGACTATATATACCCCTCCACCCATTCTTCACTCGCGGAGAGAGCCATCAGAACATGCCTACACTTCCAGCATTCATGTTCTGAGAGAGAACCACCTACTCATGTGTTGATACCAAGATATTCCAATCCAACCACAAGAATCTTGATCTCTAGCCTTCCCCAAGTTGCTTTCCACCCAGATCATCTTTCCACCATTGTCAAATCTGTGAGATAGAGTTGAGTGTTGGGGAGACTATCATTTGAAGCACAAGAGCAAGGAGTTCATCATGAACACACCATCTATTACCTTTTGGAGAGTGGTGTCTCCTAGATTGGTTAGGTGTCACTTGGGAGCCTCCGTCAAGATTGTGGAGTTGAACCAAGGAGTTTGTAAGGGCAAGGAGATCGCCTACTTCGTGAAGATCTACCCTAGTGAGGCAAGTCCTTCGTGGGAGATGGCCATGGTGGGATAGACAAAGGTTGCTTCTTCGTGGAACCTTCGTGGGTGGAGCCCTCCGTGGACTCGTGCAACCGTTACCCTTTGTAACACCCCGGTAGTTAAAGTAATCACACTCTAATGGTTCCATATCATCGCAGTTAGTTTGCTAAACCTCACTTTGATCCAAACTAAATTCAAATGCAAATTTAAAATAAATTCAAATTATTATTTCTTCAAATGGTAAATCAAAAATATTCATCGAGTTGCAAAAATTCACTAACTAATTGTCATGAATATACCAACATTGTTTGAATGGTTAAAATGCCCTTGAACTATTTTAAATTGGACCAAACAACCCCATTAATCGCATTTAAATTCCACCATAAATTCTTGGGGAATCAAATTGCCCCAAACTTTTTGTGGCCGTGTCCAAAATTGCAATACAAATTATGAGACAAGTTTCATATTTTACAAAATCCATTTGGCGGATTAACTTAACACAAAACAATAGTTATTCAAAGAACAATAAAAAAATAAACTACAGGAAAAAAAGAGGGGAAAACCCTAACCGCCCTGATAACCCACAAGTATAGGGGATCGCAACTGTTTTCGAGGGTAGAGTATTCAACCCAAATTTATTGATTCGACACAAGGGGAGCCAAAGAATATTCTCAAGTATTACCAGTTGAGTTGTCAATTCAACCACACCTGGATAACTTAGTATCTGCAGCAAAGTATTTAGTAGCAAGTAGTATGATCGTAATGGTAACAGTGGCAAAAGTAAGGGTAGTAGTTTTGTAGTAATTCTAACAGTAGCAACGAAAAAGTGAATAAGCAACGCACAATAGGTGAAAAGCTCGTAGGCATTGGATCAGTGATGGATAATTATGTCAGATGTGATTCCTCATGTAATAGTTATAACATAGGGTGACACAAAACTAGCTCCAGTTCATCAATGTAATGTAGGCATGTATTCCGAATATAGTCATACGTGCTTATGGAAAAGAACTTGCATGACATCTTTTGTCCTACCCTCCCGTGGCAGCGGGGTCCTAGTGGAAACTAAGGGATATTAAGGCCTCCTTTTAATAGAGTATCGTACCAAAGTATACATAAACTCCTCAAACTACGGTCATCACCGAGAAGTATCCCGATTATCGTCAATTCGGGGTTGTCGGATCATAACACATAATAGGTGACTGTTGACTTGCAAGATAGGATCAAGAACTCACATATATTCATGAAAACATAATAGGTTCAGATCTGAAATCATGGCACTCGGGCCCTAGTGACAAGCACTAAGCATAGAAAAGTCATGGCAACATCAATCTCAGAACATAATGGATACTAGGGATCAAACCCTAACAAAACTAACTTGATTACATGGTAAATCTCATCCAACCCATCACCGTCCAGCAAGCCTACGATGGAATTACTCACGCACGGCGGTGAGCATCATGAAATTGGTGATGGAGGATAGTTGATGATGACGACGGCGATGAATCCCCCTCTTCGGAGCCCCGAACAGACTCCAGATCAGCCCTCGTCAGAGAGATTAGGGCTTGGTGGCAGCTACATATCGTAAAACGCGATGAAACTTTCTCTCTGATTTTTTCTCCGTGAAACGGAATACATAGAGTTGGAGTTGAGGTCGGTGGAGCATCAGGGGGCCCACGAGACAGGGGGCGCGCCCCCCACCCTCGTGGACAGGGTGTGCGTTCCCTTGCCTTGATTCTATTGCCAGTATTTTGTATACTTTCCAAATTTTATCTCCGTGGATTTTCAGGTCATACCGAGAACTTTTGTTTTCTGCACAATAAACAACACCATGGCAGTTCTGCTGAAAACAGCGTCAGTCCGGGTTAGTTTCATTCGAATAATGCAAGTTAGAGTCCAAAACAAGGGCAAAAGTGTTTGGAAAAGTAGATACGTTGGAGACGTATCAACTCCCCCAAGCTTAAACCTTTGCGTGTCCTCAAGCAATTCACTTGATAAATTGAAAGTGATAAAGAAAAACTTTTACAAACTTTGTTTGCTCTTGTTGTTGTAAATATGTAAAGCCGGCATTCAAGTTTTCAGCAAAGATTATGAACTAACCATATTCACAATAACACTTAGGTCTCATGTTTACTCATATCAATGGCATAATCAACTAGCGAGCAATAATAATAAATCTCGGATGACAACACTTTCTCAAAACGATCATGATATGATATAACAAGATGGTATCTCACTAGCCCTTTCTGAGACCGCAAAACATAATGCAGAGCACCTTTAAAGATCCAGGACTGACTAAACATTGTAATTCATGGTAAAAGAGATCCAGTCAAGTCATACCCAATATAAATTAATAGTAATGAATGCAAATGACAATGTGCTCTCCAGCGGGTGCTTTTTAATAAGAGGATGATGACTCAAAATAAAAGTAAATAGATAGGCCCTTCGCAGAGGGAAGCAGTGATTTGTAGAGGTGCCAGAGCTTGATTTTAAAATAGAGATGAATAACATTTTGAGCAGTATACTTTCACTGTCAACGCAACAAGTATGAGATGGCGATATCTTCCATGCTACATACATTATAGGAGGTTCCCAAATAGAATCGTAAAGTTTATACTCCCCCACCACCAACAAGCACACTCCACGGCCATCCGAAACAACGGGGTACCGTCCATACCAACAACAGTCATGGGGGAGTTTTGTTTTAATTATTTTGATTTGCTTTGATCTTTTTGATCATGGGACTGGGCATCCCGGCTACTAGCCATTTTCTCGTGAATGAGGAGTGGAGTCCACTCCCCTTGAGAATAACCCACCTAGCATGGAAGATATAGACACCCCTAGTTGAAACATGAGCTGCTCGAGCATACAAAACAGAATTTCATTTGAAGGTTTGGAGTTTGGCACATACAAATTTGCTTGGAATAGCAGGTAGATAGCGCATATAGGAAGGTATGGTGGACTCGTATGGAATAACTTTGAGGTTTTATGGAGTTTGGATGCACAAGCAGTATTCCCGCTTAGTACAGGTGAAGGCTAGCAAAAGACTGGGAAGCGACCAACTGAGAGAGCGACAACAGCCATGAACATGCATTAAAATTAATCTACACTAGGTGCAAGCATGAGTAGGATATAATCCACCATGAACATAAATATCGTGAAGGCTATGTTGATTTGTTTCAACTACATGCGTGAACATGTGCCAAGTCAAGTCACTCGAATCATTCAAAGGAGGATACCATCCCATCATACCACATCATAACCATTTTAATAGCATGTTGGCACGCAAGGTAAACCATTATAAGCTCCTAGCTAATTAAGCATGGCATAAGCAACTATAATCTCTAAATGTCATTGCAAACATGTTTATTCATAATAGGCTGAATCAGGAACGATGAACTCATCATATTTTCAAAAACAAAAGAGGTCGAGTTCATACCAGCTTCTCTCATCTCAACCAGTCCATCATATATCGTCATTATTGCCTTTCACTTGCACGACCGAACGGTGTGTATAATAATAATAGTGCGGTGCATTGGTCTAAGCTGGAATCTGCAAGCATTCAATTCAAGAGAGAAGACAAGTTAATATGGACTCTAAGTTAACTCAACAATCATGCATATGAGAGCCACTAAGCATTTTCATTATGGTCTTCTACTCTTGACCCCCAAAAGAAAGAAAAGAAATAAAACTATTTACACGGGAAAGCTCCCAACAAGAAAAAGAAGAACGGGAAATCTTTTCGGGTTTTCTTTTTAATTACTACTACAAGCATGGAAAGTAAACTAACTAATTTTTTTGGTTTTCTTAAAGTTTATCAAACATACAAGAATAAAGCTATAAAAAGAAATTAAACTAGCATGGATAATACAATGAAAGAGTATGAGCACCGACAACTAGAATAGTGTGTGAACATGAATGTAAAGTCAGTGAGAAATACGTACTCCCCCAAGCTTAGGATTTTGGCCTAAGTTGGTTTAATGCCAGGGGTAGCCTCGCTGATATCCGAAGTTATAACCGGGGTCGTAATGAGATGCAACAGCCAATGCCTCCTGAGCTGCGGCATGTTGGCGAGCTGCCTCCGCTTTCCTCTCGTGTTCGGCTGCCTCCTCCCTGGTGACAACATATCTTCGTTTTTCCTGGTAATCAAAAAGGGAAGGAGCAGGGAGAGTAACATGGATAGCACAACGTCTGTCAAAGATTAGTCGATACTGGAGGAATTGTTCATTCCTCACAAGAAAACGGTGCCTGACCATAGCGTCAAAATCTAAATAAGCGGCAGGCAACTCTATATCACCCTCATGTGGGGATATACTAAGATAATTAGCAACACGGGTCGCATAAATTCCTCCAAATAAATCTCCAGATATACCATTATTATGCAACCTAAGTGCAACTATTTCCCCCAAGTTATAATCTTTATTACCTAATACAGCACTCTTGAGGACACAAAGATCAGGGACACACATGTGACATGCTTCATCTTTACCATTAATGCATCTACCAATTAAGAGAGCAAAATAATGTATAGCAGGAAAATGAATGCTCCCTATGGTAGCTTGTGCTATATCCCTAGATTCTCCCATAGTGATACTAGCAAGAAAGTCTTTATATTCAAATTTGTGGGGTTCATTAACATTGCCCCACTGCGGGAGTTTGCAAGCAGTTGTAAAATCTTCTAAGTCCATGGTATAAGATTGATCATAAATATCAAATAGGATAATCTGAGAATTACGCGAAGATGTATATTTGAATCTTCTCACGAATGAATTAGTCAATTGGTAGTACTGAGGACACTTATCTTGTATGAAGTCCTCAAGATCGGCATTACGCACATATGCGTCAAATTCATCCTTGATCCCTGCATTGACCATAAACTCTTCTGACGGCCATTCACAAGACCGCACTTCAGCTTCCCTTGGTGGTTCATTGTCTTGCTCACGCATAGCACGCCTAGGTCCTCTCTTTGTTGAGGAAACACCTTGGTACATTTTCCTGGATATATTTCTTCCTCTGAAAAATTTCTGAAATTTTTAGTAACTTCAAAATAAAAGTGAATCAAACTAAACAAGATTGATAGCAACTACTCCCACAAGTACCTAGAGCCTATATCATGCATTAGAATTACTTGGGACCTCATAAATTTGACATGCAAGCTCAAGAACAGTGTCACCTATGTAGCAAAATTTTGCAATGAATAAAGACTAGAACAAAAACTAATTAGACCAATGGAGGAGTCACATACCAAGCAACAATCTCCCAAAGCAGTTTTATGAATGGAGCTTTGAGCAAGGAGATCGAAAATCGCAGCAAAATGAGCTAGAACTCGTGCTTGAGCTGGATGGGGATTTTTTGGGAGGAAGATGGAGTGTGTGGGTGCAGGAATAAGTGGAGGGGGGCCACCATGGGCCCACAAGACAGGGGGCGCGCCCAGGGGGAGTGGGCGCGCCCTCCACCCTCATGGCCAGGTGCTTGCCCCCTCCCCCCCGTGCTGTGTTTTCAGTGCCTAAATCCTCAGATATTCCATAAACAATCATACTAAATTTGCAGGGCATTTGGAGCACTTTTATTTTTGGATATTTTTTATTGCACGGAAAATTCAGAAAACAGACAGATAATACTATTTTTGCTTTATTTATTCTAAATAACAGAAAATAAAAAAAGGGTACAGAAGGTTGTGCCTTCTAGTTTCATCCATCTCATGGTCATCAAAAGGAATCCACTAACAAGGTTGATCAAGTGTTGTTAACAAACTCATTTTGAATAACATGGAACCGGAGAAATTTCAAATAGCACTAGGTTACCTCAACGGGGATATGAATATCCCCAACAATAAGAATATCATATTTTTTCTTGACAGTAGGAAGAGGAAATTCAAAACCTCCAATAATGATAGTTGGAATTTTTCCAATAGAATTGATGCTATGAACTTGAGGTTGTTTCCTCGGAAAGTGTACCGTATGCTCATTACCATTAATTAACATGAAAAGTGACATTGCCTTTGTTGCAATCAATAACAGCCCCTGCAGTATTCAAAAAGGGTCTACCAAGGATAATCGACATACTATCGTCCTCGGGAATATCAAGAATAACAAAGTCCGCTAAGATAGTAACATTTGCAACCACAATAGGCACATCCTCACAAATACCGACAGGTATAGCAGTTGATTTATCAGCCATTTGCAAAGATATTTTAGTAGGTGTCAACTTATTTAATTCAAGTCTACAATATAAAGAGAGAGGCATAACACTAACACCAGCTCCAAGATCACATAAAGCAGTTTTAACATAGTTTCTTTTAATAGAGCATGGTAGTTGGTACTCCTGGATCTCCAAGTTTCTTTGGTATTCCACCCTTAAAGGTATAATTAGCAATTATGGTGGAAATTTCAGCTTCTGGTATCTTTCTTTTATTTGTAATAATATCCTTCATATACTTAGCATAAGGGTTTACTTTAAGCATATTAGCTAAGCGCATACGTAAGAAGATAGGTCTAATCATTTCAGCAAAGCGCTCAAAATCCTCATCATCCTTTATCTTGGATGGTTTAGGAGGAAAGGGCATGGGTTTATGAACCCATGGTTCTCTTTCTCTACCGTGCTTCCTAGCAACAAAATCTCTCTTATCATAACGTTGATTCTTTGATTGTGGGTAATCAAGATCAACGGCAGGTTCAATCTCTACATCATTATTATTGCTAGGTTGAGCATCAACATGAACATTATCATTAACATTATCACTAGGTTCATGTTCATCACCAGATTGTGTTTCAACATCAGAGATAGAAATATCATTGGGATTCTCAGGTGTGTCTACAACAGGTTCACTAGAAGCATGCAAAGTCCTATCATTTTTCTTTTTCTTCTTTTTAGAAGGACTAGGTGCATCTAAATTATTTCTCTGAGAATCCTGCTCGATTCTCTTAGGGTGGCCTTCGGGATACAAAGGTTCCTGAGTCATTCTACCAGTTCTAGTAGCCACTCTAACAGCAAAATCATGTTTATTATTTAATTCATCAAGTAAATCACTTTGAGCTTTAGGTACTTGCCTTCTGCTTGAGTGGTAACCATAGAAGCATATTTGCTAATGAGTTTAAGTTCACCTTTAACTCTAGCCATATAATCACTCAAGCGTCCAATCTCAAAAGCATTATTCTTTAATTCTCTACCAACATAAGCATTAAAACTTTCTTGTCTAGCCATAAAGTCATCAAATTCATCTAACCATTGGCTATGAAATTTAGTAGATGGGATTTCAACTTTATCATATCTCTAGAGAGAATTTACCTTCACTACCTGTGTCGGGTTATGAAGACAATGTGTTTCTTCAACAGGCGGTATATTAAGACCATGTATTTCTTCAATAGGAGGTAAATTCTTAACATCTTCAGCTTTAATACCTTTTTCTTTCATTGATTTCTTTGCCTCTTGCATATCTTCAGGACTGAGAAATAGAACACCCCTCTTCTTCGGAGTAGGTTTAGGAATTGGCTGAGGAGTTGGCTCAATTGGCTCGGGAATTGCCTCAGGAATTGGCTCAGGAAGAGTCCAATTATTTTCATTAGTCAACATATTATTCAATAACAATTCAGCTTGGTCGACTGTTCTTTCCCTGAAAACACAACCAGCACAACTATCCAAGTGGTCCTTGGAAGCATCCGTTAGTCCATTATAAAAGATATCAAGTATTTCATTTTTCTTAAGAGGATGATCAGGCAAAGCATTAAGTAATCGGAGAAGCCTCCCCCAAGCTTGTGGGAGACTCTCTTCTTCGATTTGCACAAAATTATATATTTCCCGCAAGGCAGCTTGTTTCTTATGAGCAGGGAAATATTTAGCAGAGAAGTAATAAATCATATCCTGGGGACTACGCACACAACCAGGATCAAGAGAATTAAACCAAGTTTTAACATCACCCTTTAATGAGAATGGAAATATCTTAAGGATATAATAATAGCGAGACTTATCATCATTAGTAAACAGGGTGGCTATATCATTCAACTTGGTTAGATGTGCCAGAACAGTTTTAGATTCATAGCCATAAAAAGGATCTGATTCAACTAAAGTAATTATCTCGGGATCAATGGAGAATTCATAATCCTTATCAGTAACAAAGATAGTTGAAGTAGCAAAAGCGGGGTCATATTTCATTCTAGCATTCAAAGTTTTCTGTTTAAGTTTAGCTAGTAACTTCTTAAGATCAGACCTATCATTGCAAGCAAAAAGATCTCTAGCAATTTCTTCATCCATAACATAACCCTCTGGAACAACAGGCATTCATACTTAGGGGGAGAACCTTCATCATCACTATCATCAATAATTTCATCATCAATAATTTCGTTCTCTCTAACCGTAGCAAGTTGTTCATCAAGATATTCACCTAATGGCACAGTAGTATCAAGCATAGAAGTAGTTTCATCATAAGTATCATGCATAGTAGAAGTGGCATCATCAATAACATGTGACACATCAGAATTCATAGCAGTAGCAGGTTTAGGTGTCGCAAGCTTACTCATAACAGAAGGAGAATCTAGTGCAGAGATAGATGGCAGTTCCTTACCTCCCCTCGTAGTTGAGGGAAAAATATTAGTTCTTGTGTCTTTCAAGTTCTTCATAGTGATCAGCAGATATAAATCCCAAGTGACTCAAAGAATAGAGCTATGCTCCCCGGCAACGGCGCCAGAAAATAGTCTTGATAACCCACAAGTATAGGGGATCACAACAGTTTTCGAGGGTAGAGTATTCAACCCAAATTTATTGATTCGACACAAGGGGAGCCAAAGAATATTCTCAAGTATTAGCAGTTGAGTTGTAAATTCAACCACACCTGGATAACTTAGCATCTGCAGCAAAGTATTTAGTAGCAAGTAGTATGATAGTAATGGTAACAGTGGCAAAAGTAACGGTAGTAGTTTTGTAGAAATTGTAACAGTAGCAACGAAAAAGTGAATAAGCAAAGCACAATAGGTGAAAAGCTCGTAGGCATTGGATCAGTGATGGACAATTATGTCAGATGCGATTCCTCATGTAATTGTTATAACATAGGGTGACACAGAACTAGCTCCAGTTCATCAATGTAATGTAGGCATGTATTCCGAATATAGTCATACATGCTTATGGAGAAGAACTTGCAAGACATCTTTTGTCCTACCCTCCCGTGGCAGCGGGGTCCTAGTGGAAACTAAGGGATATTAAGGCCTCCTTTTAATAGAGTACCAGACCAAAGCATTAACACATAGTGAATACATAAACTCCTCAAACTACGGTCATCACCGAGAAGTATCCCGATTATCGTCACTTCGGGGTTGTCGGATCATAACACATAATAGGTGACTATAGACTTGCAAGATAGGATCAAGAACTCACATATATTCATGAAAACATAATAGGTTCAGATCTGAAATCATGGCACTCGGGCCCTAGTGACAAGCATTAAGCATAGCAAAGTCATAGCAACATCAATCTCAGAACATAGTGGATACTAGGGATCAAACCCTAACAAAACTAACTTGATTACATGGTAAATCTCATCCAACCCATCACCGTCCAGCAAGCCTATAATGGAATTACTCACGCACGGCGGTGAGCATCATGAAATTGGTGATGGAGGATAGTTGATGATGACGACAGCGACGAATCCCCCTCTCCGGAGCCCCGAACGGACTCCAGATTAGCCCTCCCAAGAGAGATTAGGGCTTGGCGGTGGCTCCGTATCGTAAAAAGCAATGAAACTTTCTCTACGATTTTTTTCTCTGCGAAACGGAATATATAGAGTTGGAGTTGAGGTCGGTGGAGCTTCAGGGGGCCCACGAGACAGGGGGCGCGCCCCCCACCCTCGTGGATAGGGTGTGGGTCCCCTTGCCTTGATTCTATCGCCAGTATTTTATATATTTTCCAAAAGGTATCTCCGTGGATTTTCAGGTCATTCCGAGAACTTCTGTTTTCTGCACAATAAACAACACCATGGCAGTTCTGCTGAAAACAGCATCAGTCCGGGTTAGTTTCATTCAAATAATGCAAGTTAGAGTCCAAAACATGGGCAAAAGTGTTTGGAAAAGTAGATACGTTGCAGACATATCACGCACCCACTCCCCCCCCCTGCGTCTCCCTCGCTCCCTCCGATCTGGATCGGGGGAAATGGCGCCCCGACCCCGCCGCCTCGTCCCTACGCCCCGTCGCCGGCCGGCGCCACCCGTATCCGCCGGCGCCTCCTCGTCTCCTCCCCACGCTGGACCTTCTCGACCTCCCCCCCCCCCCCGACGGCCTACACCGAGGCACGCCGGCCCTTTCCCTGTCAACGCCCATGAGGCCTCCCCTCCTTCCCCGTCTCTTCCTTTCCTCTCTGGTGCCATGGACACCGCTCCCGACCTGGTCCGCCACACCCCATGATCGCCGCCCCCTCCCCGTCTGCCTCAAGACCGCATCTCGCAGCAGTTGTTGCCCTGCTCCCCTCATTGCCAAGGCCACCACGCGCCGACCACGCTCGTCCACCGCTGCATGATACGTCTCCAACGTATCTATAATTTTTTATTGTTCCATGCTATTATATTACCCGTTTTAGATGTTTATGGGCTTTACTTTACACTTTTATATCATTTTTGGGACTAACCTACTAACCGGAGGCCCAGCCCGAATTGCTGTTTTTTTGCCTATTTCAGTGTTTCGAAGAAAAGGAATATCAAACGGAGTCCAAACAGAATGAAACCTTCGGGAGCGATCTTTTTGGAACAAACGTGATCCAGGGGACTTGGAGTGGACGTCAAGCAACAGAGGAGGCGGCCACGAGGGTGCGCGGCGCGCCCCCCACCCTCGTGGGCCCCTCGAGCATCCACCGACCTACTTCTTCCTCCTATATATACCCATGTACCCTGAAACCATCGAGGAGCACCACGAAAAACTATTTACACCGCCGCAACCTTATGTATCCGCAAGATCCCATCTTGGAGCCTTCGCCGGCGCTCCGCTGGAGGGGAATCGACCATGGAGGGCCTCTACATCATCTCCAAGGCCTCTCCGATGAGTTGTGAGTAGTTTACCACAGACCGTCGGGTCCATAGTTATTAGCTAGATGGATTCTTCTCTCTCTTTGAATCTCAATACAAAGTTCTCCTTGATCTTCTTGGAGATCTATTCGTTGTAACTCTTTTTGCGGTGTGTTTGTCGAGATCCGATGAATTGTGGGTTTATGATCAAGTTTATCTATGAGAAATATTTGAATCTCCTCTAAATTCTTTTATGTATAATTAAGTTATCTTTGCAAGTCTCTTCGAATTATCAGTTTGGTTTGGCATACTAGATTGATCTTTCTTGCAATGGGAGAAGTGCTTAGCTTTGGGTTCAATCTTGCGGTGTCATTTCCAAAGGATGTTAGGGCAGCAAGGCACGTATTGTATTGTTGCCATCGAGGATAAAAAGATGGGGTTTATATCATACTGCTTGAGTTTATCCCTCTACATCATGTCATCTTTCGTTGTTCTTATGAACTTAATACTCTAGATGCATGCTGGATAGCGGTCGATGTGTGGAGTAATAGTAGTAGATGCAGGCAGGAGTCGGTCTACTTTTCACGGACGTGATGCCTATATACATGATCATGCCTAGATAATCTCACAATTATTCGCTTTTCTATCAATTGCTCGACAGTAATTTGTTCACCCGCCGTAATACTTATGCTATTTTGAGAGAAGCCACTAGTGAAACCTATGGCCCTCGGGTCTATCTTTTATCATATAAGCTTTCAATCTACTTTTATTTGCATCTTTACTTTTCCAATCTATATCATAAAAATACTGAAAATATTTATCTTATCATATTATCTCTATCAGATCTCACTTTCGCAAGTGGCCGTGAAGGGATTGACAACCCCTTTATTGCGTTGGTTGCGAGGTTCTTGTTAGTTTGTGTAGGTGCGTGGGACTTTTGAGGAGCCTCCTACTGGATTGATACCTTGTTTCTCAAAAACTGAGGGAAATACTTATGCTACTTTGCTGCATCACCCTTTCCTCTTCAAGGAAAACCAACGCAAGCTCAAGACGTAGCAAGAAGGATTTCTGGCGCTG
Source organism: Aegilops speltoides (assembly GCA_021437245.1). Taxonomy (NCBI): domain Eukaryota; kingdom Viridiplantae; phylum Streptophyta; class Magnoliopsida; order Poales; family Poaceae; genus Aegilops; species Aegilops speltoides. Next base: position 323,280,152 of record CM038144.1, on the reverse strand, counting down.
TTGCCGGGGAGGTCTTCGCTCAAGTCAAGACATACCAAGTACCCATCACAAACTCATCTCCCTCGCATTACATTATTTGCCATTTGCCTCTCGTTTTCCTCTCCCCCACTTCACCCTTGCCGTTTTATTCGCCCTCTCTTTCCCAATCTCCTCTCTCTCTCACTTGCCTTTTTGTTTGCTTGTGTTTTGGATTGCTTGTCGCTATGGCGCAAGATAATACCAAATTGTGTGACTTTTCCAATACCGATAATAATGATTTCCTTAGTACTTTGATTGCTCCTCTTAATGATGTTAAGTCTTGTGAAATCAATGCTACTTTGTTGAATCTTGTTATGAAATATCAATTCTCCGGCCTTCCTAGTGAAGATGCCGCTACCCATCTAAACAACTTTGTTGATTTGTGTGAGATGCAAAAGAAGAAAGATACGGATAATGATATTGTTAAATTGAAGTTATTTCCGTTTTCACTTAGAGATCGTGCTAAAATTTGGTTTTCGTCTTTGCCTAAGAATAGTATTGATTCATGGAATAAGTGCAAAGATGCTTTTATCTCTAAGTATTTTCCTCCCGCTAAGATCATCTCTCTTAGGAACAATATTATGAATTTTAAACAACTTGATCATGAGCATGTTGCCCAATCTTGGGAAAGAATGAAATTGATGATTCGCAATTGCCCTACTCATGGTTTGAACTTATGGATGATCATACAAAAAATTTATGCCGGATTGAATTTTGCTTCTAGAAATCTTTTAGATTCGACCGCAGGAGGCACTTTTATGGAAATCACCTTAGGAGAAGCTACTAAACTCCTTGATAATATTATGGCTAATTATTCTCAATGGCACACCGAAAGATCTACTAGTTAAAAAGTGCATGCTATAGAAGAAATTAATGTTTTGAGTGGAAAGATGGATGAACTTATGAAATTGTTTGCTACTAAGAGTGATCCTATTTACCCCAATGATATGCCTTTGTCTATTTTGATTGAGAATAATAATGAATCTATGGATGTGAATTTTGTTGGTAGGAATAATTTTTGGTAACAATGCTTATAGAGGAAACTTTAATCCTGGACCGTTCCCTAGTAATTCATCTAATAATTATGGAAATTCCTACAATAATTCTTATGTTAATTTTAATAAGATGCCCTCTGATTTTGAGAATAGTGTTAAAGAATTTATGATCTCTCAAAAGAATTTTAATGCTTTGCTTGAAGAAAAATTGCTTAAAGTTGATGATTTGGCTAGGAACGTTGATAGACTTTCGTTTGATGTTGATTCTTTGAAACTTAGATCTGCTCCTCCTAAGCATGATATCAATGAGTCTCTCAAATCTATGAGAATTTCTATTGATGAGTGCAAGGAAAGAACCGCTAGATTGCGTGCTAAGAAAGATTGCTTTGTAAAGGCATGTTCTTCTAGTTTCCATGAAAATAATGATGAAGATCTAAAAGTTATTGATGTGTCCCCTATTAAATCTTCATTTTGCAATATGAATCTTAATAATGATGGGACTGGAGATGAGTCAACTTTAGTTAAAAGGCGTCCCAATGATTCGGAGTTTTTAAATCTTGATGCTAAATTTGGTAAAAGTGGGATTGGAGAGGTCAAGACTTCAAATAGCATTGAACCCACTATCTTGGATTTCAAGGAATTTAATTATGATAATTGTTCTTTAGTAGATTGTATTTCCTTGTTGCAATCCGTGTTGAATTCTCCTCGTGCTTATAGTCAAAATAAAGCTTTTACCAAACATATTGTTGAGGCCTTGATGCAATCTTATGATAAAGAACTTAACTTGGAAGTTTCTATACCTAGAGAACTTTATGATGAGTGGTAACCTACTATAAACATTAAAATTAAAGATCATGAGTGCTATGCTTTGTGTGATTTGGGTGCTAGTGTTTCCACGATTCCGAAAACTTTATGTGATATTCTAGGTTTCCATGATTTTGATGATTGCTCTTTAAATTTGCACCTTGCAGATTCCACCATTAAGAAGCCTATGGGAAGAATCAATGATGTTATTATTGTTGCAAATAGGAACTATGTACCCGTAGATTTTATCGTTCTTGATATAGATTGCAATCATTCTTGTCCTATTATTCTTGGTAGACCTTTCCTTAGAACGATTGGTGCGATTATTGATATGAAGGAATGGAATATTATATTCCAATTCCCATTAAGGAAAGGCATGGAGCACTTTCCAAGAAAGAAAGTCAAATTACCTTATGAATCTATCATGCGAGCTACTTATGAATTGAGTGCCAAAGATGGCACTACATAGATCTATCCTCGCTTTTATGCCTAGCTTGGGGCGTTAAACAATAGCGCTAGTTGGGAGGCAACCCAATTTTATCTTTGTTTTTTTTTGTTTTGGTTCTGTTTAGTAATAAAATTTTCATCTAGCTTCTATTTAGATGTGTTTTTATGTTTTAATTAGTGTTTGTGCCAAGTAGAACCTATAGGATAACCTATGGTGATAGTTAATTTGATTATGCTGAAAAACAGAAACTTTGCACGCACGGAAATAATTTTCGTAATTCACAGAAACGTGATTTTGCATTGATTCGTTTTGCTGTAGATCAATAGACAAATTTCCCAGGACTTCCTATTTTTGTAGGATTTTTAGACTTCCAGAAGTATTCGAGAGTTACAGATTGCTACAGACTGTTCTGTTTTTGACATATTCTGTTTTCTCGTGTGTTGTTTGCTTATTTTGATGCATCTATGGCTAGTATGTAGGGTATGAACCATAGAGAAGTTGGAATACAGTAGGTTTAACACCAATATAAATAAATAATGAGTTCATTGCAGTACCTTATGTGTTGGTTTTTCTTTCTTGCACTAACGGAGCTTATGAGATTTCCTGTTGAGTTTTGTGTTGTGAAGTTTTCAAGTTTTGGGTAAAGATTTGATGGATTATGGAATAAGGAGTGGCAAGAGCCTAAGCTTGGGGATGCCCATGGCACCGATATTAAAGTATAACCAAAAGCCTAAGCTTGCGGATGCGCCGGAAGGCATCCCCTCTTTCGTCTTCGTCTATCCGTAACTTTACTTGGAGCTATATTATTATTCGCCACATAATATGTGTTTTACTTGGAGCGTCTTGTATGATATTAGTCTTTGCTTTTTAAATTAACACAATCATCTTTTCTGTACACACCTTTTGGGAGAAGCCCACTTGATTAGAATTTGTTAGAATACTCTATGTGCTTCACTTATATCTTTTGAGCTAGATAGTTTTTGCTCTAGTGCTTCACTTAAATCTTTTAGAGCACGGCTGTGGCTTAATTTTGTAGAAATTTTTGATCTCTCATGCTTCACTTATATTATTTTGAGAGTCTCTTAGAACAGCATGGTATTTGCTATGGTTATAAAATTGGTCCTAGAATGATGGGCATCCAAGTTGGGTATAATAAAAACTATCATAGAAAGTGAATTGGATGCTATGATCAATTTGATGCTTGATAATTGTTTTGAGATATAGAGGTGGTGATATTAGAGTCATGCTAGTTGGGTGATTATGAATTTAAAGAATACTTGTGTTGAAGTTTGTGATTCCCGTAGCATGCACGTATGGTGAAACGCTTTGTGATGAAGTTGGAGCACAATTTTATTTATTGATTGTCTTCCTTATGAGTAGCGGTCGGGGACGAGCGATGGTCTTTTCCTACCAATCTATCCCCCTAGGAGCATGCATGTAGTACTTTGTTTTCAATGGCTTGTAGATTTTTGCAATAAGTATATGCATTCTTTATGACTAGTGTTGAGTCCATGGATTATACACACTCTCACCCTTCCACCATTGCTAGCCTCTCTTATGCCGCACAACTTTCGCCGATAACATACACCCACCATATAACTTCCTCAAAACAGCCACCATACCTACCTATTATGGCATTTCCATAGCCATTCCGAGATATATTGCCATAAACTTTCCACCCTTCCGTTTATATGACACACATCATCATTGTCATATTGCTCTTTACATGATCATGTAGTTGACATCATATTTGTGGCAAGGCCACCTTCATGATTTTCATACATGTAACTCTTGATTCATTGCATTCCCGGTACACCGCCGGAGTCATTCATATAGAGTCATATATTGTTCTAAGTATCGTTGTAATCTTGAGTTGTAAGGAAATAAAAGTGTGATGATCTTCATTATTAGAGTATTGTCCCAGTGAGGAAAGGATGATGGAGACTATGATTCCCCCACAAGTCGGGATGAGACTTCAGACTTTAAAAAAAAGAGGCCAATGTAACGCCCTCGATGCGGCTATATCTCCCACGTGTCGAAGCACGACTTAGAGGCATAACCGCATTGAAAGCAATGTCGCAAGTGAGGTAATCTTCACACAGCCCATGTAATACATAAGGGAAAGAGATACATAGTTGGCTTACAATCGCCACTTCACACAATTACATGAATAAAACATTACATCATCCAGATACAATCAAGGTCCGACTACGGAACCAAAATAAAAGAAGAACCCCAAATGCGACAAAGGGTCCCCGATCGACCCCAACCGGCTCCACTCTCGATCAACTAGAACGAAACAACACAAAGGGCAAGATCTTCATCGAGCTCCTCCTTGAGCTTGGTTCGTCACACCTTTCGGTAACATAGGCACCGCAAACTGGTTTTGAAGTATCCGTGAGCCACGAGGACTCAAAGAATCCCATTACCATGGGTATCAAGACTAGCAAAGCTTAAAGGGAAGGAAGGGGTAAAATGGGGAGGTTGCAGCAGCGACTAAGCAAGTATGGTGGCTAACATACGCAAAAGAGAGCGAGAAGAGAGCAAGCGGACGGTCGTGAAGCTAGCAATGATCAAGAGGTGATCCCGAACACCTACTTACGCCAATCATAACACGAAACCGTGTTCACTTCCGGACTCCGAGAAGAGACCATCACGGCTACACACTCGGTTGATGCGTTTTAATTCGGATCCGTGTCAAGTTATCTACAACCGGACATTAACAAATTCCCATCTGCCACATAACTGCGGGCACGGCTCTCGAAAGTTTATACCTGCGGGGTGTCCCAACTTAGCCCATGACAAGCTCTCGCGATCATCGAAGGAATAGACCTTCACCCAGGAAGACCCGATCAGTCTCGGAATCCCGGTACATCAAGACATTTCGACAATGGTAAAACAAGACCAGCAAGACCGCCCGATGCGCCGACAATCCCGATAGGAGCTGCACATATCTCGTTCTCAGGGCAACACCGGATGAGACAGGCTACGAGTAAAACCAGACCTCGAGTTGCCACGAGGGGGCCCCGTAGGCGGCTCGGTTCGGACCAACACTTAGACAAGCACTGGCCCGGGGGGGGCTATAATAAAGATGACCCTCGAGAGAGCGACTCCCAAGGGAAAAGATAGGTGGTGGTGAGGCAAATGGTAAAAGTCAATGTTGGGCCTTGCTGGACAAGTTTTATTCAAAGCGAACTGTCAGGGGGGTCCCATAAATCACCCGACCGCGTTAGGGACGCAAAATCCGGGAACATAACACCGGTATGACGGAAACTAGGGCGGCAAGAGTGGAACAAAACACCAGGCATAAGGCCGAGCCTTCCACCCTTTACCAAGTATATAGGTGCATTAATAATATAAGAGATATTGTGATATCCCAACAAAACCCTGTCCACCATGGAGAAATCTTCAGCTTCACCTGCAACTAGCAATGCTATAAGAGGGGCTGAGCAAAGCGGGAACATAGCCAAACAACGGTTTGCATAGGAATGGTGTCAAAGGTTAGAGGTTCATGGCAACATGGGATGGCTTGACAAACAGGTAATAGGTAGCGCAGCATAGCGAAAGAACGAGGTAACTAGCATAGCAATGATAGTAGTGAGATCCAGGGTAGCGGTCATCTTGCCTGAAATCCCGCAAGGAAGAAGGACAAGTCCATAAAGAAGATGAAGCCACGAAGACGAACCAAGCGAAGACGAACGAATCCTCGCGATTGCAACGAAACGGGAACTATCGAGAAGAAGCACACAACAAAGGTAAACACACCACACATGAACAAGACATGATGCACAACAAGCATGATGCATGACCAAGCTACATGAAGCTACTCATGGCAAGAGATGATGCAAACAAGAACAACACATCAAGGCAAGTTTAAATGAGGCCGGGAACAACATATAACAATTCCGGTAAGTCCTCATATGCAAATTTCGAAATTAGTCCAGAACTGAATAAACCTTATATTCAAGTTGTTAAACAGCAAGTTAAAGATGCACCAAGATGATCTACACGAAATTCTAGTCAAATTACATATAAAGTTCATTAGATTCGGAGCTACGGACTAGAAGATATGAGCAAAACAAGTTAAGCAAGGCATTGATGCAAAATGCACCCAAACATCAAGCAAACACCTCAAAACAATGATGCAACATGGTAATATGAAGCTACATGCAAAATCAAGCAAGTTTCATATAGAGCACACTCAAAACGGAGCAACGGTTCAACACCCACACACTATACAAGTCATAGCAACAATCGACCAAAACAAAGAACTAGGCATCTTACAAGCATCAAAACAATATGCTACAGCACCCCAACATAATAACAAAAGACATGGGCATGAAGTACAGGTAAAGCATAACAAAACATGAACACTGAGCTATCTCCAGAAACAACTAGAACATGCTCAAAAACACATGGAGATATTGCAAATAATAACAGTTTCAGACTTTTAGCGTAAATAACATCAAAGTTGCAATGTTTAGAGCTATCAAACAACATGTTACAGGAACATATCATGGCAAACAAAGGCATGGCATGAATCTACTAATTGCATATATCAAAAGACCCTTACTGACCATGAGCCAAAAAGGCATAGAAAATAGGATGGCACCCATGTAAACATGGCAAGTTATATTACAGATTTATACATGGCAGGAACAACAATAAGTAGGCATGTTCGTGAGCTCGAACCACTCACCACAGAGCAATTCATGGCATGGCAAGGCAACCAACAGTAAGAAGGCATGTTTATGAAGCTAAGCATGGCAAGAGCAAGGTCATAGCATACACGGATCAACTACAACGACCTCGTGAAAATTGAATCTCATGCCAACAATCTGTCAGGAAACATTTTCAAGCAACTTTGGAGCAAGAAGTGAACATGTTCCAGCAGTCTATAATTGCAACCAAGGGCATGAATGGAAAAAGCAAGACATGTATATCAAAACATGTTTACAGATTATGCATAGAATGATTACTAGAAGCATGTTAACATGGCATCAAAATATAACAGAATCTGTCAGAAAACAAAGAACAAAGAACTACCCTACTTTACAAGCTTGATACACTCAGCACACAACTCACAAAAATACAAGGTCAACACCTATGGAAAGATGGCATGGCATAGTTCAACATTCATGTAGAGCTCATACTCATAGGATGCACACATAAATCATGGCGGAAATGACAAAACAGCAAGTTATAACAGTTTCAGCAGATTAACATCAACAAGCACTCTTCCAACAGCATTTCGGGCACCAAGATGAGCTCAAATGAAAATGATGCAATGGAATGAAATGATGTACTCGTCGAGCAGAACAATTTGACATATTACACGCGCAAAACGGAGCTACGGGTAAGATGTGATGCGTCAAAGATGGCATGAAAATATAAAAATCCATGGACTTAGAGAAAAACGAGGGGGAAAAACAACCTTCGCGGGCACGGAAGCCGAGGCGGCGTGGATCTCGCCGGAGAGCGCCGGATCCGGGGCTGTCGAAGGGAGCTCCGGGGCGGCGCCGGGGAGATGCAGAGGAGGCCGGGGCTGGCGGAGGCGCTGCTGCGAAGCGACAACCAGCCCGCGCTGGGCGGCGAGGCGCCGGGCGGCGGCGGGGCCGGGGGCGCAGGGCGCCGGCGGGCGAGCCGAGACGCCGGGCGCAGAGGGCGCTGCGGGCGGGCGCAGCAGAGGGCGGCAGCGGAGGTCCAGCGCGCGGGCGGAGCGGCTTGCCGGCGCCGAGAGGCGGGCGGCGGCGGCGCAAGCGCGGCGGCGCGCGGCGGCGGCGGCGCTGGATGGCTGACGACGGCGGCGGCGGCGCGCGAGCTCAAGTGCCGCTTCGCTTGCCCAGGGCCGCGTGGTGGCGGAGGAGAGAGAAGGCGCGCGGGGAGGAGCTGGGCGACGTGGCGGCTCTTGGGTTGGCCGGGCGGCGATGATGACGTGGCGGCTCTTGATTGGCTGCAGCGACGTGGCCGGCGGACATGTCCGGCGCGGATGGACATGTCCGGCGGCGCGAGGAGGACGAAGCTAGGGTTTCATCTGCGATTTGGACGGGGGAGGCACATATTTATAGGTAGAGGGAGCTAGGAGAGTCCAAATGAGGTGCGGTTTTCGTCCACGCGATCATGATCGAACGACCGAGAGCATGGCGGGGAGTTTGGTGGGTTTTGGGCCACTTTGGAAGGGGTGTTGGGCTGCAACAAAAGAGGGCTTTGCGGTTACCCGGTTAACCGTTGGAGTATCAAACGAACTCCAAATGGCACGAAACTTGACAGGCGGTCTACCGGTGCTATACCAAGGCTGCTTGGCAAACCTCGGGCCATTCCGAGAAAGTTTAACACCCGCTCACAACAAGAGAGAAGAAGGGGACGCCGGATGACATAGGAGCGCCGGGTTGCAAAACGGATAACGGGGAAAAGGCTCGGATGCATGAGACGAACACGTATGCAAAATGAGATGCACATGATGACATGATAAAATGCAAATGATGACATGGCAAAGAGCAACACGCAAGCACATGACATGGCAACGACGGCGAATAACTGGTGAACATCTGGTGCATCGGATCCGGGGTGTTACAACACTCCACCACTACGAGAGGATCTCGTCCCGAGATCTAGGATGGCACCGGAGGGAAAACGGAAGAAGAAGAGAAGAGGTAAAACTAAGTTGCTTCTTTGACGAACGAGTGAAACCACGAACCTTGAGAGGTTGAGCACATTGAAAGAAACAAAATAACGGAGATGACCAAGATTGCAGACAATTTGTTGGCCAAGAGGAACAAGGAGTATTACGAGAACTTGAAGGTTGAAAGACATGGAAATAAGAGCTTCACGAACGAAAAGAATATGACCACATCGGTATAATGAGATAGCCAAGGAAGAAGAATGGCAGAATTTGGACAGCACTCCGGTAGAAAAGAGAAGAAAACTTGATGAGATGAAAAGATATGGAAGATATGACACAACACTCCGGTTAAATGGATAATCAAGAAAAGAACACGATGCTCACAAAACGAGGTGATGGGTGAAGAGCACAACATCACAATGCCTCCGTACGAAAGAATAGAAGTTAGGCCGTTGGGATAAAGGAACGGGGAAGAAAATGACAACTTTTGCCACAAGTGAACTTGGAAAGCATCCTTGCAAAGAAGAATCGAATGGAGTTGTTGGAAAATCAACAACGAGAAGCACAAGCTTGTTGTGGGCTTATGGCAAACATCTCAAAATGATGAGGTGACAACCAGCCACGCACGGGAAAAGAATTTCATTGATACGAACAAGGAGACGAGAAAGCTATATCACCGGGAGGATAAGAAGAACTTGGGTCATTTATAAGCACCATAAATAGCAACAATCCTTAGGGAAAGCTTTAGGTGAAATATAACCCAAGATAACTCCAACGAAGAAGTTGATTGGTCGAAAAGATCTCTTGAACGAAGAGAAAAAGATGGATTTAGAATACCTCATTCTTGACAACATATGAATCATGAAACATGAATGGAAATTGTCAAGAGTGACATAACACCATCTCAAAAGATAAGGTAGAAAGAATTGCACTTTGGAATGCAGTAAGAAGAATACTTGAACGCCTCAAAACAAAACATGTGTTGAGCACCATGTTTATTTTAGAGTATAGCTTGGCGGGTCATAACTTCGAGAGAAATCTTGAAGAATAGTTGAAGAATGAAAAGAATCCTTGACGACCCACCATTTAGAGCCTCAATGAAGAACTCCGAAAGAAAGATGAACAACAAGAAGCCAAGAATTTATTCCTCCTGAACAAACTCCAAAGGAAAGGATTAATCCCTTGGATGAAACAAGAATAAGAATTATGTTATGCCTATCCTTCACCAATTTAAATTGATGACAAGCAACGGATTTGGCATACTGCTTATTCTCGTAGAAAGGATTAAAAGAGATATATCAAAACTTGAGAAGGTCTTGATGGAATCACCGTAAGAATTGAAAATGTACATAGCAAAGGCACAATTCATCGGGAAGAATTGGAAAACGAATGAAGATACTTGAAGGGATTTAGATACATGAGAACGAAGAGAACATGAACTGATTAGAGGATATTTGAACGAATCACCGGTAAGATTTGGAGAACCGTAGCTACACGCTGAGAATGAAGAATTATGACATGATGGCCTTCGGAGGAAAGAAATGGAAACAACTCATGAAATGCTCCGGATGGGTGAAAAGAGTTGTCACAATCAAAACAATTATGAGAGTATGGCAACAAGCTAGCACCATGAATCTTGAAGAGAAAAGAGCAAGATTAAAGAGAAACTCTTCTTCGGTCTTCAAATGATGAGAATGGCAACGAGAAACACCACCAAGAATTACTGAGGCACACCGGAAGAATCAAAAGCGAAGAGGTTGAGTCAACTATGAAAAGAATTTGAAAGATCTTGGAGAAAAACATTTGATTGATGATAACTCATTCTTACGTCAAACTTGGAGAAGAATTTAGGATAGCTCCGGAATAATTAGAAGAGTCAGGTAAGATCCTGGGAAAAGACCTGTGGGTTAGGGCCCGCTCAAAAGAACACCATTGAAAAGATTTAAAAGAGATGTTGCACCAGTTGAATTAAATGACTTGAATGAGATAACAACCTCGAAATATCTTGAAAGGGATTGAGAATGGAAACACAAGTCTTCTGAGATATCTTGAGCACTTCAGGAAAAAAATGAATAGCGAGAAGTGAGCGATTGAAAGGTGCACCGGTATTAAAAAGCATTTGAAACAAGGAAAGGGATATGATGAATATCAAAAACTTGATATGGATACACCAGAGAAGAAACAACAATGAAGGATGATGATCTTGAAACTGTTGAGCATCTTCATGGGAAATCACCGGATAAGAACATTGATTGAAATGAGTGAAGATTCTTCCCACAAATAAAAGGATACATGATTAAGAAATCTAAGTCCATGAAGAAAAAGGGTGGGAGGGCGGGAAAACAAAGACAACTTGGGACAGATGAAACAAACACCGTTGAGAAAACTTAGAATTGATCTTGCAGATGAGGAGAATGATGGGATCATCTCGAAGAGAAGCGCACCAGTTGGAAACGAATTAACATGACAACCTCAATGATCAAGAAGGATTAGTATTCACATAGAAATATGAGAACACCGTTTAGGAAAGGTATGGATTCAACATTTGACTTCGAAGCAACTCGAATACCACAAATAAAACAAAACAAAGGATTTGGCTTGCAAAATAAGCCGGAACAAACATATGATAGAGATTTACCCAATCCCATATCATGCATCTGTCGAAAAGATATTCTAGGAGCTACTTGAATTCCCACCTATAAACTCCCGAAACTTTCTGGTTATGCAATCTGGTGTTGGGGATATAGGGGAAGCAATATATCTCACACAAACTAACAATCCCTACATCCAGCTGTATCCATCCGTCAACACATAACCAAGAAACCTTCGGAAATCGTGTACCTCAACCTTCTAAAAGCATCCGTTATACGAGTCATGGCAATACTCCCGTACTCACCTCAGTACTGGGTTAGCGGGGTTATCTCACCAACAACTGCATAAAAGAGATTTTCGATGTCGGCGTACTAAACTCAGGTATTCCAGAACTGCAACGATAAAATTATGACGACAACACCTCAGAGCTCAACTCCCCGGGACACCTCCAAAAAAAACCCCTGCTGACGGGAGGCACCAAGACAATGTTGTTATCATAAAACCATCGGAACGATTCTAAGATACCCACGTGATCCTAAAAAAATTTCTAGTGAAATTTGAGAAGAGAAGAGTCAAAACTCTACGTCAGGATACCTCACCAGAGCGACGAAGGGACTGAGGAGTAAAAAGAATTCCTAACTCTCCGATATATATAATCCTAAATGACTCAAAACATTTTTCTAGACACAATCGGCCGCTAAAAACGATCAAGCAGTGGGGCTCCTAAGGTCGGGGAAGGCTCTGATTACCAACTTGTAACGCCCTCGATGCGGCTATATCTCCCACGTGTCGAAGCACGACTTAGAGGCATAACCGCATTGAAAGCAATGTCGCAAGTGAGGTAATCTTCACACAACCCATGTAATACATAAGGGAAAGAGATACATAGTTGGCTTACAATCGCCACTTCACACAATTACATGAATAAAACATTACATCATCCAGATACAATCAAGGTCCGACTACGGAACCAAAATAAAAGAAGAACCCCAAATGCGACAAAGGGTCCCCGATCGACCCCAACTGGGCTCCACTACTGATCAACTAGAACGAAACAACACAAAGGGCAAGATCTTCATCGAGCTCCTCCTTGAGCTTGGTTGCGTCACCGCTTTCGTAACATAGGCACCTACAAACTGGTTTTGGAAGTATCTGGTGAGCCACGAGGACTCAGCAATCCCATTACCATGGGTATCAAGACTAGCAAAGCTTAAAGGGAAGGAAGGGGTAAAATGGGGAGGTTGCAGCAGCGACTAAGCAAGTATGGTGGCTAACATACGCAAAAGAGAGCGAGAAGAGAGCAAGCGGAACGGTCGTGAAGCTAGCAATGATCAAGAGGTGATCCTGAACACCTACTTACGTCAATCATAACACAGAAACCGTGTTCACTTCCGGACTCCGCGAGAAGAGACCATCACGGCTACACACTCGGTTGATGCGTTTTAATTCGGATCTGGTGTCAAGTTATCTACAACCGACATTAACAAATTCCCATCTGCCACATAACCGCGGCACGGCTCTCGAAAGTTTATACCTGCAGGGTGTCCCAACTTAGCCCATGACAAGCTCTCGCGATCATCGAAGAATAGACCTTCACCCAGAAGACCCGATCGGTCTCGGAATCCGGTACATCAAGACATTTCGACAATGGTAAAACAAGACCAGCAAGACCGCCCGATCGCCGACAATCCCGATAGGAGCTGCACATATCTCGTTCTCGTGGCAACACCGGATGAGACAGGCTACGAGTAAAACCAGGACCTCGAGTTGCCACGAGGGGCCCCATGAGTGGCTCGGTTCGGACCAACACTTAGACAAGCACGGCCCGGGGCTATAATAAAGATGACCCTCGAGAGAGCGACTCCCAAGGAAAAGATAGGTGGTGGTGAGGCAAATGGTAAAAGTCAATGTTGGGCCTTCTTTGGACAAGTTTTATTCAAAGCGAACTATCGGGGGTCCCATAAATCACCCGACCGCGTTAGGGACGCAAAATCCGGGAACATAACACCGGTATGACGGAAACTAGGGCGGCAAGAGTGGAACAAAACACCAGGCATAAGGCCGAGCATTCCACCCTTTACCAAGTATATAGATGCATTAATAATATAAGAGATATTGTGATATCCCAACAAAACCCTGTCCACCGTGGAGAAATCTTCAGCTTCACCTGCAACTAGCAACGCTATAAGAGGGGCTGAGCAAAGCGGGAACATAGCCAAACAACAGTTTGCATAGGAATGGTGTCAAAGGTTAGAGGTTCATGGCAATATGGGATGGCTTGACAAACAGGTAATAGGTAGCGCAGCATAGCGAAAGAACGAGGCAACTAGCATAGCAATGATAGTAGTGAGATCCAGGGTAGCGGTCATCTTGCCAGAAATCCCGCAAGGAAGAAGGACAAGTCCATGAAGAAGATGAAGCCACGAAGACGAACCAAGCGAAGACGAACGAATCCTCACGATCGCAACGAAACGGGAACTATCGAGAAGAAGCACACAACAAAGGTAAACACACCACACATGAACAAGACATGATGCACAACAAGCATGATGCATGACCAAGCTACATGAAGCTACTCATGGCAAGAGATGATGCAAACAAGAACAACACATCAAGGCAAGTTTAAATGAGGCCGAACAACATATAACAATTCCTAGTAAGTCCTCATATGCAAATTTCGAAATTAGTCCAGAACTGAATAAACCTTATGTTCAAGTTGTTAAACAGCAAGTTAAAGATGCACCAAGATGATCTACACGAAATTCTAGTCAAATTACATATAAAGTTCATTAGATTCGGAGCTACGGACTAGAAGATATGAGCAAAACAAGTTAAGCAAGGCATTGATGCAAAATGCACCCAAACATCAAGCAAACACCTCAAAACAATGATGCAACATGGTAATATGAAGCTACATGCAAAATCAAGCAAGTTTCATATAGAGCACACTCAAAACGGAGCAACGGTTCAACACCCACACACTATACAAGTCATAGCAACAATCTGACCAAAACAGCAACTAGGCATCTTACAAGCATCAAAACAATATGCTACAGCACCCCAACATAATAACAAAAGACATGGGCATGAAGTACAGGTAAAGCATAACAAAACATGAACACTGAGCTATCTCCAGAAACAACTAGAACATGCTCAAAAACACATGGAGATATTGCAAATAATAACAGCTTTAGGACTTTAGCGTAAATAACATCGAGTTGCAATGTTTAGAGCTATCAAACAACATGTTACAGGAACATATCATGGCAAACAAAGGCATGGCATGAATATACTAATTGCATATATCAAAAGACCCTTATGACCATGAGCCAAAAGGCATAGAAAATAGGATGGCACCCATGTAAACATGGCAAGTTATATTACAGATTTATACATGGCGGGAACAACAATAAGTAGGCATGTTCGTGAGCTCGAACCACTCACCACAGAGCAATTCATGGCATGGCAAGGCAACCAACAGTAAGAAGGCATGTTTATGAAGCTAAGCATGGCAAGAGCAAGGTCATAGCATACACGGATCAACTACAACGACCTCGTGAAAATTGAATCTCATGCCAACAATCTGTCAGGAAACATTTTCAAGCAACTTTGGAGCAAGAACTGAACATGTTCCAGCAGTCTATAATTGCAACCAAGGGCATGAATGGAAAAAGCAAGACATGTATATCAAAACATGTTTACAGATTATGCATAGAATGATTACTAGAAGCATGTTAACATGGCATCAAAATATAACAGAATCTGTCAGGAAAACAGCAACAGCAACTACCCTACTTTACAAGCTTGATACACTCAGCACACAACTCACAAAAATACAAGGTCAACACCTCTGGAAATATGGCATGGCATAGTTCAACATTCATGTAGAGCTCATACTCATAGGATGCACACATAAATCATGGCGAAAATGACAAAACAGCAAGTTATAACAGTTTCAGCAGATTAACATCAACAAGCACTCTTCCAACAGCATTTCGGGCACCAAGATGAGCTCAAATGAAAATGATGCAATAGAATGAAATGATGTACTCGTCGAGGCGAACAATTTGACATATTACACGCGCAAAACGGAGCTACGGGTGCAAAGATGTGATGCGTCAAAGATGGCATGAAAATATAAAAATCCAGGGACTTAGAGAAAAACGAGGGGGAATAACAACCTTCGCGTGCACGGAAGCCGAGGCGGTGTGGATCTCGCCGGAGAGCGCCGGATCCGGGGCTGCCGGAGGGAGCTCCGGCCGGAGGAGCTCCGGGGCGGCGCCGGGGAGATGCAGAG
Organism: Aegilops speltoides; assembly: GCA_021437245.1. Taxonomy (NCBI): domain Eukaryota; kingdom Viridiplantae; phylum Streptophyta; class Magnoliopsida; order Poales; family Poaceae; genus Aegilops; species Aegilops speltoides. The sequence goes on along the minus strand of CM038144.1, from coordinate 323,264,376 downwards.
GAGGCTGGGCTGGCGGAGGCGCGACGGCAGCGACCAGTGCTCAATGCGAACGGGCGGCGAGAGCCTGGCGGCGCGCGAGGGCGGGAAGGCCTTGGCGCCGACGGCGAGGCCGGACGCCAGCGAGCTAGAGGGCGCTGCGGGCACACAGCAGAGGGCGATGGCGGAGGTCCAGCGCCTTGCGGGCGGAGCGGTTTGCGGCCACGGAGGCGGGCGGCGGCAAGGCGCAAGCGAGGCGGCGGCGGCGGCAGGCAGGCAGCAGCAAGATGGCAGCGGCAAGGGCGGCGGCGGCGGCGGGGTTTCAAGGCTCGCTGGGCATGGGCCGCGTGATGGTAGCGGAGGAGAGAGAAGGCGCGTGGGGAGGAGGCTGGGCGACGTGGCGGCGGGTTGGCCGGGCGGCGGCGATGATGATGTGGCGGCTCTTGATTGGTTGCGGCGGACGTGGCCGGGGGACATGTCCGTAGCGGATGGACATGTCCGTGGCGCAAGGAGGACGGCTAGGGTTTCATCTGCGATTTGGACGGGGGAGGCACATATTTATAGGTAGAGGGAGCTAGGAGAGTCCAAATAAGGTGCGGTTTTCGGCCACGCGATCGTGATCGAACGACCGAGAGCATGGAGGGGAGTTTGGTGGGTTTTGGGACACTTTTGAAGGGGTGTTGGGCTGCAACAAAAGAGGGCTTTGCGGTTACCCGGTTAACCGTTGGAGTATCAAAGAACTCCAAATGGCACGAAACTTGACAGGCGGTCTACCGGTGCTATACCAAGGCCGCTTGGCAAACCTCGAGCCATTCCGAGAAAGTTTAACACCCGCTCACAACAAGAGAGAAGAAGGGGACGCCGGATGACATAGGAGCGCCGGGTTGCAAAACGGATAACGGGGAAAAGGCTCGGATGCATGAGACGAACACGTATGCAAAATGAGATGCACATGATGACATGATAAAATGCAAATGATGACATGGCAAAGAGCAACACGCAAGCACATGACATGGCAACGACGGCGAATAACTGGCGAACATCTGGCGCATCGGATCCGGGGTGTTACAGCCAAAGAGCCCACCAAATAAAAAAATAGAAAGGCCAAAAAAAAGGCTAAATAAAAAATGAGAGAAAAAGAGAGAAGGGACAATGCTACTATCCTTTTTACCACACTTGTGCTTCAAAGTAGCACCATGCACTACAAAAAAAAGAAACATTTGTGACATTTTGGCCGAACGAAAAAAAATACTGTCATACATATGACACTTCTATGACGATAATTGTGACAAAACCCGGTATCATCATAGATGTGGTGGGCTCCTACTTCTATGACAAAAAATCATGACAGAAAATGGGCTTTTCATCCTGGGCGGGCCGGAGACGCAGCTGCATGACATTCTTTGGGCCGTCCATGACGGAAAAAACCTTGGTAGAAGGGAGGGGGAGGAAAATTTCGGGGAGTTGCCGGTTACGGTGGGAGGTCGGGGGCCAAGATATGCGCGTTTCTCTCGTACACGTCTGTGCTGCGTGTGTGCGAGCATTGGCTCTAATCAACCCGAAGCGAGGCGTTGGGCTCTAATCGAACCCGAGCAATTGCTGCTGCAGCTACGTGTTATCGAACCCGAGCGATCGATCGATGGTCGTTAATCGAACCCGATCGAGCGATTCTTCGCCATCGCCGCTAATCAAGCCGATCGATTGGATGAACAGTGAGCGTTGCGGGGGGGTTGGATGAACAGTGAGCGGTGGCATTGCCTCTGGATGAACAGGACCAAGTGGTGTGGAGGGCTGGATGAATAGTAGACGATGGAGGGGTGCCCGTGGAGGGGTGGTGTCACGCCCAATATGCGATACTATCCTAAAGAGACTCGAAGGTCCCACCAAGGATAGAACTGCATATTGATACGCTTTTGCAAGGTGGATATCATTACATCAAAATTACATAATAGATGGGATACATACAAAAGGCAATGATCAAGAGGTGATCCTGAACTCCTACTTACGTCAAACATAACCCAAAACCGTGTTCACTTCCCGGACACCGCCGAGAAGAGACCATCACGGCTACACACACAGTTGATGCGTTTTAAATCAGATCTGGTGTCAAGTTATCTACAACCGGACATTAACAAATTCCCATCTGCCACATAACCGCGGGCACGGCTTTCGAAAGATAATACCCTGCAGGGGTGTCCCAACTTAGCCCATGATAAGCTCTCGTGATCAACGAAGGATATACCTTCTCCCAGAAGACCCGATCGCCTCGGAATCCCGGTTTACAAGACATTTCGACAATGGTAAAACAAGACCAGAAGACCGCCCGATCTTGACATCCCGATAGGAGCTGCACATATCTCGTTCTCGTGGCAACACCGGATGAGCAATCTATACAACTAAAACCGGACCTCAAGTTTCCAGGGGCGCCGCAAAGGAGCTGGTTCGGACCAGACTTAGAGAAGCACCGCCCGGGGCTAATAAAGATGACCCTCGAGAGAGCGACTCCCAAGGGAAAAGTAGGTGGTGGTGAGGCAAATGGTAAAACCAAGGTTGGGCGTTGCTGGAGGAGTTTTATTCAAAGCGAACTGTCAAGGGGGTCCCATAAATCACCCAACCACGTAAGGAACGCAAAATCCGGGAACATAATACCGATATGACGGAAACTAGGGCGGCAAGAGTGGAACAAAACACCAGGCATAAGGCCGAGCCTTCCATCCTTTACCAAGTATATAGATGCATTAATTAAATAAGAGATATTGTGATATCCCAACATAATCCTGTCCACCATGGAGCAATCTTCAACTTCACCTGCAACTAACAACGCTATAAGAGGGGCTGAGCAAAAGCGGTAACATAGCCAAACAACGGTTTGCTAGGAAGGGTGAAAAAGGTTAGAGGCTGACATGGCAATTTGGGAGGCTTGAAGGACAAGTGATAGGTAGCGGAGCATAGCGATAGAACAAAGCAACTAGCATAGCAATGATAGTACTGAGATCCAAGGTGACGGTCATCTTGCCTGAAATCCCGCAAGGAAGAGAATGAGTCCATGAAGAAGACGAACGGATGAAGCCGAACCAAGCGTAGACGAACGAATCCTCACGATCGCAACAAAACGGGAACTATCGAGAAGAAGCACACAACATGGTAAACACACCACACATTGACAAAGACATGATGCACAACCAAGCATGATGCATGACAAAGCTACATGAGGCTACTCATGGCAAGAGATGATGCATACAAGAACAACACATCAAAGCAAGTTTAAATGAGGCCGAAAACAACATATAACAATTCCGGTAAGTCCTCATATGCAAGTATAGAATTTGGTCCAGAACTGAATAAATCTTATGTTCAAGTTGTTAAACAGCAAGTTAAGATGCACCAAGATGATCTACATGAGATTCTAGTCAAGTTACATATAAAGTTCATTTAGTTCGGAGCTACGGCCTAGAAGATATGAGCAAAACAAGTTAAACATGGCATTGATGCTAAATGCATCCAAACATCAAGCAAACACCTCAAAACAAGGATGCAACATGATAATATGAAACTACATGCAAATCTAAGCAAGTTTCATATAGAGAACACTCAAAACGGAGCAACGGTTCAACACATACACTCTATACAAGTTTTAAAGGACAAGCTGTCCAAAACAGCAACTAGGCATCTTACAAGCATCAAAACAATATGCTATAGCATCTCAACAGGAAAACAAAAGGCATGGGCATGAAGTACAGGTAAAGCATGACAAAACATGAACACTCAACTATCTCCATAAATCACTAGAACATTCTCAAAAGGACATGGCAAGATTGCAAATAACAACAGTCAGGCTTAGCAGAAATAACATCAGGTTGCAATGTTTAGAGCTATCAAACAACATGTTACAGGAACTTATCATGGCAAACAAAGGCATGGCATGAATATAGTAATTGCATATAACAAAAGTCCCTTACTGACAATGAGCCAAAAGGGCACAGAAAATATGATGGCACCCATGTAAACATGGCAAATGATATGACAGATTCAGGCATGGTAGGAACAACGATAAGTAGGCATGTTCGTGAGCTTGAACCACTAACCACAGAAAAATACATGGCATGGCAAGGCAACCAACAGTAAGATGGCATATTTATGAAGCTAAACATGGCAATAGCAAATTCATAGGGTGCATGGATCACTAGCAAAATACATGGCAAAACTGAACTTAATGTTAACAGGCTGACAGCAACATTATTTAGCAATTTGAGAGCAAGATAACGACAAGCTACAGCAGGCTATAAATGCAACCAGGGGCATGGATTGATAGAGCATGACATGTATAACAAATCATCCTTAGTGAACATCTCCAGATTATGTATAGAATGACTTGTAGAAGCAGGTTTTTATAGCATCATGATGTAACAGATTCAGACTAGCAAAACAGCAACAGCAAGTACTCTACTTAACAGGCTTGATACACTCACTACAAGACTCACAAAAATACAAGACAAGAACCCCTGTAAAGATGGCATGATGTAGTACAAAACACATGTAGAGCTCATACTCATAGGATGCACACATCAAATGCAACAAAAAAGAGAAATCACCAAGTTCTTTTAACAGACAGCAGTTAACATCATATAGCATTCTTGCAACGATGATTAGGGCATCAAGATGAACTCAAACAAACATGGCACAATGGAATGGAATGAAGAGCATCTCACAGCGAACAATTTGATATATTACATGCACGAAATGGAGTAGTATGCACGGAGTTATGATGCAATGAACAGGGCATGAAAATGTTACAGATCTGGGGTTCGGCACGGGCTCCGAGGTTCGCCGGAATTGTCGCCGGACTTGACGGGGAAGACAAGGACGACGGCCGGAGGTGAAGGAGAGTGTGCCGGAGACGGGGCCGGCCGGATCCGGGGCGCGGGGCGGCGCGGGTCGCCGGGAGATCTGGCGGCGCTGGGAGACAAGGGCGGCGCGGTTTCTGGATGAGATGCTGCCATGGAGGCAGGCGAGCGCCAGCTGGGAGACGACGGCGCTGGTCAAGGCCCCTCCCTCGAGCGGTGGCGCGGAGGCCTAGCGGGCGGCGGCGCGACAACCAATGGGGCGGAGGACGGCGGCGGGCGGAGGCCAGCAATGTGAGGCGGCGGCGGGGCCGGGCGGGCGGGCGGCGGCGCGGACGGGCTCAAGGGCCCGGTCCCGGGTTGTCCAATCTGGGCCATGCGGTGGAGGAGGAGAGAGAGGGTGAGGTGGCGGCCGGTGAGTGGAGGAGGGGGCGGCGGCGCTGACGTGGCGACCTCTCATTGGCCGGAGCGACGTGGCGGCGGCGGTGGACGCGTCCTATGCGGAGGCGGACATGTGCGGCGGCGGGGAGGAGTTTGGCTAGGGTTTGATCTGCGCGAAAAAATCGGGGGGATGCACATATATATAGGTAGAGGGAGCTAGAAGACTCCAAATGGAGTGCGGTTTTCGCCCACACGATCGTGATCGAACGATCGAGAGCATGGAGGGGGTTTGGACCGGTTGTTGGGCCACTTTGGAGGGGTGTTGGGCTGCAAGTCAAAAGAGGCTTTACAGTTACCCGGTTAACTGTTGGAGTATCAAACGACCTCCAAATGGCACGAAACATGACAGGCGGTCTACTGGTGGTGTACCAAGGCCGCTTGGCAAACCTCGGGCCATTACGAGAAAGTTTAACACCCGCGCATGAAAAGAGAGAAGAAGGGGACGCCGGATGACATAGGAGTGTCGGATCAAAAAACGGACAACGGGGAAAAAGCTCGGATGCAAGAGACGAACACGTATGCAAAATGAGATGCACATGATGACATGGCAATATGCAACACGCAAGAAAATGACATGGCAAGGACGAATAACTGGGTGACACCTGGCGCATCGGAGCCGGGGCGTTACAGGTGGTTGAACAGGACCCCGTGGTGTGGAGGGCTAGATGAACAGTAGACAGTGGAGGGGTGGTTGAATAGTAGCCGGTGGAGTAGCGCGCGGTGGAGGCTGGATGAACAGGAGCCCGTGGAGGCTGGAGAAGGTCGACGGTAGCCCGTGGAGGCTGGAGGAGGTCGACGGTGGAGATGAACAGTATCCCGTGGAGTCCCATTTTGCGGTACGCCACACCCCTCCCGATGAACAGGACCCCCGTTTCGACCGTAGCGCTCCAACACAAGTCTGTTTCATCCGTTTTGCGGTACGCCACACCCCTCCTGATCAACAGGACCCCCGTTTCGATCGTAGGAGGTCCGTTTCGTCCGTTTTGCGGTATGCCACACCCTCCCAATCAATGGGACCCCCGTTTCGACCGTAGGAGGTCCGTTTCCTACGTTTTGCGGTACGCCACACCCCTCCCGATCAACAGGACCCCGTTCCGAACGTAGGGGGTCCGTTTCCTCTGTTGTGCGATACGCCAGGCCTTGTTTCCATCGCCTGCTCCGTCCAAGCCCTCCCGATGAACACGACCACGCATTCTGTTCCGACCCAGTCGGTTGGCTCCCACGCGTTCCGTTGCCTCCCGATGAACACGACGCATTCCGTTGCCTCCCCAGAACATGGCGCATTCCGTTGCCTCCCCATGAACACGACGCATTCCGTTGCCTCCCCATGAACACGACGATGACGTTGTTTCTCTGTTTCGACCCAGCCATGTACACGAGCCCTCGCCGTACGTATGCGCGAGTAGGCGTTCGAGACCCCGCCCGTATGTACACATATGTGGCCGTATTTTCTTTCTTGCACCCTGGCCCATGTACGTACGTGTACATGCTACGTGTGCGCCTCTACTACGACACGTGCGCGCCTCTACTACCCGGACGCACTTCCTTGCCTACGAAGATGTAGCTGGTGGGTCCCAGCAGTCAGGGGGGCGAATCGTTTTGGGTTTTTTTTGCCCGGACGCACTTCCTTGCGTGCGAAGGTGTAGCTGCTGGGTCCCAGCAGTCAGGGGGGCGAATCGTTTCTTTTTCTTTGCCCGGATGCACTTCCTTGCGTGCGAAGGTGTAGTTGGTGGGTCCCAGCAGTCGGGGGGGCGAATCATTTTTTTCGGACGCACTTCCTTGCGTGCGAAGATGTAGCTCGTGGGTCCCAGCAGTCAAGGGGCGAATCATTTTTTCGCGAAATACGGTGGCCATTTCGGTGGGTCCCCGCTGTCAGGTGGAGGGATAATTATTTTGCACGTAATAAGGAGGCACTTCCTTGCGGCTGCCATGGACCCAGCTGTCAGCCTCTCCACGTACAGTCCACGTCCGATGGAAGTCGTTCCTTGACCACGTTGACCACGCCGCGCCGAGAGCACCACGGCGGTGGACGACGGCGAGGCCTAGGAAGGGGACGACGCGGAGCCGGGGAAGACGCGGCAGCGGATGCACACGCGGAGAGGAGTACGATGGTTCACTCGATCGGAGGGATGGCCTGGCCAGCGGTGGGAGTAGTAGGGGGCGGTGAGGCCTCCAGGCAAAGACACCCGCCATGGGAGGCGGGAAGCGGCACACGACCGGCGCGCTGCTTTGGGCGGCCGGAGCAAGAAGACCAGAGGTTGAAGAAGCACGACGGCCGTTGGATGGACATCGTCGGTCACTCTGACTAGAATCGTTTATATTGACTAAGTTGACAAAGCCCTTGGTACATCAACTTAGTAGGCCTGGTCGACTTCGAGCGGTCGCCCAGGATGTCGGGGAGGACACATTTTTGGGCAGGTGGAGCTAGAATATCCGAGATTGAAGAAGAAGCACGGCATCCGTTGGATGGTCATCCAACGGCCACTGCTGCTACAACCGTGTGTTGACTATAAGTTGACGAAGCCTTGCATACGCGTCAACTCTGTTTTTTAAGGGGACGCGTCAACTTAGTAAGGCCGTAGTGTGTGGCGAGAACTTATAGCCCATTTGAGATTTGTAAGAATGTGTAGCCCATTTTTGAATTCTAATGGAATTTACTACAGCCCATTTACAGCTTGTTAAAAGTACAGCCCATTTCAACCAACCGTTCAAAACAGAATTCAATAAAATTTCCCACATTTTGATGGGATCCGAATATTTTTATCCCGAAATTTCTAGTCATATTAAATACAATTTCAATATAAATTTATATTTTTAAACATTGCGCTCGCAACAATTAATGAAATTAAAATTTTCAATATCCAAAAATAATATTTTATAAAGTAATCACTGTTTGGTGCATTTTTTTTATAGTTACTACCCAGTTTTTATTATTACATCCCATTTATTATTTCTTAAAGCCCATTTTTTTGTTAAGCCTAATGCATCCCTCCTAGGAAAGATTTGCAGCCCAGCGGGACGGAGAATAACAACTTGACCTTGCCTGGGTATTCCTAAAAAAAGTATACTGGGCTAGCCATTTTCAGCTTGAAAAAAGTAATATCTGGGCTGGATATCTGGCCTGGGCTAGATGGGCCACAGCCCACCCAGTTAATACCTGCAGTGATGTTTTCGTTGTTGTTCAGAGGAGAAAAATTAATATCTAGGCTAAACATCAAAAAACTCTGCAGTGCTCACACCTCAAAAACACAAATACCGCTCGAGCTGCTTGGTCCCAGCTGTCGGCCGCTTCTTGTGCAATTCTCTTGTTTATTGACTACTCACTCCTTTCCGGTTTATAATGCTCAATTCAAAAACCTCACCAATCAAGGTAGATGGCGAGTGGTGGAATACTTTTTGTAGTTTTGCAAAAGCACCTAATTAATGCTCTTGTTATCCTCAAAAATTATGTTTATCAATGCATTAATTGCAATGCATGCATGCATAAAGTACGTGCATTGGTTAATTTTCTCTTAATACTTGCATGCAATGACTTAATAGACCTTGGAATCTGAACATGTGATGGAAAACAACCAAATGGAGCCTTAGAAAATGGAAAAACTAAAATTTTGAGATAAGCCCTATAAACCGGAAAGGAGGGAGTACATAGGTTGACAATGGTGTGGGACCGTGATGTCAGGAAACCAGGAGGAAGCAAAATAAATTATAGTTATATATATATATATATAATAAGGAGGCACTTGCGTACGTGAGGCTATGGACCTGGTGGGTCCCCATTGTCATCCTCTCCAAGTAAAGTCATCTCCTCGCACGCGCGCGCTTTCCGCCCGAAACAGTCAGCGCCGCCCGCCCCGCTTCCCGGTGCAAGCGATTGCTCTGCCTTCAAACGACACAAGTGACGCCCGTTCGTCCATCTGCCGCACACATTAATGATACACGGTTGTCGAGGCGGCTACTCCAGCGCCACATGTCCGTCCCTCCGCCCGCCCACCATTGCTATATAAACTGCTGCGCCGGCCATAGCCGCAGTCATCCACATCCGTTCCCTTTCTCCTATCCACACCACTACTGCCCACCATGGCTTCCTCGCGCTCCAGCGCTCTTCGGGACGGGCGGACGACGGACCACAAGGAGATGGCAGCCATTGCTGCCGACCGGCTGGCCGGCAGGCAGACGGAGGACGACGACGTCCCAATGGAGAACATGGTAGTCGACGATCCGGCGCCAACCCCCTCCTCCGCGCCATCCTCGCCGGTGCATTGCACCATGTCCATGGGCCGGCCCGCCACCTTTTGACCAAGTCAAACGAGCCGGCCTTTTCATAGGAATGGGCCTCTATTGGGCCGTGCCACGTGTCGACGTATCATAGGCGCCTTCCGTCCAATGAGTGGATGACATCTGTCCCAACGATGAGCCGACACGTGTTTCCTCCAGCCAATGATGATTTTACACGTGGAAAATCCCCATTGGTCGGGGCTGTTAACGGGTTATCGGATCCAAAACCCGACCCGATAGCTTAACGGCGTTCCGTTACGGTGGATGCCACGTGTTGGTCACCCTTGACGAAAGCACTTCTGTGACGCGCGATTTATCATCATGGAAGTGGACACTTCCGTGATGATAATTTTGGTAATGTCATGGAACACTTCTACGACAGCATAGGTATGACTATCTTGATTCTGTCATAAAATCGTCATGGATGTACATGCATAACAAAAAACGCGACCTACGGTGACAAACACATATCATCATGGAAGTGTATTTTTTGTGTAGTGATGATCTTCATGATAGAGAGTCTCCTATGTTGTCACTTTCATATACTAGTGGGAATTTTTTATTATAGAACTTGGCTTGTATATTCCAATGACGGGCTTCCTCAAAATGCCCTAGGTCTTCGTGAGCAAGCAAGTTGGATGCACACCCACTTAGTTTCTTTTGTTGAGCTTTCATACATTTATAGCTCTAGTGCATCCATTGCATGGTAATCCCTACTCACTCACATTGATATCTATTAATGGGCATCTCCATAGCCCGTTGATACGGCTAGTTGATGTGAGACTATCTTCTCCTTTTTTATCTTCTCCACAACCACCATTCTATTCCACATATAGGGCTATGTCCATGGCTCACGCTCATGTATTGCGTGAAAGTTGAAAAAGTTTGAGATTACTAAAGTATGAAACAATTGCTTGGCTTGTCATCGGGGTTGTGCTTGATTAAATACTTTGTGTGATGAAGATAGAGCAATAGCCAGACTATATGATTTTGTAGGGATAACTTTCTTTAGCCATGTTATTTTGAGAATACATGATTACTTGATTAGTATGCTTGAAGTATTACTATTTCTTATGTCAATATGAACTTTTATTTTGAATCATTTGGATCTGAACATTCATGCCACAATAAAGAAAATTACGTTGAGAATTATGTTAGGTAGCATTCCACATCAAAAATTCTGTTTTTATCATTTACCTACTCGAGGACGAGCAGGAATTGAGCTTGGGGATGCTTGATACGTCTCCAACGTATCTATAATTTTTTATTGTTCCATGCTATTATATTACCCGTTCTAGATGTTTATGGGCTTTACTTTACACTTTTATATCTTTTTTGGACTAGCCTACTAACCGGAGGCCCAGCCCGAATTGCTGTTTTTTGCCTATTTCGGTGTTTCGAAGAAAAGGAATATCAAACGGAGTCCAAACGGAATGAAACCTTCGGGAGCGATCTTTTTGGAACAAAAGTGATCCAGAGGACTTGGAGTGGACGTCAAGCAATAGAGGAGGCGACCACGAGGGTGCCCGACGCGCCCCCCACCCTCGTGGGCCCCTCGACTGTCCACCGACCTACTTCTTCCTCCTATATATACCCATGTACCCTGAAACCATCGAGGAGCGCCACGAAAAACTATTTCCACCATCGCAACCTTCTGTATCCGCGAGATCCCATCTTGGAGCCTTCGTTGGCGCTCCGCCGGAGGGGGAATCGACCACGGAGGGCCTCTACATCATCTCCAAGGCCTCTTCAATGAGTTGTGAGTAGTTTACTACAGACCTCCGGTTCCATAGTTATTAGCTAGATGGCTTCTTCTCTCTCTTTGAATCTCAATACAAAGTTGTCCTCGATCTTCTTGGAGATCTATTCGATGTAACTCTTTTTGCGGTGTGTTTGTCGAGATCCGATGAATTGTGGGTTTATGATCAAGTTTATCTATGAGAAATATTTGAATCTCCTCTGAATTCTTTTATGTATGATTAAGTTATCTTTGCAAGTCTCTTCGAATTATCAGTTTGGTTTGGCCTACTAGATTGATCTTTCTTGCAGTGGGAGAAGTGCTTAGCTTTGGGTTCAATCTTGTGGTGTCCTTTCCCAAAGGATGTTAGGGCAGCAAAGGCACGATTGTATTATTGCCATCGAGGATAAAAAGATGGGGTTTATATCATATTGCATGAGTTTATCCCTCTACATCATGTCATCTTTCTTAATGCGTTACTCTGTTCTTTATGAACTTAATAATCTAGATGCATGCTGGATAGCGGTCAATGTGTGGAGTAATAGTAGTAGATGCAGGCAGGAGTCGGTCTACTTGTCACGAACGTGATGCCTATATACATGATCATGCCTAGATAATCTCATAATTATTCGCTTTTCTATCAATTGCTCGACAGTAATTTGTTCACCCACCGTAATACTTATGCTATTTGAGAGAAGCCACTAGTGAAACCTATGGCCCCCGGGTCTATCTTTTATCATATAAGCTTTCAATCTACTTTTATTTGCATCTTTACTTTTCCAATCTATATCATAAAAATACTAAAAATATTTATCTTATCATATTATCTCTATCAGATCTCACTTTCGCAAGTGGCCGTGAAGGGATTGACAACCCCTTTATTGCGTTGGTTGCCAGGTTCTTGTTTGTTTGTGTAGGTGCGTGAGACTTTTGAGGAGCCTCCTACTGGATTGATACATTGGTTCTCAAAAACTGAGGGAAATACTTACGCTACTTTGATGTATCACCCGTTCCTCTTCAAGGAAAACCAACGCAAGCTCAAGACGTAGCACTGCACCTGCCACGCTCCTTGTCCGCGACCGGCCACACCCGTTGTCGCGCCTGCTCGCCCACCCGCGACCTAGTGCGCGCCCGCTCGTCCCGCCGCAACCCGCAACGGCCCTCGCCGACCGCTGCGTCGCCCCCCCTCCGCCCTTGTCGCCTCCTTCCGGCGGCTGCAGCTGCCGCTGCTCTCGTGGCTTCTCGGAGCCCTTCGTCGTGGTTCCCTGGAGCCGCTCCGCCTTCATCAGCCGCCGGTGCCCTGCCTCTGGGTGTGCTCGTGCGTGAGCACATCCACTATGGCTGGCACGTGCCACCGACACGCAGCCCTGGTAGATTAGATTAGGAACTAATCTAATTAGTCAAACTAGCTAACCTCTAATAGGCACTAGTAGTAGGGCCCCACCTGCTAATTAAAATAAATTAAATTAAAACAAAACCCTATTAAAATGTAAGAGTCAATGACATGTGGGCCATGCTGACCCTGTTGACCAGTCAACATTGACTGGTCAACTGCTAACTGTACATGCTGACTCAGCCCCCTGGACCCCACTGGTCATACACATAGACTAGCCAATACCCTGGTAACAAAAGTAATTAGGGATTTAAATTCTAATTAATAATAATTTAGAAAATGATTTAAAACTTTAAAAATTAATATAAAATAATCCGTAACTCGGATGGAAAAACTTTGTACATGAAAGTTGCTTAGAACGACGAGACGAACCCGGATACGCAGCCCGTTCGTCCGCCATGTGTCCCTAGCATAGTGAACCTGCAACATTTCACCTCCGGTTCATCTGTCTGAAAACGCGAAACACCGGAGATACTTTCCCGGATGTTTCCCCCTTTCGTCGGTACCACCTACTGCCGCATTAGGGCACACCTAGCATCGCTCATTGTCATGTCATGCATCGTCATGCTTATGTTTGCATTGTATTTATTGTTTCTTCCCCCTCTTCTCTCCGGTAGACTACGAGACCGACGATGCTGCTACCCAGTTCGACTACGGAGTTGACGACCCCTCCTTCTTGCCAGAGCAACCAGGCAAGCCCCCCTTGATCACCAGATATCGCCTATTCTTCTCTCTACTGTTTGCATTAGAGTAGTGTAGCATGTTACTGTTTGGTTAATCCTATTCTGTTGCATAGCTTGTCATTGTTGCTACAGTTGTTGATACCTTACCCGCAACCCTAAATGCTTAGTATAGGATGCTAGTTTATCATCAGTGGCCCTACATTCTTGTCAGTCTGCCTTGCTATACTATTGGGCCGTGATCACTCGGGAGGTCATCACGGGTTTATAACATACATACATATACTATACAGATGGTGACTAAAGTCAGGTCAGCTCGTAGAGTACCCGCAAGTGATTCCGATGTGGGGCTGGAAGGACAGGTGGCTCCATCCCAGTAGAGGTGGGCCTGGGTTCTCGACGGCCCTCGACTATTACTTTGTGGCGGAGCGACAGGGCAGGTTGAGACCAGGAGACAGGTGGGTCTGGCCCTGGTCGGCGTCCACGGTTACTTCAAAATAACACGCTTAACGAGATCTTGGTATTTGATCTGGGTCTGGCCACTGGCCTATTCACACTAACCAACTACGCGGGAACAGTTATGGGCACTCGACGTCGTGGTATCAGCCGAAGCCTTCTAGACGTCAGCGACTGAGCGGCGCGCGGTGGATTGGACTGGAACGCCTGCTCTTGTATTAGGGAGGCTAGGTCTGCTTCCGGCCGCCCACGCAACATGCACGTGTGCAATGGGCGACGGGCCCAGACCCTTACGCGCTTAGGATTTAGTCCGGTGTGCTAACCTCTCTGTTAGGCCTAGGTGGGTTGCAACGTGTTCATCTTCAGAGGCCGGGCATGACCCAGGAAAGTGTGTCCGCCAGAGGGATCGAGCGTGTTGGGTTATGTGGTGCACCCCTGTAGGGAAGTTTATCTATTCGAATAGTCGTGTCCCTCGGTAAAAGGACGCCCCGGAGTTGTAACTTGACCTTATGACAACTAGAACCGGATACTTAATAAAACACACCCAGACAAGTTCCAGAGGCAACCCGGTGATCGCTTTCCCACAGGGCGACGAGGGGAAGACCGCCGGGTAGGATTATGCTATGCAAACCTACTTGGAGGACTTCAATCTACTCTCTTCTACATGCTACAAGACGGAGGCTGCCAGAAGCGTAGTCTTCGATACGACTAGCTATCCCCCTCTTATTCTGGCATTCTGCAGTTCAGTTCACCGATATTGCCTCTTTACACATATACCCATGCATATGTAGTGTAGATCCTTGCTTGCGAGTACTTTGGATGAGTACTCACGGTTGCCTTGCTCCCTCTTTTCCCCCTCTTTCCTTTTCTTCTCGGATGCTGCAACCAGACGTTGGAGCCCATGTAACACCCCGGATGTAACTTTCCATATTTGTAACTCCAACTCTTGCCATTTTCGGATATGTGCTATGTTATTCCCTCCGTGGTGGGGTTTTGTTTTCATTTTGCATTTTGTCCATGTCATGCATCTCATATCATGTCATCATGTGCATCTCATTTGCATACGTGTTCATCTCATGATTCCGAGCTTTTTCCCCGTTGTGCGTTTTGCAATCCGGCACTCCTATGTTCCCCGGTGTCCCCTTTTACATTTTTCCGTGTGCGGGTGTTGAACATTCTCGGAATGGACCGAGCCTTGCCAAGTGGCCCTGGTTTAGCACCGGTAGACCACCTGTCAAGTTTCGGGTCATTTGGAGTTCGTTTGGTACTCCAACGGTTAACCGCACTCTCGCAGAGGCCTCTTTTAAGTTGCAGCCCAACATCCCTCCAAAACAGCCCAATAACCCATCTAAGTCACCTCCATGCTCCCCATCGTCGGATCACGATCGTGTGCGCGAAAACCGCACTCTATTTGGACTCTCCTAGCTCCCTCTATGCCTATATATACACCCCCATTCCAAATTCGCGGATCCTCTCCCCCCTAACCCTAAAAATCCCAGATCCGCCGCCGACGGGCGTGTCCGAGCGGGCGGACAACGTCGCCGCCACATGCCACCCCTGGCTGCCACGTGCGCCGCCAGCCGCCCGCCCGCCCGGCCCTGAAGCCCGCCGCAGCCTCCATACCGCCCAAACCAGCCTTCAAGCGCCGCCGCCGCCCATCCCGCTCCCGCCGCCGCCGACTGCCGCCCGCCGCCGCCGCCGCATGTCGCCGCCGCCGCTCGCCTCCGCCGCCTGGCCCCGTCCGCCACATGGCCATGAGTCCGCACCGACCCGTCGGCCACCCCCGGCCACCGGAGCCCGCCGCCCAGCCTCTCCTTCCTCCGGCGCGTCGCTAGCCCGCCGCGGACCAACTCCGCGACCTCGAACTCCGCGCGCCCAGATCCGATCTGGAAGAAACCCTAGGTTGACTTCTCCCCCAATCTCACCAAGTCTTTTCCTGTGATAATTTTGTGGCATTTTCATCGCATCACATCTCCGCACCCGTGGCTCCGTTTTGGGCGTGTAGCATATCAAATTGTTCGTCTCGAAGAGTAGATCATTTCACCTCATTGCATCATTTTCATTTGAGCTCATCTTGATGCCCGAAATGTTGTTGGAAGAGGGCTTTGTGATGTTAGTTTCTGTTTCTTAACAGAACTTGCACTTTTATCATTTTTGCCATGATTAATGTGTGCACCTTATGAATTTGAGTCCTACATGTGTGTTGAACTATGCCATGCCATCTTTACAGGGGTGTATGCCATGTATTTTTGTGAGTTATGTGGTGATTAGAACAAGCATGCAAACTAGGGATGATAATGTTGCTGATTTCAGGAACTTAGTGTTTTCACTAAGTCTTGTCCTGCTGTTATTTTTATGCCATATGTTCATGTTGTTACCTAGAGATCTATGCCCTTTTTGAGCATGATCAGTAAGAGTGTTTTGAACATATGGATGTGCTCTATCCATCCATGCCTTTGTTGGCATTTATGGAGTAGTCTAGCATGTCATTTTCGTGCTCTACTTTTGCTTCAAAATGTTTCCTGGCAGATTGTTTACATGAGATTCAATTTTCACGAGGTTGTTGTAGTTGATCCGTGTATGCTATGATGTTGTTCTTGCCATGTATAGCTTCTATGCCATGTCTTCTTGATGGGTGTATGCTTAGTTTATCATGAGATGCTCTGTAGTGAGTGCATCAAGCTCACGAACATGCCTACTTGATATCTGTTTTTGCCATGCCCAGTTTTCTGCTAAGTCTGAGATCTGTAATAAAACTTGCAATGTTTACATGGGTGCCATCATATCCTCTAGTCCTTTTTGGCTTATGGTCAGTAAGGGACTTTTGGTCTATGCTTTGAGTAGATTCCTGCCATGTCTTGTTTTGCTATTATAAGTTCCTATAGCTTGTTGTTTGCTTGCTCTAAACATGCCTTCCTGATGTTAATTTCTGGCATGCTAGTATTTTCATTAAGTCTGTGAACTTGATATTTTTTGCACTTTCACCATGCTTGTTTGAACATGTTATGATGTGATTTAGCCGTAGCTCAGTGTTCCTCTTTTGTTAAGCATCTCCTGTAGATCACTGTCATATGCTTTGTTTTTATGTTGGGGTGCTGTAGCATAGTTTCTTGTTGCGTGTTAAGTAGCATCGTGCTGTTAAACGCAGATTCGCGTCATTCTTGTTTTGCTTGCCATTTGCAAACCGTGCATCCTATTCCGGTGATCCTTATATCGATTTCAACCGAAATCATCCCATCTTTCCAGCGGCATACTTGGTTTGCCAAGTTGATGCCCGGTTCATCATTTTCCTTCCGGAGCACACATATGCATTGCATATCACATCTCGCATAGCATGTCATGTATTGCATCATATTGCTTGTGCATTGCTCCTTGTTTGATTGTTGTTCCATTGCTTGTGTTCTTGCTTTGGGTAGAGCCGGGAGACGACGTGTACGAGGAACCTGTTGAGAACGCCTACGAGGATCAAGCCTTCGACAACTCTGAGAATCTTGCAGGCAAGATGACCATACCTTCGAAATCACTTCTATCTTTGCTTGCTAGATGCTCGCTCTTTTGCTATGCCTATGCTGCGATACCTACCACTTGCTATATCATGCCACCCATATTGCCATGTCAAACCTCTAACCATCCATGTCCTAGCAAACCGTTGATTGGCTATGTTACCGCTTTGCTCAGCCCCTCTTATAGCGTTGCTAGTTGCAGGTGAAGATGAAGTTTGTTCCTGGTCGGAACATGGATATTTTGGGATATCACAATATCTATTGTTTTAATTAATGCATCTATATACTTGGTAAAGGGTGGAAGACTCGGCCTTATGCCTGGTGTTTTGTTCCACTCTTGCCGCCCTAGTTTCCGTCATACCGGTGTTATGTTCCTTGATTTTGCGTTCCTTACGCGGTTGGGTGATTTATGGGACCCCGTGACGGTTCGCTTTGAATAAAACTCCTCCAAAGAGGCCCAACCTTGGTTTTACCATTTGCCACCTAAGCCTTTTTCCCTTGGGTTTCGCGAGCCCGAGGGTCATCTTTATTACCCCCGGCGGTGCTCGTCGTGAGTGTTGGTCCAACTTTGTCACCGCCGGTGGCCACCAGGGCAACTCGGGATGGCCTATCGTAAGTTTGGACAATCCGGTGTGCCACGAGAAAGAGATATGTGCAGCTCCTATCGATTTGTCGGCACATTCGGGAGGCTTTGCTGGTCTAGTTTTACCATTGTCGAAATGTCATGCGAACCGGATTCCGAGACTGATCGGGTCTTCCGGGAGAAGGTCTATTCTTCGTTGACCGTGAGAGCTTGTGATGGGCTAAGTTGGGACACCCTGCAGGTATTATCTTTCAAAGCCGTGCCCGCGGTTATGAGGCGAGATGGGAATTTGTTAATGTCCGGTTGTAGAAAACCCGAAGTTGACCTTAATTAAAATACATCAACCGCGTGTGTAACCGTGATGGTCCTTTCTCGGCGGAGTCCGGGAAGTGAACACGGTGTTGGAGTTATGTTTGACGTAAGTAGTTTCAGGATCACTTCTTGATCGCTACTAGCTTCACGACCGTGCCTTGCTTCTCTTCTCGCTCTCTTTTGCGAACGTAGCCACCATATATGCTAGTCGCTTGTTGCAGCTCCACCTTATTACACCAGCCTTCCCTTAAGCTTAAATAGTCTTGATCTCGCGGGTGTGAGATTGCTGAGTTCCCGTGGCTCACAGATTCTACCAAAACAGATGCAGGTACCGGTGATGCCAGCGCAGATGGCGCAACTGAGCTGAAGTGGGAATTTGATGAGGCCCTTGGTCGCTACTATGTTTCATTTCCAGACGATCAGTAATGGAGCCCAGTTGGGGCGATCGGGGATCTGTGTTGCATTTGGGGTAGTCTTCTTTTATTTTGGTTCCGTAGTCGGACCATTGATTGTAAACTGAATGATGGATGTTTATTTATGTATTGTGTGAAGTGGCGACTGTAAGCCAACTATGTATCTCTTTTCCCTTATGTATTACATGGGTTGTGCGAAGATTACCTCACTTGCGACATTGCTTTCAATGCGGTTATGCCTCTAAGTCGTGCTTCGACACGTGGGAGATATAGCCGCATCGAGGGCGTTACAGCCCAGGAGCCAGACGCCACCGTCGACGATGACTCCTACTACACTGGAGGTGCCTACTACTATGTGCAGGCCGCTGACGACGACCAGGAGTAGTTTAGGAGGATCCCAGGCAAGAGGCATGCGCCTCTTTCAATATGTATCCCAGTTTGTGCTAGCCATCTTATGGCAACTTGTTTAACTTATGTTTGTACTCAGATATTGTTGCTTCCGCTGACTCATTTATGTTCGAGCACTTGTATTCGAGCCCTCGAGGCCCCTGGCTTGTAATATGATGCTTGTATGACTTATTTTACTTTTAGAGTTGTGTTGTGATATCTTCCTGTGAGTCCCTGGTCTTGATCATACACATTTGCGTGCATGATTAGTGTACGATTGAATCGGGAGCGCCACACCCTTTCTGGGTTGAAGTCTCCACCAATGTGGATGTACGATAGCACCACCTATCGGAACCACGCCAAAATTTCCGTGTCTCCAATTGTGTTTGCACACTCCAATCCCATCCATTTACTTTCTTGCAAGTTGCATTCTTTACTTTCCGCTGCTCATATACTCTTTGCATGCTTGCTTGAATTGTATTGTGTATGCTTGAAATTGTGTTAATCTACCACCTCAACTTGAAAAACTTAAAAACTGTCACCTTTATTAGTTGAGGGTCTAATCACACCCCCCCCCCTCTAGACACCTCTTCTCGATCCTTTCAGTTACACTGAAAGATATCCTAAAATCAGGAAAACATGATCACCAACAACACTTGAACCAGTCTTGGAGCAAGACTAGGAACCTGATTTTATCGTTTATCATTCCACACGTGCATATGAGTTTTCCACTGAATCGCACATTCTAGGATCATAGCAGTTATAACATATAATATAAAGTCTTAATTATGAATATAGAAATATAATAATATAATATTATTGCCTCTAGGGCATATTTCTAACACTACCCACCACCACCAAAATTTCCTGATCATCGCATTAAGGGTTTGCACAAACCTCTAGGAAGCTTAAAAATGACATAGAGAATATATGCACTACTTGGTAAAATGGACTTGATTAGCACTTCTTTCCCTGCCAAAGACATAGTTTCCTAGATCCACCATGTACCTTCTCCTGTAAGCGGTCCTTGATATATTTAAATGCATCATTCTTATAACCCAACATCCAACATCATGCCCAAGTCTTCTCATTGAAGGATTCATTAGCACCATGAAGTATACATTTCACCTCCTCTCTAATGCCAATGGGACATCCCTTGATGAAGAAATAGATGATTTCTCACAATTTATGCGTTGACATGAAGCCTGAAAATATATATCAAATATTTTGTTAACATCCACTATCCCCACACCATTTGCTCAGAAAAATAACAGGTTGTCATTTGCAGAAAATAAATGGTTAACTAGTGGAGTTTGCGGCACCACCTAAATACCACCCATATTATATTACTTGACAAGAGGCATGGAAGGACCTGTGCTGCTAACAAGAAAATGGATCATGAAATAGGGCTCCCTGACGGATACCATGAGAAGGTATAAATTCAGGGAAAAATTTGTTTTTGCCACTCTAGATTTTGCCAATTTTACTTATGCCACTCTAGATTTTGACATTTCACTTTTGCCACTCTTAGTTTTTGACAATTATCACAATTGACATTCCCGTGGCAAAAGCAAAATTTTCAGAGTGGCAATTGCAATAATTGTCAAAAGCTAAGAGTGGCAAAAATGAAATAAAATTATTTTGCTTTTGCCACAAAATGGCAATTGTGATAATTGTCAAAAACTGAGAGTGGCAAAAGTGAAATGTCAAAATCTAAAGTGGCATAAGAAAAATTGGCAAAATCTAGAGTGGCAAAAACAAAGTTTTCCCATAAATTCATGAAGCTTCTTTCCATAGAACAAAGCTGAGAATTTCACTCATCTAACCAAACTCGTCACAATAGACACCCACCGCTCATTGAAACCCAACTTGATCATAATGGACTCCAAATAGTTCTACTCCACTTTGCCATAGGCTTTCAACATGTCAAGCTTAAGAGCATTGTTGGTTCTTTTTAACTTTATTTCTCATCATAAAATGCAGACACTCATATGCATAAATTAAGTCGGCCCACGACAAAGGCTTAGTGTAAGACCGAGTGTGCACTCACGTCAGGCATCACTATAAATGGGCCGACCCATGTAGCTTCGAGGTTAGCGTGCGCCCCCCAGTTTTTTTATTCGTTCCTCTTTTTCCGTTCTTATTTTCTAAAAAATTGCATATATATATATATATATATATATATATATATATATATATATATATATACACACACACCAAAACATAGCATTAACAAAAATTCAAAACTAACACAATGTAAAACATTTGTAAGCTTAATTAAGAAAAATGTTTGTGACATTTAAAATATGTTCACGCGTAAAAATTATGTGAAATTTATAAAAACTAATTTATACAATGTAAAAAGTATTTGTGTAATCCCAAAAATATTTTGTACCATTTAATAAAAATGTAAGTTACATTTTAAAAAATGCTCACACATTTCAAGAATATGTTCATGACATTTAAAAAATATCTATACAATCTACAAAAAGGTTCCCGAAGGTTAAAAAATGATTCATATCATTCAAAAAATGTTTCACCGTGTATTTTATAAATGTTAAAATATATTAGAAACAAGTGTTTGAAACAGTGTTAATCATATATTTTAAAAATGTTAGATATGTATAAAAATGTTTTATATGAATACAAAAATGTACAATGTGTATGAAAAAATTGACACCAAAAACATGTACTTGAAAAGAAACTGCTAGTCATGTATTTGAAAAATATTAAACGTCAATAAAAATATTCCTAATGCATACCAAAAATGTAAAAATGTGTATAAAAATGTAGAAATTTGTTAAAAAGGGAAATAAAAAAACAAGAAATGAAAAAATGTTCACGTAGTTTTGAAATACCTTTATGGCCATTACAAATGTTTAACATGTATTTGGCAAAAGGTTTAACATTTATTCGAAAAAAATGTCCAAATATATACTTAAAAAATGTTCACCGTGTGCTTAATAAATGGTCAATGTGTATCGAAAAAATATTTCACATGTACACTAAAAATATAGATTTTGTAAAAATAGACATGCATAAAAAAGAAAAAAAGAAATAAAACACCATAGAAACTGGTGAAGAAACGCCAACAAACTAAAGATAGCTGATGAAGAAACAAAGAAAAACTTTAACAACTAAGAAAACCAAGGAAAACCGGTGAAGAAACGAAGCAAAAGCAAGAAAACCACGAAAAACGGTGAAGAAACGATGTTAAAGAGAAAAACCTAAGAAAAAAAAGGGAAATTCGGTGAATAAACGAAGGAAAACAAAGAAAATCAAAGTAAAATGATGAAAAATAGAAAGGCAAAGAAAACCATGCAAAAATGGAAACAGAAGAAAAAAATCTTTTTTGAGAAATTAAAAAAAAATCTGCTATAAGATTAAAAAAGCAATGCTATACTACTGTGCTGGCCCACGACCCGGCGCCAGCGCAGTAGTATAGCATCCATTTATTAACCAGGCAGGCCGTAGGTGGGTGTCCAGCCTATCAACGTAAGTTGTGCGACTCTCTGTTTTATGTGTTCATCAGATTCTATGCGCACATCACAGCATCCATGAAATAATATATTGTGCCCCCCTTCCCCAAATATATATATTGTGCCCCTCAAAAAATGAAATCATATATTTTTTTCTAGGGCATTTATTTCCTGTAATTTTATTCATAAGTTTAGGAGTTCAAATGTCGAAGCTCAGAACCTCACGAAGCATGCACTTTCATTAGGGGCGTCATGTTTGGTTAGCCCAACCCGGGAATCTCTTTTTCATCCCTGTAAACATTGTGCCTGGTTAATAAAAGCGGAATTTCCTATTGGACGCATACTGCATCAAAATGTCGACCCTTCGCACAGACGTGATGATCGAGCGATGACCTGGGCCGGACCCATTAATGTGTTGCGGCGTTTTTCGGTTTTGGAAACCTTCTAGACTTTCCCAGCCCCTTTTTTTGGTTTTGGGTACCTTCTAGAAGGTTCCCTGAATCGTTTTTTCTGTTTCTTTTTTTTTCTTCGTTTTCCTGTTTATTTTTCTTCTTTCTTTATCTTTTCTTTTCCTTTTCTATTTCTTTTTTCTTTTTGCGTTTCTTTTTTATGTTTCAAGTTCATGTTTTGAAAATTGTTCGGAAACGTAAAAAAAGTTCATAAATTTAAAATGGTCGCCTTTTTTCAAAATTTATTCGTAAATTTGTAAAATATTTACATTTTTGAAAATTGTTCACAAATTTCAAGAAATGTTCCCATTTTTCAGAAAATTGTTTGGTATATTTTATGTTCAAATTTATTAGAACT
The DNA here is from genome assembly GCA_021437245.1 of Aegilops speltoides. Taxonomy (NCBI): domain Eukaryota; kingdom Viridiplantae; phylum Streptophyta; class Magnoliopsida; order Poales; family Poaceae; genus Aegilops; species Aegilops speltoides. The sequence goes on along the minus strand of CM038144.1, from coordinate 323,241,092 downwards.
TTTCAAATAATGACCAGCATTTAAATAAACTTGTATTCAAAACTTGATCACAAATTCAAAAAATGTTCTTGTCTCCAAATTTTTCATCATGTATTCAAAATTTGTTCGTGTTTCAATTGTTGTTGGGATTTTGAGAATTGTTCTCCATTTAGAAATTTGTTTCTAAAAATTCAAAATATGTTCGTGATTTAAAAATATGTTCCCATTTTAAAAAATTGATCATAAGTGAAAAAATATGTTCATGTTTACAAAAAAGTTCAGAATACTAAAAACTGTCATTGTTTTCAAATGACGTTCGCATACTAAAAAATTGTTTGGGATTTCAAAACATGTTCAACAATTCAAAAACAGTCCCATTATCAAAATTTGTTCTCAAAATTCAATAAATGTTCCCATTATCAAATTTTGTTCTCAAAATTCAATAAATGTCCGTGTTTTCATCAAATGTTCAGGAATTTCAAAATTAGTTCTGTCAAAAAATGTTCCCATTTTTATTTTTATTTTGTGAAAATTTGAAAAATTGTCCGAGTTGTTCTATCAGTTATCGGATTCTCAAGCATTGTTCTTTTTTTTTAAATCAGAATTTCCAAATAAAGTTCGAAAGAAAACTGTCCGAATTCTGCTTTGGAAGTAGTTCTTATACTAGGACACTCCCATCTTTATCTTCACACTAACGTTTGTTAGTTCAACCGGTTAGCTGCTCTGCACACAATATGGAGGTCTAAAGATCGAATCCTATGCAAGACTTTGTGCGCTTCCTTTTCTTCGTGCACAAAACCGAAACATCACCTGGGGTTTTATAGTTCAGAGTTGAGTGCACTGAGCAGGACTGTAAGCGCTTGTAATAATATACAGTAGTAAAAGCTCTTGGTTCTAAAGAAAAGAAGCATCTTAACAGGCTTCAGATTCGATATCAAAAGAAAAACAGCTGGACTATATACAATGGTTATCCATCTCCGTCCCTGATGTTCGTGTTCAGCTTCACTTTCTCCATGCAGCCAAGATGGAAGTTTAATAGTACAGTAGTATATATGGACTGAGCTCTGACCTCTCAAGATACCACCTACGGAACAATCCACACGTGTTGCCTGGTGTTGCTCCCTTGGTCCCGCACACTTGCCCTGCAGCCCAGGCCTGCGACGCCGTAGAACAAAAAGAACCACTCCACAGTCCACACACAAGAGGTGTCCTGGAGATAGGTGTTATATTCCTTCACATCTTTCTTTACCAAAAACAAAAAGCGCCCCGATTCCTCCAGCTCCTTCCCTTATTCCTTCTCCCGGGAGCTCAGGGAGGGAGAAAGAAAGAGAAAGCATACGATTCCAAGCACTTACTTAACAAGCAACAACTGAATGTAATGTGCGCAAAGATAAAGTTCTCCTCCACACCCGCTTTCACCGGATTCAGCACGAAAGATAAAGCTATGGCCACAAAGTGTTCATTCCATGAAGTGCACAGCAGTTTTAGTTTATGCTCCTCATGACCGGCCATCATTGCTCACCATGCCCAGCTGATGCTTGACGAATCTAGCAGCGACTTGGAGAAACAGATAAGCACCAGCATGCCGCAGTTGAACCGGAGCCAAGGTACATATATCATATCGAGGGTGGGTACCATTTGCTTCCCTCAATATATAAGTGAACAGAAAGGACTTATAATTGGTAAGCACATGGATTCCCTAAACAACTCTGGAGAAGACTGGTTGATCCAGATAACAGCAACCCAAATATACAAATAGCAAGCTATAAAGAACAACAAGGGGTGTTATCTTGGATTGGACCACTCCTATTAGTTACCTTTAAAAGAATAAGCTTGTCAAACTTTTCCTATGCACACGGTCGTGCAGTATCAAAATTGCAGTTGATTCTACTTGATTTACTATACATGAACAATTTTGTAAATTTCACGTCAATTTTTCCACCAAAAACAAGAGGGGGCATCCTGCATCTGTGATATGCAGAATAGCTTGAACATCAACTTGATTGCAGAGCAAACGAAAGGGTCAGATGACCACATGTTATATTAAAATCTCACCAATTAGAGTGAACTTAAATTATTGTTATTGAACTGTGCCGACTACTCTCTCCATAATGAGAACTTTGTTCCCAAATTACAGAAGAGTATTCTGCACAACTTTTACTTTATGCCAGTTGAACCTATCTATAACTGAACTTGATGCATTTTCTATCAAAGCATGGAGAAGACAAATGATGGAAGTGAGACTGTAAGAAAACAGTCAGCTGTACAAGGACGTATGTAAAGGAAAGGCAACATAGAGCACTGAAATCAAGAAGCTAAATCGTAAATTTCAAGCTTACTTTATGTGCCTTATGAACTAGCAATCAAATTCAGAAGACCGCTTCACATACATGCACATCTGATCAGATTCGCCTATCCACTTTAATTTTTCCTGATAGCTGAACAAGTAAAAAACTTACCAGAGGAGACAAAAGGGAACCATATGCTTATTCCATACTTTGCTTTTGTGCAGTCCCAAGAAAGGCATCTGTAATAGAATGAGTTCCTTCTTCGCTTTATTTGCAGGCAAAACTTCATCCAATTCTTCTTCTAGATGCATTCAGTCAATAAGAAATTTAGCAACCCCGTTCTCATATGAACCAATAAATATATGCCGTAATAAACTGTATATCATGTTTGAGTATGCTGAAAATACATAAAGCAATACCATATGTGATTATGAAAATGCAGAATCATAACCATAAACCAATGCTAAACAAGTACAGATGCCCACAGTGTAAGTGCAGTGGACAGTGGAATTAGTTCTAAGCAAGCAAGAGGTAATCCAGGAATCATGTAAAGACAAAACTACAGCCACCGCCTAAAAGTTGTCCAGAGAACAAGGTTCCCTCCTTTTCCTATAAGGCTGATAAATAACATGACCGCCTCTAGTTTCCTCCCCTTTCATGTGTGCCAAGTGAAAGCAATATAAACCATATTTGATAGTGCAGAATGAGAATGCTGGTGTGTTCTGGGAATTGACAAATAAAAAGATTTGTGCGCATAGGGTCCACAGGTACCTAAAGGAATAAGGATAATATCTCTTTTCAGTTGCAGTGAAGATTGGGTCAGGCTCAAGTGTTTCTTCCATCGATTCGAAATTCTTTCCTCAGTTGCCTGCCTTATAAGACTGGTGGTACCTGCATAAGATCTTGATATGAGTAGTCGTAGAGGCGTACTTGTTTAGAGCATAGGTCATCTCACTCTCAGCAAATAGAACTTCAAGGTTTGATGAACCCCTGATTACCAGAATAGAGAGCTCATACAGCTGCAACAGACAGTTCCTACAAGGATTGTGCAGTCACAAGCATACATCACCACTAACAGGAACTGAAAGAGGTACAAGTCTATGAGATGTGTCAAGTGTCATGCATGTGAAGTTTAGTTTTGCTCAATATATTGTTATCTATCCTAACCTGCAATATGTTCATGCAGATGTATCATCATCAACAACAGCTCCAGAGCCACAACCAGCTCTTAGCTTCTAGGCAGACTTTCCCTTCAGAGAGGCACTTACTTCTGCAAGGAGGAATTATTCCAGGAGAGTCAGGGCTTATACTCTCAACTGATGCTAAGCCCAGGTTAAAATGGACCCCTGAGCTACATGATCGTTTCGTGGAGGCAGTAAATCAACTCGGCGGACCAGACAGTAAGTATGCATTGAAACAGTTTTGCCACAGAAGCAACAACTGTAATGATGCTAACATCTAAACACTTCAATTTCCGGCAGAAGCCACCCCAAAAACCATTATGAGGCTCATGGGTGTCCCTGGACTAACATTATATCATCTTAAGAGCCATCTCCAGGTATCCATAGCATTTTATTAGTGTTTTCTCTTCTTTTTTACAGAAAAAGTATATCATAATTTTCCGCATGCATTTCTTCAAGCAAGATACTAAATTGTTTTGTCTTTCACCTAGAAATACAGACTAAGCAAAAATCTCCATGTTCAAGCCAATGTCGGAAATTCAAGAACTGGTAAGTATAGCGCAATCATGTTATGAGCCTATCATTAAGCTTGATGTTGAGCATTTTTTTTTTTCATTCAGCAGCCGTAGGATGCACCATAGCAACAGAGAAACAATCTGAAGGAAACGGATCGCCAGTCGGCCACCACCTTAATACACAGACAAACAAGTAAGACATAAATGAATCTATTCTTGTGCGTGTTTACAGAAGGTAACAACTTGCTATCTTATCAGATCAATGCACATAGGTGAAGCCCTACAGATGCAAATTGAAGTGCAGCGACGGCTACATGAACAACTGGAGGTACAAAAGCAGCATAATATAAACTATATTACTTACAAGAGTCACTTTTTACATCCCTCTGCATAAATATGAGCTATACCTGACTAATGCACTTAATGGATTACTTCTTGCTAGTACTATAAGTCCATTATGGCTGACCATCCAATAAATGTAGGATGCATATATATATTATCTAGAGACTATACACTAGAAACAGAAAAAAAAATAGCTACAAGAGCACCACGGATATATACAACTACATACAGAAGATTCAACAGAAAATTATGGACGATGGAAGCAAAAAGCACCATCAAGCAAGACCAACTTATCTTTCTTTTTTTTGAGCCTCAGACCAACTTATCTTAACCATCATTTGGTATTTTAGTATTTTATTAGAAGTAAACTTCAAAGGTTGTGCTAATATCATTTTTTTAAATACCGATATTTTCTTCTTGATATGTAGAGTAATGAAAGAGCATGTAAGGAAAATCAGAAAAATTGTGATTAACTGTAAATCCTTAAGGCAACACTTTCTGTATATTCCGGTGTGAAAATATTGGAGCTGTGCTCCTTTGCACTGCGTGAACATGGTCTTTCTATGTAAAATAATGCTTATATAAGGTAGAAGTTCACCACAGCTTTAATTCTCCTGAAGAGAAGAAATAAATGGTGTATTGCTAAAATAGTGATGGTCTGGTATCTAATGCGTAACGAATTAATGATACCCTTCAACAGGTGCAAAGACACCTGCAACTCCGGATTGAAGCACAAGGGAAGTACCTACAATCAGTGTTGGAAAAGGCACACGAGACACTTGCAAAGCAGAATACAGGCTCGGGTGGTCTAGAAACTGCAAAGATGCAACTATCAGAATTGGTCTCAAAAGTATCAACAGAATGCTTCCATAATGCTTTTACAAGCTTTGAGGAGATTGAAGGATCACAGATGCTACGAAGGCACACCATGCAGCTTGGTGATGGATCAGTTGACAGCTGCTTAACTGCATGCGAGGGCTCACAAAAGGATCAAGATATCCTGTCAATGAGCCTTTCTGCTCAAAAAGGAAAGGAGATTGGAGGCATGGCATTCGATCTGCAAATGCAAGAAAGAGGACACGAGGATTTGTTTCTCAACAAGCTAAGCAGAAGACCTCCAAACCACCATGAAGGACACGAGAGGAGAGACAGCTTGAGTGTGACATACCAGGCAACGAAATTGGATTTAAACATAAATGACACAAATAATGGAACCCAGAATAGCAAGAAATTCGATTTAAATGGGTTCAGCTGGAGCTAGGAAACACACAAGACAAGAGTGCCAATTTCATAGTAGTGAGGTTATGTGAAACATAATGGTTCTTCCATTGACATGCATCCCACTGGAAGACCTGGAAAATCTTTGCTGTCAGCCATCGCAGTTCACCGAAATAAGTGATGGAAATTGACAATAAGATGCTTCTTGCAAGCCACATAAGTAGGCCGTGTAGATTCCAGAGAAAGTATTCGAGAACTATGTTCGTTCTCCTTTATTATATGCTTTGCTGTGATTCTGTACCAATAGAAATACCACGAATTTTGTTGCAACCCCATGCCCATGATGATTTGCATTGGATTGGTAATGCTAATTAAGGAACTTATCTTTTGCATATTTTTTCTCCCATCAGCAATACGTCATGCAAAGGCTGTATGCGCGTCAAGCCATCAATAGACCGGAGAAATCCTCTCCTACTTTACCTAAAATGATAAAAGTAATAAATAATGTGCCATTGCCTGACCCTGCTCACATCTAATGGATCTGCAAGACGACAACCCATACATATATAAGGAAAAAAAGGTTAAATCCCTACACGGCTACACCATCCGTGCGCCGGTCCAGCTTTGATCAGTAAAATACTGGAGGGACTTGATCATCTATTTGCTATCACGAATAATCGTTTGCGGCGGCTACGAGCTAGTGGCAACCGTCGACGCACAAATCCAAGCCGCAGTCGCTGACCAGTTGCTTCCAGGAGTTACGGAATCCATGAATAGCGCAACAAATCGCAATGCTTCATACGCGTAAGGAGAGGGGGATTTAGCGCATACCGGCCATAGTTGAACGCCGCTTCTTCCCCTCTCAAACTCCTCCTGGAAATTATCCCGGTGCCAGAAATAACTGGAGAAGGTGAAAATATGGGACCTATCTATCTCCATCTGCATCCATTTCAGAAACCCAAACAAATTGATTTGGAGCTCGCCGCGGAGGTTGATGCGCACGGTGGTTCGTCGCGGAGGAGGGTTTGGCTTCACCGGTGGTGAAAACGGCGATGCGAAGAATGTGGGCCTGATTGCTAGTCATCTCTTTCCCCTGGCAATAAACCCACAAATAGCTTCTCCTCAGGCCCTCGGGTTATCCTCTAAGGGTGTGTTTGGTTTCAATCACCAACTGGAATGGCATGGGTCGGACCCGTGACTGGGCCTCGTTCCTGCGTTTGGTACATAGCTGGAACGGGAACCAGGTCGTTCCCACAGAGCGAATATTCCGCCGATATCCGGAACGCGTCGATACCTCCAAATCGGAGGAATCACGCGGAACCGGTCGCTCTTTCTTCTCCCTCCGCGGAAACCATGTCGCGTCTCCTCTCTGGGTTCGCCTCCCCTCCGCGGAAGGGCATCTCCAGCCGTTGGCCCCCCAGGGGGCGTCTAAAAGCGCCGCCGGGGTGGCCGCGAAAAAAAAACCTGGGCGAAGTCGTCGCCAAATTGCCGACCCCGTGGCCGCTCTGGTGAGTGTAAAAAAGGGGCCCGTTCGACGAAGATATGACAGCGATTAAATTTCGTCAACATGGCGAATTCGACCAAATCGCCCATTTTCATTACATTATTAAGCTAATCTAAAAAGAAAGGCGCTGAAGTCGCCGCCGCCGCCGCCGCCATCGTCGTCGTCGGCCTTCTCCTCCTTGACGCGACGCCTTTGACCCGACGTCGCCATGGTGGATCGGCGGCGGCGTCGTCGTCGTCATTGTCGCCGCAGACGATGACTCGTCTTCGTCGCGGCCGCGTCTTCCTTAGAGCGGCGGCTTGATTCGGCTACCGGCGCCTCCTCGCCTTCTCCCGTGCCGCCTTCTCCATCGCAATGGAGTCTGGCGCGCCCATTCTAGGTCGCGTCATCGCCGACGAAGCTCGCCGCGCGCGCCAGCCCGCTCCGTCTTCACGGCGCCACCCGCTCCGTCTTCACCGCCGTTCTTCCGGCTCCGTCTTGACTTGACGGCGCGCGGAGGAACCGAGATTTGCGCCGCCGCCACCCTCGTGGATGACGATCTGCGCGCTGCGAAAAGGCCGTCGAAGGGCGACTTCGACGCAGTTCGCCTTGACGGCGAAAGCGTGGTCGGAGTTCCGGAGGAGGCGAGGAGGATCGGGAGGAGGAAGAGGAGGAGGAAGACCGAACCGCTTTGGCGCCCATGTCGGCGCGTGCGTCGCCGCCGGTATGCTAACAATGGTCGTTGCCGCCGAGTGCGTGAAACACGCCCTCGAGTGTCGGCGGGGGCGCCCCGAGGTGGCGTCCTCGCCGTTTCGCCGCCGCCGCGACCACCGCGCGCCATTGGTGGACGCCAGACGCTGCTTCTTGGCGGCGCTAAATCGCCGCCAGCGGCGTGGTTGTCGGCGGCGTCTTGGGGAGGGAGCGTTAGGCGTCGGTGAGGACGCGGACGATCTCAACCTCGTCGACGGCACTCAACCGCCAAGTCGAGCAGCGGAATGGCACCCCACACCGGCCGAGCCTCCATCCCGACGGCCGGCAGCGCATGTCCGGCGGCGCCGGATGTTCGCCGAACAGAGCGAGACTCGAATATGGAGCGAACGTCGGCCGGCCGTTGCCGCCGCCTCCGCCCCCGGGAAGCGTTACGCCATGGCGTCGGCGGCGCGCGGAGAGGTAGGGAGAGGAGGGGCTGGACGGCGGCGAGGGCGGGCTGGGCTGGTGTGGGCACAGAAGTGGAGTGGAGGCCGCCGGCTTTATAGCCGGGCCGCGCGCCGTGTACGCTGCGTCGGAGGAGGGAGGCGTCGGCGCCGCCCGTGACGCCGCCGTGAAGAACCAATGGCAAGGCTGACGGCAGCAGCCTGCCATTGATTCCATGAAACCGAGGCCGTTGGGGAAGACGAGGCGCCGGTCGCCGACGCTGGCTGGCCCGCGCTTCTTCGCGCTAAAACAACTTCGCCCGGCGCCCGGCGCCCCAATAGGCGGGTTGGGCTGTGTCCGCCGGCGCTGTTTTCGGCCCAAGCCGGCGATTTTCAGCGTTTTGGGGGCGCGACTGGGCCGTTTTTTCAGCGCCGGCGCGAAAAAATCGCCTGGGGAGGCCTTCTTGGGGGCGCGGCTGGAGATGCCCTAAGCCCACTTGACCCATAACGTAAGTAAGCGTGCACGTGTAACGCACGTGTGGCGAGAAGATCCAATCATCGAACCCTCAGCTGCAGATGGCGCTTGCAGCCCCTGTGAAGACGGGAAATACAGGACTCATGCTCTTAGCACCACCCGTGGAGGTCAGTCCAAACTCCAAACAGGAACCCAAGCGGGTCAAGATAGTCGCAGCCTCCGAGAACGCTCCAAAACTCTCGCTAGCGGTCAAGTTTCAAGAGAACACATCGGCGTCCTCCGATCTGGAGGGTCGCCGGGCGCAAGAATACCCTATGTTGGAACTGTCGCGGTATGGGCAACGCCGCGACAGTTAATGAGCTTCGCGAGTTAGCGAAGAAGTTTGTCCCCCATATTCTCTGTATTGTAGAAACTCAGATTGAAAGAGGTAGGGTAGAAGCACTTGCTGGAACCTTGGGATATGATAATAGTTTTGCTATAGATAGTCAAGGGAGGAGTGGAGGCATTGGTATTTTCTGGAACAATCCAATAAAACTGGAGATTCTCGGTTACTCTGTGTATCATATTGATTGCTCAATTCTCGACCCTGGGAAAGATCCGTGGCGACTCACATGTGTGTATGGTGAAGCACAAACCCAGTTGAGACATCTAACCTGGACAGTGTTAAAAAACATAAGCAGTCAAAGCGTATTGCCATGGCTATGTATTGGAGATTTTAACGAAGTTCTGCGTCCGGATGAGCACGAGGGGTTGGGGCAGCGGAGTAATGCCCAGATCCAGGGTTTCGAGACGTCGTTGACGTGTGCATGTTGATGGACTTGGGGTACAAGGGCCGTTTTTGGATTTTTGAAAAGAAGGTTGCGGGCGGCACTTTCACACGTGCCAGACTTGATAGGGCGCTTGGATCTGCAGAATGGAGCGCTCAGTTTCCCCTTGCCAGCCTGTCTCACCTGACGGCGGCCACTTCGGACCACTGTCCAATTTTCCTGGGGATAAATGAGCCCGATGCGCCAACTGGACGTAAGGGTTGCAGGTACGAGACCATGTGGGAAACTCATGAACAATGGCAGGAGACAATCATAGAGAAGTGGAGCTCAAAGCACTCGGGCCACACTGTGGAGGAGATTCGGCGCAAGCTGGCTGCACTAACTACAGACCTGTCAAAGTGGAACAAAGACACCTGTAGTGACCAGACCTTAAACAGTCTGATCTCTGTGCTCAGTGTCATCCCTGGATCAGTAATGCTGACATCACACAGTACTTGGAGGATTTATAACAGAGTAGCAATCACACACTTATTACATCGAATGTCTCAAAAGAGAACTTATTGAAATAAATATGGCTTAAGGCCATCTAAAATCGATAACAGCGGAAGGCTTGGAAGATAAGCGAGTCCATCAACTCTAATGGCATCACTGAGTATAGAACCACGACCTAAAAGCATCTTACTCGTCGTCTGAAAAGTCTGCAACATGAAACGTTGCAGCCCGAAAACGGGTCAGCACATGGAATATGCTGGCAATGTAACACATAGAGAATAACAATGGAATAAACTATACTACATGCATATATGGCTGGTGGTAAAACTCTATGGTTACAGTTTTTGCATAAAGCCAATTTTTCCCTACTGCAAAGGAATAAATTTATTTAACTATCATGGTGGTTGTTAAACATTGAGAATGGTTGACAGCATTCTCAATCCCAATTAAAAGTACTCATTAACATCCCAACAATATTAATTTAGAAGTAACATGATGAGATTCACATGATATCCAGGTATTAGATACTCTAAACGTCCATAACCGGGGACACGGCTAACCATGATTAGTTTATACACTCTGTAGAGGTTTGCACACTTTTCCCCACATGACTCGATCGCCTCCGTTTGGTTTCTCGCACTACATGGTGTTTGAGAAACGGATGACCGAGACATAGTCTTTCAGAAGCACTTGCACCTTACATAAGGGGTAGACCGTACCAACCTACATCCCCTACATCTGCTAGTCCACCTCGTAAGAGTTCGCACAACTTAGTCAACTATGCTAGAGCCCATAATAGCATGTGGCTGCACACGGAAGTTTCTAGTTTGAATAATCTCATGATCCCTTTGAGCACGGGTGGCGGTCCAAGAAATACAGCAAGTCTGATAGAAACCAGTGCCTCAATCCACCCAGGATGTGTGTTTAAGTTGCCACCTTAAATAAACCATTAATTAACAATCTCACATCTGTCATGGAAATTCACTCACCCAATCCACGTCTACTAGCATAGCATGGCAAAATAAGCAAACGTAGAAGTAACTCGCAAAGGTTTGATAATAAAACAGGTAATAGGTACTACCTCATCTACTTCCCATAACCCACAATTTAATTAGATCCTAGTCATGCAATGTTTGAGGATCGATCTAATGCATAAAACTGGGTAGTAGAAAAGGTATGATCAAAGTGTTACTTACCTTGCTGATGATCAGCAAAACCTAGAGACTCAAAGTAACAGGCGGCGCACTCCGGGTATTCTATCGCAGATAAACAAACAAGCATACAATAAGTACTCATCTAATGCATAGGTAAAACTCGAATAAAAGATCTAACCAGAACGTTCAACTTAAGAACTCCGGTTTGCAAAAAGAAACAAATCAAACAAAGCAACGAAAGTCAAACGGCGAAAGAAAACAGCTTCGTTTTACTAATCTGGATCTAGGTCAAATTTTACAAAAGCAAAAACTTGTTTAAGTTGATTATTCGGAAAGAGGGTTTCGAGACGAAACTCCAGGCGCTTGAATCGCCTGATTCCGATAAACGAGCGAAAAGTTAAACTAAAACGAAAATCGGATCAGGAATCGCGATCAGAAAAATCGCGGATTAAATCCGAGAAAAAGAAAAACGACGAACGAGTCAACGAACGAACGTTCGTTAACTAAACTAATCTGACGAACACGTTCGTTAAAACAAACGAACGAGCGAACGCTCGCTAATTAGCCGAACCGAAATAAAAAAACCGATCTAACGAAAACCCGAAAAAAATCGAAGAAAAACCCGCTCGGTTTTTATAAAAAAACCAGCGGCACGCGGATCGAGGCGACGGCGAACCTCGGCGGCGGCGACGACGAAGTCCGGCGACGGCGGCGGAGTCCGGCGGCGGCGGCGGCGGCGGGCGGTTAGGGTTAGGGTTTAAGCGCGGTGGCCGGCGGCGGTGGCGTCAAGGGCGGGCGGGCGGCCGACGGACTGGGACGCCGGGTGGCGCTTATATAGTGCCCCCCGAGCGGAGTCCCGCTCGGGCACGACCCAGAGGCGGTTCGCGTTTTTTTAAAATAATTCCGCGCAGAAGAAAAATAAAAAGAAATACTAGACGGACTCCAAAAATCCCGAAATAAATTTTCCCCGGCTTCTAAAATCAAGACGGACAAGATGAACATTTATTTGGGCCTAAATGAAATTTTGAAAAACGCGCATTTTTTCTTAATTTAAATGAAAAGGCGAAAAACTCCAAAATAAATCTTATTTGATTTTTTATTAAATCTTCATTATTTCTTTATTTTGGGAAAGTCATTTTATTCCCTCTCTGAAATTTTTGGTAGTAGAAATAATTGAAGATAAAATAAATAAAATCAATGATCCTATTTTCAAAATTTGAGAAAAACTCAAATATGAAAATAACGAAATCCCCAACTCTCTCCGTGGGTCCTTGAGTTGCGTAGAATTTCTAAGATCGAGCCAAAAATGCAACAAAAATATGATATGCAATGATGATATATGTATAACATTCCAAATTGAAAATTTGGGATGTTACAAACCTACCCCCCTTAAGATGAATCTCGCCCTCGAGATTCGGGTTAACTAGCAAATAGGTGAGGTGGGCCTGGCGCGATCTTCCTCTCGCTCCCGGTGGCTTCCTCCTCGGTGTGGTGGCTCCACCGAACTTTGCATAACTTGATAACCTTCTCAAGGGTAACTCACCGGCGATTCCGAATCTTAACAGTTTCTCTTCATAGGTCAAATCATCTTTCAACCAATCGCTTCGGTGGCAATCAGATCTCTCAGTGGTATATCAGCCATCTCTGCGTGGCACTTCTTCAATTGTGAAACATGGAATAGATCGTGGACTCCTGACAATCCCTCAGGTAATTCCAACTTGTACGCTACTTCTCCCATGCGTTCCAAAATTTTGTATGGCCCCACAAAACGTGGCGCTAAATTTCCTTTAACTCCAAAACGCTTAACTCCTCGAAGTGGAGATACTCGAAGATAAACTCTGTCTCCGACTTCATATTCTGTCCCCTTGCGTTTTGAATCTACATAGCTCTTACCGCTTGATGGGCTACCTTGAGCTGTCATGAATCAACTTTACTTTCTGCTCGACTCCTTAATCAAATCTGGTCCAAACAATCTGGCGGTCTCAACCTCATCCCACAACAACGGGTTCGCACCTCCTTGAAGACAAGGCTTGAAAGGGCCATCTTCAAACCGGATTGATAAGCTGTTGTTGTAAGAAAACTCAGCGTATGGCAAGTTGTCATCCCAACTTGATTCATAATCCAACACACAAGCTCTAAGCATATCCTCCAAAATCTGATTGACTCTCTCGGTCCATCCATCTGCGTGGGTGGAAAGCATGCTAAACTCCACCTGGTTCCCAATGTTTCGTGCAACTACTTCCAGAACTTTGAGGTGAATTGGGTTCCTCTATCGATCGATACTCCTCGGAACTCCATGCAAACATACAATCCTTGTCATGTATATCTTAGCCAATTTGGCACTTCTTGTAGAGTAGTCTTTACCGGATGAAATGAGCTACCTTCGTTAAACGATCGACTACAACCCAAATCGAGTCATAGCCTGAACGGGTCCTGGGCAATCCTGTGATGAAATCCATGCCTAGTTTGTCCCACTTCCATTCTGGTATAGGCAATGGCTGTAACAATCCAGCTGGCTTCTGATGTTCTACCTTCACCCTCTGACATACATCACAAACTGCTACATACTCTGCAATATCCTTCTTCATTCCGGTCCACCAGAATGTTTCCTTCAAATACAAATACATCTTGGTATTTCCGGGGTGAATCGAATATGGTGAATCATGTGCCTCTTGCAAAATCAACTTCCTGATCTCCGGGTCATTGGGCACATAAACACGGTCCTCAAACCATAAGGTGTCGTGTTCATCCTCACGAAATCTCTTAGCCTTTCCCTTGCTCATCCTTTCCTTAATGGAAGCAACTTCCTTATTTGCCTTTTGAGCTTCTCTGATCTTATCCATCAAAGTAGATTGAATCCCCAATGCTGCTACATAGCCTCTCGGAACTATCTCCAAACATAGTTCATGAAGATCTTCGGCTAACTCCTTGGGTATTCCTCCCGTCATTAGTGTATTGACGTGGCTCTTGCGGCTCAACGCGTCTGCTACAACGTTAGCCTTCCCGGGGTGGTAATGCAATCTCATATCATAATCCTTAATAAGCTCCAACCATCTTCTCTGCCTGAGATTTAACTCCTTCTGTGTGGGGACCCCGACTTGCAAGTCGTGATCACCGAATGCACGTGTACAGTGATCCCAGAGATCAATGCTCACTGAACACACAGAAGCTGAATAACAAGAGTCTTACATCCATACATACCGTCTTACACAAATAGTGACCATCATGGTCAAGTCTTACATCGATAAAGCCTTAAGGGCTGAACATCAAATGAAACATAGCAGCGGAAAACATCATCGATAAGTAGAACCCATGCCATCTCGCCTTAACCCTCGGGCATTCTCGACCGAAGCGTCCCTAGTTCGCATGATCGCCTCCAAAGAACTCTTCTTTGAACTCCGGTTCTTCCATGCCCGGTCAATTAAATAACCAATGGCAAGCCAATGAGTACTTTGAATGTACTCGCAAGCAACCCATGTTTTGGTTCAAGGTACAACGATGCATGATATAGGTAAATTTTTGCAAAAAGCTAGTTTTGAGTGCAATGACATGTTCAACATCCTATAAAGCATGCATCAAGAGAAGTCAAGTAACCATGAGTACTGGTCACAGATATCAACATAAATAGAGTGGGCACCAACCCATTTATCATAAACAGAGGGCACCAACCCATCTCGGTTGTGTCAAGTCCTTTGACTTGACCCAAGTCATTTCCATCATCACACACACGGTTGAAAACCACGGACATAGTTTAAGCAAAGACCGCCTAACCGTCCTTGACCGTGGACACGGCTATTCAATAGTTTTACACTCTGCAGAGGTTGCACACTTTACCCACTAGATCCGGGAACTTCCGTGTCAAACCACGACCAGCGGTACCTCAAGTACCGGGTAAGCACCGATCATTACCTTTCCCTAGACGACACTAACATGGAGTCCACTCGATTGGTAGTAACCCCGTGCCAAACATTTCACATCATAAAGTCGCGAGCCTCGCTCCCATATTCATCACATACCACAAGCACGGGTACCAACGGTGTGTCCGGTGCCTGTGAAAACAGTCATGGCCGCCCTACAGCACGACCCCGTCCCAAGAGAGAGCACCAACTCTCCCCCGTCACTAGTAATGCGGGCTCCAAGCTAGTATCGGTCTAGGTACTCAACAATGCCCTTTCCCATATAAGGGTAGAGTGGTCGCGCATGTAGGGTTGGGACACCATCAAATCTTAAATCTAATCCGTTTTCGAAAACAACACACACTTGCCTCGGTACACCACTTCGTCATCAAGTGGTTACCTTTCTCATCATTTCCCTCGGGCATAAATGGCACCCGATGGGGTTTTCGAAAATACCTTTGAAATCACTTTGCCTCCCTCATCATGCACAAACCCATCCCATTTGCGTAGCACCTACATTTGCATCCTAGCTACTCCCCACCGGCATAACCCTCATAAAAAGGTAGGGCCATGCACCATGCAAGTATCAACGAGGGATGTAATCGTGGCAACCACCCACGTGGTTCACCATCTCGTCATGATTCCAATGCATCATCGATAAAGAGCTAAAAATGACATGCATATAAAAAAAAGGGTATCATAGTCATGGTCAAAGGGCTGCTTGCCTTGGTTGGCTTGGTCTTCAAAGTCTTCCCAAGATCTTGCTCCTCCTTCTTCCTCGCCTACCTCGTCAAATCACGGGATCTAACGTTGCAAGGAAACAACGGAAAAAATAAGGCAATAATAAAAGCAGAAAAGTCAAAGTGCTCAAAAATGTCAACTTAATTTTGTAAAATACTAGGAGGAAAGCTAGGAAGGGGCAACTTTTGGTTTTGGTTCGGAGTAGCAAAATAGGAGTTATGGATTTTCAGAGGCTCATTTAAATGCCAAAAACCACATTTAAATATTTACAGAAAAGGAAAGGTGATTGGATCTGAGTGAAAGTTGCACCAATAAATAGATTGCAATATTCTAGGAATTTAGAAATTGGAATCAAAGCATTTGGACTATTATTCTGCCCTGTGGAATTTTTGGAAGTTTCACGAGAAAAAAAAAAGGAACGCAGTCTTTGTGCCATCGGGCGGAGAGGCCACAAAGAGCAGCAGCCCGTGGGGAAAACCCCAGCCCACGCGCCGCCACGTCGAAGGCGTAAAGGCGAATACGCCTTCGCCGACGGCGGTTGCAGCTACCACAAGACGTTTAAACTCGACGGTGGATCCCACCCGCGTCGGCGTGAGGTCGACAGTGCCGCCCCACGGCGGCCGTCGTCTACCTCCGCCGAGGCGACGCGAGCTTCGCGGCGGCGATCTGAGGCACGGAAGCGGAGCGGAGACTACCGCTGGATTCAGGAGAGTCGCGGATCTGGTGGTGGTGGAGATGGTCGCCGGGGTGGCTGCCACGGGCGACGAGGTCCCGCGGCGGAGGTGCTTGGTGCCGGTGGCTCGGCCGCTTCCAGCTGCAAAACGAGGGGAAAGCGAGGGAGAGCATCGGTGAGGCGAGGGGAGGCCGATTCGAGGGAGAACGGGCGGAGGGGCTGTGACCCGCAGACGACGGCGACCCGAGGCGGCGGAGCTCGAGCTCGATCTCGAGCTCGGGCGGCTCTGGAGCGAAATGGGTGGATCCAGGGGTGGATTGAGTGTGTGGGAGAGCGACAGGAAGGAAGAGGAGGGCTCGGGAGTGCCTTAAATAGGCTGGCCACGGTTCACCGTGGGCGTGGCCTACGGCACCCATGGATCTGCCTGGGAGCCGTTGGGGAGAGCTTGGAGCTGTCCACGGTGCTCGTGGGAGTGGAGTAGGGCGCCAGGGAGAAGGAGAGAGAGCGAGGGAGGGCTCTGGCGTCCGCGCGTGTGAGGCCAGCCATTGGCCGAGCCGGGCGGCGTCGAACGCTGCTGCAGGAGGGGAGAGAGGGGGAGATGAGGGGCGGCACGGCGGCGCAGGCAGCAGACGCCGAGGCACATCAGCCGGCGCGATGGGAAGGCACAAAGCGGTCGGGAGGCGCGGCGTCAACGGTCGGCGCTCTGGCAGGCGCTCCAGAGCGCGACTTTGGCCGGCATCCGCGGTTTTTCACAAGGCCTTGTAGCGTCCTTAAGGTCTGGAAGCAACAAGGGCAGGGACAAGACCAGAGAAAGGCCTGGGATGCCCTGGGGTGCAGAAGGGAGAGAGAGAAGCTGGGAGAGAGGAGAGAAGATGTTGTCCAGAGAGGACAAACTTGATTCCCCCCTTCCTCCACATTGCTTCTTCGGGTAGAAAAGTGTCTAGGTGATGAGGGAAGTGAGGAGGGTTGTGGCAAAGAGATTAACTCAAGGAGATTAGTGAAAGTGGCAAAAAGAGGCCTTTTAGTATTTTGCCAGAAGGTGTTTGATGGAGTTTTGGTTAAGCTAATGATCCTTACTGGCCAAGATACTCCAAGGGGTGAAATGACACCTATATTTAGGGCCTTCCACCCATTTTGAGCTTATTTGGACAAAGTTGCCAATGCAACTTTTGCAAACCCTAGAAATGGGCAGAAATGGGTTTGTGTAGATCCGATGGACTAAATCATTTCTCCTTGATGTGCCACTTGGTGTGGTAGCCTTATTTGGTCACATGATCAGGCTCACCAAAGTTGGGGTCTTGGAGAAAAGTTGGTAATGCAAAGTGGTTCAAACTTGATTTTGGTCGAGAGGGTTTTGAGGCACTTTGACCAAGATTTCCTTCTCCAACCTGTGCCATTTGGTCCAGTTGCATCATTAGACCAATGAAGCATGTCCACCAAGTTTGAGCACATTTGGACATACTTGGCAATGTAAAGTTGATCAAACCTTGAATTGGACAGAAATGGTTTGGAGGGGTTTTGATGGTGTTATCTTGTTCTCCAAGTCATGAGACTTGGCAAGATCAACAGATATGTCATATGTGACATGATAGAATTTTCCTGGAATTTTTGGAGAATATTTCCTTTGTAGATATTTCAAAAGCTTGAAATATCCAGAAAGGGTTTTAGAGGGATTTGACCAATATTTTGAACATGACCATGTGTTGAAACTCTTATATATGGACAATATATGTCCTATGAGCTTCTCTAAATTTTGTCAAATATTTTTGAAACAGAAAAATAATTATTTCCTATTAAAGACCATTTCTGGCCTTAAAAAAAGCCTTTAAATAAAATAGAACAGTAACTTTTAAAATTATATTTTTGTGGTTCCTGGGCATCCTATATCTAATAGGAGTCAAATATATTTTTGAAATATTTTTACTGCCCTTGATCAAGTACTTGCAAAGGCAAACCTCAATTCAGGGGTTTTGGAAAACTAATTTTAGAAAATACTTTCGGCCAAATTATTTTTGTAGGAAAATCCCATATAGCACTATTCACATGGCATGGTCATTGGTCAGGAGCTTGGGGTAGGGAGATGAAGTATAGAGGGTAGAGTAGTTGACTTCAAGAAGCACTTGAAAAGAAACACAGAGAGAAATCCAACTCCAAATAAAAGCCAAATAATGCAAAAGTTTTTGTTGGTCCAAATTTCATGCTTTATTGATAAAAGTGAAATGTTACAAAATGCAGGGTGTGACAGACCTACCCCCCTTACAAGAATCTCGTCCCCGAGATTCCTAAACTAGGCTTGAAAGAGGTACGGAAATTCGGATCTAAGGTAGTCTTCACGCTCCCAAGTTGCTTCTGCTTCGGTGTGATTGCTCCATTGGACTTTGAAGTACCTGATGGTGCGGCTTCGAGTGTGTCACTCAGCCTCATCCGAATGCAGATGGGCGCTCACGATCGTCAAGTCAGGTTGAAGATCAATGGCTTGGTGATTGACGCCTTTGTAGAGGTCGGGCTTGTCTGGAACTTGGAGACATTTCCGGAGTTGTGACACGTGGAACACGTTGTGCACATCAGAAAGTTCAGGTGGAAGTTCCAACTGGTAAGCCACTTCTCCTCGTCGCTCGCTGATCTTGAAGGGGCCAATGTATCTCGGTGCGAGCTTTCCTTTGACATGAAAGCGCTGGGCTCCTTTGAGAGGGTGACCGGAGATAGACATGGTCTCCAACTCGAAGTTTATGCCTCTGCGACGTGAGTCTGCATAGCTCTTCCGCCTTGACTTGGCAGACTTGAGACGCTCTCGGACAAGCTGGACTTGCTCTTACGCTTCACGAAGGATATCAGGCCCAAAGACAAGTCCTTCTCCGGCCTCCGACCAGCTTGAGAGGTGTACGACACTTCCGCCAGTATAACACTTCAAATGGTGCCATCTCGAGGCTGGCCTCGATAACTGTTGTTGTAAGAGAACTCGGCGAAGGGAGGCAATCTTCCCACTTAGCTCCATAAGCTAAGACACGGGCTCGGAGCATGTCTTCGAGTATTTGATTCACTCGCTCGGTCGACCTCCGATGGCCTGTGGGTGGAAAGCAAGGTTTGAAGGACAACTTGGTCCCCATGGCCTCCTGGAATTTCTTCCAAAACCTTGAGGTGAACTGGTTCCTCGATCCGACACAATCTCCTTGGGAACACCATGAAGGCTCACGATTCGGTTGATGTAGAGAGTTGCCACCGGTTGCCGTCATGGGTAGTCTTAACAGGAATGAAATGGGCCACTTTGGTCAAATGATCGACTATGACCCAGATGGAGTCATGTCCCTTGTTTGACCTAGGTAGTCCAGTGATGAAATCCATTCCGACTTTATCCCATTTCCACTTGGGAACCTTGAGTGGTTGGAGTAATCCAGCAGGTCGCTGATGCTCAGCCTTGACCCTCTGGCATACGTCACATTTTGCAACATAGGTGGCAATCTCCCTTTTCATCCCGTGCCACCAAAATCTTTCCTTCAGGTCTTGATACATCTTGGTGCCTCCAGGGTGGATGGAATATGGGCTGTCATGAGCTTCTTGCAAGATCAGGTTCTTGAGCTCAACCTTGTTGGGCACGCAGATGCGATTCCCAAACCACACAATTCCTTCCTCATCCTCTGTGAATCCTGAGGCCTTGCCTGCCTTGATCTTCCTCTTGATGCCTTCGATACTCTCATGCCCCTTCTGAGCTTTCTTGATATCATCCATCAAGGTAGGCTTGACTTCGAGGTTGGCCAAGAATCTGGTGCAACCAGTTCAACCCAAGCTTTCAAGTCCTTCATACAAGGCGGATAGCTTGTGCTTTAGCATAGCATTCAAGGAGCAAGCCTTCTGCTCAATGCATCTGCTACCACATTAGCCTTTCAGGTGGTATTGAACACTGAGGTCATAATCCTTTATCAACTCCAGCCATCTTCTCTGCCTCATGTTCAATTCCCTCTGAGTGAAAATATACTTCAGACTTTTGTGATCCGTGTATATCTCACATCGCTTCCCCAAAAGGTAATGTCGCCAAGTTTTCAGGGCATGCACCACTGCTGCTAGCTCAAGGTCATGAGTAGCGTAGTTCTCTTCGTGAGGTCGTAATTGCCTTGAAAGGTAGGCCACGACTCTGCCTTCTTGCATCAGAACACCTCCCAATCCGGTTCTTGACGCATCACAATATATCACAAACTCCTTGTGTATATCCGGTGTGGCGAAATTGGAGCGGTGGTTAGCCTCTTCTTCACTCTGGAAGCTCTCTTCGCGCTTCGGCGTCCATTCAACTTCTTGTCCTTCTTCAAGAGCTGAGTCATGGGTCGGCAATGCTTGAGAACCCTTCAACGAACTTGCGGTAATATCCCGCGAGTCCGAGGAAGCTTCGACTTCCTTCACATTGCTCGGGATTGCCATTCACCACGGCTTCAATCTTAGCAGGTCGATGACAATCCCTCTTCGGTTAGAACATGACCCAGAATCCAACTTCACGCAGCCGAATTCACACTTGCTAAACTTGGCATACAGCTTGGTGCTCTCGAAGCTTATCTAGGACCATCCTCAAGTGTTGCTCGTGCTCTTCTTCCGACTTCGAGAAGACAAGAATGTCATCAATGAAGACAACGACGAACTTGTCCAAATATTCCATGAAGACCTTATTCATGAGATACATGAAGTAAGTGGGGCATTGGTCAATCCAAAGGACATGACCGTGCATTCATCTGAGCCATATCTGTTACTGAATGCCGCCTTCGAATATCTTGGGGTCGATCTTCATTGGTAGTACCCAGATCCGAGGTCGATCTTGGAGAACACCTTGGCCCCATTGAGTTGATCAAACAGATCTTCAATCTTGGGAAGCGGTACTTGTTCTTGATTGTAACCTCATTGAGGGAGCGGTAGTCAATGCATAAGCGGATGGTACCGTCCTTCTTTGCCACAAATGAGCAGCGATCCCCAAGGGAGGCACTAGGGCGGATAAATCCTTCCTCAACTGCTCTTCCAGCTGCTTCTTCAACTCTGCTAACTCCTCCGATCCCATTCTATAAGGCTTCTTATAGATGGGTCCTGCTCCGGGCATGAGCTCGATGACGAACTCAATGTCCCGATCAGGAGGCATTCCTGGTAGCTCGTCAGGAAAAACATCGGGGTACTCGCATACTACTGGCACTTGTTCCAATCCAACTTCAGTTAGACAGTTGACTTGGTTGGCTTGAGCAGGAGAGGGGTTGGAGGCAAATCTGACTTCGACTCCTCGGTCATTGGTCATAGTGACCGCCCGGTTGGCGCAATCAATCAAGCCTTGGTGCTTGCTAAGCCAATCCATTCCCAAGATCACATCCAAGCCTTGTGATTTTAGGATGATAAGGTTTGCTAGGAAGTCTACCCCGTTAATGGTAATCCCGACTCCTTTACATCCTATCTTGGCTCTCATCTCTGCTCCGGGGGTTTGCACCACCATAGGGTTGTTTAGGGGTGTAGGGGTCATGCCACTTTTTAATGCAAAACTTTGGGTGACAAAAGAATGCGTGGCTCGTAATCAAACAAAACAGATTCTGGGTGCTGAATTGACAAGGAACGCACCCAAAGACGACGTCCGGTCTTCTGGGCTTCTTCCGTGTGACATGGTTCACACGACCCCGCCATTGTTGGGCAAGTTGCGGGAGCTTGGTTCCTCGGTGGCATACCACGGCCTTGTCCTTGGTTCTGCGCATTGGGGCGCGGGCGTCGGGCTTCTTGTTGGGGCAATTCTTGGAGTAGTGCCTGGCTGTCCACATCCAAACAAGTGACTTGATTGGGGACGACGCCCTTGCCAAAGATTGTTATTGGGGTTGTTGTAAGCTGGCACTGGGTTGGCATACTTCTTGAGGTGGATAGTTGGTGCGAGGTGCAGGAGCTCTTGGCTGCCGATAGGTTGGCTTGGCGGGACTGGCTGCCACGGACGAGGCTTCGTTGCTTTGGAGCTACCCTTGCCGATCATCTTGCGCTTACGAGTGTCATCCAAGGCACGCCGCTTGTCCTCAAGCATGAGCGCCTTTGTTCACCGGATCGGAAAGGTCGGGCGATCACACACAACAAGCGTAGTCTTCAGAGTCCGGTTAAGGCCTTCCATGAAGCGCTCCGCTTAGCGATCGGTCTTGACATCTTCCGGGCATACCTTGAGAGAACACCGAACTTCGCATGTACTCCTTGACAAGGCTGCCACCTTGCTTCGTGGCTCGGAACTCGCGCTTCTTGATGGCCATGAGTCCAGAAGGGATGTGGGCCTTGCGGAATTCCGTCTTGAAGGTGTCCCAAGTGATATCTTGCTCAACATGCATAGCCTTGAATCCATCCCACCAAGCTCTGGCAGTCCCCCGAGACAAGGGCAAGCATACGCCACTTTGTCACGGTCCTCAGTGCATCCGACTAGTGCCAGCAGATCCTCAATGGTGCGGACCCAGTCGTCTGCATCCAGGGGTTCAGCAGTCTCAATGAAAGTGGGTGGTGCATGCTTCTTGAACTCCACCAGTGTGGAACGCCCATGGCCGTGCCCTCACGGGCCGGGCGGTTGACACCGAGCAATCATCTGGAGGGCTGCAGTGTTGGCTTGGCGCCTCTCTCGAAAGGCTTGGAGAAGCTGAGCCATATCCATGCTTGGAGGAGGTGGTGGTGGTGGAGTCTGTCCTGGGCTTGGTCTGGCTGGCTCGCCTCAGCAGAACCTCCGGCTTCTTGCGGCTGGGTAGAGGTACCAGTACGTGTTACAACAGGCATCCTGTTGGAGTGGTCAAGGTCTCATGATAGGGAACAACAATGAGGGAAAGCAGTAGGGATGGAATGCCTAGTAAGGGGGTGGTGTGACACAATTTAAGTAAAGCAAAGGCCAGAAGGGCCAAACTCATGCATTAAACCAAATGGGAAATGTAGTCGTTTACAAGTTCCCGAAGGGGAAAGTACGACTTCATCAAAGCAAGTTGAAAGCAAACACAACATAACATAGTTTCCTAAGAACCATTACAAAGACTCGACTTCGCAAAAGGGGTACACGACCTATCCTACCATAGGCTACGAGCTAGCCTATCCTAGTCCCGAACGGAGTCTAAGTGGTGGAATGCTCGGTCGGGTATTCTGCTCCTCTGGTCTTCCTCCTCATCATCATCTGTCTCGGTCTCCTCATCGCCGAGGAAGTGGAGGAGTGAAGGAGCTGAACACGGCGCTGCTTTGTTGGTGGCGTCTTGAAGAGGTTCTGGTACTCCTTTGCCGTCATCTGGCGTGGTTGAGGTGCTCCCTCGGCACCGCGACTGTGGGGTCGTCCGCCTCGATAGCTACCGCGGGCTATCCAGGGGTGCTCCATCCTTCTTGATCCTGTCCGCCTTAAATCGAACTATGCGGAGGAGCTCCTTGGTCTCGCTGGAGTTCCTTGAAGTCCGTCGACTCGAGGCTGTGTCTTGTGCTGTGTCGGCACACAAGCCGAAGTAGAGTCCGAAGCGGAGAGGAAGTCCCTCGTCAAGGGTGGTGCTTTGGTGCTGCTTTCGTCGTCACCTTCCTTACGATAAGGCAGTAACGAGTGGTGGCTCTCTTGCCATCTCTGGCAGGAGATCCCGGAGGCGAAGTCAAGGCCTTGAGGGCAGCAGCCTCCACGGCGAGAAGCAAGTGTCGCCATCCGGGGTCCCTCAAAGAACCAGCTCGTCGGGCGCATTCGCCTCACGACTACCTCCACGTGATACTCCTTCTTGGTGCTGTCGACCCAGTGCTCGTGGTAGGAGAAGGTGGGGACTCGAGTGAACTGGCACTTCCTGAGGCTATCCTCAAGAAGCACGGGAAACCCAGTGGTCAGGAAGTCCTCGGGTACGGCGGCCATCTACAAAAAGTGGAAGGGGAAGGGTCAATAAAGGAATGTGTCCTGTGTTTGGGATGCTAACATAAAACATAGGTATATGGGTAATCTAGGGGATAGTCTCGCTCTAACTAACGTCCATGCTAACTAAGGCTTCCTACAGTCAGGATGGCTCTGATACCAGCTCTGTGGGGACCCCGACTTGCAAGTCGTGATCACCGAATGCACGTGTACAGTGATCCCAGAGATCAATGCTCACTGAACACACAGAAGCTGAATAACAAGAGTCTTACATCCATACATACCGTCTTACACAAATAGTGACCATCATGGTCAAGTCTTACATCGATAAAGCCTTAAGGGCTGAACATCAAATGAAACATAGCAGCGGAAAACATCATCGATAAGTAGAACCCATGCCATCTGCCTTAACCCTACAGGCATTCTGACTGGGAAACGTCCTAGTTCGCATGATCGTCTCCAAAGAACTCTTCTTCGAACTCCGGTTCTTCCATGCCTGGTCAATTAAATAACCAGTGGCAAGCCAATGAGTACTTTGAATGTACTCGCAAGCAACCCATGTTTTGGTTCAAGGTACAACGATGCATGATATAGGTAAATTTTTGCAGAAAGCTAGTTTTGAGTGCAATGACATGTTCAACATCCTATAAAGCATGCATCAAGAGAAGTCAAGTAACCATGAGTACTGGTCACAGATATCAACATAAATAGAGTGGGCACCAACCCATTTATCATAAACAGAGTGGGCACCAACCCATCTCAGTTGTGTCAAGTCCTTTGACTTGACCCAAGTCATTTCCATCATCACACACACGGTTGAAAACCCTGGACATAGTTTAAGCAGCACCGCCCAACCGTCCTTGACCGTGGACACGGCTATTCGAATAGTTTTACACTCTGCAGAGGTTGCACACTTTACCCACTAGATCCGGGGAACTTCCGTGTCAAACCACGACCCGCGGTACCTCAAGTACCCGGTAAGCACCCGATCATTACCTTTCCTAGACGACACTAACATGGAGTCCACTCGATTGGTAGTAACCCCGTGCCAAACATTTCACATCATAAAGTCGCGAGCCTCGCTCCCATATTCATCACATACCACAAGCACGGGTACCAACGGTGTGTCCGGTGCCACAAAAACAGTCATGGCCGCCCTACAGCACGACCCGTCCCAAGAGAGAGCACCAACTCTCCCCCGTCACTAGTAATGCGGGCTCCAAGCTAGTATCGGTCTAGGTACTCAACAATGCCCTTTCCCATATAAGGGTAGAGTGGTCGCGCATGTAGGG
This sequence comes from Aegilops speltoides, assembly GCA_021437245.1. Lineage (NCBI taxonomy): Eukaryota > Viridiplantae > Streptophyta > Magnoliopsida > Poales > Poaceae > Aegilops > Aegilops speltoides. The sequence continues at coordinate 323,215,632 of CM038144.1, read as the reverse complement.
TTGGGACACCATCAAATCTTAAATCTAATCCGTTTTCGAAAACAACACACACTTGCCTCGGTACACCACTTCGTCATCAAGTGGTTACCTTTCTCATCATTTCCCTCGGGCATAAATGGCACCCGATGGGGTTTTCGAAAATACCTTTGAAATCACTTTGCCTCCCTCATCATGCACAAACCCATCCCATTTGCGTAGCACCTACATTTGCATCCTAGCTACTCCCCACCGGCATAACCCTCATAAAAGGTAGGGCCATGCACCATGCAAGTATCAACGAGGGATGTAATCGTGGCAACCACCCACGTGGTTCACCATCTCGTCATGATTCCAATGCATCATCGATAAAGAGCTAAAAAAAATGACATGCATATAAAAAAGGGGTATCATAGTCATGGTCAAAGGGCTGCTTGCCTTGGTTGGCTTGGTCTTCAAAGTCTTCCAAGATCGCTCCTCCTTCTTCCTCGCCTACCTCACAACACGGGATCTAACGTTGCAAGGAAACAACGAAAAAAATAAGGCAATAATAAAAACAGAAAAGTCAAAGTGCTCTGAAAAATGTCAACTTAATTTTGTAAAATACTAGGAGGAAAGCTAGGAAGGGGGCAACTTTTGGTTTTGGTTCTGGAGTAGCAAAATAGGAGTTATGGATTTTCAGAGGCTCATTTAAATGCCAAAAACCACATTTAAATATTTACAGAAAAGGAAAGGTGATTGGATCTGAGTGAAAGTTGCACCAATAAATAGATTGCAATATTCTAGGAATTTAGAAATTGGAATCAAAGCATTTGGACTATTATTCTGCCCTGTGGAATTTTTGGAAGTTTCATAGAAAAAGAAAAAGGGAAACGGCGCTGTGCCCATCGGGCCGAGAGGCCACAAGAAGCAGCAGCCCTGTGGGGAAAACCCAGCCCACGCCGCCGCCACGTCAAGGCGTAAGGGCGAATACGCCTTCGGCCGACGGCGGGTCTGTCTTGTGCTGCACACAAGACGTTTTAAACCTCGACGGTGGATCCCACCCGTCGTATGCGTGAGGTCGACAGTGCCGCCCCACGGCGGCCGCCGTCTACCTCCGCCAGAGGCGACGCGAGCTTCGCCGGGCGATCTGAAGGCACGGAAGCGGAGCGGAGACTACCGTTGGATTCAGGAGAGAGTCGCGGATCTGGTGGTGGTGGAGATGGTCGCCGGGGTGGCCTGCTTCGCCGGCGACGAGGTCCCGCGGCGGAGGTGCTTCGGGTGCCGGTGGCTCCGGCCGTTCCCAGCTGCAAAACGAGGGGGAAAGCGAGGGGAGAGCATCAGTGAGGCGAGGGGAGGCCGATTCGAGGGAGAAACGGGGCGGAGGGGGCCTGTACCCGCAGATCGACGGCGACCCGAGGCGGCGGAGCTCGAGCTCGATCTCGAGCTCGGGCGGCTCTGGAGCGAAATGGGTGGATCCAGGGGTGGATTGAGTGTGTGGGAGAGTGACAGGAAGGAAGAGGAGGGCTCGGGAGTGCCTTAAATAGGCTGGCCACGGTTCACCGTGGGCGTGGCCTCGGCACCATGGATCTGCTCTGGGAGCCGTTGGGGAGAGCTTGAGCTGTCCACGGTGCTCGTGGGAGTGGAGTAGGGCGCCAGGAGAAGGAGAGAGAGCGAGGAGGGCTCTGGCGTCCGCGTGTGAGCCGCCATTGGCCGAGCCGGGCGGCGTCGAACACGCTACTGCAGGAGGGGAGAGAGGGGGGAGACAGAGGGGCGGCGGCGGCGGCGTGAGACGCCGAGGCACATCACCCGCGCGATGGGAAGGCACAAAGCGGTCGGGAGGCGCGGCGTCAACGGTCGGCGCTCTGGCGAGCGCTCAGAGCGCGACTTGGCCGGCATCCGCGGTTTTTCACAAGGCCCCTTTTTAAGTCTGGAAGCAACAGTGGCAGGGGACAAGACCAGAGAAAGGCCTGGGATGCCCTGGGGTGCAGAAGGGAGAGAGAGAAGCTGGGAGAGAGGAGAGAAGATGTTGTCCAGAGAGGACAAACTTGATTCCCCCCTTCCTCCACATTGCTTCTTCGGGTAGAAAAGTGTCTAGGTGACAGAGGGAAGTGAGGAGGGGTTGTGGCAAAGAGATTAACTCAAGGAGATTAGTGAAAGTGGCAAAAAGAGGCCTTTTAGTATTTTGCCAGAAGGTGTTTGATGGAGTTTTGGTTAAGCTAATGATCCTTACTGGCCAAGATACTCCAAGGGGTGAAATGACACATATATTTAGGGCCTTCCACCCATTTTGAGCTTATTTGGACAAAGTTGCCAATGCAACTTTTGCAAACCCTAGAAATGGGCAGAAATGGGTTTGTGTAGATCCAGTGGACTAAATCATTTCTCCTTGATGTGCCACTTGGTGTGGTAGCCTTATTTGGTCACATGATCAGGCTCACCAAAGTTGGGGTCTTGGAGAAAAAGTTGGTAATGCAAAGTGGTTCAAACTTGATTTTGGTCAGAGAGGGTTTTGAGGCACTTTGACCAAGATTTCCCCTTCTCCAACCTGTGCCATTTGGTCCAGTTGCATCATTAGACCAATGAAGCATGTCCACCAAGTTTGAGCACATTTGGACATACTTGGCAATGTAAAGTTGATCAAACCTTGAATTGGACAGAAATGGTTTGGAGGGGTTTTGATGGTGTTATCTTGTTCTCCAAGTCATGAGACTTGGCAAGATCAGCAGATATGTCATATGTGACATGATAGAATTTTCCTGGAATTTTTGGAGAATATTTCCTTTGTAGATATTTCAAAAGCTTGAAATATCCGAAAAGGGTTTTAGAGGATTTGACCAATATTTTGAACATGACCATGTGTTGAAACTCTTATATATGGACAATATATGTCCTATGAGCTTCTCTAAATTTTGTCAAATATTTTTGAAACAGAAAATAATTATTTCCTATTAAAGACCATTTCGGCCTTAAAAAAAGCCTTTAAATAAAATAGAACAGTAACTTTTAAAATTATATTTTGTGGTTCCTGGGCATCCTATATCTAATAGGAGTCAAATATATTTTTGGAAATATTTTTACTGCCCTTGATCAAGTACTTGCAAAGGCAAACCTCAATTCGGGGTTTTTGGAAAACTAATTTTAGAAAATACTTTCTCGCCAAATTATTTTTGTAGGAAAATCCCATATAGCACTATTCACATGGCATGGTCATTGGTCAGGAGCTTGGGGTAGGGAGATGAAGTATAGAGGGTAGAGTAGTTGACTTCAAGAAGCACTTGAAAAGAAACACAGAGAGAAATCCAACTCCAAATAAAAGCCAAATAATGCAAAAGTTTTTGTTGGTCCAAATTTCATGCTTTATTGATAAAAGTGAAATGTTACAAAATGCAGGGTGTGACATTCTGCGTGAAGATATACTTCAAACTCTTGTGATCCGTGTACACCTCACAATGATTTCCAATGAGAAAATGTCTCCACGTTTTCAGTGTGTGCACTACGGCTGCTAACTCCAAATCATGAGTAGCATAATTCAACTCATGAGGCTTAAGTTGTCGTGAAGCATACGAAACAACTCTTCCCTCCTGCATAAGCACTGCTCCAAATCCTCGACGTGAAGCGTCGCAATACACTTCATAATCCTTGGTCTGGTCTGGCAGAATTAATACAACTGAGGTAACCAAACGTTTTTTTCAATTCTTGGAAACTAGCCTCACACTCCTCAGTCCAAATGAACTTAGTATCCTTCTTCAGCAATTCGGTCGTAGGCTTCGCAATCTTCGAGAAATTTTCAATGAACCTCCGGTAGTATCCTGCGAGTCCAAGGAAACTCCTGATCTCTCCAACTATTGTTGGTGCTTCCCAGTTAGTCACAGTGACAACTTTAGTGGGGTCTACTGCGATACCTTCTCCGGATATAACATGTCCGAGAAATCCAACTTCCTTCAACCAAAACTCACACTTGCTGAACTTGGCGTATAGCTGATGTTCTCTGAGCTTCTCGAGTACCAAACACAAGTGCTCCTTATGTTCCTCTTCATTCTTCGAGTAAACCAAAATATCATCGATGAACACTACGACGAACTTATCCAAAACTCCATAAACACCTTGTTCATCATGTTCATAAAATAGGCTGGGGCGTTAGTCAGACCAAATGACATAACGGTATACTCATACAGCCCGTACCTGGTGGTAAAAGCCGTCTTCGGTATGTCTTGCTCCCGAATCTTCAATTGATGGTACCCTGATCGCAAATCGATCTTGGAAAACACCTTAGCTCCTTGCAACCGATCAAACAGATCATTGATCATTGGTAGTGGGTACTTGTTCTTGATTGTTACTTCATTCAATCCGCGATAATCAACAACCATTCTTAACGATCCATCCTTCTTCTCCACTAGAAGTACTGGAGATCCCCAAGGTGAAGAACTTGGGCGAATAAAAACCTTTGTCCAACAACTCCTTAATCTGCTTCTCGATTTCCTCCAAATCTTGGGCTGGCATCCTGTACGGTCTCTTGGATATAGGCCCAGTGCCTGGCAGTAGTTCAATTAAGAACTCAATGTCTCTATCCGGTGGCATGCCTGGCAACTCTTCTGGAAATACATCGGGGAAATCCCTTACCACTGGTACTTCCTCCTGCAGAACTCCTGATAAGGAATTTACATGTGCTCTTCTCGGCTCATGCCGTGATACATACTTGATTCTTCTTCCTTCAGGGGTGGTAAGCAAAATCGACTTACTGGCGCAATCTATATTCCCTCCATACTTCGATAACCAACCCATGCCCAATATCACATCCAAACCTTGCGATTCCAAAACTATTAGGTCCGAGGGAAATACATGGTGTCCAATCCTCAATGGCAATCGATCACACCATATACTAGCCGTATACTCTGCTCCGGGTGAGGTTACTAGCATGGGTGACCTAAGTGCTTGGGTCGGTAGTTTATATTTATCCACAAATCCCCTTGATATGTATGAATGCGAAGCACCAGTATCGAAAAGAACAACTGTAGTAAATGTCTTAACCAAAAACTTACCTATTACTGCGTATGGCTGAGCTTCAACCTCCTCCACGGCAACGTGGTTCACTTGCCCACTATTGAAAGGGTTCGGCTTCTTTCCTGAGCTTCCATTGCCATTTCCATTTTGAGCTTCAGGACAATCGTTTGCATAGTGCCCCGTCTTACGACACTTATAACAAGTGATATGGCTCAGGTCCGCCTTGGATCGTGTTGACGGGTTGGTGCGGCTTTGTCCATTGCTTCCTCCATTCTCGTTCCCATTCTTTGTGCCATTTTGACTATGCGAGCTGCCTCCTTGTGAGTATGCTGAAAATGTCCTCCTGACTTCGGGGTAAAACGTGGTTTTTGCTGAGCTCCTGAATTGTACTTCCCCTGTGCATACTTCCTCTTACGATTGTCAATCTGCTGCTGCTTCCCCTCAATCATAAGAGCACGATCTACTAACTCTTGGTAGTTATTGAAAGTGGCTACCATCAACCGCATGTCAGCTCATCATTCAGTCCTTCTAGAAACTTCTCCTGCTTAGCTGCATCCGTAGCAACGTCATCTGGGGCATAACATGCTAACTTACTAAAATCATCCACATACTGGCCAACTGTCCGTCCTCCTTGGCGTAAGTTGCGAAACTCACGCTTCTTCATGGCCATAGCTCCTGCTAAAACATGGGCAGTACGAAAAGCTTGCTGAAACTGATTCCATGTGACAGTGTCTACATGGTAAGTGGCTGTAAAATTTTCCCACCATGCCTGCCAAGGGTCCGCTGTGATGTGCGGCAAACTTCACCTTTTCTCCATCTGTGCATCCTGCAGTGGTCAACTCCCTCCCTATCTTACGGAGCCAATCATCTGCTACTATCGGCTCGGTGCTACTGGAAAACACCGGCGGATTCAACCTTAAGAAACGTGCCAAATGGTCAACAGGTGGTGGTGGTGGTGGGTTGTTGTTATTGTTGTTGCCTTGGTTCTGTACCAATGTTTGAATCAAGGTATTCTGCTGCTGAATCAACTGAGTGATCTCTGGCAGGAAAACAAACTCGGGGTCGCGTCTCGGAGGCATCTGAGGGTTTAAAGGGAGAGTTAAGAATAGAATGAGGTCTAGTGAGATAACACTACCCATATGCACATGAGACAGAACACTCAATATCATTCCAATCAATTCAAACAATGGCATACAACGGTCTAACTATCGTTACAAAAGTGCTTGGACTAAAACTAATTAAATGGTGGAAAATTCTACTCATCGTTATGGTGGTCAACTAGAAAAACTGCTCGATGCAGATTCCATGATATCTGCTCCACTTCATCAACATAATCATCATCGCCGCCGTCGGGATCCGAGTCGGTGTCGTCGATGATGATATAATTATCTGGACAAGTAGGTTCATCCTCTTCTCCTCTGGGTGCTGATCCTCCCATGAATACTCCAATCTTCTCCTTAAGGTCACCGTTCTGTCTTACTAGAGCGACAATTTCTTCCATATAGTCTTTACGTGTAGCCTTGAGTTCTTCTTCTAGCTCCTTGATCTTGGTCATAGCCTTCTGTAGCTCCTCCATATCTGCGCACATCTGATTCTCCTGGCGTCGGATGTGTTGGTTTAACTCCTGAATATAAGCTGCGATTGATCTGTCCTTCCTGGTGGTGATCATCTCCCATTGCTCATCTCGGCGCCCACAAATCTGGTATATAGTATTCTTGAGATCGTTATAGTAAATTTCTCCAATTCGTCCCATGGCGATGTGAGCTGCCATGCTCTTTCCTAGGCTCCATGTTGGTGCATCAAAGGTAAACTCTATTGGTTCCGTGGCTGGTGCAAATGTCCTTCCTGGAATGTAGACTTGAATCCTCCAGCGCTCCTCTTCGGGTAAAGTGGCATTGAAAGTCCCGGTGAAGCTTGGTACTCCTATGTTCAGGTATCTAGTGGCTTCCTTCAAGTGATATCCAAAAGGTGAGTTTTCATCTGGTTGTGTGAACTTGATCCTTGCATCCGCCATCCTAAAGAATAGAAAAGATGAGGAGTCAGAAATGAGAAGAAAGAGTAGTGATCTAGGGCTTAAGCTTAGTGGCCGTGTCCTATAGTCAGCGTGTGCTCTGATACCACCTTTGTAGCGACCAGACCTCAAACAGTCTGATCTCTATGCTTAGTGTCATCCCTGGATCAGTAATGCTGACACCACACAATACTTGGAGGATTTATAACAGAGTAGCAATCACACACTTATTATATCGAATGTCTCAAAAGAGAACTTATTGAAATAAATATGGCTTAAGGCCATCTAAAATCGATAACAGCGGAAGGCTTGGAAGATAAGCGAGTCCATCAACTCCAACGGCATCACTGAGTATAGAATCACGACCTAAAAGCATCTTACTCGTCGTCTGAAAAGTCTGCAACATGAAACGTTGCAGCCCGAAAATTGACAAGACATGGAATATGCTGGCAATGTAACACATAGAGAATAACAATGGAATAAGCTATACTACATGCATATATGGCTGGTGGTAAAACTCTATGGTTACAGTTTTTGCATAAAGCCAATTTTTCCCTACTGCAAAGGAATAAATTTATTTAATTATCATGGTGGTTGTTAAACATTGAGAATGGTTGACAGCATTCTCAATCCCAATTAAAATTACTCATTAACATCCCAACAATATTAATTTAGAAGTAACGTGATGAGATTCACATGATATCCATGTACTAGATACTCTAAACGTCCATAACCGGGGACACAACTAACCATGATTAGTTTATACACTCTGCAGAGGTTTGCGCACTTTCCCCCACATGACTCGATCGCCTCCGTTTGGTTTCTCGCACTACATGGTGTTTGAGAAACGGATGACCGAGACATAGTCTTTCAGAAGCACTTGCACCTTACATAAGGGGTAGACCGTACCAACCTACATCCCCTACATCTGCTAGTCCACCCCGTAAGAGTTCGCACAACTTAGTCAACTATGCTAGAGCCCATAATAGCATGTGGTTGCACACGGAAGTTTCTAGTTTGAATAATCTCATGATCCCTTTGAGCCTGGGTGGCGGTCCGAAGAAATACAGGCAAGTCCTGATAGAAACCAGGTGTCTCAATCCACCCAGATGTGTGTTTAAGTTGCCACCTTAAATAAACCATTAATTAACAATCTCACATCTGTCATGGAAATTCACTCACCCAATCCACATCTACTAGCATAGCATGGCATAATAAGCAAACGTAGAAGTAACTCCCAAAGGTTTGATAATAAAACAGGTAATAGGTACTACCTCATCTACTTCCCATAACCCACAATTTAATTAGATCCTAGTCATGCAATGTTTGAGGATTGATCTAATGCATAAAACTGGGTAGTAGAAAAGGTATGATCAAAGTGTTACTTGCCTTGCTGATGATCCGCAAAACCTAGAGACTCGAAGTAACAGGCGGTGCACTCCGGGTATTCTATCGCAGACAAACAAACAAGCATACAATAAGTACTCATCTAATGCACAAGTAAAACTCGAATAAAAGATCTAACCAGAACGTTTAACTTAAGAACTCCGGTTTGCAAAAAGAAACAAATCCAACAAAGCAACGAAAGTCAAACGGCGAAAGAAAACAGCTTCGTTTTACTAATCTGGATCTAAGTCAAATTTTACAGAAGCAAAAACTTGTTTAAGTTGATTATTCGGAAAGAGGGTTTCGAGACGAAACTCCAGGCGCTTGAATCGCCTGATTCCGATAAACGAGCAAAAAGTTAAACTAAAACGAAAATCAGATCAGGAATCGCGATCAGAAAAATCGCGGATTAAATCCAAGAAAAAGAAAAACGATGAACGAGTCAACGAATGAACGTTTGTTAACTGAATTAATCTGATGAACACGTTCGTTAAAACGAACGAACGAGTGAACGCTCGCTAATTAGCCGAACCGAAATAAAAAAACCGATCTAACGAAAACCGAAAAAAACCAAAGAAAAACCCGCTCGGTTTTTTTTAAAAAAACCGGCGGCACGTGGATCGAGGCGGTGGCGAACCTCGGCGGGCTGGCGGCGGCGGCGGTGGTGGCGGCGGCGGAACGGCACGGGCGGCTAGGGTTATGGTTTGGCGGTGTGTGCTGGGCGGCTAAGCGGCTGGCGGAAGGCGGGCGGCCGACGGGTTGGGGCGCCGGGTGGCGCTTATATAGTGCCCCGAAGGAGTCCCGCTGGCACGCCTGCAGGCGGTTCACGTTTTTTTAAACAATTCTGCGCAAAAGAAAATAAAAAGAAATACTAGACGGACTCCAAAAATCCTGAAATAAATTTTCCCCGGCTTCTAAAATCATGCCGGACAAGATGAACATTTATTTGGGGCCTAAATGCAATTTTGAAAAACGCGCATTTTTCCTAAATTCAAATGAAAAGGCGAAAAACTCCAAAATAAATCTTATTTGATTTTTTTATTAAATCTTCATTATTTCTTTATTTTGGGAAAGTCATTTTATTCCCTCTCTAAAATTTTTGGTAGTAGAAATAATTGAAGATAAAATAAATAAAATCAATGATCCTATTTTCAAAATTTGAGAAAAACTCAAATATGAAAATAACGAAATCCCCAACTCTCTCCGTGGGTCCTTGAGTTGCGTAGAATTTCTAAGATCGAGCCAACAATGCAACAAAAATATGATATGCAATGATGATCTATGTATAACATTCCAAATTGAAAATTTGGGATGTTACAACACCTTTGGTAGCGTGCGGAAAGAGATCCGAGCTTTAAAACTTGAACGTGAACGCCTTAGGGGCGATCCTGCGAGATCGGGACCTTCACATGTTGAGATAAAAATCAACGACAAACTGGTCGAATTGTATCACAGGGAGGAACTGATGTGGCGACAGAGGTCGAGGATTGAGTGGCTAGCCTCCGGGGACAAGAACACGTGATTTTCACCTCAGAGCAAGCATCAGGCGCAAGAAGAATATGGTGAAAGCCTTGGCTAATTCGCTTGGTGTGCTAATTGACAACGTTGGAGATCTTAGAGAGATGGTCAACGATTTCTATCAAACTTTATACACATCCGAGGGTGTGACAGGGCTTGACAAGGTCATGTCTCATGTCCCGGTTAAGGTGACGACAGGCATGAATGATATCTTATGTGGGCCTTATACAAATGACGAGGTGAAAGTGGCCCTATTCCAAATGTTCCCGACGAAGGCACCAGGTCCAGATGGTTTTCCAGCTCATTTTTATCAGAGGCATTGGTCATTGTGTGGCGAGGAGATCGCGAGGGTGGTACTTAGAATCGTCAGAGGAGAGGAGAGTATAAATGATACGGTATTGGTGCTAATACCAAAGGTAACGAACCCAACTCTCCTTTCTCAATTCAGACCTATAAGCTTATTCAACATCCTTTATAAGATAGCTTCAAAGGTTGTGGCAAATAGACTCAAACAAATACTGCCTGACATCATCTCTGAGGAGCGATGGCCTTTGTCCCAGTGCAAAGCTAATTCTCGACAACATCATATGTGCCTACGAGTGTCTACATTTCCTGAAGAGGTCTAGGGCAAAGAGTAACAGCACATGCGCTCTAAAGCTTGGCATGATGAAAGCATATGATCGTTTAGAGTGGCAGTATCTGAGGGCGATAATGGCCAAACTAGTATTTGCACAGGCATGGATTGATATAGTGATGAACATGGTATTGTCAGTGTCTTTCTCAGTTCTTTTTAATGGAGAGAAACTAGACCAGTTCAAGCCTTCAAGAGGTATTCGACAGGGAGACCCTATCTCCCCTTACTTGTTTTTGATTGCAGCGGAGGGCCTTTCATGCCTTTTAAAATCTAGTTCTCAGTCATCAGTGCTAGCAGGAATCAAGGTGGCTCCAACAGCTCCGGCTGTAAACCACCTTTTGTTTGCAGGTGACAGTCTGCTGTTTTTCAAAGCCAGTGTTGAGGGAGCGGAAGCGGTGTCAAACCTATTGAATGCTTATTGTGGTGCTTCGGGCCAAAGAGTGAATAATGATAAGTCCACTATATTCTTTAGCAGGGGGTGTCCTCAGGCAACCCGAGATAGTGTGAAGCTTGCTGTTCAGGTCCACAAAGAATCTTTGAGTGACAAATATTTGGGAATGCCAACAGATGTGGGGCACTCAAAGAATGGCACTTTTAAATACCTTCGTGACCGCGTGTGGGAAAAGGTCAAGGGATGGATGGAGAAGCTGTTATCTTCAGCAGGAAAGGAAGTGCTCATCAAATCCGTTGCTCAAGTAATCCCAGTTTACTCCATGGCCTGCCTGCGCCTGCCGAGAGGCCTGTGTGAAAATATCACATCCATCATACGACAGTTCTGGTGGGGTAGCAATCAAGGCAAACGGAAACCAGCATGGGTATCATGGGAGATCATGACGAGGCCAAACTATATGGGAGGGCTGGGCTTCCACGACCTAGAGATGTTTAACCTCGCGTTACTAGCCAGGCAGGCTTGGAGAGTGTTGAATAATCCTAACACTTTGAGCTCTTTGATTCCGAAGGTAGCATATTTCCCTGAGACAAGAATTTTGGAGGCCGAGTTGGGTGCACACCCCTCGCAGATCTGGCGTGCAATAATTGATGGAAGGGACATAATGAAGCAAGGAATCATTAGGAGAATCGGGATGGGAGAGGACACGATGATATGGGAACATAACTGGATTCCGAGGGATGGCATCCCTAGGCCCATAGTTTCTATTATTCAAGATCCACCTACCCGCGTGCATGAGCTCATAGATCAAACTACAACAACGTGGAAGGAGGATTTGGTCCGTTCAGTATTCATACCTATTGATGCCGAGGCCATACTCAAGATCCCATTATGCACAAGGAGAGTTGATGACTTTTGGGCATGGAGTAGAGAGAAGAGAGGTATGTTCACCGTCTGTTCGGCATATCGCATTATCCAATGCACCAAGCTAAGACTTAAGAATTGGCTATATGGTATCGAGGGGCCTTCTAGCTTCGAGGAGAGCAGCAACTAGACGTCTCTCTGGCACACCAAGGTTCCGAACAAAATCCATGTGTTCCTATGGCGGTTGGCGAGGGAGTCTATACCCACATATGATATACTACACCACTGCAACATGGCTACCTCGCTGGCATGCCAGATATGTGGGGCGGCGGACTCCTGGAGACATGCCTTGCTCCATTGTGCCATGTTGAGGAGCGTATGGGCTCTAGCACTGGAGAATTTGGTCGGCCAAATGGCTACCTGTGTCAACCCAAGTGCTAATCCTGGCTATTCACAATGAAGGACACGTTATCACATGACGAGTTCACCAGACTTGGAGTAACTTTGTGGGCAATATAAAGCTCAAGGAGGAAACTGATTCACGAAGGGCTGCACCAAACACCACATGCAACAAATGCTTTTGTGGTCTCTTTTCTCAACGATCTCCAGGTCCTAACAAAACCACAAGGGCAGCATAGGGTGGCTCAACCTCGTCCGAACCATTGGGTACCATCGAAAGATGGAACATGCAAGATCAATGTTGATGCAGCGCTCATGAGAACCAGACCCGTAGGGGCGGTGGCAACAGTGTGCAGGGATCGCCAGGGTGTTTTCCTGGGTGCGTCCACAATTACCTTTCATGGCATTGATGATCCTAAGACGCTTGAAGCCCTGGCTGTTCAGGAATCTTTAGCTCTGGCAGAGGATTTGTATGAAAACAAGATCTCAGTGGCCTCGGACTGCAAAGTAGTCATCAATGATATTGGGCAGCCGAATGCAGCGGTATACGGAGCTATCATTAGGGAGATAGTAGGTCATTCAAAGAATTTTGTTAATTGCTTTTATAGCCATGAGTTTAGGAGCTCGAATGTCGAGGCTCACAATTTAGCGAAGCATGCTCTCTCACTTGGTGTTGGCCGCCGTGTGTGGCTAGGCAACCTAGGTGATCTTTCTTTCATCCCTGTAAACATTGTGACGAGTTAAATAAAAGCTTCGCGAGGTTGTCTCAAAAAAACGTGTGGCATGTTAGGGCGATGACCCCAGAAGCGGTATCAATTGAGTGTGCAAGGCGTGTTGGAGCGGTGGACGTCAGGGCAGCGGCCCCAAAAGCTTTGCAACTTTGACGACTTAGGGCATGTTTGGTTGCCCACATCAAGCCCAACCAGGCCCGCTCGGGAAGGGAGAGGCCTGTTTGGTTGCCTGGTTTCACTGTTGGGCCTGCATCGCACGCTTCTCAAAGCGGCCCAAAGCCTGGCTCGCTGGAAACGCTCGGATCGGCAGTTTTTCGTGAGCCAGGCTGAGTGCGGCGCGAGGTTGCACGGGCAGGTGCAAGGCAAGGGCGAGGGGGGTGGCGAGAGATGGAAATCTGGCGCGTCGTCCCGGCGCCAAATCTAGCCTCACCCCCTTCACTCGCTCACCCATAGCCACTGCCCCCCCTTTCTTCCCTACTGCCTCACCACCGGCGGCGGCTGCGATTTCAGATCTGCGCTAGAGGCGGCGGCGGCGGAAGAGGCGGCAGCATTTGCGGCGGATCTGGTGCTCCCCTTGTTGTTAGCCACCGTCTGGCCGACCTAGTCTATGACATGGCTCCCCCTACGCCGTCCTCGTCTCTGATGCCGGTAAGAAGCACCCTCTCCCCCTTTGTTAGCTCAGTGGTTAGGCTGTTAGGCTAGGTGTAGGATTGATTTCCCAATGAACGAACCGTCGATGTCGATTAGGTTATGGACGCACGGATGAGGCTGATAATCCAGGCAGCAGCACTGATTAGTGTGATTCAGGCATGGGTCATGTTCATGCACCAGAGAGCTGTTCGTCATGCTGGGAGACCTTTGATCCGCTATGGTCCATTGTTTCCCCGGGAATAGGAGATGATCCAAAATCTGAACTACATCTACAATTGCAATGACGTCGAGGCTCTGTGGATGCTTCGAATGAAAAGATCACCATTTTCCAGGCTTGTCGAGACCTTCGGGAGCAGGGGGCTGCTACAAGATAGCATCAACACCAGTGTCGAAGAGCAAGTGGCCATGTTCCCCCATGTTGTTGGCCATAACCAGAGGTTCAGGGTCATTCACAACACGTTTAGGAGATCAATGGAGACCATCTCTTGGTACTTCAAGCAAGTGTTTTTTGCTATTGGGGAGCTTAGAGGAGAGATGATCAGGAGACCATCTGGTCAGACTCCACCCAAGATTCGCGGAAGCCCAAGATGGTATCCATACTTCAAGGTGAGCATTGAGAATATACACTATTCATGGCTTGATATGCTTGTATTATTCAAGTTGAGCACTAACACAGGCTTGTGATGCCATTTTCAGGATTGCATTGGGGCAATAGATGGTAATCATGTCACTGCCAGAGTTCTAGTGTTGGGAAACGCGGTAAATTCAAAAATTTCCTATGCACACGTAAGATCATGGTGATGCATAGCAACGAGCGGGAGAGTGTTGTCCACGTACCCTCGTAGACCGTAAGCGGAAGCGTTATGACAACGCAGTTGATGTAGTCGTACGTCTTCATGATCCGACCGATCCTAGTACCGAAAGTACAGCACCTCCACGATCTGCACACGTTTGGCTCGGTGACATCCCACAAACTCACGATCCAACAGAGTGTCGAGGGAGAGCTTCGTCAGCATGATGGCGTGATGACGGTGATGATGAAGCTACCGGCACAGAGCTTCGCCTAAGCACTGCAACAATATGACCGAGGTGGATTATGGTGGAGGGGGGCACTGCACACGGCTAAGAGATCAATGATCAACTTGTGTGTCTATGGGGTACGGAGGAGGGGGAGGACCGACCCTCCATGTGTGTCTATGGTGAACGTAGAGCTTATCACACTCGATCATCACGTGGTGTCTCGGCATGACAAACTTTCATAACGGTGCATACTCAAGGAGAACACTTGTACCTTGAAATTTAGTGAGAGATCATCTTATAATGCTACCGTCGATCTAAGCAAAATAAGATGCATAAAGGATAAACATCACATGCAATCAATATAAGTGATATGATATGGCCATCATCATCTTGTGCCTTTGATCTCCATCTCCAAAGCACCATCATGATCACCATCGTCACCGGTGCGACACCTTGATCTCCATCGTAGCATCGTTGTCGTCTTGCCAACTATTGTTTCTACGACTATCGCTACCGCTTAGTGATAAAGTAAAAACAATTACAGGGCGATTGCATTGCATACAATAAAGCGACAACCATATGGCTCCTGCCAGTTGCCGATAACTATGTTACAAAATATGATCATCTCATACAATAAAATTTAGCATCACGTCTTGACCATATCACATCACAACATGCCCTGTAAAAACAAGTTAGACATCCTCTACTTTGTAGTTGCAAGTTTTACGTGGCTGCTACAAGCTGAGCAAGAACCGTTCTTACCTATGCATCAAAACCAGAACGATTTTTCGTCAAGTATGTGTTGTTTTAACCTTCAACAAGGACCTGGCATAGCCACACTCGATTCAACTAAAGTTGGAGAAACTAACACCCGCCAGCCACCTGTGTGCGAAGCACGTCGATAGAACCAGTCTCGCGTAAGGGTACGCGTAATGTCGGTCCGGGCCGCTTCATCCAACAATACCGCCGAATCAAAGTATGACATGCCGGTAAGCAGTATGACTATTATCGCCCACAACTCACTTGTGTTCTACTCGTACATATAACGTCTATGCATAAACCTGGCTTGGATGCCACTGTTAGGGAACGCGGTAAATTCAAAAATTTCCTACGCACACGCAAGATCATGGTGATGCATAGCAACGAGCGAGAGAGTGTTGTCCATGTACCCTCGTAGATCGTAAGCGGAAGCGTTATGACAATGCGGTTGATGTAGTCGTATGTCTTCATGATCCGACCGATCCTAGTACTGAAAGAACGGCACCTCCGCGATCTGCACACATTCGACTCGGTGACGTCCCACAAACTCACGATCCAGCAAAGTGTCGAGGGAGAGCTTCGTCAGCATGACGACGTGATGACGGTGATGATGAAGCTACCGACAAAGGGCTTCGCCTAAGCACTGCAATGATATGACCGAGGTGAATTATGGTGGAGAGGGGCACCGCACATGGCTAAGAGATCAATGATTAACTTGTGTGTCTATGGGGTGCCCCCCTCCTCCGTATATAAAGGAGTGGAGGAGGGGGAGGGCCGGCCCTCCTATGGCACACCCCATGGGGAGTCCTACTCCCATCTGGACTAGGATTCCCCCCTTCCCTAGTTGGACTAGGAGTGGAAGGAAGGGAGAGAGAGGGGAAGGAAAGGGGGGCCGGCCCCCACCCAGTTCGGGTTGGGCTTGAGAGGGGCGCGCCCCTCCTATGCCTCCCTCTCTTCTCTCCCACTATGGCTCAATAAGGCCCATATACCTCCCGGGGGGTTCCGGTAACCTCCCGGTACTCCGGTATATGCCCGAACTCACCCGGAACCATTCCGACGTCCAAATATAGTCGTCCAATATATCGACCATTATGTCTCGACCATTTCGAGACTCCTCATCATGTCTGTGATCATATCCGGGACTCCGAATACCTTCGGTACATCAAAACACATAAACTCATAATACTGATCGTCATGAATGTTAAGCGTGCGGACCCTATGGGTTTGAGAACTATGTAGATAGACATGACCGAGAAACGTCTCCAGCCAATAACCAACAGCGGAACCTGGATGCTCATATTGGCTCCCACATATTCTACGAAGATCTTTATCGGTCAAACCACATAACAACATACGTTGTTCCCTTTGTCATCGGTATGTTACTTGCCCGAGATTCGATCGTCGGTATCTCAATACCTAGTTCAATCTCGTTACCGGCAAGTCTCTTTACTCATTTCGTAATGCATCATCCCATAACTAACTCATTAGTCACATTGCTTGCAAGGCTTATAGTGATGTGCATTAGTGAGAGGGCCCAAAGATACCTCTCCGACAATCGGAGTGACAAATCCTAATCTCGATCTATGCCAACTCAACAAACACCATCGGAGACACCTGTAGAGCACCTTTATAATCACCCAGTTATGTTGTGAAGTTTGGTAGCACACAAAGTGTTCCTCGGTATTCGGGAGTTTCATAATCTCATAGTCATAGGAACATGTAAAAGTCATGAAGAAAGCAATAGCAACATACTAAACGATCAAGTGCTAAGCTAATGGAATGGGTCAAGTCAATCACATCACTCGCTAATGATGTGATCCCGTTTATCAAATGACAACTCATGTATATGGCTAGGAAACTTAACCATCTTTGATTAACGAGCTAGTCAAGTAGAGGCATACTAGTGACACTCTATTTGTCTATGTATTCACACATGTACTAAGTTTCCGGTTAATACAATTCTAGCATGAATAATAAACATTTATCATGATATAAAGAAATATATAAATAACAACTTTATTATTTCCTCTAGGGCATATTTCCTTCAGTCTCCCACTTGCACTAGAGTCAATAATCTAGATTACATTGTAATGATTCTAACACCCATGGAGTCTTGGTGCTGATCATGTTTTGCTCGTGAGAGAGGCTTAGTCAGCGGGTCTGCAACATTCAGATCCGTATGTATCTTGCAAATCTCTATGTCCCCTTCCGACACTTGATGACGGATGGAATTGAAGTGTCTCTTGATGTGCTTGGTTCTCTTGTGAAATCTGGATTCCTTCGCTAAGGCAATGGCTCCAGTATTGTCACAAAAGATTTTCATTGGACCCGATGCACTAGGTATGACACCTAGATCGGATATGAACTCCTTCATCCAGACTCCTTCATTTGCTGCTTCTGAAGCAGCTATGTACTCCGCTTCACACGTAGATCCCGCCACGACGCTTTGCTTAGAACTACACAACTTACAGCTCCACCGTTCAATATAAATACATATCCGATTTGTGACTTAGAGTCATCCGGATCAGTGTCAAAGCTTGCATCGACGTAACCATTTACGACGAGCTCTTTGTCACCTCCATAAACGAGAAACATATCCTTAGTCCTTTTTCGGTATTTCAGGATGTTCTTGACCGCTGTCTAGTGATCGACTCCTGGATTACTTTGGTACCTCCCTGCTAAACTAATAGCAAGGCACACATCAGGTCTGGTACACAACATTGCATACATGATAGAGCCTATGGCTGAAGCATAGGGAACATCTTTCATTTTCTCTCTATCTTCTGCAGTGGTCGGGCATTGGGTCTGACTCAATGATACGTCTCCGTTGTATCTATAATTTTTGATTGTTCCATGCCAATATTCTACAACTTTCATATACTTTTGGCAACTTTTTATACTATTTTTGGGACTAACATATTGATCTAGTGCCCAGTGCCAGTTCCTGTCTGTTGCATGTTTTTTGTTTCGCAGAAACCCAATATCAAACGGAGTCCAGACGGGAACAAAATGGACGGAGATTTTTTTTGGAATATTTATGATTTTTGGGAAGTAAAATCAACGCGAAACGGTGTCCGGGGTGGCCACGAGACAGGGGGGCGCGCCCTCCCCCCTGGGTGCAGCCTAGGCTCTCGTGGACCACCCGTAAGGAGGTTGACGCTCTTGTTTTGGCGCAAGCAAGCTAATTTTATGAGAAAGATGTGGGCGAAAGATTCACCCCAATCGGAGTTACGGATCTCCAGATATAAAGGAAACAGTGAAGGGGTAGAATCTGGGAACGGAGAAACAGAGATATAGATCCAATCTCGGAGGGGCTCTCGCCCCTCCCAAGCCATGGGAGCCAAGGACTAGAGGGGAAACCCTTCTCCCATCTAGGGAGGAGGTCAAGGAAGAAGAATAAGAAGGGGGGCCCTCTCCCCCTTGCTTCCGGTGGCGCCAGAGCGCTGCCGGGGGCCATCATCATCACCGCGATCTTCACCAACAACTTCACCGCCTTCATCACCAACTCTTCCTCCCTCTATGCAGCGGTGTAACCTCTCTCTTACCCACTGTAATCTCTACTTAAACATGGTGCTCAACGCTATATATTATTCCCCAATGATGTATGGCTATCTTATGATGTTTGAGTAGATCAGTTTTGTCCTATGGGTTAATTGATGATCGTGATTGGTTTGAGTTGCATGTTTTATTATTGGTGCTGTCCTATGGTGCTCTCCGTGTCACGCAAGCGTGAGGGATTCCCGCTGTAGGGTTTGCAATATGTTTATGATTTGCTTATGGTGGGTTGCGTGAGTGACTGAAACACAAACCCGAGTAAGTAGGTTGTTTGCGTATGGGATAAAAGGGGACTTGATACTTTAATGCTATGGTTGGGTTTTACCTTAATGAATCTTTAGTAGTTGCGGACGCTTGCTAGAGTTCCAATCATAAGTGCATATGATCCAAGTAGAGAAAGTGTGTTAGCTTATGCCTCTCCCTCAAATAGAATTACAACAATGATTACCGGTCTATTTATCGATTGCCTTGGACAAATAACTTTCTCGTAACAAAAAGCTCTCTACTAATACTTACTTTAGTTGTGTCTTTATCTAAACAGCCCCTACTTTTTACTTACATGCTCTTTATTATCTTGCAAACCTAGCCTATCACACCTACAAAGTATTTCTAGTTTCATACTTGTTCTAGGTAAAGCTAACGTCAAGCGTGCGTAGAGTTGTATCGGTGGTCGATAGAACTTGAGGGAATATTTATTCTACCTTTAGCTCCTCGTTGGGTTCGACACTCTTACTTATCGAAAACTGTTGCAATCCCGTATACTTGTGGGTTATCAAGACCTTTTTCTGGCGCTGTTGCCGGGGAGTCATAGCGTGGGGTGAATATTCTCGTGTGTGCTTGTTTGCTTTATCACTAAGTAATTTTTATTTGCTGTTCTTAGTTGTTCTCTATCTTTAGTTATGTATATGGAACACAAAATACCAAAAAGTTAGAGGTACTTGCTACTCATGTAGATGGGGTAACTCCTAAAACCCTCGATTCTCATTATGTGAGAGATATTATGTACTACTTTGATAATCCTGAGAAAACCCCATTCAACTTTATAATGGGAGACACGTTGGATCAACGTGAATACTTTAGGGATTATCGCTCGACACAAAAAGGGAAACTATTATGGGATCAATTTATTATGTTGCGTTGGTATGCCTGGAATCTATGCTTGAGATATGATATTACTTGTTGCTCTAGGATGGAGGCTCCACACCTCCCCTTTTCATGCAAATTTAACGATAATGAAACCTTAGCTTCTTATGCTAATGGTATATATGATTACTATGATGTGGAACAAATATAAGAATTTGTTGCTTTTAAGGCTGCCTATGATATTGAAGCTTTGTTTGAAAAGTATGAAGCTTTTGATGATGATGGTTATAGGCCGGAAAATCTTTCTATACTTGGATATTGCTATGAAAATTATGAATACAATTACTATATTAGTGCTTTTATGAAGAAAGTCAACGCTGTCCAAGAAGAGACTAATATTTTGCAGGAAGCTATGGAAGAAGAAATTGATGAAACAGTGAGCTCATTGGATGAAAAAGATGATGAGGAGAGCGAAGAACAAAAGGAGGAAGACCGGATTAGCTACCTGTGCCCACCTTCTAATGAGAGTAACCCTCCAACTCATACATTATTTAATTCCCCTTCGTGCTTACCGAAGGATGATTGCTATGATCCCTTGAATTTGTTTGAAATATCCCTTTTTGATGATGCTTGCTATGCTTGTGGCCAAGATGCCAATATGAATTATGCTTATGGAGATGAACATGCTATAGTTCCTTATGTTAAACATGAAATTGTTGCTATTGCACCCACGCATGATAATCCTATTATCTTTTTGAATTCTCCAAACTACCCTATATCGGAGAAGTTTGTGCTTACTAAGGATTATATTGATAGGTTGCGTTTTACTACTTTACATGATGATTTTAATAGATATAATATGCATGTGCTTGCTGCTCCTACTTGAAATTATTATGAGAGAGGAATTACATCTCTGCCTCTTTATGTTTCCAACACGATGAAATTGCAAGAAACTGCTTATACTATGCATTGGCCTTTACTTGGTGCACATGAATTGTTCTTTTATGACATGCCGATGCATAGGAAGAGAGTTAGACTTTGTTGTTGCATGATATATGTTACTTTCTGCTCACTACTAAATTACAAATCATTGTCAATTAAGATTGGCTTTGATATACCTTGGGATCCGGGTGGATCCATTACTTGAGCACTAAATGCCTAGCTTAATGGCTTTAAAGAAAGCGCTGCCAGGGAGACAACCCAGAAGTTTTAGAGAGTCATTTATTTCTGTTGAGTGCTTTCATATAGTTTAAAAAAATAAAGAGGGGAACCTAAAAACTTTTCAAAAAGGAAAGTGAAAGTGAGAAAGACAAGCATTGTTGAAGTGGGAGCTAGCCTTGGACTTTGTTCATGCCCACGGAAACTTTGTGAATCTTGATTACAGAAACTTTTCAACAAAAATAATTATCCCCTTGTACAATTCCATTGTATTATAAAAATAATGTGCCAAGGTTTTCCTTTAGGATGTTTACAACGCTTGTTGGTTTGTACGGTGCATGATAGAAACTTTGGCTGTAGTGCACAATTTTACATTTTTAACTGGAACGTCAAATGGTTCTGATTCCTTCTGCAATGTCTTGCTATACAACTTTTTTAATTTTCCTAATTTTGGTAGAATTTTTGGGATACCATAAGTATGGTGGATCTTCAGATTGCTACAGACTGTTCTGTTTTTGACAGATTCTGTTTTTGATGCATAGTTTGCTTGTTTTGATGAATCTATCAATTTATATCAGTGGATCAAGCCATGGAAAAGCTATATTACAGTAGACACAATGCAGAAACAAAATATGAATTGGTTTGCAATAGTACTTAGAGTGGTGATTTGCTTTATTATACTAACGGATCTTATCGAGTTTTCTGTTGAAGTTTTGTGTGGATGTAGTGTCTAATCGAGGATGTCTCGATATGAGGAAAAGGAAGAGAGGCAAGAGCTCAAGCTTGGGGATGCCCGAGGCACCCCAAGTAAATATTCAAGGAGACTCAAGCATCTAAGCTTGGGGATGCCCCGGAAGGCATCCCCTCTTTCTTCAACAAGTATCGGTATGTTTTCGAATTCGTTTCGTTCATGCATTATGTGCAAGTCTTGGAGCATCTTTTGCATTTAGTTTTCACTTTTATTTTATGTACCATGCTGGTATTTTGGTTGATTTATATAATGCTCATTGCACTTCACTTAAACCTTTTGAGTGTGGCTTTATAGAATGCTTCATGTGCTTCACTTATATCATTTGAAGTTTGGATTGCCTGTTTCTCTTCACATAGAAAACCGCCATTTGTAGAATGCTCTTTTGCTTCACTTATATTTGTCAGAGCATGGGCATATGTTTTGTAGAAAGAATTAAACTCTCTTGCTTCACTTATATCTATTTAGAGAGATGACAGGAATTGGTCATTCACATGGTTAGTCATAAAATCCTACATAAACTTGTGGATCACTGAATATGATATGTTTGATTCCTTGCAATAGTTTTGCGATATAAAGGTGGTGATATTAGAGTTATGCTAGTGGGTGACTGTGGATTAGTAGAAACACTTGTGTTGAGGTTTGTGATTCCCGTAGCATGCACGTATGGTGAACCGCTTTGTGATGAAGTTGGAGCACAATTTTATTTATTGATTGTCTTCCTTATGAGTGGCGGTCGGGGACGAGCGATGGTCTTTTCCTACCAATCTATCCCCCTAAGAGCATGCGCGTAGTACTTTGTTTTCAATGGCTTGTAGATTTTTGCAATAAGTATATGAGTTCTTTATGACTAATGTTGAGTCCATGGATTATCGCACTCTCACCCTTCCATCATTGCTAGCCTCTTGATGCAGTGCATTGCCCTTTCTCACCTCGAGAGTTGGTGCAAACTTCGCCGGTGCATCCAAACCCCGTGATACGATACACTCTATCACACATAAACCTCCTTATATCTTCCTCAAAACAGCCACTATACCTACCTATCATGGCATTTCCATAGCCATTCCGAGATATATTGCCATGCAACTTCCATCATCATCATATACATGACTTGAGATTTTCATTGTCATATTGCTTTGCATGATCGTAAGATAGCTAGCATGATGTTTTCATGGCTTGTCCGTTTTTTGATGTCATTGCTATGCTAGATCATTGCACATCCCGGTACACTGCTGGAAGCATTCATATAGAGTAATATCTTTGTTCTAGATATTGAGTTGTAAGTAAATAAAAGTGTGATGATCATCATTTAGAGCATTGCCCCAGTGAGGAAAGGATGATGGAGACTATGATTCCCCCACAAGTCGGGATGAGACTCCGGACTTTATGAAAAATAAAAGAGGCCAAAGAAGCCCAAATAAAAAAAAGGAGGCCAAAGAAGCCCACAAGAAAAAAAGAAAAAAATGAAAAAAAGAGAAAACAAAAAAATGAGAGAAAAAGAGAGAAGGGGCAATGTTACTATCCTTTTACCACACTTGTGCTTCAGAGTAGCACCATGTTCTTCATAGAGAGAGTCTCCTATGCTTTCACTTTCATATACTAGTGGGAATTTTCAATATAGAACTTGGCTTGTATATTCCGATGATGGGCTTCCTCAAATGCCCGAGGTCTTCATGAGCAAGCAAGTTGGATGCACACCCAATTAGTTTCAGTTTGAGCTTTCATACACTTATTGTTGGGGAACGTAGTAATTTCAAAAAAATTCCTACGCACACGCAAGATCATGGTGATGGCATAGCAATGAGAGGGGAGAGTATTGTCCACGTACCCTCGTAGACCGTGAGCGGAAGCGTTATGACAACGTGGTTCATGTAGTCGTACGTCTTCACGATCCGACCGATCCAAGTACCGAATGTACGGCACCTCCGAGTTTAGCACACGTTCAGCTCGATGACGATCCCCGGGCTCCGATGCAGCAAAGCTTCGGGGATGAGTTCCGTTAGCACAACGGCGTGGTGACGATGATGATGCTCTACCGGCGCAGGGCTTTTCCTAAACTCCGCGACGATATGACCGAGGTGGAATATGGTGGAGGGGGGCACCGCACATGGCTAAGGAACGATCCGTAGATCAACTTGTGTGTCATGGGGTGCCCCCTGCCCCCATATATAAAGGAGCAAGGGGGGAGGAGGCCGGCCCTAGGAGGGGGCGTGCCAAGTGTGGAGTCCTACTAGGACTCCCTAGTCCTAGTAGGATTCCACCTCCCTTGTTGGAGTAGGAGAAGGGGAAAGAGGGGGAGAGGAGGAAGGAAGGGGCTGCGCCTTGTCCACCCGGACCAGAGGGGGCGCAGCCTCCTTCCTTTGGCTCTCTCCTCTATTCCCTATGGCCCAATAAGGCCCATATACTCCCCGGCGAATTCCCGTAACTCTCCGATACTTCGAAAAATACCCGAATCACTCGGAACCTTTCCGAACTCCGAATATAGTCGTCCAATATATCGATCTTTACATCTCGACCATTTCGAGACTCCTCGTCATGTCCCCGATCTCATCCGGGACTACGAACTCCTTCGGTACATCAAAACTCATAAACTCATAATATAATTGTCATCGAAACCTTAAGCGTGCGGACCCTACGGGTTTGAGAACTATGTAGACATGACCTAGAACTATTCTCGGTCAATAACCAATAGCGAAACATGGATGCTCATATTGGCTCATACATATTCTACGAAGATCTTTATCGGTCAAACCGCATAACAACATACTTTGTTCCCTTTGTCATCGATATGTTACTTGCCCGAGATTCGATCGTCGGTATCTCAATACCTAGTTCAATCTCGTTACCGGCAAGTCTCTTTACTCGTTCCGTAATACATCATCCCGCAACTAACTCATTAGTTACAATGCTTGCAAGGCTTAAGTGATGTGCATTACTGAGAGGGCCCAAAGATACCTCCCCGACAATCGGAGTGACAAAACCTAATCTCGAAATACGCCAACCCAACATGTACCTTTGGAGACACCTGTAGTTCTCCTTTATAATCACCCAGTTATGTTGTGACGTTTGGTAGTACCCAAAGTGTTCCTCCGGTAAACGGGAGTTGCATAATCTCATAGTTACAGGAACATGTATAAGTCATGAAGAAAGCAATAGCAACATACTAAACGATCAAGTGCTAGGCTAACGGAATGGGTCATGTCAATCACATCATTCTCTTAATGATGTGATCCCGTTAATCAAATGAAAACTCTTTTGTCCATGGTTAGGAAACATAACCATCTTTGATTCAACGAGCTAGTCAAGTAGAGGCATACTAGTGACACTATGTTTGTCTATGTATTCACACATGTATTATGTTTCCGGTTAATACAATTCTAGCATGAATAATAAACATTTATCATGAAATAAGAAAATAAATAATAACTTTATTATTGCCTCTAGGGCATATTTCCTTCAGTCTCCCACTTGCACTAGAGTCAATAATCTAGTTCACATCACCATGTGATTTAACACCAATATTCATATCTGTATATGATTAACACCCATAGTTCACATCGTCATGTGACCAACACCCAAAGGGTTTACTAGAGTCAATATTCTAGTTCACATCGCTTATGTGATTAACACCCAAAGAGTACTAAGGTTTGATCATGTTTTGCTCGTGAGAGAAGCTTAGTCAACGGGTCTGTCACATTCAGAGCCGTATGCATTTTGCAAATATTCTATGTCTACAATGTTCTGTACGGAGATACTCTAGCTAATTGCTCCCACTTTCAATATGTATCCGGATTGAGACTTAGAGTCATCTGGATCGGTGTAAAAGCTTGCACCGATGTAACTCTTTACGACGGCTCTTTTATCACCTCCATAATCGAGAAATATTTCCGTAGTCCTCACTAAGGATATTATTGACCAATGTCCAGTGATCTACTCCTAGATCACTATTGTACTCCTTGCCAAATCTGAGCAAGGTATACAATAGGTCCGGTACATATCATAGCATACTTCATAGAACCTATGATGAGGCATAGGAATGACTTTCATTCTCTTTTCTATTTTACTGCGTGGTCGGGCTTTGAGTCTTACTCATTTTCACACCTTGTAACACAGGCAAGAACTCTTTCTTTGATGCTTCCATTTTGAACTACTTCAAAATCTTTGTCAAGGTATGTACTTATTGAAAAAACTTATCAAGCGTCTCGATCTATCTCTATAGATCTTGATGCTCAATATATAAGCAGCTTTACCGAGGTCTTTCTTTGAAAAACTCCCGTCAAACACTCCTTTATGCTTTGTAGAATAATTCTACATTATTTTCGATCAACAATATGTCATTCACATATACTTATCGAAAATGTTGTAGTGCTCCCACTCACTTTCTTGTAAATACAGGCCTTTCCAAAAGTCTCAGATAAAACCATATGCTTTGATCAACTCATCAAAGCGTATATTCCAACTCGAGATGCTTGCACCAGTCCATTGATGGATTGTCGGAGCTTGCACACTTTGTTAGCATCTTTAGGATTGACAAAACCTTCTGGTTGCATCATATACAACTCTTCTTTAATAAATCCATTAAGGAATGCAGTTTTGACATCCATTTGCCAGATTTCATAAAATGTGGCAATTGCTAACATGATTGGGACAGACTTAAGCATCGATACGAGTGAGAAAATCTCATCGTATTCAACCCCTTGAACTTGTTGAAAACCTTTTGCAACAAGTCGAGCTTAGTGGATAGTGTTGGGGAACGTAGTAATTTCAAAAAATTTCCTACGCACACACAAGATCATGGTGATGTATAGCAACGAGAGGGGAGAGTGTTGTCCACATACCCTTGTAGACCCGAAGCGGAAGCGATCACAACGTAGAGGAAGTAGTCGTCGTTCTCCTCGCGATCGACCGATCCGGCGCCGTTACTCGACGCCCGAGTTCTTGACACACGTACAGCTCGATGGCGTCCCTCGTACTCGATCCAGCCGAGTGTCGAGGAGAGTTCCGTCGGCAAGACGACGTGGTGGCGATCTTGATGTTTCACGGCGCGGGCTTCGCCTAAGCTTGACGACAGTATAACCGAGGTGGAATATGGTGGAGGGGGCACCGCACACGCTAAGGAACGATCTCACGATCAACTTGTGTGTTCTAAGGTGCCCCCTGCCCCGTATATAAAGGAGCCGGGGGGGGGCCAAGGCCAAAGGAGGTGCGCCTTGGGAGTCCTACTCCCTCTGGGAGTAGGATTCCCCCCCCAATCCTAGTTGGACTAGGATTCCCGGAGGGGGGAAAGAGAGAGAGGGGCGGCCCCTTCTCCTAGTCCTAGTAGGACTAGGGAAGGGGGGCGGCGCCCTCCTAGGGCTGCCCTTCTCCTTTCCACTAAGGCCCATCAAGGCCCATTTACCTCCGGGGGTTCCAGTAACCTCCGGTACTCCGTAAATTCCGTTTTACGCCGGAACCATTCGAACTCCAAACATAGGCTTCCAATATATCAATCTTTATGTCTCGACCATTCCGAGACTCCTCGTCATGTCCGTGATCACATCCGGGACTCGAACTCCTTCGGTACATCAAAATACATAAACTCATAATAACCATCATCGAAACCTTAAGCGTGCGGACCCTACGGTTCGAGAACAATGTAGACATGACCTAGAACCATTCACGGTCAATAACCAACAGCGGGACCTGGATGCCCATATTGGTTCCTACATATTCTACGAAGATCTTTATCGGTCGGACCGCATAACAACATCGTTGTTCCTTTGTCATCGGTATGTTACTTGCCCGAGATTCGATCGTCGGTATCAATACCTAGTTCAATCTCGTTACGGCAAGTCTCTTTACTCGTTCCGTAATACATCATCTCACAACTAACTCATTAGTTGTAGTGCTTGCAAGGCTTCATGATGTGCATTACCGAGAGGGCCCAGAGATACCTCTCCGACTATCGGAGTGACAAAACCTAATCTCGAAATCGCCAACCCAACATCGCCTTTGGAGACACTGTAGTACTCCTTTATAATCACCCGATTCGTTGTGACGTTTGGTAGCACCAAAGTGTTCCTCCGGTAGCGGGAGTTGCATAATCTCATAGTTACGAGAACATGTATAAGTCATGGATAAAAGCGGTAGCAACATACTAAGCGATCGTGTGCTAAGCTAAGGGAATGGGTCATGTCAATCGATCATTCTACTAATGATGTGACCTCGTTAATCAAATAACAACTTCTTTGTTCATGGTCGGAAACATAACCATCTTTGATTAACAAGCTAGTCTAGTAGAGGCATACTAGTGACACGTTTGTTTTGTCTATGCATTCACACATGTATCATGTTTCCGGTTAATACAATTCTAGCATGAATGATAAACATTTATCATGAAATAAGGAAATAAATAATAACTTTATTATTGCCTCTAGGGCATATTTCCTTGATCTCCCACTTGCACTAGAGTCAATAATCTAGATTACACAAGAATGATTCTAACACCCATGGAGTCTTGGTGCTGATCATGTTTTGCTCGTGGAAGAGGCTTAGTCAACGGTGCGCAACATTCAGATCCGTATGTATCTTGCAAATCTCTATGTCTCCATCCGACTAAGTCCGGATGGAATTGAAGCGTCTCTTGATGTGCTTGGTCCTCTTGTGAAATCTGGATTCCTTTGCTAAGGCAATTGCTCGATAGATTGTCACGAAAGATTTTCATTGGACCCGATGCACTAGGTATGACACCTAGATCGGATATGAACTCCTTCATCCGCACTCCTTCATTAGCTGCTTCGAAGCTGCTATGTATTCTCGCTTCACATGTAGATCCCGCTGACGCTTTGTTTAGAACTGCACCAACCGACAGCTCCTCCGTTTAGTGTAAATCGATCCGGTCTGCGATTTAGAATCGTCGGATCGGTGTCAAAGCTTGCATCAACGTAACCGTTTTATGAGCTCTTTGTCACCTCCATATCGAGAAACATATCCTTCGTCCTTTTCGTATTTCAGGATGTTCTTGACCGCTGTCCGATGATCCACTCGGATTACTTTGGTACCTCCTGCTAGGCTTATAGCAAGGCACACATCAGGTCAGTACACAAGATTGCATACATGATAGAGCCTATGGCTGAAGCATAGGAACATCTTTCATTTTCTCTCTATCTTCTGCGGTGGTCGGGCATTGAGTCGACTCAACTTCACACCTTGTAACACGGCAAGAACCCTTTCTTTGCTTGATCCATTTTGAACTTCTTCAAAACTTTGTCAAGGTATGTGCTTTGTGAAAGTCCAATTAAGCGTCTTGATCTATCTCTATAGATCTTAATGCCCAATATGTAAGCAGCTTCACCGAGGTCTTTCATTGAAAAACTCTTATTCAAGTATCCCTTTATGCTATCCAGAAATTCTATATCATTTCCGATCAGCAATATGTCATCCACATATAAGATCGAAATGCTCTGAGCTCCCACTCACTTTCTTGTAAATCTGAGGCTTCTCCAAAAGTGCAGACAAACCCAAATGCTTTGATCACACTATCAAAGCGTTTATTCCAACTCGAGATGCTTGCACCAGTCCATAGATGGATCGCTGGAGCTTGCACACTTTGTTAGCTCCTTTGGATCGATAAAACCTTCGGTTGCATCATATACAACTCTTCTTCCGTAAATCCATTCAGAATGCAGTCTTTACATCCATTTGCCAAATTTCATAATCATAAAATCGGCAATCGCTAACATGATTCGGACGGACTTAAGCATCGCTTCGGGTGAGAAGGTCTCATCGTAGTCAACCCCTTGAACTTGTCGAAAACCTTTTGCGACAAGTCGAGCTTTATAAACGATAACATTACCGTCGTCGTCGGTCTTCTTCTTGAAGATCCACTTGTTTTCTATTGCTTGCCTACCCTTGGGCAAGTCAACCAAAGTCCACACTTTGTTTTCATACATGGATCCCATCTCAGATTTCATGGCCTCAAGCCATCTTGCGAATCTGGGCTCACCATCGCTTCTTCATAGTTCGTGGGTTCATCATGATCTAGTAGCATGACTTCCGAACAGGATTACCGTACCACTCACAGTGCGGATCTTACTCTGGTTGATCTACGAGGTTCTGCGAGTAACTTGATCTGAAGTTTCATGATCAACATCATCAACTTCCTCACTACTTGGTGCGGTGTCTCGAAACTGGTTTCTGCGACGAACTACTTTCAAGTAAGGGAGAAGGTACTATTACCTCATCAAGTTCCACTTTCCTCCCACTCACTTCTTTCGAGAGAAACTCCTTCTCTAGAAAGGATCCATTCTTAACAACGAATGTCTTGCCTTCGGATCTGTGATAGAAGGTGTACCCAACTGTCTCCTTTGGGTATCCTATGAAGACACATTTCTCCGATTTGGGTTCGAGCTTATCGGGTTGAAGCTTTTTCACATAAGCATCGCATCCCCAAACTTTAAGAAACGACAACTTTGGTTTCTTGCCAAACCATAGTTCATAAGGTGTCGTCTCAGCGGATTTCGACGGTGTTCTATTCAAGTGAATGCGGCCGTCTCTAGAGCATAACCCCAAAGCGATAGCGGTAAATCAGTAAGAGACATCATAGATCGTACCATATCTAGTAAAGTACGATTCGACGTTCGGACACACCATTACTGTTGTGGTGTTCGGGTGGCGTGAGTTGCTTGAAACTATTCCGCATTGTTTCAAATGTAGACCAAACTCGTAACTCAAATATTCACCTCCACGATCGGATCGTAGAAACTTAATTTTCTTGTTACGATGATTTTCAACTTCACTCTGAAATTCTTTGAACTTTTCAAACGTTTCAGACTTATGTTTCATTAAGTAGATATACCCATATCTGCTTAAGTCATCTGTGAAGGTGAGAAAATAACGATATCCGCCACGAGCCTCAATATTCATCGGACCACATACATCCAGATGTATGATTTCCAACAAATCTGTTGCTCTCTCCATAGTACCGGAGAACGGTGTTCTAGTCATCTTTCCCATGAGGCACGGTTCGCAAAGTGCCAAGTGATTCATAATCAAGTGACTCCAAAAGTCCATCAAGATGGAGTTTCTTCATGCGCTTTACACGATATGACCTAAACGGCGATTACCACAAATAAGTTGCACTATCATTATCAACTCTGCATCTTTTGGTTTCAACATTATGAATATGTGTATCACTACTATCGAGATTCATAAGAAATAGACCATTCCTCAAGGGTGCATGACCATAAAAGATATTACTCATATAAATAGAACAACCATTATTCTCTCGATTTAAATGAATAACCGTCTCGCATCAAACAAGATCCAGATATAATGTTCATGCTCAACGCAGCACCAAATAACAATTATTTAGGTCTAAAACTAATCCGAAGGTAGATGTAGAGGTAGCGTGCCGACCGCGATCACATCGACTTTGGAACCATTTCCCACGCGCGATCGTCACCTCGTCCTTTGCCGAGTTAAGCAATCAGTAGTCCTGCTTGAGTTGCAAATATTAGCAATGAACCAGATCAAATACCAGTGCTACTACGAGCTCTAGTAAGGTACACATCAATAACATGTATATCACATATACCTTTGTTCACCTTGCCATCCTTCTTATCCGCCAAATACTTGGGGCAGTTCCGCTTCGAGGACCGATCGCTTGCGGTAGAAGCACTCGATTTCAGGTTTAGGGCCGACTTGGGTTTCTTCTCTGAGCGACAACTTGCTTGCTATTCTTCTTGAGATTCCCTTCTTCTTCCCTTTGCCTTTCTTCTTGAAACTAGTGGTCTTATTGACCATCAACACTTGATGCTCCTTCTTGATTTCTACCTCCGCAGCCTTTAGCATTGCGAAGAGCTCGGTATAGTCTTTACTAACCCTTGCATATTATAGTTCATCACGAAGCCTTTGTAGCTTGGTGGCGGTGATTGGAGAATTCATCAATGACACAATCATCCGGAAGATTAACTCCCAATTGTGTCAAGTGATTGTAGTACCCGGACATTCCGAGTATATGCTCACTAATGAACTGTTCTCCTCCATCTTGCAGCTATAGAACTTATTGGAGACTTCATATCTCTCAATCCGGGCATTACATTGAATATTAACTTCAACTCTGGAACATCTCATATGCTCCATGACGTTCAAAACGTCGTTGAAGTCCCGTTCTAAGCCGTAAAGCATGGCACAATGAACTATAGAGTAGTCATCGCTTTGCTCGCGAGACGTTCATAACATCTGGCGTTGCTCCAAAGAAGAGTTCTGCTCACCTAGCGGTGCATCCAGACGTAGCTCTTACGTGCAGCAATGAGGATGATCCTCAAATTCGGACCCGATCCGTGTAATTGCTACCATCATCTTTCAACTTTGCTTTCTCAAGGAACGCATTAAAATTCAACGGAACAACAGCACGAGCCATCTATCTACAATCAAACATAAACAAGCAAGATACTATCAGGTACTAAGTTCATGATAAATTTAAGTTCAATTAATCATATTACTTAAGAACTCCCACTTAGAAAAACATCTCTCTAGTTATCTAAGTGATCACGTGATCCAAATCAACTAAACCATAACCGATCATCACGTGAAATGGAGTAGTTTTCAATGGTGAACATCTTATGTTGATCATATCTACTATATGATTCACGCCGACCTTTCGGTCTCCGTGTTCGAGGCCATATCTCGCATATGCTAGGCTCGTCAAGTATAACCCGAGTATTCTGCGTGTGCAAAACTGGCTTGCACCCGTTGTAGATGGACGAGAGCTTATCACACCCGATCATCACGTGGTGTGCGGGCACGATTTAACTTTGGCAGCGGTGCATACTCGGGAGAACACTTCTTGATAATTTAGTGAGAGATCATCTTATAATGCTACCGTCAATCAAAGCAAGATAAGATGCATAAAAGGATAAACATCACATGCAAATCAATATAAGTGATATGATATGGTCATCATCATCTTGTGCTTCACGATCTCCATCTTGCGGCACCACCATGATCACCATCGTCACCGCGCGACACCTTGATCTCCATCGCAGCATCGTTGTCGTCTCGCCAAACTTATGCTACTACGACTATCGCTACCGCTTAGTGATAAAGTAAAGCATTACAGTATGATTGCATTGCATACAATAAAGCGACAACCATATGGCTCCTGCCGATTGCCGATAACCGGTTACAAAACATGATCATCTCATACAATAAAATATAGCATCACGTCTTGACCATATCACATCACAACATGCCTGCAAAAACAAGTTAGACGTCCTCTACTTTGTTGTTGCAAATTTTACGTGGCTGCTACGGGCTTAAGCAAGAACCAGTCTCACCTCGCATCAAAACCACAGCGATATTTCGTCAAATAGACTCCGTTTAACCTTCTCAAGGACCGGGCGTAGCCACACTTTTCAGTTCAACTAAAGTGAGAGAGCAGACACCCACCACCACCTTTAAGCAACGAGTGCTCGTGGCGGTGAAACCAGTCTCGCGTAAGCGTCTGGCGTAATGTCGGTCCGGGCGCTTCATCTCACAATACCGCTGAACCAAAGTATGACATGCTGGTAGGTAGTATGACTTGTATCGCCCACAACTCACTTGTGTTCTACTCGTGCAAAACATCAAACCATAGAAAAACCTAGGCTCGGATGCCACTGCTTGGGGAACGTAGTAATTTCAAAAATTTTCCTCGCACACACAAGATCATGGTGATGTATAGCAACGAGAGGGAGAGTGTTGTCCACATACCCTTGTAGACCCGGCGAAGCGATCACAACGTAGAGGAAGTAGTCGTCGTTCTCCTCGCGATCCGACCGATCCGGCGCCGTTACTCCGACGCCCGAGTTCTTGACACACGTACAGCTCGATGGCGTCCCTCGTACTCGATCCAGCCGAGTGTCGAGGGAGAGTTCCACGAGACGACGGCGTGGTGGCGATCTTGATGTTTCACCGGCGCAGGGCTTCGCTTAAGCTTGCGACGGTATAACCGAGGTGGAATATGGTGGAGGGGCACCGCACACGGCTAAGGAACGATCTCACGATCAACTTGTGTGTTCAAGGTGCCCCCTGCCCCGTATATAAAGGAGCCAGGGGGGGGGCGGCCAAAGGAGGTGCGCTCTGGGAGTCCTACTCCCTCTGGGAGTAGGATTCCCCCAATCCTAGTTGGACTAGGATTCCCGGAGGGGGAAAGAGAGAGAGGTGGCGGGCCCCCTTCTCCTAGTCCTAGTAGGACTAGGGAAGGGGGGGGAGGCGCGCGCCCTCCTAGGGCTGCCCCTTCTCCTTTCCACTAAGGCCCATCAAGGCCCATTTACCTCCGGGGGTTCCAGTAACCTCCGGTACTCCAGAAAATTCGCGTTTTACTTGGAACCATTCCGAACTCCAAACATAGGCTTCCAATATATCAATCTTTATGTCTCGACCATTCCGAGACTCCTCGTCATGTCCGTGATCACATCCGGGACTCCGAACTCCTTCGGTACATCAAAATACATAAACTCATAATAAGCATCATCGAAACCTTAAGCGTGCGGACCCTACGGTTCGAGAACAATGTAGACATGACCTAGAACCATTCACGGTCAATAACCAACAGCGGGACCTGGATGCCCATATTGGTTCCTACATTTCTCGAAGATCTTTATCGGTCGGACCGCATAACAACATCGTTGTTCCCTTTGTCATCGGTATGTTACTTGCCCGAGATTCGATCGTCGGTATCCAATACCTAGTTCAATCTCGTTACGCAAGTCTCTTTACTCGTTCCGTAATACATCATCTCACAACTAACTCATTAGTTGTAGTGCTTGCAAGGCTTCATGATGTGCATTACCGAGAGGGCCCAGAGATACCTCTCCGACTATCGGAGTGACAAAACCTAATCTCGAAATCGCCAACCCAACATCTGCCTTTGGAGACACCTGTAGTACTCCTTTATAATCACCCGATTCGTTGTGACGTTTGGTAGCACCAAAGTGTTCCTCCGGTGAGCGGAGTTGCATAATCTCATAGTTACAGGAACATGTATAAGTCATGGATAAAAGCAAGAGCAACATACTAAGCGATCGTGTGCTAAGCTAAGGGAATGGGTCATGTCAATCGATCATTCTACTAATGATGTGACCTCGTTAATCAAATAACAACTTCTTTGTTCATGGTCGAAACATAACCATCTTTGATTAACAAGCTAGTCTAGTAGAGGCATACTAGTGACACGTTTGTTTTGTCTATGCATTCACACATGTATCATGTTTCCGGTTAATACAATTCTAGCATGAATGATAAACATTTATCATGAAATAAGGAAATAAATAATAACTTTATTATTGCCTCTAGGGCATATTTCCTTCAGATAGTAACACTACTATCAGTGTCCGTCTTCCTCTTGAAGATCCATTTATTTAACATGGCTTGCTGATCATCGAGCAAGTCAATCAAAGTCCATACTTTGTTCTCATACATGGATCATATCTTAGATTTTATGGCCTCAAGCCCTTTCGCAGAATCTGGGCTCATCATCGCTTCCTCATAGTTCGTAGGTTCATCATGGTCTAGTAACATGACTTCCAGAACAGTATTACCGTACTACTCTGGTGCGGAGTATACTTTGGAAGACCTACGATGTTTTGTAGTAACTTGATCTGAAGTTTCATGATCATCATCATTAGCTTCCTCGCTAATTGGTGTAGGAATCACTGGAACTGATTTCCGTGATGAACTACTTTCCAATTCGGGAGAAGGTACAAATTACCTTATCAAGCTCTACTTTCCTCCCACTCACTTCTTTCGAGAGAAACTCCTTCTCTAGAAAGGATCCATTTTTAGCAACGAATATCTTGCCTTCGGATCTATGATAGAAGGTGTACCCAATAGTTTCCTTTGGGTATTCTATGAAGACGCACTTCTCCGATTTGGGTTCGAGCTTATCAAGATGAAACTTTTTCACATAAGCATCACAGCCCCAAACTTTAAAAAACGACAACTTGGGTTTCTTGCTAAACCACAGTTCATATGCTGTCGTCTCAACGGATTTAGATGGTGCCCTTTTAACGTGAATGCGGCTGTCTCTAATGCATAACCCCAAAACAATATTGGTAAATCAGTAAGAGACATCATAGATCGCACCATATCCAATAAAGTGCGGATTCTGACGTTCGGACACACCATAACGTTGTGGTGTTCGGTGGCGTGAGCTATGAAACTATTCCACATTGTTTTAATTGAAGACCAAACTCTTAACTCAAATATTCGTCTCATGATCGATCACGTAAACTTTATTTTCTTGTTATGATGATTTTCCACTTCACTCTGAAATTCTTTGAACCTTTCAACTATTTCGGACTTATGTTTCATCAAGTAGATATACCCATATCTGCTCATAAAAATCATCTTGTGAAGGTCAGAAAATAACGATACTTGCCACGATCCTTCATACTCATTGGTCTGCATACATCAGCATGTATTATTTCCAACAAGTCGAGAACTTTCGTTCCATTGTTCAAGAACGAGTTTTAGTCATCTTGCCCAAAAGGCACGGTTCGCAAGCATCAAATGATTCATAACCAAGTGATTCCGAAAATCCATCTTTATGGAGTTTCTTCATGCACTTTACAATCGATATGACCCAAACGGCAAGTGCCACAAATAAGTTGCACTATCATTATTAACTTTGCATCTTTTGGCATCAATATTATGAATATGTATATCACTATGATCGAGATCCAACAAACTATTTTCATTGGGTGTATGACCATTGAATGTTTTATTCATGTAAACAGAACAACAATTATTCTCTGATTTTAAATGAATAACCGTTTTGCAATAAACATGATCAAATCATATTCATGCTCAGCATAAGCGCCAAATAACATTTATTTAGGTTTAACACTAATCCCAAAAGTATAGGGAGTGTGCGATGATGATCATATCAATCTTGGAACTACTTCCAACACTCATCGTCACTTCCCCTTCAACTAGTCTCTGTTTATTTTGTAACTCCTGTTTCGAGTTACTAATTTTAGCAACCGAACAAGTATCAAATACTCAGGGGCTATTATAAACACTAGTAAGGCACACATCAATAATCTGTATATCAATACCCTTGTTCACTTTGCCATCCTTCTTATCCACCAAATATTCAGGGCATTTCCGCTTCGAAGACCATTTCCTTTGCGATGTAAACACTCGGTTTAGGCTATGGTCCAGCTTTGGGCTTCTTCGCAGGAGTGACAACTTGCTTGTATTTCCACTTGAAGTTCCCTTTCTTTCCCTTTGCCCTTCTCTTGAAACTAGTGGTCTTGTCAATCATCAACACTTGATGCTCTTTCTTGATTTCTACCTTCGTCGATTTCAACATCACGAAGGGCTCAGGAATCGTTTTCGTCATCCCTTGCATACTATAGTTCATCACGAAGTTCTAGTAACTTAGTTATGGTGACTAGAAATTCATCAATCACTATCTTATCCGGAAGATTAACTCCCACTTGATTCAAGCGATTGAAGTACCCGACGATCGAGCACATGCTCACTAGTTGAGTGATTCTCCTCCATCTTTTAGCTATAGAACTTGTTGGAGACTTCATATCTCTCAACTCGGTATTTGCTGAAATATTAACTTCAACTCTGGAACATCTCATATGGTCCATGACGTTCAAAACGTCTTTGAAGTCCCGATTCTAAGCCGTTAAGCATGGTGCACTAAACTATCAAGTAGTCATCATTTTGAGCTAGCCAGACGTTCATAACGTCGCATCTTCTCCCCGCAATAGGTCATCACCTAGCGGTGCATTAAGGACATAATTCTTCGTGCAGCAATGAGGATAGACCTCAGATCACGGATCGAATCCGCATCATTGCTACTAATATTTTTCAACACAATTTTCTCTAGGAACATATCAAAATAAACATATGAAAGCAATAACGCAAGCTATTGATCTACAACATAATTTGCAAAATACTACGGGACTAAGTTCATGATAAATTTAAGTTCAATTAATCATATTACTTAAGAACTCCCACTTAGATGTACATCTCTCTAGTCATCTAAGTGATCACGTGATCCAAATCAACTAAACATAATCGATCATCACGTGAGATGGAGTAGTTTTCAATGGTGAACATTACTATGTTGATCATATCTACTATATGATTCACGCTCGACCTTTCGGTCTCCGTGTTCCGAGGCCATATCTGCATATGCTAGGCTCGTCAAGTTTAACCTGAAGTATTCCGCATGTGCAAACCTGGCTGGCACCCGTTGAAGTGGACGTAGAGCTTATCACACCCGATCATCACGTGGTGTCTGGGCACGACGAACTTTGGCAACGGTACATACTCAGGGAGAACACTTCTTGATAATTAGTGAGAGATCATCTTAAAATGCTATCGTCAATCAAAGCAAGAATAAGATGTATAATAGATAAACATCATATGCAATCAAAATATGTGACATGATATGGCCATGATCATCTTGCGCCTTTGATCTCCATCTCCAAAGTACTGTCATGATCTCTATCGTCACTGGCACGACACCATTATCTTCATCATCTTGATCTATATCAATGTGTCATCACATGGTTGTCTCACCAACTATTGCTCTTGCAACTCTTGCTATCGTATAGCGATAAAGTAAAGCAATTATTTGGCACTTGCATCTTATGCAACAAAGAGACATCCATAGGGCTTCGCGATTGCCGATAACTTCAACAAAACATGATCATCTCATACAACAACTTATATCTTATCACATCTTGACCATATCACATCACAACATGCCCTGCAAAAACATGTTAGACGTCCTCTACTTTGTTGTTGCAAATTTTACGTGGCTGCTACGGGCTGAGCAAGAACTGTTCTTACCTACGCATCAAAACCACAACGATAGTTCGTCAAGTTAGTGCTGTTTTAACCTTCGCAAGGACCGGGCATAGCCACACTTGGTTCAACTAAAGTTGGAGAAACTGACACCCGCCAGCCAACTGTGTGCAAAGCACGTCGGTAGAACCAGTCTCGCATAAGCGTCTGGCGTAATGTCGGTCCGGCCGCTTCATCCAACAATACCGCCAACCAAAGTATGACACGCCGGTAAGCGATGACTTGTATCGCCCACAACTCACTTGTGTTCTACTCGTGCATATAACATCAACACATAAAACCTAGGCTCGGATGCCACTGTTGGGGAACGTAGTAATTTCAAAAAAATTCCTACGCACACGCAAGATCATGGTGATGGCATAGCAACAAGAGGGGAGAGTATTGTCCACGTACCCTCGTAGACCATAAGCGGAAGCGTTATGACAACGTGGTTGATGTAGTCGTACGTCTTCACGATCCGACCGATCCAAGTACCGAACGTACGACACCTCCGAGTTCAGCACACGTTTAGCTCGATGACGATCCCCGGGCTCCGATCCAGCAAAGCTTCGGGGATGAGTTCCGTCATCACAACGGCGTGGTGACAATGATGATGCTCTACCGGCGCAGGGCTTCGCCTAAACTCCGCGACGATATGACCGAGGTGGAATATGGTGGAGGGGGGCACCGCACACGGCTAAGGAACGATCCGTAGATCAACTTGTGTGTCATGGGGTGCCCCCTGCCCCTGTATATAAAGGAGCAAGGGGGGAGGGAGGCCGGCCCTAGGAGGGGTGCGCCAAGTGTGGAGTCCTACTAGGACTCCCTAGTAGGATTCCACCTCCCTTGTTGGAGTAAGAGAAGGGGAAAGAGGGGGAGAGGAGGAAGGAAAGGGGGGCTGCGCCCCTTGTCCAATTCGGACTAGAGGGGGGGCGCAGGCCTCCTTCCTTTTGGCCTCTCTCCTCTATTCCCGTATGGCCCAATAAGGCCCATATACTCCCCGGCGAATTCCCGTAACTCTCCGGTACTCCGAAAAATACCCGAATCACTCGGAACCTTTCCGAACTCCGAATATAGTCGTCCAATATATCGATCTTTACGTCTCGACCATTTAGAGACTCCTCGTCATGTCCCCGATCTCATCCGGGACTTAGAACTCCTTCGGTACATCAAAACTCATAAACTCATAATATAACTGTCATCGAAACCTTAAGCGTGCGGACCCTACGGGTTCGAGAACTATGTAGACATGACCTAGAACTATTCTCGGTCAATAACCAATAGCGGAACCTGGATGCTCATATTGGCTCCTACATATTCTACGAAGATCTTTATCGGTCAAACCGCATAACAACATACTTTGTTCCCTTTGTCATCGGTATGTTACTTGCCCGAGATTCGATCGTCGGTATATCAATACCTAGTTCAATCTCGTTACTGGCAAGTCTCTTTACTCGTTCCGTAATACATCATCCCGCAACTAACTCATTAGTTACAATGCTTGCAAGGCTTAAGTGATGTGCATTACCGAGAGGGCCCAGAGATACCTCCCGACAATCGAGTGACAAAACCTAATCTCAAAATCGCCAACCCAACATGTACCTTTGGAGACACCTGTAGTACTCCTTTATAATCACCCGATTCGTTGTGACGTTTGGTAGTACCCAAAGTGTTCCTCCGTAAATGGGAGTTGCATAATCTCATAGTTACAGGAACATGTATAAGTCATGAAGAAAGCAATAGCA
Organism: Aegilops speltoides; assembly: GCA_021437245.1. NCBI lineage: Eukaryota > Viridiplantae > Streptophyta > Magnoliopsida > Poales > Poaceae > Aegilops > Aegilops speltoides. Next base: position 323,175,190 of record CM038144.1, on the reverse strand, counting down.
ACATACTAAACGATCAAGTGCTAGGCTAACGGAATGGGTCATGTCAATCACATCATTCTCCTAATGATGTGATCCCGTTAATCAAATGACAACTCTTTTGTCCATGGTTAGGAAACATAACCATCTTTGATTCAACGAGCTAGTCAAGTAGAGGCATACTAGTGACACTATGTTTGTCTATGTATTCACACATGTATTATGTTTCCGGTTAATACAATTCTAGCATGAATAATAAACATTTATCATGAAATAAGGAAATAAATAATAACTTTATTATTGCCTCTAGGGCATATTTCCTTCACTTATAGCTCTAGTGCATCCGTTGCATGGCAATCCCTACTCACTCACATTGATATCTATTGATGGGCATCTCCATAGCCCGTTGATACGCCTAGTTGATGTGAGACTTTCTCCCTTTTTGTCTTCTCCACATAACCTCCACCATCATATTCTATTCCACCTATAGTGCTATATCCATGGCTCACGCTCGTGTATTGCGTGAAAGTTGAAAAAGTTTGAGATTATTAAAGTATGAAACAATTGCTTGGCTTGTCATCGGGGTTGTGCATGATTAAATACTTTGTGTGATGAAGATAGAGCAACAGCCAGACTATATGATTTTGTAGGGATAACTTTCTTTGGCCATGTTGTTTTGAAAAGACATGATTGCTTTATTGGTACGCTCGAAGTATTATTGTTTTTACGTCAAATGATAGACTATTGCTTTGGATCACTCGTGTCTTAATATTCATGCCATGATTAGACTTATGATCAAGATTATGCTAGGTATCATTCCACATCGAAAATTATCTATTTTATCATTTACCTACTCGAGGACGAGCAGGAATTAAGCTTGGGGATGCTGATACGTCTCCGTCGTATCTATAATTTTTTATTGTTCCATGCCAATATTCTACAACTTTCATATACTTTTGGCAACTTTTATACTATTTTTGGGACTAACATATTGATCCAGTGCCCAGTGCCGGTTCCTGTCTGTTGCATGTTTTTTGTTTCGCAGAAACCCAATATCAAACGGAGTCCAAACGGGAACAAAACGGACGGAGATTTTTTTGGAATATTTATGATTTTTGGGAAGTAAAATCAACGCGAAACGGTGTCCGGGGTGGCCACGAGACAGGGGGGCATGCCCTCCCCCCTGGGCGGGGCCTGGGCTCTCGTGGACCACCCGTAAGGCGGTTGGCGCTCTTCTTTTGGCGCAAGCAAGCTAATTTTATGAGAAAGATGTGGGCGAAAGATTCACTCCAATCGGAATTACGGATCTCCAAATATAAAGGAAACGGTGAAGGGGTAGAATCTGGGAACGCAGAAACAGAGAGATAGATCCAATCTCGGAGGGGCTCTCGCCCCTCCCAAGCCATGGGAACCAAGGACCATAGGGGAAACCCTTCTCCCATCTACGGAGGAGGTCAAGGAAGAATAAGAAGAAGGGGGTCCCTCTCCCCCTTGCTTCCGATGGCGCCGGAGCGCTGACGGGGGCCATCATCATCACCGTGATCTTCACCAACAACTTCACCGCCTTCATCTACAACTCTTCCTCCCTCTATGCAGCGGTGTAACCTCTCTCTTACCCGATGTAATCTCTACTTAAACATGGTGCTCAACGCTATATATTATTCCCCAATGATGTATGGCTATCTTATGATGTTTGAGTAGATCCATTTTGTCCTATGGGTTAATTGATGATCGTGATTGGTTTGAGTTGCATGTTTTATTATTGGTGCTGTGCTATGGTGCTCTCTGTGTCGCGCAAGCGTGAGGGATTCCTGCTGTAAGGTTTGCAATATGTTTATGATTTGCTTATGGTGGGTTGCGTGAGTGACTGAAACACAAACCCGAGTAAGTAGGTTGTTTGCGTATGGGATAAAAGGGGACTTGATACTTTAATGCTATGGTTGGGTTTTACCTTAATGAATCTTTAGTAGTTGCGGATGCTTGCTAGAGTTCCAATCATAAGTGCATATGATCCAAGTAGAGAAAGTATGTTAGCTTATGCCTCTCCCCCAAATAGAATTGCAACAGTGATTACCGGTATAGTTATCGATTGCCTTGGACAAATAACTTTCTTGTAACAAAAAGCTCTCTACTAATACTTACTTTAGTTGTGTCTTTATCTAAACAGCCCCTACTTTTTACTTACGTGCTCTTTATTGTCTTGCAAACCTAGCCTATCACACCTACAAAGTATTTCTAGTTTCATACTTGTTCTAGGTAAAGTGAACATCAAGCGTGCGTAGAGTTGTATCGGTGGTCGATAGAACTGGAGGGAATATTTATTCTACCTTTAGCTCCTCGTTGGGTTCGACACTCTTACTTATCAAAAACTGTTGCGATCCCGTATACTTGCGGGTTATCACTCAACTTCACACCTTGTAACACAAGCAAGAACCCATTCTTTGCTTGATCCATTTTGAACTTCTTCAAAACTTTATCAAGGTATGTGCTTTGTGAAAGTCCAATTAAGCGTCTTGATCTATCTCTATATCTAATGCCCAATATATAAGCAGCTTCACCAAGGTCATTCATTAAAAACTCTTGTTCAAGTATCCTTTTATGCTGTCCAGAAATTCTATATCGTTTCCAATCAATAATATGTCATCCACATATAATATTAGAGATGCTACAGAGCTCCGACTCACTTTCTTGTAAATACGGGCTTCTTTGTAGCGACCAGACCTCAAACAATTTGATCTCTGTGCATCAGTGTCATCCCTGGATCGGTAATGCTGACACGCACAATACTCGAGGATTTATAACAGAGTAGCAATCACACACTTATTACATCGAATGTCTCAAAAGAGAACTTATTACAATACTATGGCTTGAGTCCATCTAATACGATAACAACGGAAGGCTTGGAAGATAAAGTGAGTCCATCAACTCCAAGGGCATCACTGAGTGAAAGACAACAACCTATGGCACCTTACTGTCGTCTGAAAAGTCTGCAACATGAACGTTGCAGCCCGAAATGGGTCAGCACATGCAATATGCTGGCAATGTAACACATAGAGTGACGAACAGAATAAAAGCTATCACTACATGCATATATGGCTGAAGGAAAGCTCTATGGTTACAGGTTTGCATAAAGCCAATTTTCCCCTACAACAAAGGAATAAATTTTATTTAACTATCATGGTGGTTGTTAAACATTGAGAAGGTTCCTCCAACTCAATCCCAATTAAGCATCATCATTAAACCCAATCAAATTATATTTAGAGTGATGAGATCAACATGATAATCCAAGAACCATGATTAGTTTATACACTCTGCAGAGGTTTGCGCACTTTTCCCCACAAGACTCGAATGCATCCATGCTCGGAGATTCGAGACACAGTCTTTCTGAAGCATTAACTCTCTACTCTAGATAGACAGTACCACCTACAACCCACTACATCTGCTAGTCTACCTCTTCAAGAGCTTCACGCAACTTACTCAACTATGCTAGAGCCCATATTGGCTTGTGGCTACACACGGAAGTTTCTAGCATGAATAATCTTATGATCCCTTTGAGCCTGGGTAGAGGACCGTAGGATGATCACACGGGTACTCCGAGATATCCTAGGACAACACTGGATTCTCCAGGTGCCCTGACAACCACTGGGTACTCCAAGGTGCCTCAAGCAATCCACCCAGATGTGTATTTAAGTAGCCACATTAAGTTAACCATTAATTAACAATGCTCACATCTGTCATGGATACACTCACCCAAACCACGTCTACGAGCATAGCATGGCAATATAAGCATAACATATAAGTAACACCCAAAGGTTTGATAATAAACAGGGCAATAGGTTTACCTCATCATCTACTTCCCAAAACCCACATGTTAATTCCTAAACGTGCAATTGTTTGAGGGTTGATCTAATGCAATAAAACTGGGTAGTAAAGAGGTATGATCAAAGTGTTACTTGCCTTGTTGATGATCCGCGAAACCTAGAGACTCGTAGTAGCACGCTTCGCACTCCGGGGACTCTATCGCAAAAAAACAAACATACAATAAGCACTCAACTAGAAGCACTGGTAAAACTCAAATAAGAGATATAACCAGAAAGTTCAACTTAAGAACTCCGGTTTGCAAAAAGAATCAAATCAAATGAAGCAATGAAACTCAAATTGCGAAAGAAACAAGATCCATTTACTAATCTGGACTTAAGTCAAATTTTACAGTACTAAAATCTTGTTCAAGTTGATTAAACAGAAAGAGGGCTTCGAGACGAAGATCTAGGCGCTTGAATCGCCTGATTCCGATAAATGAGCGTAAAGATAAACTAAAACGAAAATCAGGGCAGAAATCGCGATCGAAAATAATCGCGGAAAAACCCTGGAAAAAGAAAAACTGACTAATAGGCTAACGAACGAACATTCGCTGTCTACGGCTAACGGGTGAACACCGTTCGTTAAAATGAACGTACAGACGAATGTCCGCTATTTAACTAAATTGGAAAAAAATAAAACCAATCTAATAAAAATGAAACTAGGGTTTTCTAAAAAAAACGAACGGTTTTCTCACGAAAACCGGCGGCAGCGGCGACTACCTCGTCGGCGGAGGGGTCGGTGGCGGCGGCGACGAGCGGCTCGTGGCGGGCTCCGGCGAGACGGGCGGCGGTGGCGGCGGCGTCTTGGCGGCGAGGTGAGGCGGCGGCGTCTCGCGACAGCAAGGCGGTGGTGGCGGATCGAGGCGGGCGGGCGGGCGGGCCTCGGCGACTTATAAGGCCGGCCGGGTCGGAGTCCTAGTCGGGCATGGCCCGACAAGGTTGGTTCATTTTTTTTAAATATTCCAGCGCACAGAAAAACGAAGAAAAGAAATACTAAACGGACTCCAAAAATCCTGAAATAATTTTTTTCCGTCCTCTAAAAGTATAGCGGACAAAGTGAACATTTATTTGGGCCTCTAATGCAATTTTGAAAAACGCATTTTTTTCTCTAATTCAAATAAAATAGCAATAAAACTCTGAATAAAAAATTTTATTTGATTTTAATATTTTCCCTTCAATATTTCTTTATTTTGGGGAAGTCATTTTATCCCCTCTCTTTTATTTTCATATTGGAAATATTCGAAGAGAAAAATGATTAAAACCAAACGATCCTCTTTTCAAAATTTGAGAAAACTCAAATATGAAAATAACGAAATCCCCAACTCTCTCTGTGGGTCCTTGAGTTGCGTAGAATTTCTAGGATCAACCAAAAATGCAATAAAACTATGATATGCAATGATGAACTAATGGATAACATTCCAAATTGAAATTTTGGGATGTTACAAACCTACCCCCCTTAAGATGAATCTCGCCCTCGAGATTCAGGTTGGCTAGAAAATAGGTGAGGGTGGTCCTTCCGTAGGTCTTCCTCTCGTTCCCAGGTGGCTTCATCCTCGATATGGTGGCTCCACTGAACTTTGCAGAACTTGATAACCTTGCTGCGTGTGACTCAACTAGAAAACTCGAGAATCTTGACTGGTTTCTCCTCGTAGGTCAAATCACTATCCAGCTGAATCGCTTCCAATGGCACTGTATCTCTCAGAGGGATATCGGCCATCTCTGTGTGGCACTTCTTCAACTGGGAAACATGGAGCACATCATGAACTCCTGGCAATCCTTCGGGCAACTCCAACTTGTAAGCAACTTCTCCCATACGTTCCAAAACTTTGTATGGTCCCACAAAACGTGGTGCTAACTTTCCCTTAACTCCAAACGTTTAACTCCTTGAAGCGGGGACACACAAAGATACACTCTGTCTCCGACTTTGTAAACTGTCTCCTTGTGTTTCGAATCCAAATAGCTCTACTGCCTAGACTGGGCTACCTTGAGTCTATCACGAATCAGCTTAACCTTCTCTTCAGACTCTTTAATCAAATCTGGTCCAAACAACTGACGATCTCCAACTTCATCCCACAACAACAGTGTCCTGCACCTCCTTCCATGCAAGGCTTCGAAAGGGGCCATATTCAAACTGGCTTGATAACTGTTGTTGTAAGAGAACTCTGCATATGGCAAATTTTCGTCCCACTAGATCCATAATCTAGCGCACAAGCTCTCAACATGTCCTCCAGAATCTAATTGACTCTCTCGGTCTGTCCATCTGTCTGTGGATGAAAGGCTGTACTGAATTCTAGCCTGGTACCCAAAGTTTCATGCAACTGATTCCAGAACTTTGAGGTAAACTGGGTTCCTCTATCTGATACAATGGTCCTCGGAACTCCATGCAGACATACGATCCTGGTCATGTATATCTTTGCCAACTTAGCACTGGTATAAGTGGTCTTCACTGGGATGAAATGAGCTAGCTTTGTCAACCGATCGACTACAACCCATATCGAGTCATAGGCTGAACGAGTCCTGGGCAATCCCGTGATAAAATCCATGCCTAGCTTATCCCACTTCCATTTGGGTATCGGCAATGGCTGTAGCAATCCTGCTGGCTTGATGCTCTGCCTTCACTCTCTGACATACATCGCAAACTGCTACATACTCCGCAATATCCTTATTCATTCCGGTCCACCAGAAACTGTCCTTCAAATCAAGATACATCTTGGTATTTCCTGGGTGAATCTAATACGGCGAATCATGGGCCTTCTGCAGAATCAACTTCCTGATCTCCGGGTCATTAGGCACATATATGCGATCCTCAAACCATAAGGTATCGTGCTCATCCTCACAAAATCCTTTAGCCTTTCTTTTGCTCATCCTTTCCTTTATCTCGGCAATCTCCTTGTCCGTCTTTGAGCTTCTCTGATTTTATCCATCAAAGTAGACTGGATTTCCAATGCTGCTACATAACCTCTCGGAACTATTTCCAAACATAGTTTGTGAAGATCCTCTACTAACTACTTGGGCAATTCTCCTGTCATGAGTGTGTTGACATGACTTTTGCGGCTCAACGCATTGGCTACTACGTTAGCCTTTCCGGGATGATAATGCAACCTCATATCATAATCCTTGATGAGCTCCAACCATCTCCTCTGCCTGAGATTCAACTCCTTCTGCGTGAAGATATACTTCAAACTCTTGTGATCCGTGTACACCTCATAGTGGTTTCCGATAAGAAAATGTCTCCATGTCTTCAACGCATGCACTATGGCTGTTAACTCCAAATCGTGCATAGCATAATTCAACTCATGGGGTTTAAGCTGTCGTGAGGCATATGAAACAACTCTCCCCTCCTGCATAAGCACTACTCCAAGTCCTCGACGAGAAGCGTCGCAATACACTTGATAATCCTTGCGTTGATCTGGAAGAATCAACACTGGAGCTGTAACCAAACGTTTATTCAATTCCTGAAAACTGGCCTCACATTCCTCAGTCCATTTGAACTTGGTGTCCTTCTTCAACAACTCCGTCATGGGCTTTGCAATATTCGAGAAATTCTCAATGAACCTCCTGCAGTATCTTGTTGAACCTCCTGTAGTATCCTGCGAGTCCAAGAAAACTCCGGATCTCTCCAACTAACGTGGGTGCTTCCCAATTTGTCACAGTGACAACCTTGGTGGGGTCTACTGCTATTTCTTCTCCGGATATAACATGTCCGAGGAATCCAACTTCCTTCAACCAAAACTCACACCTGCTGAACTTGGCATATAACTAATGTTCTCTGAGCTTCCCAAGTACCAAACGCAAATGCTCCTTATGCTCCTCTTCATTCTTCGAGTAGACCAAAATGTCATCAATGAACACCACGACGAACTTATCCAAAAACTCCATAAACACCTTGTTCATCATGTTCATGAAATAGGCAGGCGCGTTAGTCAGACCAAATGACATAACAGTATACTCATATAACCCGTACCTTGTGGTAAAATCTGTCTTAGGTATATCCTGCTCTCGAATCTTCAGCTGGTGGTATCCTGATCGCAGATCGATCTTGGAAAATACTTTAGCTCCTTGCAACTGATCAAACAAATCATTGATCATTGATAGTGGGTACTTGTTCTTGATCGTCACTTCATTCAATCCACGATAATCAACAACCATCCTCAACGATCCATCCTTCTTCTCCACTAGAAGCACTGGTGATCCCCATGGTGACGAACTTGGGCGAATATAGCCTTTATCCAGTAACTCCTTAATCTGCTTCTTAATTCCCTCCAAATCCTTTGCGGGCATCCTGTACGGTCTCTTAGATACTGGCCCTGTGCCTGACAAGAGCTCAATCAAAAACTCAATGTCTCTATCCGATGGCATGCTTGACAACTCTTCTGGAAATACATCAGGGAAATCCTTCACCACTGGTACTTCCTCCTGTACAACTCCTGATAAGGAATTCACTTGAGTCCTTTTCGGCACATGCCGGGATACATACTTGATCCTTCTTCCTTCCGGGGTGGCGAGCAAAATTGACTTACTGGCGCAGTCAATGTTCCCTACATACTTCGATAACCAATCCATGCCTAATATCACATCCAGTCCTTGTGACTCCAATACTATTAGGTCTGAGGGGAACACGTAGTTACCAATCCTTAATGGTAACCGATCACACCATAGGCTAGCCATATACTCTGCTCCTGGCGAGGTTACTAACATGGGTGACCTAAGGGCTTGGTTTGGCAAGTTAAACTTATCCACAAATCCCCTTGATATGTATGGATGCGGTGCACTAGTATCAAGAAGAACGATTGCAGTAAATGACTTAACCAAAAACTTACCTATTACTGCATCGGGTTGCGCTTCAACCTCCTCCACACTAACGTGGTTCACTTGTCCCCTATTGAAAGGGTTGGGCTTCTTTCCAGAGCTGCCATTGCCATTTCCATTCTTTGCTTCAGAACACTCCATGGCGTAGTGTCCATTTTTCCCGCACTTGAAACAAGTAATGTGACTTAGATCCTTCTTGGCGGGCGTTGCTGGGTTGGAACGGTTCTGACCATTACTTCCTCCATTCCCATTCCCATTCTTGGGGCCACTATGGTTATGCAAACTTCCTCCATTGGAATTGTGACCTCCATGGTTATGGTGAAGGTGTCCTCCTGAGTTCGGGGTAAAATGGGGCATCAGAATCAGAATAGAATGAGATCTGGAGGGAAAACACTACCCATATGCACATGAGACAAACACAAACATATCACTACAATCAATTCAAACAAGGGCATACATCAATCTAACTATCGTTACAAAAGTGCTCGAACTATACTATATACATGGGGGAATACTACTACTGATATGGTGGTCGACTAGAAAACTTGATTGGTGGAAGACTCCATGATATTTGCTCCAGCTTCATCGACATAGTCATCATCGCTATCATCGGGGTCCGAATCGGTGTCGTCGATGACGATGTAGTTCTCCGGGCAAGTGAAATCATCGTCTTCTCCTCCTGGCGCGGGGTCTCCCATGAATACTCCTAGCTTCCTCGTCAAATCGTCATTCTTCTCCACGAGTATCATCATTTCCTCCTCATATCCATCGCGTGTAGACTTGAGTTCTTCCTCTAGCTCCGTGATCCTGGTCATTGCCTTCTTTAGATCTATCATGCTTGCGCACATCTGGTTCTCCTGGCGACGAATGTGCTGGTTTAACTCCTGGATGAAAGCTGCAATAGACCTGTCCCTCCTAGTGCTGATCATCTCCCATTGCTCATCTCAGCGCCCACAAATCTGGTAGATAGTATCCTTGAGGTCCTTGTGGTAAACTTCTCCAATACGTCCCATGGTGATGTGGGCTGCCATGCTCTTTCCTAGACTCCAGGTTGGTGCATCAAAGGAAAACTCTATGGGCTCAGTGACTGGCATGAACGTCCTTCCTGGAACTTGAATCGAATCATCCAACGCTCCTCTTATGGTAAAGTGGCGATGTAGGTCCCGGTGAAGCTTGGTATTTCGATGTTCAGGTATCTAGTGACTTCCTTCAAGTGTCGTCCAAAAGGTGTATCTTCATCCGGTTGTGTGAACTTGTTCCTTGCATCCGCCATCCTATAGAGTAGAAAAGGGAGATGAGTCAGAAATGAGAAGAGAGTAATGATCTAGGGCTTTAGCTTAGTGGTCGTGTCCTACAGTCAGCATGTGCTCTGATACCATCTTGTAGCGACCAGACCTCAAATAGTCGGATCTCTGTGCATCAGTGTCATCCCTGGATCGGCAATGCTGACATGCACAGTACTCGAGGATTTATAACAGAGTAGCAATCACACACTTATTACATCAAATGTCTCAAAAGAGAACTTATTACAATAATATGGCTTAAGGCCATCTAAATACGATAACAGCGGAAGGCTTGGAAGATAAAGTGAGTCCATCAACTCCAACATCATCAACGAGTGAAAGACAATGACCTATGGCACCTTACTGTAAATGCGAAAAGTCTCGCAACATGAGCGTTGCAGCCGAAACAGTCGACACATGGAATATCTTTGCAATGTAACACATAGAGTAATGAACAGAATAAATGCTATCACTACATGCATATATGGCTGGTGGAAAGCTCTATGGTTATAGTTTTGCATAAAGCCAATTTTTCCCTACAACAAAGGAATAAATTTTATTTAACTATCATGGTGGTTGTTAAACATTGAGAAGGTTCCTCCAACTCAATCCCAATTAAGCATCATCATTAAACACAATCAAATTATATTTAGAGTGATGAGATCAACATGATAATCCAAGAACCAGATACTCAAGATGTCCATAAACGGGGACACGGCTAACCATGATTAGTTTATACACTCTGCAGAGGTTTGCACACTTTCCCCACAAGACTCGAATGCATCCATGGTCGGAGATTCGAGACACAGTCTTTCTGAAGCATTAACTCTCTACTCTGGATAGACAGTACCACCTACAACCCACTACATCTGCTAGTCTACCTCTTCAAGAGCTTCACGTAACTTACTCAACTATGCTAGAGCCCATATTGGCTTGTGGCTGCACACAGAAGTTTCTAGCATGAATAATCTTATGATCCCTTTGAGCCTGGGTGGCGGACCGTAGGATAATCACACGGGTACTCCGGGGTATCCTAGGACAATACCGGATTCTCCAGGTGCCCTGACAACCACTGGGTACTCCAGGGTGCCTCAAGCAATCCACCCAGATGTGTATTTAAGTAGCCACATTAAGTTAACCATTAATTAACAATGCTCACATCTGTCATGGATACACTCACCCAAACCACGTCTACGAGCATAGCATGGCAATATAAGCATAACATATAAGTAACACCCAAAGGTTTGATAATAAACAAGGCAATAGGTTCTACCTCATCATCTACTTCCCAAAACCCACATGTTAACAGATCCTAAACATGGAGGTTTGATCCAATGCAATAAAACTGGGTAGTAAAGAGGTATGATCAAAGTGTTACTTGCCTTGCTGATGATCCGCGAAACCTAGAGACTCATAGTAGCACGCTTCACACTCCGGGTACTCTATCGCAAACAAACAAACCTACAATAAGCACTCAACTAGAAGCATGGGTAAAACTCAAATAAGAGATCTAACCAGAAAGTTCAACTTAAGAACTCCGATTTGCAAAAAGAATCAAATACAACGAAGCAACGAAACTCAAACTGCAAAAGAAACAAGATCCGTTTACTAATCCGGACTTAAGTCAAATTTTACTGTACTAAAATCTTGTTCAAGTTGATTAAATAGAAAGAGGGCTTTGAGACGAAGATCTAGGCGCTTGAATCGCCTGATTCCGATAAATGAACGTAAAGATAAACTAAAACGAAAATCAGGGCAGAAATCACGATCGAAAATAATCGCGGAAAAACCTAGAAAAGAAAAAGCGGCGAGCAGGCTAGCGAGCGAGCGTTAACGCTCATGCTGACTAACAGTGAACACCGTTCGTTAAAATGAGCGTATGAATGACGTCCACTATTTAACTAAACCGGAAAAAATAAAACCGATCTAATAACAATGAAACTAGGGTTTTCTAAAAAAGCGAGCGGTTGTCTCGCGAAAACCGGCGGCGGCGACTACCTCGTCGTGGCGGCGGGTCGATAATGGCGGCGGCAGCGCTCCGCGGCGGTGGCGGTGGTGGTGGTGAGGCAATTGGCGGCGGCGAGGCGAGGCAAGGCGGCGGCAGCAATGGTAATGTGGCGGCGGCGGCGGATCGGCCGAGCGCTGGCGCTAGGGTTGGGTTCAAGGCGGAGGGCTCTCGGCTTATAAGGTCAAGTAGGGTCGGAGTCCTAGTCGGACTCCAAAATACTAAATAGACTCCAAAATCCTGAAATAATTTTTTTCCGTCCTCTAAAAATATAGCGGACAAAGTGAACATTTATTTGGGCCTCTAACGCAATTTTGAAAAACGCATTTTTTCTCTAATTCAAATGAAATAGCAATAAAACTCCGAATAAAAAATCTTATTTGATTTTAATATTTTCCCTTCAATATTTTTTTTATTTTTGGGAAGTCATTTTATCCCCTCTCTTTTATTTTCATATTGGAAATATTCGAAGAGAAAATAATTAAAACCAAACGATCGTCTTTTCAAAATTTGAGAAAACTCAAATATGAAAATAACAAAATTCCTAACTCTTTTCGTGGGTCCTTGAGTTGCGTATTTCTAGGATCAACCCCAAATGCAATAAAACTGTAATATGCAATGATGATCTAATGTATACCATTCCAAATTGGAAATTTGGGATGTTATATTCTCCAAAAGTCTGTATAAAACCATATGCTTTGATCACACTATCAAAACGTTTATTCCAACTCCGAGAGGCTTGCACCAGTCCATAAATGGATCGCTAGAGCTTGCACACTTTGTTAGCATCCTTGGGATTGATAAAACCTTCGGGTTGCATCATATACAACTCTTCTTCCAGAAATCCATTAAGGAATGCAGTCTTTACATCCATTTGCCAAATTTTATAATCATAAAATGCAGCAATTGCTAACATGATTCGGACACACTTAAGCATCGCTACGGGTGAGAAGGTCTCATCGTAGTCAACTCCTTGACTTGTCGAAAACCTTTCGCAACAAGTCGAGCTTTGTAGACTGCTACATCTTGAGCTTGCGTTGGTTTTCCTCGAAGAGGAGAGGGTGATGCAGCAATAGTAGCGTAAGTATTTCCCTCAATTTTTGAGAACCAAGGTATCAATACAGTAGGAGGCTCCTCAAAAGTCCCACGTACTTTCACAAACAAACAAAGAACTCGCAACCAACGCAATAAAGGGGTTGTCAATCCCTTCACGGCCACTTGCGAAAGTGAGATCTAATAGAGATAATAAAATAAGATAAATATATTTTTGGTATTTTATAATATAGATGCAAAAAGTAAAGATGCAAATAAAAGTAGATTGGAAGCAAATATGAGAAGAGATAGAGACGGGGGCCATAGGTTTCACTAGTGGCTTCTCTCAAGATAGCATAAGTATTACGGTGGGTGAAAAAATTACTATCGAGCAATTGATAGAAAAGCGAATAATTATGAGATTATCTAGGCATGATCATGTATATAGGCATCACGTACGCAACAAGTACACCGACTCCTGCGTGCATCTACTACTATTACTCCACACATCGACCGACTCCAGCCTGCATCTAGAGTATTAAGTTCATAAGAACAGAGTAACACATTAAGCAAGATGACATGATGTAGAGGGATAAACTCAAGCAATATGATATAAACCCCATCTTGTTATCCTCGATGGCAAGAATACAATCGTGCCTTGCAACCCTTTACATCCTTTGGGTAAGGACACCGCAAGATTGAACCCAAAGCTAAGCACTTCTCCCATGGCAAGAAAGATCAATCTAGTAGGCCAAACCAAACTGATAATTCAAAGAGACTTGCAAAGATAACTCGATCACACATAAAAGAATTCAGAGAAGATTCAAATATTATTCATAGATAAACTTGATCATAAACCCACAATTCATCGGATCTCGACAAACACACCGCAAAAAGAGTTTACATCAAATAGATCTCCACAAGAGAGGGGGAGAACATTGTATTGAGATCCAAAAAGAGAGAAGAAGCCATCTAGCTAATAACTATGGACCCGTAGGTCTGTGGTAAACTACTCACAACTCATCATAGGGGCAAGGATGTTGATGTAGAAGCCCTCCATGGTCGATTCTCCCTCCGGCAGAGTGTCGGCGAAGGCTCCAAGATGAGATCTCATGAGATCTGAGAAGGTTCTGGTGGTGGAAATTGTGTTTAAATGCCTTTGGATGTTTTTGGGGTACGTAGGCTTATATAGGAGGAAGAAGTACGTCGGTGGATGCCCGAGGGGCCCACGAGATAGGGGGTGCATCCTATAGGGGGCGCCCTCCTATCTCATGGGATCCTCGGCTGCTTCTTGACTTGCACTCCAAGTCCTCTGGATCACGTTCGTTCCAAAAATCACGCTCCTGAAGGTTTCATTCCGTTTGGACTCCATTTGATATTCCTTTTCTTCGAAATACAGAAATAGGCAAAAAAACAACAATATGGGCTGGGCCTCCGGTTAGTAGGTTAGTCCCAAAAATGATATAAATGTGTAAAATAAAGCCCATAAACATCCAAAAGGGGTAATATAATAGCATGGAACAATCAAAAATTATAGATACGTTGGAGACGTATCAAGCATCTAAGCTTAATTCCTGCTCGTCCTCGGTAGGTAAATGATAAAAAGAGAATTTTTGATGTGGAATGCTACCTAGCATAATTCTCAATGTAATTTTCTTTATTGTGGCATGAATGTTCAGATCCAAATGATTCAAAATAAAAGTTTATATTGATAATAGTAACACTTCAAGCATACAATCAAAATAATCATGTCTTGTCAAAATAACATGGCAAAAGAAAGTTCATCCCTACAAAATCATATAGTTAGGCTATGCTTCATTTTCATCCCACAAAGATGTTCCCAACTTCTATACCCCCGATGACAAGCCAAGCAATTGTTTCATACTTAAATAATCTCAAACTTTTTCAACCTTCACGTAATACATGAGCGTGAGCCATGGATATAGCACTATGGGTGGAATAGAATATGATGATGGGGATTGTGTGGAGAAGACAAAAAAAGAGAAAGTCTCAGATTGACGAGGATAATCAACGGGCTATGGAGATGCCCATCAATTGATGTCAACATGAGAAGTAGGGATTGCCATGCAACAGATGCACTAGAGCTATAAATGAATGCTCAACAAAGGAAAACTAGTGGGTGTGCATCCAACTTGCTTGCTCACGAAGACCTAGGGCATTTGAGGAAGCCCATCGTAGGAATATACAAGCCAAGTTCTATAATGAAAAAATCCCACTAGTATGAAAAAGACAACTTATGAGACTCACTATATGAAAAACACGGTGCTACTTTTAAGCACAAAAATATGAGACTCACTACATGAAGAACAAGGTGCTACTTTGAAGCACAAGTGTGGAAAAAGAGATAGTAACATTGCCCTTTTTATTTATTTTCTTTTTTTCTTTTTTTTCTCTCTTTTTTTCTTTTTCTTTTTTTGGCCTTTGTTTTTTTGGGCGTTCTTCTTTTCTTTTTCTTTTTTTTCTTTGGGCAATGTTCTAATAATGATGATCATCACACTTTTATTGATTACAACATATGAATTACAACTCGAAACTAGAACAAGATATGATATATGAATGCCTTCGGCGGTGTACCAGGATGGTGCAATGAATCAAGAGTGACATGTATGAAAAATAATGCACGATGGCTTTGCCACAAATACGATGTCAACTACATGATCATGCAATGGCAATATGACAAAAGTAAAGTATGTCATGATGATGATGATAAATGGAACGGTGGAAAGTTGCATGGCAATATATCTCGGAATGGCTATGGAAATGCCATAATAGGTAGGTATGGTGGCTGTTTTGAGGAAGATATAAGGAGGTTTATGTGTGATAGAGTGTATCGTATCACGGGGTTTGGATGCACCGGTGAAGTTTACACCAACTCTCAAGGTGAGAAAGGGCAATGCACGGTACCGAAGAGGCTAGCAATGGCGGAAAGGTAAAAGTGCGTATAATCCATGGACTCAACATTAGTCAAAAGAACTCATATACTTATTGCAAAAATTTAGAAGTCATCAAAAATCAAGTACTACGCGCATGCTCCTAGGGGGATAGATTGGTAGGAAAAGACCATCGCTCGTCCCCGACCGCCACTCATAAGGATGCACAAGCCAGGTACACTTCATGTTTCAAATTTGTTACACAACTTTAACCATACGTGCATGCTACGGGACTTGCTAACTTCAACACAAGCATTCTTTAAATTCATAATCACCCAACTAGCATGACTTCAATATCACTACCTCCATATCTCAAAACAATTATCAAGTATCAAATTGATCGTAGCATCCAATTCACTTCCTATGATAATTTTTATACCCAACTTGGATGCCTACCATTCTAGGACCAATTTTAACCATAGCAAATACCATGCTGTTCTAAAAGACTCTCAAGAAGATATAAGTGAAGCATGAGAGACTAGTAATTTCTACAAAAATAACTCACCACCGTGCTCTAAAAGATATAAGTGAAGCAACTAGAGCAAAAACTATCAAGCTCAAAAGATATAAGTGAAGCACATAGAGTATTCTCGCAAATTCTAATCAAATAGGCTTCTCCCAAAATGTGTGTACAGCAAGGATGATTGTGGTAAACTAAAAAGCAAAGACTAATATAATACATGACGCTCCAAGCAAAACACATATCATGTGGCGAATAAAAATATAGCTCCAAGTAAAGTTACCAATGAACGAAGACGAAAGAGGGATGCCTTCCCGGGGCATCCCCAAGCTTAGGATTTTGGCTATCCTTGAATATCTTGGGGTGCCTTGGGCATCCCCAAGCTTAGGATCTTGCCACTCCTTATTCCATAGTCCATAAAAGCTTTACCCAAAACTTGAAAACTTCACAACACAAAACTCAACAGGAAATCTTATAAGCTCCGTTAGTGAAAGAAAACAAAACCACCACATAAGGTACTGTAATGAACTCATCTTTATTTATTTTGGTGTTACAACTAATGTAATCCAACTTCTCTATGGTTTATAAACTAATTTACTAGCCATAGATGCATCGAAATAAGCAAACAACACACGAAAAACAGAATCTGTCAAAAACAGAACAATCTGTAGAAATCTATAACTAACGCAAACTTCTGGAACTCTAAAAATCCTACCAAAATAGGAAGTCCTGGACAATTTGTTTACTGATCAGAAGCAGAAAGAATCAACGCAAAAGCACGTTTCTGTGATTTAACAAAATTATATTCATGCATGCAAAATTTCTGTTTTTCAGCAGAATCAAATCAACTATCATCATAGGTTATGCTATAGGTTCTACTTGGCACAAACACTAATTAAAAGATAAAAACACATCTAAACAGAAGGTAGATGCAAGATTTATTACTAAACAGGCGCAAAAAAAAGAACATAAAGAAAATTGGGTTGCCTCCCAACTAGCGCTATCATTTAACGCCCCTAGCTATGCATAAAAGCGAAGATAGATCTAACGAGCGCCATCTTTGGCACTAAATTCATAAGTAGCCCGCATGATAGATTCATAAGGTAATTTGAATTTCTTTCTTGGAAAGTGCTCCATGCCTTTTTTTAATGGAAATTGGAATCTAATATTCCCTTCCTTCATATCAATAATCACGCCAATCGTTCTAAGGAAAGGTCTACCAAGAATAATAGGGCAAGAAAGATTGCAATCTATATCAAGAACGATAAAATCCACGGGCACCAAATTTCTATTTGCAACAATGAGAACATCATTGATCCTTCCCATTGGCTTTTTAATGGTGGAATCTGCAAGGTGCAAATTTAAAGAGCAATCATCAAGATCATGGAAACCTAGAATATCACATAAAGTTTTCGGAATCGTGGAAACACTAGCACCCGAATCACACAAAGAAAAACACTCACGATCTTTAATTCTAATCTTTATAGTAGGTTTCCACTCATCATTAAGTTTTCTAGGTATAGAAACTTCCAAATTAAGTTTTTCATCATAAGATTGCATCAAGGCATCAACGATATGTTTGGTAAAAGCTTTGTTTTGACTATAAGCATGAGGAGAATTAACAACGGATTGCAACAAGGAAATACAACCTTCTAAAGACAATTATCATAATCAAAATCCTTAAAATCCGAGATAGTGGGTTCAATGCTATTTAAAGTTGTGACCTCTCCAATCCCACTTTTACCAAATTTTGCATCAAGATCTAAAAACTCCGAATTCTTGGGACGCCTTCTAGGTAAAGTTGACTCATCATCAATCCCATAATTATCAAAATTCATATTGCAAAACATAGATCTAATAGGAGACGCATCAATAACTTTAAGATCCTCATCATTATTTTCATGGAAACTAGAAGAACACGCTTTTATAAAGCTCGCAATCTAGCGGTTCTTTCCTTGCACTCATCAATGGAAATTCTCATTGCTTTGAGAGACTCATTGATATAATGCTTAGGAGGAGAAGATCTAAGTTTAAGAGAATCAACATCAAGCGAAAGTCTATCAACGTTCCTAGCCAAATCATCCCTTTACGACCACTTGCAAAAGTGAGATCGAATAAAGATAGTATGATAAGATAAATATATTTTTGGTATTTTATGATATAGATGCAAAAAGTAAAGATGCAAATAAAAGTAGATTGGAAGCAAATATGATAAGATATAGACCCGGGGGCCATAGGTTTCACTAGTGGCTTCTCTCAAGATAGCATAAGTATTACGGTGGGTGAACAAATTACTGTCGAGCAATTGATAGAAAAGCGAATAATTATCTAGGCATGATCATGTATATAGGCATCACGTCCGCAACAACTAGACCGACTCCTGCCTGCATCTACTACTATTACTCCACACATCGACCGACTCTTGCCTGCATCTAGAGTATTAAGTTCATAAGAACAGAGTAACACATTAAGCAAGATGACATGATGTAGAGGATAAACTCAAGCAATATGATATAAACCCCATCTTGTTATCCTCGATGGCAACAATACAATCGTGCCTTGCAACCCTTTACATCCTTTGGGTAAGGATACATAAGATTGAACCCAAAGCTAAGCACTTCTCCCATGGCAAGAAAGATCAATCTAGTAGGCCAAACCAAACTGATAATTCAAGAGACTTGCAAAGATAACTCGATCACACATAAAAGAATTCAGAGAAGATTCAAATATTATTCATAGATAAACATGATCATAAACCCACAATTCATCGGATCTCGACAAACACACATAAAAAGAGTTTACATCAAATAGATCTCCACAAGAGAGGAGAACATTGTATTGAGATCCAAAAGAGAGAAGAAGCCATCTAGCTAATAACTATGGACCCGTAGGTCTGTGGTAAACTACTCACAACTCATCGGAGGGGCAAGGATGTTGATGTAGAAGCCCTTCGTGGTCGATTCCCCCTCCGGTAGAGTGCCGGCGAAGGCTCCAAGATGAGTTCTCGCGGATACTGTCGTGGATTTGTCACGGCAGATGTCCTAGCGTAAGGACTTAGTCGTGGAGCCATCGCTACGGGTTTACTTGCAGGGGTTAAAGCGGACACAAAGACACGAGGGTTTTATACTAGTTCGGCCCCTTGGATGAAGGTAAAAGCCTACGTCTAGTTGTGATGGAATTGATGTAGTCTCGATGGCTAGGGAGCAAATAAGCTTCGCCTAGGCTCGAGTTGTGGTTGTCTGTCTTTGAACCGCCGCCGGGTCGTCCCCTTATATACACGAGTGACGCCCGTCGGTTCGTAGAGTCCCAACCGGTTCATACTCGTATCCCGGTTGGTATCTCTCTGTTCCTAACTTATAATACAAGTCATACATCAGGCCGGTTTATGGCTACAAGTTCTAAACCAACTACAGGCCTTGGGCCTTTCTGCGATTACACCACTAACGGAGCTAACCCGGCCCAAGCTGGCCGGTTTACACCTTGTGGTAATATCCCCAACATTAGGCCCCAGATTGATTTGAACTGGTTCATGTCAATCCTTCACGTAACTTGTATCTTGGACATCTTACATTTGTTTAATAAACCGCCACTTAAATCGTTGCTTCGATCATCAGTAAACCGGCATGACATCGTTGCTTCTGGTTATTTGTAAACCGGCATGACGTCATCTTGAAGTTTATCCTTTATAACGCCTTCCTTAATAGCGGTCCCTGGATTCACGCGCTTGACCTAGCTTTACTGCCTTATAAATAGGACCGAAGGGTCATTCTTTTCCTCCTTCGCTTCCTCTTACGTCTTCCTCGCGCGCTGCCCTTGGAGCTCCGCCATCGTCATCGACTTCGCTTCATCCTAGGCATTGCATCAACTTTGGATGTGCGAACAACTGCGGCCTTTCTCCGCATCTCCTCTGTTCCCGGTAAGCTTCTTCCCCTTCTTCAATCTGTTTCTGCATTTAGATCTGTTTCTAGGGTTCGAGCTTCATACCATGTTCTTCGTGCGTTTTCACCTTTTTAGCCTTGAACCATGCTATGAATCTTGTTACGTACCAATAGCGACTCCTGCGTATCCGCTTGTACTTTCTTATCTTAATCCCATGGATCTTACGCATATATACATCGCCTTATGGTCCACTTCCGTTTCTTCTTTACTTCTGGCGCATTTCACATTTTCTAAAAACCGCGTTTGATCCGTAGTAAACATGAAATTTTGTGAAACCTGTTTCTGTCCATGACTTCAATTATCTCCAAGGCCAAGATTAGGCGGTTTAACTCACCATAATAAAAGCTGCTAAACCGGCATAGGTACACCATTAGTCCCCTTGTTGAACCGCCAGAACACATCTGACATCATATCATAATGAACTGATTTATAGAAACCACCTCCGGTTTATCATAACTTGGATCAATCACTCTGTAATAAGCACTTTCTTAAACCGGATCCTTCTCCTTGTAGATCTTATCATGGCCAAACAGGTGTACGAATGCAACTGGGTTCCTTCCCGCGTCTCCGAGACACAATTGAATGAACTGGTATCAATTGGCGCTTTAGATGACCAAAACACAATCCATTGGAGGGTTCCTGGAGAGGAATGTCCTCCCACACCTCAGGAAGGGGAGGTCGTAGTTTTCGCGGATCATCTGGCCCGGGGTTTCAAACCGCCCGGGTCAAAATTTTACCGGGACGTGATGGCCAATTTTCAGCTCCGTCCCCAAGACATTGGCCCCAACTCCGTTACCAACCTGTGCCACTTTCAAGTCTTTGTCAAAGCATATCTGCAAGAGGAACCTTCATTGAACTGTTGAGAGATCTCTTCCACCTAAACCGTCGCCTTGAATTCACCGGCCCCAATCTGAAATTAGGCGGTATGGCTATCCGGAAGAGGAAGGAGATCACCTATCCCCACGTCAAACTCCACACTCACCCCAAAGAGTGGAATGCGACTTGGTTCTCTGCAAAGATACTTCTCTTGAAGGTGAAAATCCTTTACACGGCTTCCGTCCGAGCGGCTAAGCAATACTCATCCCTTTCCTCAAAGATTGATCGCCAAAGAGAAAGCAAATATGCCCCACAACTGTCCAAGCTCCGAGCCTTTATGGCCAGCGGTTTGGTAGGATTGATCTTGCACTTCTTTGGTTATCTTGGGGCATACTACCTTTGAGCCGGCGTTCGGTTTGATGTGCCGATATCTTGGCAGCGTCGATGACCCACTCCGACACACCAAAGCTGGGCTATCGAAGATGAAGTTCTGGATTGATGAGAAAATGCTGAATGAACGGAGCATCTCGTGCTCAAACCGCTTGGCTCCTTCTTCGCACCACCAACGCACCACTGCGGTAAGTTTACGTGCCATCATAAAGACCGTTGTTACTTTCATATGTCCAACTCTCAATTATTTACGATCCGGGCGATAATTTGTTTTGGAGCAAGAAACTCTCTCAAGACAAAGCGGACAAAGCTGGGCGGCAAATCGCCCAAAACAAAAGTTGTCAAGAAATCCGCCCACAAGAAAAGACTCTTGCTTCGTCGACCCGGCCATTGACGATGATGTGGGTAATCCGAACTTGATTCTCTTGGCTTGTTTTTACCGTCTTATTGATGACGATGCTTGTCGATGATATTGGCCAAAGCCAACAACGCGATTTGCCGAGGTAACCATTCTTTCTTCGATTCAACAAATTTGCCTTCTCCAAAATTTCGCGGGCAATCCGGAAAGTTAACTTTTCTCATCCTCTTGCTTACTTGGATCCCAAACTTGTTATGAAGACACAAAGAACATGAAGCTCGCCGCTTGACTTCGGCCTGACAGACGGATGTAGTTACCTCTGCGGTTTACCAAATAGCCCGGCTCGAAAGCGCCGCACCGAGGTTTCCAACCTTTTATTGCCTTAAATTCCAAAGCGGGTTTGTTCCACAACCTCTTAATCCGTCCGACTCCGATTATCAGGTCACTTCCCATTCATCCTCTGGCGAATCGTCAGCCACTCAGCTACCACCGTTGAAGATAGCCGTCGGGTAAGTCCATACATCCATATGCTTTCTGATACTTTCTGTAACGGATATGCTTTTTTCCTGACTTTTGTCTCTTTTCAGAACCAAACCGAAGCCCAGCAAGAAGGCTCGCTTGGACAAAATAGTTGAAGAGGCTGCCGCTTCAGATCATGAAAGAGCGCCGGATCTTGAAAACTTTGCCTCTGAAGATATTCCCAATGACCCTCCGGTTCAAGAAGAGGTTATTCCTGAAGAGAGGCCTGTGAATATTTCAATATCTGTTGATCCACCTGCCAGCACTGTCCGGTTTGAGAAGCCTCGCAATCCTACTGAAACAGCCGTGCCCACACAATCCATCGAGTCGAAAGATGATGACGTTGTGATTACTGGAATGGGCCGCTCTGAACCGGGGAATCCTGCGACTTTAACCCGGCATACTGTGAAAGAGGACTCTTCCACTTTTAATAAAGGAAAATGGGATGTGGAACTGGAAACATATGCCGCTTTGAGCGCCCAAGACCTTCATTACGGATATCTGAACCGGCTTCGATGGCCGTGACTATGAAGTCGGCTTGGTGAAATTAATGAGGGACAAGTTTGAGGTAACACTCCTTTCCTTGTTACCAGTATAGTAGTCCTTGTAGTCCCCAAGGGCCGGTTTGTAATCTTTGATCAAACCGGGACTTGATAATTTTCTTTGATAGATTTTGCAATCTTCCCTCATAACCACCAGGGCCGGTTTAACGATGCATACTTAAACCGGTACTCCAAAAACTTCCTGACAACACATTAGTAGAATCAAATAGTCATTGGCCCCCAAGTGCCGAGTTGAATACTCGTATTGAGCTTGGGACTTTGCCATATATTAGCAGTAGAAAGATTGAAGGTACATTAGCCCCCAAGTGTCAAGCATATAACTGTGTTGTGTGGTTGAGACTTTAACTTGAATGTTGGCTGATCATACTATCAATGCGCAGCCGAGGTAAAAATCAAGGATGATCGGATTGCCGATTCTGGTGACTTTGAAAACCCAAAGAGGCGAAATAGAAGGCAAAGAAAGAGTTAACGGTGCCTTGACCGCTCTTGAGCGGTGAAGGAAAGCATGAAGAAAGAACAGCAGCTGGGCCCTTGAAAAAGCCAATTTGCTCAAGCGGGCGAAAATCTGAAGCTGCCCTAAAACCGGTGGTGGATGATCTGACAGCCGTGAAGCGGCAAGTACATTCTATGACTGCAGCCATCTTCGGTAAGCTCCCTGTGAACAAGTGTGATATGTTATTCTTGCTGCATCATTAATCCGGTTTAAAACTATCCTGTTATTGTATGCAGGCACACGCGTTGGGCACTTGGGAAATGACGTGCGGAAGAAACTGAAGGCTGTCTACACTTTAGTTGAGCGAGTTATATACGGAGCCCAGTAGCGTTATCACCACAATGTCACATAACAATCCAGCGCCGTCCACGATTCAAGATACTCGAACGGTTATCCATCCTTCCTTCCCGGATTGAAGAGGTGAAGAAATCTGCTGCCTGACGAACCGGAGCCATCAGCGCCTTGATCCAAGCCAAGGCATGGGTACGGATTTTGATCCGTGGAAGCAGCTCAAGGCTATCCCAGCGTGAAGGAAGATGGCTCGGACTTCAGCGAAGAGGACTTCTTGAGGCGATAAACCGTGCGATACGCCCGGCTTGTCAATTGGTGAAGAAGCGATTTAGAGCACTACCAAGCCCAATATAATGAGTAGAACAAGCGTGTGTCCACCCCAACCTTTGAACGGAAAACTTGATCCCTCAATCCGTAAGCATACTTATGCACCGACATTGAACCGTCGTCTTTGATTCACGAAGAGGCTGTTTTCCAAGCGCTAATGGGAATCGATGGACTCTTGTGGATTTCGGCCGATGGGTAGAGATGAAGATCTTTGAAGCGGCGGAAGATGAGAATAGATCTTGAACCGGTGGCAGTTTAAACAAGCTGTCGTGGGCTGTTTACCCAAGAACAATGATCTCATTTGGGCCTTTGTGTTGCCTTGTAATAGCCTATAGTGAAAACTTGCATGTGCGGATATGCCTTCGTGCATAGATGAAACTTTTGTTTGATTCATACTCCCTGCAACCGAAAAGTTGAACCTCGGCGGCGGTGACACCGCCAGCCGGTTTATGACATCCAATATATATACGTATCGAAAATCAATTAGTATGTGATACAAATACCTGCTGTATCTGGGCATGAAGCTGGCGTAGCCAATCTTGAAGCGGAGGCCTTAAAAACCATGACCGTCTGGGGAGACAATAACTCCCATATAGTCGTGCTGAATCAGCACAAGCCCCCGTGTTACTCCATGAGGATGAACCGGAAGAAGGTAAACCGGGTAGATAAAAACTTCGGTGTAATACCAAACCGTGTCCTGTCAGTTTGTTACTGACAGCTAAACCGGATAAAAATATTCGTCGGAGTTGAAAACGCAACAAAAAACGAATACCAACTATATGAAAATATAGCAACAAAGGCAATAACTCTTTGCAAAAGTAAAGCTTCATGGAGCTGGTCAGATGGCATTACCATGGTCAGACGCAACCAAGCCCCCCGAAGGCGTAGCGATGGTGCTAATCGGCGAGTCCCCAAAAGACTCTTGGCGAGTCGCCGGCCAAGTGGCATGACATTGGTTGGGTTCGACCAAGCCCCCAAATGATGCTGGCCCTATTGGCCGACCAAGAGGCGTGACCGGTTCAGACGTGACCGTGTCCCCAAATGATCTGGTGGCTTTCGCCTATCAAGAGGTGTTGCATTGGTTCGGACACGACCAAGCCCCCAAGTGATAAATATAACTATCAAGGGGTAAACCGGAGGCCGCTTTAAAAAACAGAAACACTCCATGTAACCACACATGAGAAGAAAGACAGAGACCCCGCTTTAGCTGAGGCTCCGATTTTTATTATATCGAAGATAATATATACATTGTCATGCTATGCACATAAACTGAGCCGATGACTCAAGTGTAGTAAGGTCGAAGATGAGCTATATTCCACGGCCTATTGGTCTCCTCCTCGATGTCGTGAGTCTTCGCTCTCGAATATCAACGGATAGTAGGAACCGTTGTGTAGATTCTTCTTGACCACAAAGGGTCCTTCCCAAAGCGAGGATAGCTTGTGCATATCTGTGCGGTCTTGGATGAGGCGAAGCACCAAATCTCCTTCTGAAAGGCTCTGGTTTTAACTTTCGGCGGCTATGATAACAGCGAAGATCTTGTTGGTAAATCGCCGAGCAGCGGCTGCGGATCACGCTCCTCATCTAATAGGTCCAGCGTCTGTCGCGCCACCTCGTTGTCGCTTCAACATAAGCCGCTACGAGGCGAATCGTGCTGATATCCTTTGGGAGAACCGCCTCTACTCCATAAACCATGAAGAAAGGTGTATATCCGGTAGATCGATTTGGCGTAGTATTGATACTCCATAGCACCGATGGGAGCTCTTCAACCCGACATCTGGTGTTCTGCATAGCGGAACGAAGTCGGGGTTTGATGCCTCGTAAGATTTCTTGATTAGCACGTTACGCTGCCCCCGTTGGGTGGGGATGTGCTCACGGCGACTACGTCAAGCTGATATGCTCACGTTCACGAACTCTTTCATAGCCCCTTGGACAGATTAGTGCTATTATCGATAATGATCTTGTGTGGAAAGCCAAACGGAAAATGACCTTTTGATGAAGCGCACATTGTTACGCATCACACTTGCGGCGAGTTCGCTTCAACCCACTTGGTGAACTTGTCCACTGCCACCAACAGGTGGGTCTTCTTATCTTTGGATCGTTTAAAGGGTCCAACCATATCCAGCCCAGTGTCGGCAGCCCACGTTATTGGGATCATCCTCAGTTCTTGGGCCGGTATATGAGCACGCCTTGAAAACTTCTGACATCCATCACACCGTTTAACCAAATCCTCCGCATCAGCATGGGCAGTCAACCAGTAAAATCCATGACGGAACGCCTTCGCCACCAGGGACTTTGAACCGGCGTGATGTCCACAATCCCCTTCATGGATTTCCTTTAAAATTTCACAGCCTTCCTCAGGAGAAACACAGCGCTGAAACGCCCCTGACACACTGCAATGATGTAACTCACCATTAAGAATCGTCATAGATTTGGGCGCGGGTTATCATGCGGCGAGAACCTCATCGTCTGGCAACTCCCCTCGAGTCATATACGCAAGGTAAGGAATCGTCCAATCCGGAATAGCATGTAATGCTGCCACCAACTAAGCCTCCGGATCAGGAATAGCCAAATCCGCTTCACCGAGGAGCTGAACCGACGGGTTGTGCAAGGCGTCGAGAAAAGACATTAGGCGGGACGGTTTACGGCGAGAACCCAACGGCTTAAAGCGTCGCCGCTTCGTTCTTCCGGCGATCCACATGATCCACTTGATAGCCCTTGAAGCAACCTGCGATATTATCCACTTCTCGACGATATGCGGCCATGAGCGGGTCCTTAGAATCCCAAGTGCCAGATACTTGCTGAGCCACCAAGTCTGAGTCACCAAAGCACTTAACCCGGCTTAAGTTCATCTCCTTAGCCATCCGGAGACCATGGAGCAAGGCTTCGTACTCAGCTGCATTATTAGTACAAGGGAACATTAAACGGAGAACGTAACAAAACTTATCACCTCGTGGGGAAGTTAAAACGACTCCAGCCCCCGAGCCTTCCAATTGCCTGGATCCATCAAAATGAATAGTCCAGTATGTGTGATCCGGCTTCTCCTCTGGTGCTTGTAACTCCGTCTAGTCATTAATGAAATCAACAAGTGCTTGTGACTTCACTGCTGTGCGCGGTGTATACTTTAGCCCATGCGGCCCAAGCTCGACGACCCATTTTGCAATCCGGCCAGTCGCCTCCCGGTTCTGTATGATGTCACCCAAGGGAGCTGAACTAACCACTGTAATAGGATGCCCTTGGAAATATTGTTTCAGCTTCCGGCTGGCCATAAAAACACCATAGACTAGCTTCTGCCAATGCGGATATCTCTGCTTGGACTCAATAAGCACCTCACTGATATAATAAACCGGCCGTTGAACCGGATATTCCTTTCCTGCCTCCTTGCGCTCTACCACAATGGCTACGCTCACAGCTCGAGCATTGGCTGCCACATATAATAACAGCGTTCCTTGTCGGCGGAGCCGCAAAACGGTGGGTTGGCCAATTGCGCTTTAGATCCTCAAAAGCTTCGTCGGCGGTGGACTCGAGACAAAATTATCATCTTCCTCGGCATCGGTATAAGGGAATGGCCTTCTCTCGAGGCGGCCGATAAACCGCTCAACGCAGCAATCCGGCCCGCCAGACGTTGAACATCGTTGATACACTTCGGTTTAGCCAAGGAAGTGATAGCTTTAATTTTCTCGGATTGGCCTCAATTCCTCTGTTAGACACGAAACCCCAATAACTTGCGGCGGAACACCAAAAGCGCACTTGGCGGATTAAGCATCATCTTATAAATCGCAAATTGTCGAAGGTTTCCTTCAAATCTTCCACAGTGTCTCCTTTTGTCTTGATTTCACCACAATGTCATCTACATAAGCATGCACATTGCGGCCAATCTGCGTATGCAAGCAATTACAGTACACACCGTGATAAGTAGCACAGGCACTCTTGAGCCCAAAAGGCATAGATACATAGCGAAGGCTCCAAAGGGAGTTATGAGCGCTGTCTTCTCCTGGTCCTAACCGCCATTTTGATCGATGATATCCAGTATCGTCCAAAAACTTAAACGCTCACATCTGCCGTGGCATCAATAATCTGATCAATGCGGGGAGAGCAAAAGGATCCATTGGACAAGCCTTGTTAAGATCTGTGTAGTCCACACACATCGCCAGTGCCATTTTCTTAAGGACCAGCACCGGATTAGCAAGCCACTCTGGATGAAACACCTCAATGATAAAACCAGCCGCGAAGCTTTGGCTACTTCTTCCCCAATGGCCTTGCGCCTCTCTTCATTAAACCGGCGGAGGAACTGTTTCACGGTTTATACTTAGGATCTACATTAAGTGTGTGCTCATGAGTTCCTCGGTACACCGGCATGTCGGATGGTTTCCATGCAAAGATATCCGGTTCTCACGGATGAACTTCGATGAAACACGCCTTCCTATTTGGGATCGAGTTGGCACCGACAGTGAAGCTGCTTGGGCGAATCGCTTTGTACGAAGTCAACAAGCTTGGTCTCATTGCCGATTTAAACTTCAGATCCGATTCATGCTCTGTAGTGGGTTTCTTCAAAGGGGTCATATCTGCCGGATCAACATTGTCCTTATAGAACTTCAACTCCTCCGTGGCACAGACCGCCTCTGCATACGCTGCATCGCCTTCCTCACATTCCAAAGCTACTCGGCGGCTTCCATGCACCGTTATCGTTCCTTTGTAACCCGGCATTTTGAGCTGCAAGTAAATATAACAAGGTCGTGCCATGAACTTAGCATAAGCTGGCCGTCCAAACAAGGCATAATCTGGACTCGGATTTTCACCACTTCAAAAGTCAGCTTTTCGGACCGGAATCATGCTCATCCCCAAAAGCCACATCGAGGCTATCTTACCAGCAGGATAAGCAGATTTGCACAGGTACTACACCATGGAACACCGTATTGGGCGATCTGAGATCTTTATCATGAGACCCATGCGACGGAAAGTTTCATAGTACAATATATTGATCTTGCTTCCTCCATCCATAAGCACTTTAGTAAACTTATAGCCCCCACGAGGGTCTACCACCAATGCCGGTGACCGGATTATCAACCCGGGGATGGTCCTCTCTGCTCCATACGATAGGCTGCTCGACCGGCGCAAATACCGCAACAAGGCGGTACAAACAGAGTTCTTGCTGTTTGTGAAGCTTCGATCCGCTTGTCCAAACTGGTTGTGAAAACGTAATCGCCCACCATTCAACTGCTTTGGTTGGCTCGATAGCTTTATTTATGCTTTGTTCTTTGCCGCCCTCTGGTCATCCGGCTATGGTGATTGCCTTGACTAGGCCACGCACCGAAGCTCCATCGACCCGGCCCATGGAAACGGATCTGAACCGCCTCGACCCCGATCATACCGAGCAGCGTTGGAGTTCTTGAATTCCTGCATAATATAACGATCTTTCGAGAGATGGTTCGTGAGGGACTCCTTCGTCCCATGCTTGGGGCAAGGCTGGTTCAACAAATAATTCAAGCGGTTTGTATTAGGATTTGGACCCGATTCGCCTTGCCTCTCGCGCGGGCCTCATCCTGCGCATTAGTGTTGGCTACAAAATCCGGATTGCCATCAGCCTTGCGCTTGCCCGTTCCATGACCGCGGTTTGAAATTCTGCCCCTTGGAGTTGCCGTTCTTCTTTCCTTCCTGCTTCATCATCGTCCGCCGGGATCCTTGGTACTATGCTGAATCGGCATATTTTACCATGACCATGAGGGTTCCCATATCATTGCAGAACCGCTTCATCGTCCAGCTTCAATTTCAAAGGCTCAAACGGCGAGTTGCCTTCTAATGTTATGATCGCCGAGTCGGCATTGATCCGGTCGAGGAGTGCAAATCTCGGACACACGGCGTACCCAGCGGGTTGTTGACTCCTTCTTCACGAACACAAGCCGCGGGTCTACTATGGACTTGGGCTGCTTACATGTATCCTTGAAATTCGGATAAAGCGGGCCCGTGAATCGCCCCATGAATTGATAGAATTGGGCGGCAAGCTTTTCAACCAAGTACGGGCTGTGCCCTCCATCATCATGGTGAAATACTTTGCACATGCGGCTTCATCAACATCTAGCATCTCCATGGCCATCTCATAACTTTCAACCCACGCCTCGGGGACAGATCTGCGGTGTAATTCGGCACCTTGCGGGCCCTTAAAATCCTTAGGCGGAGCGCACATTGCGTGGGGCGGGGATTAAGCAGGCACCCTAAAGCGGATCGACTCTGGCCCGTGAAGGTGGTAGGCGAACGGTGTGTGTTGATCCGCATCATCTGCGGCTGCTAACTCAGCCTCCTGCGTGCGGGCCCGATCCACCACCTCACGAGCATCACGAATGCCGCCTATCGGTGATTGCCTCGGGCGCTTCACGGTCCCGTGCGTTGCCAGCGGGGCGGTTCATCCATGCGCTTTCTTTGTAGCTCCGGCTTGGGCGGGGTGTAGAGTGAATCCGATCACGGCTGTATGAATATGCCTCCTGTTGTGTCGGTGCGGTCCGGAGGAGTTCCTTAACCGGCGTGTTTCAACCGCTTGTGGGAATCTCCTTGGATCGATCGCCTCAATCGTCAGCGGCTGCAACAAGGTTGTCCATGGGATTAGAATAATGACCGGGGCGTCATGCGGCGGGGAACCACCATGTTCTGCTGCGGAGGCTCCATCAGGCGCGGTTGGATCATCGCTCCTGCTCCTGGTGCCTCAATCCGGTTTATTTCCCTGTGCTGGGGCGGGTTACTTGGTCCGGCTCCCGGGGTCTGAAAGAGATTTCTAGGGTCAAATCCTGACGGCGGGCGTGATCTATACTTCCGCTTTAGCACCTCCTGCGACGCACTCTGGTCGAGCATGAGTTTGTAAGCTTGTGCATCTAAAGCGGCTCGCTCTGCGGCCATACGTTCCTTTTCCGCCGCTAGATCCGCTTTGGCTTGCGTGATCTGCTCTTTCACCTTTGCAATTTCTGCATTATGAGCCTCCTGATCAGCTGGGCTGTCCTCCGCCATAAGCGCTGCTAATGCATCGAACAGATCTGACAGAATTTGAACCGGCGGGCGCACCGGGCCTCCTGCCCCTGCTGCCGCTGCTGAACCGGAAAGCATTGCTGCTGCGGTTGAAGAGAGGTTTGCTGCCTGCATACCGGCCATGAATACACCAACCCGGTTTAACTCACTTGGGGGGCCCGGAATACTGTCACCGTCGGAACCGCCCCTGATCATATCATCCTGCAGCTGGTACAATGACTCGGTCTCTCCTGTTGAAGATTCATCGCCCGAATAAACGACGGTCTCACTACCGTGCTCTGAACCGGCGTCATACTCCCCTCCATGGGTAACTCCAACGAAGACATGCTTCACGGCCGGTTTAACCTGGGTGGGTTGCGCGCGCCGAGCCGTTTCGATGAGGTCGGTGCAGATGTCCAGCTCAGGCCCAGGCTCCCCGATCTTGCCAATGAAAACGTATGCGCGAAGGGGACCGGTATCCATACTCGATGAATCGGCCTCGGGACCCCATCCGGCGTCGTCGATGTAGATCCGACGCGGCGACTCTTGGTCATCCGGCCTGACATAGCCTTGAGTCCTTTGAGCTTGCCCTCCAAGATCGTCAAACCATCGTCGCGATAGCCCCATGGTGGCGCCAAGCGTAAATGGATTTGTCACGGCGGATGTCCTAAGCGTAAGGACTTAGTCGTGGAGCCATCGCTCTGGGTTTACTTGCGGGGTTAAAGCGGACACAAAGACACGAGGGTTTTATACTAGTTCGGCCCCTTGGATGAAGGTAAAAGCCTCGTCTAGTTGTGATGGAATTGATGTAGTCTCGATGGCTAGGGAGCAAATAAGCCGCCTAGGCTCGAGTTGTGGTTATCGTCTTTGAACCGCCGCCGGTCGTCCCTTATATACAGTGGCGCCCGTCGGTTAGTAGAAGTCCCAACGGTTCATACTCGTATCCGGTTGGTATCTCTCTATTCTAACTTATAATACAAGTCATACATCGGGCGGTTTATGGCTACAAGTTCTAAACCAACTACGGGCCTTGGGCCTTCTGCGATTACACCACTAACGGAGCTAACCCGGCCCAAGCTGGCGGTTTACACCTTGTGGTAATATCTAACAGATCTGAAGGTTACGGTGGTGGAAATTGTGTTTAAATGCGCTTGGGCGTTTTAAAGTGCGTGGCTTATATAGGAGGAAGAAATCGTCGGTGGATGCCGAGGGCCACGAGATAGAGGCACGCCCTATAGAGGCGCCCTCCTATCTCGTGGGAGCCTCGGCTGCTTCTTGACTTGCACTCCAAGTCCTCTGGATCACGTTCGTTGCAAAAATCACGCTCCCGAAGGTTTCATTCCATTTGGACTCCGTTTGATATTCCTTTTCTTCGAAATACTGAAATAGGCAAAAAAAAACAACAATACGGGCTGGGCCTCCGGTTAGTAGGTTAGTCCCAAAAATGATATAAATGTGTAAAGTAAAGCCCATAAACATCCAAAAGGGGTAATATTATAGCATGGAACAATCAAAAATTATAGATACGTCAGAGACGTATCATAGACCGTAACATTACCATCAACGTCCGTCTTCTTCTTGAAGATTCATTTATTCTCTATGGCTTGCCGATCATCGGGCAAGTCAACCAAAGTCCACATTTTGTTCTCATACACGGATCCCATCTCAGATTTCATGGCCTCAAGCCATTTCGCGGAATCTGGGCTCATCATCGCTTCCTCATAGTTCGTAGGTTCGTCATGGTCAAGTAACATGACCTCCAGAACAGGATTACCGTACCACTCTGGTGCGAATCTTACTCTGGTTGACCTAAGAGGTTCGGTAGTAACTTGATCTGAAGTTTCATGATTATTATCATCATCTTCCTCACTAATTGGAGTAGGGATCACAAGAACTGATTTCTGTACTTTCCAATAAGGGAGCAGGTACAGTTACCTTATCAAGTTCTACTTTCCTCCCACTCACTTCTTTCGAGAGAAACTCCTTCTCTAGAAAGGATCCATTCTTAGCAACGAATGCTTGCCTTCGGATTTCTGATAGAAGGTGTACCCAACAGTTTCCTTTGGGTATCCTATGAAGACACATTTCTTCGATTTGGGTTCAAGCTTATCAGGTTGAAGCTTTTTCACATAAGCATCGCAGCCCCAAACTTTCAGAAACGACAACTTTGGTTTCTTGCCAAACCACAGTTCATAAGGTGTCGTCTCAACGGATTTAGATGGTGCCCTATTTAACATGAATGCAGCCGTCTCTAAAGCATAATCCCAAAATGATAGCGGTAAATTAGTAAGAGACATCATAGATCACACCATATCTAATAAGGTGCGGTCAGAACGTTCGGACACACCATTACGCTGTGGTGTTCCGGGTGGCGTGAGTTGTGAAACTATTCCGCATTGTTTCAAATGATGACCAAACTCGTAACTCAAATATTCTCCTCCACGATCAGATCGTAGAAACTTTATTTTCTTGTTACGACGATTTTTCACTTCACTCTGAAAATCTTTGAACTTTTCAAATGTTTTAGACTTATGTTTCATCAAGTAGATATACCCATATCTGCTCAAATCATCTTTGAAGGTGAGAAAATAACGATACCCGCCGCGTGCCTCAATATTCATCGGACCACATACATCAGTATGTATGATTTCCAACAAATCTGTTGCTCGCTCCATTGTTCTGGAGAATGGAGTTTTAGTCATCTTGCCCATGAGGCATGGTTCGCAAGTACCATGTAATTCATAATCAAGTGATTCCAAAAGTCCATCAGAATGGAGTTTCTTCATGCGCTTTACATCAATATGACCCAAACGGCAGTGCCATAAATAAGTTGCACTATCATTATCAACTTTGCATCTTTTGGCTTCAATATTATGAATATGTGTGTCACTACTATCGAGATTCAATAAAAATAGACCACTCTTCAAGGGTGCATGACCATAAAAGATATTACTCATATAAATAGAACAACCATTATTCTCAGATTTAAATGAATAACCGTCTCGCATCAAACAAGATCCAGATATAATGTTCATGCTCAACGCTGGCACCCAATAACAATTATTCAGGTCTAAAACTAATCCCGAAGGTAGATGTAGAGGTAGCGTGCCGACCGCGATCACATCGACTTTGGAACCATTTCCCACGCACATCGTCACCTCATCCTTAGCCAATCTTAAGCAATCCGTAGTCCTGTTAGAGTTGCAAATATTAGCAATAGAACCAAGTATCAAATACCGAGTGCTCTGCGAGCATTAGTAAGGTACACATCAATAACATGTATATCACATATACCTTTGTTCACCTTGCCATCCTTCTTATCCGCCAAATTCTTGGGGCAGTTCCGCTTCAAGTGATTAGTCCCTTTGCAGTAGAAGCACTCAGTCTTAGGCTTAGGTCCAGACTTGGGCTTCTTCACTTGAGCAGCAACTTGCTTCCGTTCTTCTTGAAGTTCCCTTTCTTCCCTTTACCCTTTTTCTTGAAGCTGGTGGTCTTGTTGACCATCAACACTTGATGCTCCTTCTTGATTTCTACCTCCGCAGCCTTTAGCATTGCAAAGAGCTCGGGAATTGTCTTGTTCATCCCTTGCATATTATAGTTCATCACAAAGCTCTTGTAGCTTGGTGGAAGTGATTGAATTTTTTTGTTAATGACACTATCATCAGGAAGATTAACTCCTAGCTGAATCAAGTGGTTGTTATACCCAGACATTTTGAGTATATGTTCACTGACAGAACTATTCTCTTCCATCTTGCAGCTATAGAACTTATTGGAGACTTCATATCTCTCATTCCAGGCATTTTCCTGAAATATTAACTTCAACTCTTGGAAGATCTCGTATGCTCCATGACGTTCAAAACGTCGTTGAAGTCCCGATTCTAAGCCGTAAAGCATGGCACACTAAACTATCGAGTAGTCATCGACTTTGCTCGCGAGACGTTCTGGCGTCCGGTGTTGCTCTGTCTGGGGTCTTGCACCTAGCAGTGCTTCCAAGACGTAATTCTTCTTGCAGCAATGAGGATAATCCTCAAGTTACGGACCCAGTCCGTGTAATTGCTACCATCATCTTTCAACTTAGCTTTCTCAAGGAACACATTAAAATTCAAAGGAACAATAGCACGGTCCATTGATCTACAACAACAAAGACATGCAAAATACTATTAGGTACTAAGTTCATGATAAGTTAAAGTTCAATTAATCATATTACTTAAGAACTCCCACTTAGATAGAAATCCCTCTAATCATCTAAGTGATCACGTGATCCAAATCAACTAAACCATGTTCGGTCATCATGTGAGATGGAGTAGTTTTCAATGGTGAACATCACTATCACTACAAAAAAAATACACTTCTGTGATGATATGTGTTTGTCACAGTAGGTCGTGTTTTTTGTCATGCATGTACATCCATGACGATTTTATAGCGAAATTAAGATAGTCATACGTGTTTGTCGTAGAAGTGTTCCATGACATTACCAAAATTATCATCACGGAGTGTCCACTTCCATGACGATAAATCGCGTCCTGAAGTGCTTTTCGTCAAGGGTAGTGACACGTGGCATCCTTTATGTGAACGCTTGGTAAGCTATCGGGTCGGGTTTTGGATTCGATAACCCGTTAACAACCCCGACCAATGGGGATTTTCCACGTGTAAAATCATCATGGCTGGAGGAAACACGTGTCGGCTCATCGTTGGGACAAATGTCATCCACTCATTGGACGGAAGGCTCCTATGATACGTCGACACGTGGCATGGCCCAATAGAGGCCCATTCCTATGAAAAGGCCGGCCCGTTTGACTTGGTCAAAAGGTGGCGGGCCGGCCCATGGAAAGCTTTGTTAGCGGCTGTGATAGCATATAGCCCATTTACACTGCTAACCAAAGGCCCGTTCGCCCTATCCGAATTAGGCCCGATGGCGTCATTTGGGCCATCAATATGATTCGGCCCGTTTTCGCCACGGCGCATGTATGGCCCATGACGTATTTTGGCCCATATGAGGCCTTATGTAAATCTTGGCCTATTAACGGCCCGTGGTGGCGGCCCACAATGAGCGATGTATCACTTTACACCCATTAACGGCTGTGGTGGCGGCCCATAATGAGCGATGTATCACTTTATACCCATTAACGGCCCGTTATTACGTTGGGCGTTTCCGATATGTTATCTTCGGCCTTCTCGAGCCCATTTATTCTTGGGCTCATTTCCGGCGATCGTTTACTTACGGTCCGTTCTTGTCATTTACGCTTGTGGACCAAATTCAGCCCGTAATTCTGATCGGCCCGTTTGTGGTCCGTGTCGTTGGGCGTTTTCATAGCGTCATCAAATCGGCCTATTAATGATGGCCCGTTATGGTCGACCCATGAGCAGACGATTCAACTCTAGCCCGTTCTGGCCATAATGCGATCTGTTTGGCCCATGTTTGGCCAATTGATCATATGGCCCGTATAAGGCCCATTGATGATATGGCCCGTAGAAGGCCGATTATTTCTACGGCTCATAGGAGGCCCATTGTTTCTACGGCCCATAGAAGGCCCACTATTTCTACGGCCAGTAGGAGGCCAGTGTCACTACAATAAATATTAGCCCATGGTTATTATGGCCTAGTTTTAAAAAATAGGTTATTGCAGCCACTAGCAAACCGCGGAAAAAGAACTGCAATGACTACAAGCAAACAAATAAACAAGACAACAAGGAAATAAATAAGCAAGGAACTAACGTTAGGCTATCACGACTATTACACATATTACATCCACTTGGCATCAAAGTTTGCCACCAATGCAAATATAGGGAACAAAGCAGCATATCATATACACTGGTTGTCAAAGTTGGCGACCAGCGCAAATAAACGCCAAGACAAAACAAATCCAAGCTGAAACCACTTGAAAGATCTCAAGAAACAATATCCTAGGTACCCATAATCTTTGGCAAGATGCTTAGCAAGCTTATTAACTTTCTCTTGTTTGGCGCTTAAATCCTCTAGCGCTTGATGTTGCACGGAAAATATGCATCACAATTACAGGGGACTTCCTCGGGCCTTGACTTCTGTCATGACACATCGATCGATGTCTTTCAACTTGAAGTTGAGACTCAAGAAGACGAACTGATTCAGCAGCGAGTTCGAAGAGCTTGTGCGTAGTAGTGGCGATGCTTCGAACACTACATCAAGACAGGACTTTTGGGTTCCCTCACTGTCGTCAAGATAGTTTTTATCAGCTTTCTTGGAGACCAACAGGGGTGTCTCACTATCTTGAACCTTATCTGCATTACTTCCTTTACCATTGGATAACGCGGTACTTGATGAAGCTATGTACCTAGGGTAGGGTCATGGACCTGTCCAAGATACCCTCCCCAAGGACATCTCTAGAAGAAACCACCTTCCAGTCGACCCGGAAGTGTTCCACTCGACGGACTCGAAGACACTCGACCATGAAGCCAACCACTCGACTGCCAGGAGACCTAAAGTCACTCTGCACGCAAATGGTCTCTCATTAAGTAGCTTTTATGGTCATCATAGCACTTTATTTGTGGCGTTACCAGTAACGCCCGACCTTAATGTACCTTAAACCTGCATAGCGAGGGCGGAGGGTGCAGCGGACTCTATATAAGCCACCCCCTCCTCGGTGTAAAGGGTTCGCACCCATAACTCATACCGCATAATCCGATCGACCGCCTCCGGGCTCCAAGGCGTGGGGCTGTTACTTCCTCACGAGAAGGGCTGAACTTCGTAAATCTCTTGCCTATACAACTACTCCATAGCTAGGATCTTGCCTCTCCATTCCTACCCCCCTATTCTACTGTCAGACTTAGAACCACGACAGTTGGCGCCCACCGTGGGGCAGGTGTCTTAGCGACTTATTGGAGAAGTTGTGATTTTTCCGATCACCATCATGGTTTCAGGCGGAGTTTTTGTTGAGGGCCGCGAGATCCGTCTCGACGCGCTCACGTTCATCGCCGACAACTCCGCTTGGCTTCAGGAGGCTCCGCTCGACATCGACACGCTCCCTGTCCGCGGGGCGACGCACTTCCGCGCGTGCGTCCGCGGCGTCCTCTTGCGGCAACCGTCGACCTAGTATCGGTCGACCCCTGTGTCATCCTCCCTCCCTGTTTCCCACCAACGCAAGCGCTCCGGTCGGTCGAGGCTTCAGCGGTGGGTGAGGCACGTGGTGGCCCGCCAGTCAGCCACCCCCAAGTCGCGGCAATCGAGCCTGACGAATCTCTCTCGGCTGTTCGACACAGCCGAATGGCTCATGAGATCGCATCCGAGTGCGACAACAGTGATCCAGCGGCGGAGGTTCTGATGGTCAATGGACCACGCAGTCCTCCCAACTTTCCTCGCGCCAACGGAGGTGACGGCGGAGGCGATCCGGCGCAGGTCCACGAAGAGTATCTCCCCGAGCCCCTCACTTTGCTGTAGAGGGAAGAACTTTGCCGCCGGAACATGGATGCGCTACACACTCCTATCGTCGGAGAAACCCCCGAGGCTCGTGCCTTAGAGGACCGCGCACTTGGCCAACTTGGCTGGCGCTTTTCATTGGAGAACCTCCAGCGAGCACTCGGCAGCGTCTTGGCGACAACGGGTTCGAGAATCCGGTCGGCGTCAACTCTTTCCACCACCGACTCGGTATATCGAACTCCGATTCAGAATCGGCAGTTGCAGCCAGTATAGCGAGTCGATTCAGCCTTCGAACGCAGAGGTGGCGGAGGCTTATTCTGATCGAGCATTACTCCGGGCGGGAGGAGATCAAAATTCAGCTGTATCACACTCAAGGAATAGGATCCATAGCAGATCCGTCTCTGCAAATACAGTCCAGTCGTCCCATAGCCCAAGATCGCCCTCGAGGCGTGAGGGACGTGAGGACCGGCGTGATCAGTACAAGAACCGTGAGCAGTATGATCACCGATTCGATCGTGATGATCGACGTCGAGTGCCCACCCCTCCTCCAAGGGGTGGATCGTACGTGCCTCGACAGCAGGATGACAGACGTCATCACAGTGTTGGACGAAGGATTCTACTCGACCCTAGGGAACCATGCTTTGATGCGAGATCCATTATCATTCAAGGTTTGGTCGACAGGAACAGAGCCCACCAAGAAGGTCATGACAGAGATGCACCCACCAGCGGCAGAGTACATGTCTCAGGACCAGAGTGTTTCAGCAGAGCCATCAGGGCCGCGGTGATTCCTCCCAACTTCAGGTTGGCGACTGGAGTCAGTAAGTTCACTGGTGAGTCCAAGCCTGATACTTGGCTTGAAGACTACCGAGTGGCTGTTCAGATTGGCGGCGGCAATGATGAGGTGGCCATAAAACACCTACCTCTTATGTTGGAGGGCTCGGCTAGAGCATGGTTGAATCAGTTAGCACCCAGCAACATTTACACTTGGGAAGATCTTGCCCGAGTGTTTGTCAGAACATTTGAAGGAACTTGCAAGCGACCAGCAGGGTTGACAGAGCTGCAATCTTGTGTGCAAAAGTCGAAAGAAACTCTGAGGGATTACATCCAGAGATGGATCACATTGCATCACACGGCTGAGAATGTATCTGATCACCAGGCAGTCTGTGCCTTCAAGGAAGGCGTTAAGTACAGAGAGCTAAACCTAAAATTCGGTCGAACCGGAGACATGCCTCTGAGTCGAATGATGGAGATTGCCACCAAGTATGCCAATGTTGAAGAAGAGGATCGGCTCTGGAGTGGCAAGCACAAGTCAGTCGCCCACGAAACCGAGGGAGGGAACTCCAGTCGGAAGCAGAAGCGGAAAGCCGAGCCAGCTGCTCCTGGAGAAGCCTTGGCCGTGACTCAAGGAAAGTCTAAAGGGAAGCCCAAAGGGTCTTGGAACCCTAAGAAGGTGAAGGACAAGGAAGGGAATGACGTGATGGATTTGCCATGCCACATTCATACAAAAAAAGATGAGGAGGGTAAATTCATTTACCCAAAACATACCACTCGACAATGTCGGCTCTTGATCCAGCAATTCCAGGGAAAACAACCCAAAGATAAGGAAAAGGAGTCGGACAAAGTCGAAGACAAAGAAGATAGTGATGATGGATATCCCCAGGTCAATTCCACCCTGATGATTTTTGCTGATGTTGAAAGCAAAAGTCGATTGAAAGTTATCAATCGGGAGGTGAATATGGTTGCTCCAGTGACATCCAGTTATCTGAAATGGTCTCAGACTGCCATCACATTCGACCAGTCCAATCATCCGACACACATAGCCAGCCCTGGGAGGCAAGCTTTGGTGGTCGACCCAGTCGTCGAAGGCACTCGACTGACTAAAGTCTTGATGGATGGTGGTAGTGGCCTGAATATATTGTATGCAGAGACGTTGAAAGGGATGGGCATTCCGATGTCCAGACTCAGTACCAGCAACATGAG
Organism: Aegilops speltoides; assembly: GCA_021437245.1. Lineage (NCBI taxonomy): Eukaryota > Viridiplantae > Streptophyta > Magnoliopsida > Poales > Poaceae > Aegilops > Aegilops speltoides. The sequence continues at coordinate 323,134,755 of CM038144.1, read as the reverse complement.
TTTCCATGGAGTCATTCCTGGAAAGAAGGCTGCGTCACTCGGCCAAATTACTCTTGATGTGGTTTTTGGTAATTCCAAGAATTACCGCAAAGAAAAGTTAACGTTTGAAGTTGTGGATTTCCAGAGTGCTTATCACGCTATTTTGGGCAGGCCAGCTTATGCACGCTTCATGGCTCGACCATGGTATGTGTACCTCAAATTGAAGATGCCTGGTCCCAAAGGTGTGATCACTATTACTGGCAATCGGAAGAAGGTGGAAGAATGCTTTCAGAAAGGCTCAAAGATCGCCGATGCTCAGATGGCGATGGTAGAGCTGCGGGAATACCGAAAACGCAAACCCGAGTGATTTGTTGCGAGCCAAGAAGCCCGCTACGGAATCATCATTTCAGTCGTCTGGTGAGACAAAACCGATTCACATTCACCCGACCGACCCTAGTGCTGCTCCGACTCATATCTTTACAACACTCGACTCCAAATAGGAAGAAGCGCTCATCCAGTTCCTCCGTGAGAACTGGGACATCTTCGCATGGAAGCCTTCTGACATGCCGGGTGTTCCCAGGGGGCTGGCTGAGCACCGTCTACGAGTTGACTCGAAAGTGAAACCTGTCAAGGAACATCTTCGACGGTCCGCCGTCCAAAAGAGAAAGGCCATTGGCGAGGAGGTGGCTCGGCTCTTAATAGCGGAGTTTATCCGTGAGATTTACCACTCCGAGTGGCTCGCCAATGTTGTCATGGTCCCCAAGAAAGACAAGTCCTTACCGTCTTTTTACCGCCTATTCGGTTACCATCAGATCCGTCTCAGATGGACCAGCGAGATCAAAATAGCTTTCATCACTCCATTCGGGTGCTTCTGTTATGTCACCATGCAATTCGGCCTCAAGAATGCCGGAGCCACGTTCATGAGGATGATTCAGAAGTGTCTTCTCACTCAAATCAGTCGGAATGTTGAAGCATACATGGATGATATTATGGTCAAGTCACGGAAAGGTTCCGACCTGCTGACTGACCTTGCTAAGACATTTGCCAACCTCAGGAGGTATGATATCAAGCTTAATCCATCAAAGTGCACATTCGGAGTTCCTGGTGGAAAGTTACTCGGTTTTCTCATTACCAAACGAGGAATCGACGCCAACCCAGAAAAAGTCGGTACTATACTCCGAATGAAACGCCTGTGCGTGTGCACGATGTCCAGAAGCTTACTGGATGCTTGGCCGCTTTAAGTCAATTCATCTCTCGTCTCGGTGAAAAGGCATTGCCTCTTTACCGACTGATGAAGAAACCAGACAAGTTCAAGTGGACTCCCAAAGCTGATGCAGCGTTTGCAGAGCTAAAAGCCCTGCTCTCCACCCAGCCGATGCTTGCTGCCCCAATCAGCAAAGAGCCTTTGCTGCTTTACATTGCAGCCACAGGACAAGTTGTCGATCTGATGCTACGGTCGGCGGGAAGAAGAAGGAAAAGCCTTTAAAGTTCAGCGCCCAGTATATTATCTTTCAGAAGTTTTGACCCCATCAAAGCAAAGATACCCTCATTATCAGAAGCTTGTATATGGGATTTATCTGACCACGAAGAAGGTTGCTCATTACTTCTCGACCATTCCATTACCATCGTCGTGACGCTCCATTGTCGAGATTACGCTGCATAAACAGAGATGCAACTAGTCGAGTGGCAAAATGGGCGATTGAACTCCTTCCCCTGGATATCAAGTTTGAGGCAAAGAAAGCCATCAAGTCCCAAGCAATAGCAGATTTCATCGCCGAGTGGATTGAACAGCAACTACCGACTCAAGTTCACTCGAAGCACCGGACCATGTTCTTTGATGGTTCTAAGATCTGAATGGTTCGGTCTTTGGGGTAGTGTTGGTTTCCCCGAGGAGATAAGCTCGGATATGTGCTCGAGATCCACTTTGATTCCTCCAATAACGAGGCGAATCTGAAGCACTTTTGTATGGGTTGCGTATGGCCATTTCACTCGGCGTCAAATCGCCTCATGGTCTATGGCGACTCAAATTTGGTGGTTAATCGAGTGATGAAGGAGTGGGACGTCAGAAGTCCAGCCATGACTGGTTACTGCAATGCGGTGAGAAAGCTAGAGAAGAAATTCGAGCGGTTAGAGCTTCATCATATACCCGTTGAAAAATCAAGCGGTGATGATTTGGCAAAAATAGGTTCCAAGAGAAGCCATTCCCGATAATGTGTTTTGGAACACATCCACACCATCGAGTTCAAGAGGATCCTTTCACCGAAGAAGCCCCTTGATCAAAAAGTGTTCGGATCCGACTAAGGTTGAGGTCCCAGGTGTGGTTGACTGATCATGGAAGTTTTGGTCATCACTCCCGACCGGCGATCTGCAGTACATTGCGTATATCCTAAGGAAAGAGCTCCGGAGAATGAAGAAGAGGCTCGACGGATCGTCCGTCGATCCAAGGCCTTTCTTGTGATAAAGGGGCAGTTGTATAGGAAGCGTGGTCGAGTCGGCCGAAATGCATAACACGGAAGAATGTCGAATAATTCTTGGCGATATCCACTCGGGGACCTGTGGTCATCATGCGTCCTCTCGGACCATTGTGGCTAAAGCATACCGAGCGAGATTTTACTGGCCGAGAGCAAATGAAATGGCGAAGGAGATAGTCGACAAGTGTGAAGGATGTCGATTCTATTCAATATGTCGCACAAACCGCCTCGGCCTTGAAGACCATTCCACTCATCGGCCCTTCGTTGTTTGGGGGTTGGATATGGTTGGACCATCGAGAAGCTGGCGAGGCGGCTTCACTCACTTGCTAGTAGCAGTCGACAAGTTTACTAAATGGATTGAAGCTAAACCTATCAAGAATCTTGATGCTTGCACTGCTATCAGTTTTGTCAGAGAGTTGATATTCAGATATGGAGTTCCACATAGCATCATCACTGATAATGGGTCAAACTTTGATTCCGACAAGTTCAAAGCCTTTTGCGCCTCTCAAGGCACACGAGTCGACTACGCTCCAGTCGCTCACCCCCAGTCGAATGGATAAGCGGAACGAGCAAACGGTCTAATTCTCAAAGGATTCAAACCCCGGTTGATGCGTGATCTCAAGCACGCAGCAGGCGCGTGGGTCGATGAACTTTCATCAGTTCTTTGGGGATTGAGGAACACTCCTAATCGGTCGACTGGGCGAACTCCATTCTTTCTGGTCTATGGAGCTGAAGCAGTTCTGCCGAGTGACCCACTTCACAATGCACCCCGAGTCGAGCTTTACTCTGAAGATGAAGCAGAACAAGCCCGGCAAGACGCAGCCGACCTTCTGGAAGAAGAAAGAGAGATGTGTCGGATTTCGGGTTCTGGCAGACCCTTGAGGTTCGAACATTTGGGTGCACACGGAGATCACACCTCCAGCCTACCCATGTCTCACCGCCTCGCCAAGATCTAAACTACACGAAGAACAACGCAAGGGACACAAGATTTATACTGGTTCAGGCCACCATCGTGGTGTAATACCCTACTCCAGTTTGTGGTGTGATGGATTGCCTCTGGGGATGATGAGGAATAGTACAAGGGGAGAACAGCCTCGCGAGGGTATGTTCTTAGTTTGTGCGATGAACTGCTAGGGGGAGTTCAGTCGCCTCTCTCTGTGTGTCTCAAATGTGGATCCCATCGCCCTACCCTGTGGGTGGCTAGTCCTATTTATAGGCAAAGGCCCCGAGCCTCTTACCAAATATTGAGCAGGAAGGGCGCCAACAATTGGCCATTTTGAAGGGGAACATCTAGTACCCTTATCCTCACTAAAGTTGGTCCTCGCTTTGCCAAAGACCACAGCGATGGCCTTGACTTGGGCTCCACGATGACCTCCGATTACGCCGTCCTGCTGGTCTTGGTCTTGTTGCACGAAATGGTTGCCTTTGCTTGATACCCTTGCCCGCGCTTGCCTTTGCACCAAAGGGAAACAAGGACTCATGAGGCCGTCGCCCGCTGGCGCCCGCTGGCCTTAGTGCGTTATGGCTTGCGTCCACGGGCACCTCGTGAAGTACCCGCCTTGATCTCTCCACCTCCTCACGAGCCAGCTGATGAGGCCGTGCACGAGAAGCCTCCACGTCGTCCGCCCAGCAATCTGGCCCCTCGCAAAGGTCTTGAGCATGTGTTGATGAAGATGGGCTGTCTTGGGCCCTCCTTGAGCCACGCCACGAGCTGCGAGCAACAAGTCAGGTATCCCGTTCCCCAAAACGCCAGTGAGCCGGGCCCAAAGGCGTGCTTGGACTTAACCATGAGAAAGCAAAGAGGCAAGTCTGAGCGTCGCGGAGCCCCAATAGCCTGCGGCCTTAGGCGCCAGCGTGGCGGTTGATTGGATGTGGGCGTCTGGCTCCCTATGGCGCCTTAGCAGCTGCACAAATTGATAAGGGCGGTACCCATTTAGGCTTACCTTCTTTGCCTTCTCCTTCCTTGCCCAGATCCCTTTCTTGCTCTGTCCTTCTTGCTTCCGAAATCCCGGATCTACTCAACCCTGCATCCTAGCAAGGCATGGCGCCTCGCCAGACCCAGCCGGAGCATGGTACTCCCGCCATGGATCCTTGAATGTGTCGGAGAAGAACCTTGCTCGGACGCGCGATGATGGCGGCGCAAGGTAGCAGCAGGCGGCAGCGCTCAAGGTCGGCTCTGCCCTTCACGAGGCGGAAGGAAGCACCTTCTACCGCTCTTCGTGGCGCCATCGCCCTTGATCTGGTGCCCCCTTTTTTCGAGTTCTTCCTTTCTGTTCTCCACCATTACAATCTGCAAGCTCTGCACCTCCATCCCAACTCTGTTCTTCTCCTGGCGATTTTCGCCTACTACTGCGAGGCTCATGTCGGGGTGAGGCCTTCGGTGGCCTTGCTATGCCATTACTTCTACCTCCGGGTCTCCCGCGGCCCCATCACTGCGTGCGCGAGCTTTGTCGCGCACGGTAGCTCTAATGCCATCTCGAAGCCCGGGAAGAGAATTGAGGGCTTCAGGAGCAAGTGGGTCATGGTGGATCTTTGGCGCACCCTCTGGCTGATTCTGCCCAGGGCAGCCAAGTCCGTTGGCGCTTGGTCGCGTGGAGCTCGTTGATCCCCACGCGAGGCGGTCTTTGGAGAAGATGGGCCTTGGACTGTGGGCCGGACAACATGGCGGCAGTGAAACTGGCCAGGCGTCGCTCTGAGGAGTTCTGGAGCATCGGGTGGCTCGCTCGGGAACACTCGCTTCAGCTGTGGAAGCTTGAAGCGATGCGCCCTTCGCTCAAACCGAAGTCTGGCGGCGAGGATCTGGCATGATCCTCAATCCTTGGTTGGGGAAGCGTGGCGAGTTGGAAGAGATGCTCCGTGCCCTTGTTCCTTGGGGTGATTGGGAGCGGTGGTGAACTCCATATGCGCTTTCAGCGAGGCAGGCTGTGCCCGGAGGTTCCTGTGGACCCGGTGGCCCTGGTGACAGTGAACGTATCCTCCGGCGACTCCAGCAGAGAGGAGGAAGAGGAGGAGGAGGAGGAGGAGCCCGATTCAGAGGCGACCGACGGGGAGTCGAGAGCGCCCCTCCCTCGGCGTAGGTCCCGCACTCTTCACCTCATGTCGGATGATGACGAGGACGGCGACGTGCAGGGTGGCGAGAGCTCGCCCCTGATCCCGAAGGAGGAAAGGACGGGGCTGGTTCCCCGCGAGTCTGCTCCGGCTCCGAGGCGATCTGCAGACGCGCCTCCTGCTCCCGAGCCTCTTGAGGTTGATCCCAGCATCCGGCTCTCGGGCTTCAAGTTCGGCCGGAGGTTGCTTGAGCCCGCGAGTGATGACGAGTAAGTGCTCGATTCTCGTTTTTCTTCTTGCTTCGTTGTTGAGGCTTGGCGTCCATATTCCTTAGCTGGGCGGTGCTGCGGCGAAAGAAGCTGAAGGGGCTCCCGAGCTTCGTCAAGGGCAGCACCGCCACCGGCGAGAGAAGAAGCGGCAAGGCGAGCTTCTCTGCCGGCATCCTCCACGAGCTGGCGGGGCTAGCTGGAAGCGAGCTCAGCCCCCATAGCCCAAGCGACCCCGAGGTGTCCTTGCTTGGCGCCCTTTACCCTTGATCGTCGAGGCGCAAAGGTCTGACTCATGGTGCTGTGCTGTCCGACTCCTTCTACCGTTCTGGATTGTGCTGCTGCTGAGCTGGACCGGCTGTGGAAAGATCTTCTGGGCGCTGACCCTTGCTTGGTGGCGGGCACTGGAGTTGGCCTCTGCTGGGTCCGCTCGATGCTTGATCCGCGCTGGCTCGAGCCCGACGACAGCTGACGACGAGAAGTAGGCCATCCTTGAGGCGAAGGCCGCTCAACACGCCCTTGGGTGAGGTTGCGGATGTCGAGTCGCTTCAAGGTCTTGGAGAGCAGGCGCAAGGCTCTTGCGACCAGCTTGCCAAGGAGGCCCGTGTCCGCTAGGAGAAGGAGGAAGACATGAAGGCTCGCGAGGCTGCCGCCAAGGACCGGGATGCCAAACTTGAGGAAAGCCAAGGCCGCTGGGTCTTATTGGGCGGCGTTGCAAGTGAAGAGGATCGAGTGGGCGGCAAGGCGCGAGTCTGGCCGAGACCGCGCTGACCTTCGCGAAGCTGAGGTGAAGGCTCGCACCCTCTTGAAGTCGCTCTATGGCACTGCCTGGAAGCCAGCTGGCGGTGCCGAGAGGGCCCGCCAAGCTGCTTCCCTTCTGGTCTGCGCCCTCGAAGATGTCGCCCTCGGCCTTGGCCCCCACAGTGGTGAGGCGTCCTTTCTTCTGCAGGGCTGACGCGTTTCTTCATCCACGTCTACCTCCATGACCCCAGCGTTGACCTCGATAGCCTGCTGGAGCCTGTGAGCGGCGAGCTTGCCGCCGTCGCTGCTGAGGCCGTGAAGGGTCGCGTGGAGGCTCTGCTGGCAAAGTTCCGGGCCTTGACACCAAGCGAGCGGTATGCCGATCTTGAGGCTCCACGGTAAAATCGCCAGCAGCAGCTCCATCACCAGCGTTGGCGCCGCCAAAAAGTGACCCCTTCGCGGCTCCCGTCCTGCTTTTAATTCCTGCAACATGCATTCTGCCTCGTGGAGGCATTTAAACTTGTGTTTTTGCGTTGTCAAAGTGCTCTATGGACTGTAATATTTGCTTTTGAATTTCTTGAGATTTCCTTCCTACTTGCTTGTGTTCTACGTCGGCAGAGCCCGACCCCGCGCATACCTGAGCCGCTGTTAGCCCCGACCGGAAACCAGGACGGGACCAAGGAGTGAGGGGCTACGTGACAAGTTAGGCTCCTGAGTCGCGATGCTCAGGAGCACCCCTTGACGCATGAACAACAAGTAGGGAGGTGAGATGCATGGGTGAATTTACCATTCTACGTTGGCAGAGCCCGGCCCCGCGCATACCTCAACCGCCGTTAGCCTTTCGGAACTAAGGGGTGAGGGGCTACGTGACCAGTTAGGCTCCTGAGTCGCGATGCTCAGGATTCCCCCTTAACGTTCAAATGGCCTTCGTACCTTGGCTCCGCTCGGGGAGAGGCATGCGACGAACCAGGCCCGAGGGCCCTGGCTGGGTGGCGTGCGCCTGGGCGTGACCCGGGCGTAGCCCCCGTGCTCAGCCCCCTCGCGCGGCACTCTCGAGGGGAGGCGTTATGATGAGGCCGGACATTGAGTTCTGAGCTCCCTGAGGTTGATGCGGCCGGGGGCCACCCTTAGTTGTTTATCACCAGCGTGGAGCATAGCGCTTCCGTATGTGTATGGGCATAGCCGCTCCTCGGCAGCGTTGTCAGCCAGCACGGAGCATGGTGCTTCCACTGGTGCGTGGGAGGGGGCTCCCCTCTGGGAGGAGCCCCCGAGGCGTGTACAGCCCTGCCCTGACACGTGGCTGGCACGATAGGGCCTGGCGAGGTGTATCTGGGCACCCGTGAGCCAGCACGGGACTCACGGGGCCCTACCTCAAGGCGGGTTGCGCCTAGCTCTGGGCCTTTACTTGTGATGTGTTCCTGCAGATTTGGTTAGATGTCGGTGCTCTACGTCCTCGGGTCCCGGCCCTCGAGCGGGCTCAGCCGTCGCTGGTATGCCAGGTCGTGATGCCGTGGACAAGACCAGAGGGTGAGGGCTAGAGAGCCAGTAAGATCCCATGAGTCGCGATGCTTAGGTACCCCCCTTTAACGTGCAAGCAGCCGACATGAAGAAAGAAGGGTGCCATAGGCAGGCATCAAACAACAATCATGATGGGTCAAACGCATGACCCGAATGAACGCGAGAGCGATACATGCCACCGGGTCTGGCCCGGGTAGCTTGGTGATAATGCAGCCCGAGGGGTGCCCCCGATAAAGTAAGCTGAAAACATGAACTAAAGGGATACATGCGCAGGGGCGGACCCGTGGCACAGGAATGATGCAGCCACAGGGCGCTCCTAGCTGAAAATGAAACTTCGAAGGATGTCACCCGATGATCTTTGAAGATGGAGGGATCTTTGAAGTAGCGGACGGCGTGCGTTGCGAGAGACGATCTTCGCAGGCCCCGGGCCGGGGGCCTCGGGAGGCTCTAGAAACACTGGCGGCTCCTCGCGGACCATCTCCATCTCCGCCAGATGCGGAATGCTGACCGCTGAGCCCCAAGATGCCCCTCATGAGGCAGCGACGCGCGGCAACGCGTTGGCGGGCCGTAAGGCATGCAAACATAGGCGTGGGGTGGGCCTTACAGGCGCCCCACAGCGTGAGGGCGAGGTGCTCTGAGAGCGGCTCGGTTGAGTCTGGTATGTCGATCACAGACGTGCAACCCACCATCCTCGCTGGATGGGGAGCTACGGCGGCAGCGGCGGCTGCCACTCATGACTCTTGACTCCTGCAGCTCTGGATGATCTCGTGACGAACTCCCCGAGGGTTTGGCCCTCCTTGCCTTGCTCCTTCACAGAAACATGCGTTGAAGCATGCCTCCAAGTGGTGCCAGCGCCTCCCTCGTGATCTTAGCAAAGTCGATGGCCCTCGGAAGAGAGCCCCGAGCCTGCTCGAGGAGGCGCCCGCGCCTTCCTATCTGACGGAGGAGGTGCCCCTTGAACAGGCGCGGACCCTGAGGGGCCTGCCTCCCGAGGGGTCGGGCCAGGCGATGTCTTCTTCTTCTTAGGAGCAGCCTCGGGAGGCCCCCCGTTCCTGTGATCTGGGTCTTCAATCGATGCGGCTTGGAAATCACGTTCCAGAGAACACACAACGTCTCTCTCTTCACAGGGCACAGTGATGACTCCACCACTTCCTGGCATCTTGAGGACATTGTAGACATGATGGCTCATAGCCATGAACTTGGCCAGGGTTGGGTACCCGAGGATGGCATTGTATGACAGGTGGATGTGCGTGACATCGAGGTCAATGAGCTTGGTGCGGTAGTTGTCGCGCTTCCCGAAGGTAACAGGAAGGCGGACCTGCCCTATCGGAATCGTGGAACCATCAGTGACTCCTGAGAAAGGCTTGGTTGGCTGCAGCTGATTGTATGACACTTGGAGATTGTTGAACATCTCGACGAATAGGACATTGAGCCCTGCTCCGCCATCAATGAGGGTCCTGGTGACTTGCACATTGCTGATGATTGGGGAACAAAGCATCGGGAGGACTCTTGTTGTGGCCGCGCACTTGAGCTGATCCATTGGCTGAGCGTGATAGCGCCGCCGACCACCGAGAGGCGTGTGGCCTCAAGCAGGGAGGACTGCATTCACTTGCGAGCAAACTGCTTGAAGATCTTGTTGAGGCGGGGCTTGTCGTCGCGCCCAAGATGCAGCGATTGCTTGGCTCTGGAAGCCTCCAGCCCCTCGTCCCCGGGTGATGGTCTTCATTCCTTCTTGGCTGTGGTGGCGGAGGAGGGAGGCCCGCGTTACCTTGTGGGCGATCCTCGCGAGGCTGATCCCTCCAACCCCCCTCGCGAGGTGGGTCCCTCCAACCTCCCTCACGAGGCTGGTCACCTAGCAGTCCTCGCGGGTCAGTCACGCCACCCTTGGCGAGGCCACGGTCTTCCCATTGTCCTCCATCTCTTCCTCCTCCTCGGCCATAGCCCATGTCGCTGCGCTCGGGGCATCGGCCGGCACGCACGTCTCGCACGGCCCTGAGCTCTTGGCATTCATTGGTGTTGTGGGTGTGGAGGTTGTGGTACATGCAGTATCGGCTACCCTTGGATGACTCAGGCTGATCCCTGCCTCGCTTGGCGTCTGGCTCTGCTGCAAGCACGACAGCCCCCTTGCGCTTCACGCCCTTGGTCTTGGGCTTCTTCTCTTCTAGGTCAGCAGCTGGCAGCTAGAGGAGGGAAAGGCGCCCTTCCTCAGCCCTAGCGCACTTGGTCGCCAGATTGAACAGCTCCAGGGAGGTGCACAGGTCTTCATGGATCGCGAGCTCCTCCTTCATCTTGACGTCACGCACGCCGTCGGAGAAGGCTGAGATGATGGCCTCCTTAGACACCTTGGGGATCTTAAAGCGAAACCTTGTTGAAGCGCCGGATGAACCTGCGGGGTCTCTCCGACTCTTGCTTGATCTTGGCGCAAGTCACTCATGGCGGGGTCGGTCGGGTACCTTGGAAGTTGGCGATGAATCGGTCGCATCTCGTCGAGGAGGATATCGTGCGAGAGCCGTTTAGGAGCCAGTGCGGCGCCGTCCTTGAGCGCCATGGGGAACCAATTCGCCATGACCTTCTCGTTCCTGTTGGCGGCTTCGATGCCCAGCTCGTAGAGCTGGAGAAACTCCGTAAGTCGATCATGCCATCATAGCGCGGGCAAGTCTCGGCGAACTTGCCCGCCAATCCACGCTGCGCCTTCGGCGGAGAAAACGCAGCAGCGTCACGATGGCATGGAGCCCTTTGGTGACGGAGAGCTTGATCTTGCGGGTCTCTGTGCGCTGCAGCCAGTGCAGCGGGGTCTTGATCTTGTTGGGGCAGAGTGCGGCGTTCGTCTTGGGGCGGTCTGGAGCACACTGGTGGCTTCTTGGGGCGAGGATCTCTTGGCAGCTCTTCTCTTCTTTGTCTTTGGCGCCGGACGGAGTGAGTTCCGCCCGAGGACCCACGCGCCTTGGGGCCAAGGCGCCTTCTTGAGGCGGCCGGGCGTCCCGAGCTTAATCGCCCAGCAGGCGGGCGCGGTGCAATGAGAGGATGGTGCGAGGCCCAGCGCCAAAAGCTTCGGTGATCGGCGAGCCACTCGTCATAGAGGTCGTCGGCAGGGCGGTAGTGCAGGAGCTCCAGCGCCGAGAAGCAGCGCGGCGTCTTGGCGTCCACGAGGCGCGACAGCGTGGGGCGAGGCAGGCGCTGGAGTCAGCGACAGGGTGGCGGTGCGGCCTTCTCGCCGCACTGAAGGATGCAGGGATGACGCGTACTGCTCGTTCCCTGTCGGGCCGGTGGTGGCATTGACGGCGGGCGACGGGGAACGGCGGGGGTGCCCTCCGACGGGGGCCGTCTGGGAGACGCGAGTGGCCAGAGCGGCCCGGCACTTGGCGCGGGTGTGACGTGCGTCTGACATGGATGGGACGGGCGGCGAAGCACGAGGCGACGGAAGGCAGATTCTAGCGCACCCCTACCTGGCGCGCCAAATGTCAGATTTCGGGTTCCGGCAGACCCTTGAGGTTCGAACACTGGGGTGCACGCGGAGATCACACCTCTAGCCTACCCATGTCTCACCGCCTTTCCAGGATCTAAACTACACGAAGAACAACGCAAGGGACACAAGATTTATACTGGTTCAGGCCACCATCATGGTGTAATACCCTACTCCAGTTTGTGGTGTGGTGGATTGCCTCTGGGGCTGATGAGGAACAGTACAAGGGGAGAATAGCCTCGCGAGGGTCTGTTCTTAGTTGGTGCGATGAACTGCTAGGGGGAGTTCAGTCGCCTCTCTCTCTGTGTCTCAAATGCGGATCCCATCCCTACCCTGTGGGTGGCTAGTCCTATTTATAGGCGAAGGCCCCGGGCCTCTTCCCAAATATTGAGCGGGAAGGGCGCCAACAATTGGCCATTTTGAAGGGGAACATCTAGTACAATTATCCCGACTAAAGTTGGTCCTCGCTTTGCCAAAGACCACACGATGGCCTTGGCTTGGGCTCCACGATGACCTCCGTTCTGCCGTCCTGCTGGTCTTGGTCTTGTTGCACGAAATGGTTGCCTTTGCTTGATACCCTTGCCCGCGCTTGCCCCTTTGCACCAAAGGGAAACAAGGACTACTGCCTGAGCGGCGCCCGCTGGCGCCCGCTTTGGCCTTAGTCGTCATGGCTTGCATCACGGGCACCTCGTGAGGTACCCGCCTTGATCTCTCCGCCTCCTCGCGAGCCAGCTGTGAGGCCGTGCACGAGAAGCCTCATGTCGTCCGCCTGCAATCTGGCCCCTCGCGAAGGTCTTGAACATGTGTTGATGAAGATGGGCTGTACTGGGCCACTCCTTGAGCCATGACGCAGGCTGCAGGCAGGCAAGTCTGGGTACCCCCGTTCCTAGAACGCCGACAAGATGGCCATGATCCGATCGACTATTTATCAGCAGGACTTGCGTCAATTCCATGCCAGAAATGTGAAGAGTCGAGCCTTCCAAGAAGGAGATTTGGTCCTCCGAGTGGATCAAGAGAAGCCACACAAGCTCGCTCCTACTTGGGAAGGCCCCTTCATCGTCACCAAAGTTCTCCACAATGGAGCATACCGTCTTTACAATGTCAATTGCCAGATTGATGAGCCATGAGCTTGGAATGCGGAGCTGCTCCACCCCTTTTATACTTAAGTACTCACTCGGATGAGATGTAATAAAAAGTTCCTCTGTAGTTTGTTTATCAAAGACAAGAGTGTTATAATTTTCGATGATTGTTGTTGCTTTTGTTTACGTGAGAAATCCCCGATGGGTGGCTTAGCAGCGAATCCGTTTCGCCTAAGTTTGTAAAAAAAATCCTTACCGAGTGACGAGCAAGCCTCTCACTCGGGGGCTTAGATGCGAATCCGTTTCGCCTAAGTATTTGAAAATCCTACCGAGTGGAGAGCAACCCTCCCACTCAGGGGCTTACCTGCAGTCCAATACTCACCTAAGTATTTGGAAATCCTACTGAGTGGAGAGCAACCCTCCCACTCGGGGCTTAGCTGCGATCCGATGCTACTTCCTAAGTATTTGAAAATCCTCCGAGTGGAGAGCAACCCTCCCACTCGGGGCTCAGGCTGCAGATCGATGCTCGCCTAAGTATTTGAAAATCCTACAGAGTGTGAGAGCAACCCTCCCACTCGGGGCTTAGCTGCATCAATACTACGCCTAAGTATTTGAAAATCCTACAGAGTGGAGAGCAACCCTCCCACTCGGGGGCTTAGCTGCAGTCCGATGCTACGCCTAAGTATTTGAAAATCCTACAGAGTGGAGAGCAACCCTCCAACTCGGGTGCTTAGCTGCAGTCCAGTACTCGCCTAAGTATTTGAAAATCCTACCGAGTGGAGAGCAACCCTCCCACTCGGGGGCTTAGCTGCAGATCGATGCTACGCCTAAGTATTTGAAAATCCTCTGAGCTAGAGAGCAACCCTCCCACTCGGGGCTTAGCTGCAGATCGATGCTACGCCTAAGTATTTGAAAATCCTACCGAGTGGAGAGCAACCGTCCCACTCGGGGGCTTAGCTGTAGTCCAGTACTCGCCTAAGTATTTGAAAATCCTACCGAGTGGAGAGCAACCCTCCCACTCGGGGCTTAGCTGCGATCCATGCTTGCCTAAGTATTTGGAAATCCTACCGAGTGGAAGCAACCTCCCACTCGGGGCTTAGCTGCGATCCGATGCTACGCCTAAGTATTGAAAATCCTACCGAGTGACATCCCACTCGGGGGCTTAGCTGCAGTCCAGTACTCGCCTAAGTATTTGGAAATCCTACCGAGTGGAGAGCAACCCTCCCACTCGGGGGCTTAGCTGCAGTCTAGTACTCGCCTAAGTATTTGAAAATCCTACCGAGTGGAGAGCAACCCTCCCACTCAGGGGCTTAGCTACAGTCCAGTACTCGCCTAAGTATTTGAAAATCCCTACCGAGTGACGAGCAAGCCTCTCACTCTGGGGCTTAGATGCAAATCCATTTCGCCTAAGTATTTGAAAATCCTACCAAGTGGAGAGCAACCCTCCCACTCGGGGCTTACATGAGTCCAAGTACTCACCTAAGTATTTGAAAATCCTACAGAGTGGAGAGCAATCCTCCCACTCGGGGCTTAGCTGCAGTCGATGCTCGCCTAAGTATTTGAAAATCCTACCGAGTGGAAGCAACCCTCCCACTCGGGGCTCGGCTGCAGATCCGATGCTAGCCTAAGTATTTGAAAATCCTACAGTGGAAGCAACCCTCCCACTCGGGGCTTAGCTGCAGTCCGATGCTCGCCTAAGTATTTGAAAATCCTACAGAGTGGAGAGCAACCCTCCCACTCGGGGCTTAGCTGCAGTCCGATGCTACGCCTAAGTATTTGAAAATCCTCTTGAGTGGAGAGCAACCCTCCCACTCGGGGCTTAGCTGCAGTCCATGCTCGCCTAAGTATTTGGAAATCCTACAGAGTGGAGAGCAACCCTCCCACTCGGGGCTTAGCTGCGATCAGTACTAGCCTAAGTATTTGAAAATCCTACCGAGTGGAGAGCAACCCTCCCACTCGGGGGCTTAGCTGCAGTCCGATACTCGCCTAAGTATTTAATCCATTCTGATCCATAAGAGGCGAAGGTGCAGGTCATTGCTACCTTCTCCTTGAACTCGCCACAAATACAACGTCGCTCTGCAAGGGCGACGAGGTGTGGGTCGATTGCTACCTTCTCCTTAGGAGCTCGCCACAAATACAATGTCGCTCTGCAAGGGCGACGAGGTGCTTGGTCATTGCTACCTTCTCCTTAGGAGCTACGCCACGAATACAACGTGCGCTCTGCAAGGACGACGAGGTGCAGGTAGACTGCTACCTCCTCCTTCGGAGCTACTCCACAAATACAACATGCGCTCTGCAAGGACGACGAGGTGCAGGTCGACTGCTACCTTCTCCTTTGGAGCTACGCCACAAATACAATGTGCGCTCTGCAAGGACGAGGAGGTACAAGTCGACTTCTACCTTCTCCTTTGGAGCTACACCACAAATACAACGTGCGCTCCATCCCAATCCGCAAGGACGTAGGTCGACTGCAATCCATGCTCCATCCCTACCTGCAAGAGCGATGAAGTGCATGTCGACTAGACTTTCCACCTCAGAGCTGCGTCTCAAGCACTAAAGTATATCCCGAGTGAAGAACAAAGTTCGCTCAAAGGCAAATGCAAGCATACTCAACGATAAGCCAAGTTCAGATAGCATCCTACGGATTCAGAAGTGCTCAGGCGTCAAGCCTGTAAAAGTTTATCGGTTACAAAACCACTCAGCATTCCGAGGCAAATTTCAAGCGAAGCATAGAAGTTTTTCTTACTCCTCAGGTGGAGGACTGGAGGGTGCAACAAACTGGTCCAGGTTGATTCTGTCAACAATCCGAGTGGCAGCAGCAATGAAGGTCTCGATGAAAGACTGGAAGTCGTGCTTCTTGGTATTGGCCACTTTGATGGACGCCAGCTTGTCCTCTCACGCATCCTTGCAGTGAACACGGACCAGGGACAGAGGAACGTCAACACCGCACCTGGCAGAAGACTTCTTTCATTGTTGCACTTGACCTGGAACGTCATTCAGTCGAGTCATTAGAGACTCGAGGTCATTTTAAAGCATCTCTCCTGGCCAGAGTGTCGTGTCGATTCGCGACACCGCAACCTTCAGTCGAGCAAGGTAGTCAACAACTCCAGCAACACGAGACTCCAGTCGGAGCACGTTCATAAGCGGCTTCATCATTAACAGGGAGAGTTAATGGGGTCCAAGCTTGTCTCCACTCGTGGTCTCCTCCTCGAAGTTTTGGCGAGTGCAGTAAACACAATTGAAGTTAAGCCAGCATTACGTGATGAGTCGATGATAACAAGTCGATCGAGATAGAAGAGATTACCTTCAAGCATGATGAATAACTTCTTGGCGAGCCCTCCCGGATAAGCCTCGGATCATTCTTCTTCCCTTGATTCGCTAGACTTGTCACTTAGAGCTATCTTATCATTCTTCAGATGGCTGACCTCCTTGTTGGCCGCGTTGAGAGCAGCTTTCAGATTGGCGTTCTCCTCTTCAAGTTTACCGACTGAAACCAGTTTTTCTTCCGCAAGCTTCGTTTTGTCCGAAGCCGCCTTCTGCGCCTCGGCGAGGTCAAGGTCCTTCTTCTTCAGAGCCTCTTTCATTTTATCTGCAAAGTGACAATGAGATCAGAATCGGGAATGGGCAGAAAGATAAGGATAGTCGTCAAGATTCTCACCAACCATACCTTTCGCTTCATCTTTCGCCTTCTTAAAGTTCTCCTAAACAAGCTTCAAGTCAAGGTCGAGCTGGATATGTTTGTTTTCCAATTCAGTATAGCGAGCCACAAGCTCGCAAGATTTCTGCGAAGGGTCAGTCGATAGACATCAAAGATAGGTTGCTCCCGAGTGACTAAGAGGGAAATCGTAGCATTTCTAAGACTACAGCCGAATCAAAATATTCAACAGTAGTCTCGGGGACTACACCCAGTGGGTGCACTCAGCATGCCCCCACTGGTTCTACTGACTCGGTCCGATCAGTCGACCGAAAGAGATAAAAAGGTTATGATCCTAAACCATAGCTAACTGCCAGCAGTCAGTCTCGGTCTCATCATGATCTAAAAAAAACAAAACAACACCAGTTCTTTAGACCATAGTCGACTGCCAGCAGTCGACCATGGTCTCGGGGACTACACCCAGTGGGTGCACTCAGCGTGCCCCCACCGGTTTCAAGATTCCATTCGACATGATCCGACCAGACCGAGTGAAGAAGTTAGAGTGAAGAAATTCAAAATACAAAGACTACAATCGACTGCCAGCAGTCCACCATAGTCTCGGGGACTACACCCAGTGGGTGCACTCAGCGTGCCGCCACCAATCCAAAAATTCAATCGACACACCAAGTGGGTGTACAGACACAAAGATCTTCGGAAAGAAAGTTTTCAGATAGCATATCCTAACAGAATAAGCGGTGACCAACTAACCTGGACGTTGCTCTGAAGGGCTAAGCTAGCATCATAGGCCGCTTGGCTGGCTTCCCGAATCGCCTTCACATGTTCCATCATGATCCCCGCCTGGCGTATAGCCTCCTTAGCAGCACCCGCTTGGTCCTCTGGGACGTGGTGTGTGGCGAAAAGGGAAGGCGGGTCAGCAGTCGACGACGAAGGTCAAGCACTCGTCAGTGGCACAGCGAAGGACACGGAATTCCGAGTAGTATTACCACCATCCTGAACCTGTGCCTCAGGCACTGATGCAGTCTGAGTGGTCTTGCCAGCCGGCGCCTTTCTATTCCTCCTTGGCCTTAGTGGTGCCTCGTCGTCATCATCAGGGAGATCAATGACATGAGGAGGAGCTACAGGAAAGATCCAAAGTTAAAAACGAAAATCCGATCGACCAAAAGCGAAACTACAGAGATCATACCAAGGTTGGAGGTGGCAGCGTCTTCCATTTCCTGATCTTCATTCCTGGCGGAGGTCTCGGAGGTAGCAGCACTGTAGATTTTAGAAACCAGTCGGTTAGCCAATGAGTCGACCAAAAGTCTATCCCTACTAAACGAGAAAACATGAGTTCTGCTATTACCCAGAAATGGTGGGAATCGCCATTCTCATCTTGGGCAAGGCCTTCAGCGGCTTTGATGACGCCGCTCGAGGATGCTTCGACGCTTTTTCAGTCGGCGCTGGGGAGGCCGCCCGAGGGCGTTTCGACGATTACCCAACAGGCACAGTCGCTTTGCCGTGCTTGACCGCGGGGTCGTGGATGAGCTTGGATCGCCTTTCCGTGCGAGGAGGATTGACTTCCTCCTCCTCCTCTTCACGGGAGCCGTCGTCATCCTCTTCCCCCTCACCATCAGATTGCCACTCCTCCTCACTTTCACCTCCGCTCGCCTCCTCCTCCTCGGCCTGTTCTTGCGCCCCGTTGGGCATCGAGTACATCTCAGTGGTAGCCTAGAAGACAACAAACAAGACAAAAGTCAGTCGATTGGTTTTAAGCAAACAGAATGAAGAAAGCAGGATCACAGTCAGAGATGCCGAATTGGACCTGGTCTACTTCGTATGATTGGTCGAGTGGAGGAATCCTCCTGGCTCCTCGGGGGTTGTCTTTGTTCCCTATGATTCTCGCCAGCCACCTCTCCATCATGACATCCTCGACCTCCTCCGGATGGATCCAAGTGGTGTCTTCAGTGCCAGAATACAACCACATCAGATGGTCTTGAGCTTGAAGCGGTTGGATGCGTCGGCGGAGGAAGACCTCCAAGAGGTCCATGCCGGTCACCCCGTCACGGATAAGCTGGACAACACGTTAGACCAGCACCTTAACCTGCGCTTCTCTTCCGAGATCACATTCAAAGAGGAAGGCTTCCTCACTCGGTCCATGGAAAAAGGAGAATGCAGTCGATTTGCTCACTGGCGTCGGCTGGTCTTTGCAGTAGAACCAGGTCGACTGCCATCCATGGACCGAGTCGGGTAGGATCATGGCCGAAAAAGAACTTTTCCCCCTCATTTGAACTCCAAGACCCCCACACATCTGAATCACTTGTGTTCTCTTGTCACTCGGATTGGCCTTTTTCACCGTCTGGGAGCGACAGGTGAAAATGTTCTTGAAAAGACCCCAATGAGGCTGACAACCTAAGAAATTCTCGCACAAAGACACGAAAGCAGCGAGGTACTCAATGGTGTTGGGTGTGAAGTGGTGGAGTTGCGCCCCAAAGAAGTTCAGAAATCCCCGAAAGAAAGGGTGAGGCGGCAAAGAAAACCCACGGTCGACATGGGTGGCCAAGAGAACGCACTCACCCTCCTGAGGCTGCGGCTCAGACTCTTCCCTGGGAGCCGCGGCGATCCATGGGGGATCAGTCCTCCATTGGCCAGGTCGTCAAGGTCTTCTTGACGAATCGTCGAGCGGATACAGTTGCCCTGGATCCAGCCTTGCGACAGGCCGGCCCTCGATGAAGATCCGCCCCGACTGGTCGCCCTTCCCTTCGCCTTCACCGTCGCTTTCTTCGCCCGCTCCAAGGCCGCTGTCTTCTCTTTCACCATCGTTGTCGGCGAGACGCGCACGGGGCAGCGACGCTGAGGTGGAAGCGAACGCGGCGGATGAGTCTGAGGAAGAGGGGAGGAAATGAGAACGCACTGTTCAAAAAACCCCGTCCGGCGCCTTATATGAGGTTACTTTCGAGTGACTAACTTGTAGGCCCGGGCGATCCTCTCAAATCCCGCAACAGTCGCACGCGTGATACATGGCGAAAAAGGTGGCACGGAGATCGAGGCGTCCCTGCCTTATCTCATCCGATTACTGCGGCCTCCTCCGCCCCGCGCGCTTCCCAAAATACGAATCCCGCTAAATCCGCGAGCTGCAGAGCAACTTGTCAGACGGGAGATTTCCTCCGCTCTGTCATTCGGAGTTCTCTAAGTAAAGAAATTCACTCGACGGATACAAAGAATGGATCAAGAAGACTGAAAAAGAAGTTGATGCCGTCACCTAAGTTCATTGATCCGGAACAAGACATACTCATAGCACGAAAATGGGTCGGAAGTATGTTCAACTCCTTCCCCACTCAAACCTCGATCCATTTGGGGGCTAATGATGAAGCTATGTACCTAAGGCAGGGTCATGGACCTGTCCAAGATACCCTCCCCAAGGACATCTCTAGAAGAAACCACCTTCCAGTCGACCCGAAAGTGTTCCACTCAACGGACTCGAAGACACTCGACCATGAAGCCAACCACTCATTGCCGGAGACCTAAAGTCACTCTGCCGCATAAGCGGTCTCTCATTAAGTAGCTTTATGGTCATCATAGCACTTTATTTGTGGCGTTACGATGCGCCCGACCTTAATGTACCTTAAACCTGCATAGCGAGGGCGGAGGGTGCAGCGGACTCTATATAAGCCACCCCCTCCTCGGTGTAAAGGGTTCGCACCCCTGTAACTCATATACGCATAATCCACTCGACCGCCTCCGGGCTCCGAGACGTAGGGTTGTTACTTCCTCTGAGAAGGGCCTAAACTCGTAAATCTCTTGCATATACAACTACTCCATAGCTTGGATCTTGCCTCTCCATTCCTACCCCCTATTCTACTGTCAGACTTAGAACCACGACAGTACTATTCTCCAATATTTTGTCCGCATTCTAAAAGAGAAACAAGCAAACACATCACATGTTTACCATGTTGTATATGAAACTCATTTTGGTAAATGAGTTCAGTAGTAAAGTGGACAGGATAACAACATGAAACAAACATATATCTATGTACCATGGTCACTCTATGGTTTATATCATTCTAGTTTTTGTTGCCAAATCAAGATAGAGACACAGTTCAAATAATATTTGTTCAAGACAAAGCAGAATAGACATAATATAAGTGTGGGTAACTATAGAGCAATAACAACACTTGTAATGTGCATGACATGAGAACATAACTGTTTATTCAATTGAAACTGAAATCAACATAGAGAAGGTTACAACAGCAAACCAGTTAAAGATACAGGTTTAAAACATACCGGTTGCGCCATTGGAGTTTCAATTCCATCCTTCAAATTTGAAAATAGTTGGTATGAGTAAATACAGTAATGCAAGAGCAAAGGAGTATGAACCATAGCTACAGAACCTGACCTGAGAACAATTCTTCTTCTCCTTTAAGTGTTGGGTTGGGATTCGAAGTGGTGGTCCTCGTGCTTTGGGCACTGCAGTTCCCTTACTAACTGCTCGTGTTTGGGTGCTCTGTGGTGGAGAAGGTGTTGTGTCAACTGGAACTGGGTTACTATCTCTGAGGTTGGGGTTAGAAGGGTGTAGCTGGTTCTCTGTCCAAGCTGGTAGGGGTACAATCTGCGAGTCAGGTTATGTGTGGTGGATCTGGTCCTTGGGCAAGTACAACCGTGGTTCTATCTGCATCAATGGTAGCACTATCTTTTACGAAGACCGTGTTGTTACTCCCTTAGATATTGCCATCACGCTCTCCAATTCAAATGGCTGATAAACAAGAAAAGTAATTGAAAGTATAGACATTGTATGATAGACATGTGCAATGGATAGTGGGGAATAAAAGAGGGCATGAAATAATTCATATTTATGTTGTCTAACCAAACAAGATAGCATGACACAATTTCACATATATGATGGCTAACTAAACAGGATAGCATGACACAATTTGACATTATGATGGCTAACTAAAAAAGATGGAAAGACATAGTTCAAACTATGAGACTATGTAAACAGGATGACATGACATAACTATATAATGTGTTTATTAAATAGGTTGGCATGCCATAATTCACATACATTCATGGATAGAATGCCATAACTCTAAATATGATGTCTATAAACACTAAACAGGATGAGATGATATAACTATATGATGTCTTTATTAAATGGGTTGCCATGCCATAATTCAGATAGATGATGTGTATGTACTATGTAAACATGATGGCATGATATAATTCAAATATATGATTTATATAGTAAGCAAGTAAGCAGATGGCAATCCATATATGATGTAAAAACTAAGCAATGCAAGACAACATGCATGACATGGGTAATATAACCCTGCCAAGTTTGAGCATAGACCTCAGGGGGGAAATAGGACTGGTCATCAGTCTCTGAATCCTCCTTTGAGGAGCTCTCTGTAACCAGCAAGATGTCTGCTTCAGCAGGTAGCATTGTCTGCTCTGAATACCTTGTTTTCACTCCAGATACTTCCATCACCGCTTCAAATGGCGATGCACGGAAGAGTAGTTGAATATACAAGCGTTGTTTTACAAATGGAACACGTAATACAAAAAAATGATAGCATGATATAATTCACATACATGATGATTGGCTAAACAGCATGGCATTGCATAATTCACATATATAATGCCTTTGCAACAAGATAGCATTCTATAATTCACATATATAATGTCTTGCAACAAGATGGCAATGCATAATTCACATATATGGTAATTAGACACTAAACAGGTGGCATTCACACAAAGCATGTCTAAACTAATCAAATGACATAGCAATGCAAGACACCATACGCACGATATGAGCAGCATAACCCTGCCAAGTTAGAGCATACACCTCGGGAGGGGGGGGGGAATAGGACTGGTCATCTGTCTCTGAATCCTCCTCTAAGGAGCTATCCGTAACCAGCGAGATATGCGCTTCGTCAGATAGCATAGTCTGCTCTGAAGACCTTATTTTCACTCCAGAATTTGCCATCACCGTGTCAAATGGCTGATGCACACGAAGAGCAGTTGAATGTACTAACATTGTTGACAAATGAATATGTAACGAAGAAAAGGATCGCCTGATATAATTTACATATAAGATGGTGGCTAAGCGAGGATGGCATTGCAAAATTCACATATATGATGCCTGGCTAAACAAGATGGCATTGCATAATTCACATAAGCGATGAATAAACTAAGCAGATGGCATTCGCACAAAGGATGTCTAAACTAAGCGGATGACATATTTGATGTATAAAGTAAGCAATGCAAGACACCATATGCATGATATAACCAACATCGGCATGCCAAGTTAGGCGAAGACCTCGGGGGTAAATAGGAGTTGTCTTCTTCTTACGAATCCCCTCGAGCAGATATCTTCCTCTCGATTACAATCCGAAATGCATGGAGGGGGGCTGCCTTTGCGCCTACCATGGAGCGACGTCTGCACGAAATTTTATCACCACACAAGGCTCGTCTCTTTTGCTCTACATGTTCAGTTCCATTGTTTACAATAACTGTCATGCATAGGAATAAAACATAGTGAGATTATGTAAGGAGTGCATGCAGAAATCTAGAGTGATGGTAGCAACCTGTGGATAGACCCAAAACCAATAATAGCAGGCAGATAATGGCTTCAGTTAAAAAATACAGATAATGACTTCTTTACTTTTTGTTTCCCACCCAACATGAAACTCATAGTAGACACCGAAGATTAACCAGATAGTAGATAGATACTATTGATAGCCCACAACCATTTAAAAATTCAAGTTTGACCATTAGTTTGGAGCTGACTCAGAGTCTAATCGGTGAACAGGATGATAAAGTAGCATGTAATATTAAGCGATGCATAACGTGAGCAGACACGAAGAGTGCGAGCTCTCTTGCGGACCCATGTAGTCCTCGAGGTCATCTGCTCGGTTGATGATGGTAATGCAATTTTCATGGCTGCGAGTGGAGGGGAAGAAGATCTGAGGCAGCGAAAGATAGTCTGGAGGCCGGATCCCTGCTATGCTGGACCCTTTTGTCGTTGGAACAGCTAAGCTGGGGTGGACGACGGCGCAGCAGGAGTGAGACAAACCACGCAAGGTTTTCTTTGACAACTATCTGTAAGAGAAGTAATTTTGTAAGGGCTCGTTTGAATTGGAGGATTCCAACAATGCAGGGATAGGAAATAGACAGGAACAGGATAGGAATGCACGTGCAAAACAGAGAATTTAAAAACACAGGATTTCTGCCAATCTGGGTGTTTGATTCACAACAATTGGAAGATCACAGGATGCAAAGAAGCATGGTGAGATTAAGTCAAACCACAAGAAAATGTACGGTTATAATGCTATTATGCTACTATCTCTTAGTCTTGTGCTTCATGAATAGGAATTTGAAAAGGAGGACAAGTGAAAATTAAAATTCCTCGTTTTTCTTTCAAGGAGACACTAAAGGAACAAATCCGTGTGCTCGATGGACAATATATATAACATGTAGAGTAAAAAGAGATGCAACAAGTGTACAACCTCTTTGGCGAAGCCATGTCGATCTCAGGCGTGATTGGGTTGGCGGTGAGGATGCTCGGCTGACTTTGCTATCGGAGGAGGAAGAAGATCTTAGGCGTCGGAGATGGAGCCCGAGGTATCGCTCCTTTGTGATGGAGGGTTTAAATCGTTGGAGCAGCTCGGTGAGTTGTACGACGCCGAGGCTGAAGCGAGACAAGAGAGACAACGAACAACGTTAACTTTGGTGGAATTCTAATAGCATCTCAATACATGGCGTAAAATACATAACCACAAAGTGCTAGATGTAAAATACATCAGCCGCTCATCTCGAACTTAAGCGTCGAAACTGAACTTAACTATCGAAATGAACTTAAGCTGTTGAAACTGAAGTTAAGCGTCGAAACTGAATTTTCTTCTCGAAACTGAATTTTGTTGTCGGCCGAGCGCACTAGCAAGGTGAGGCTACGTCGGTCGTGACTTTTCATCTCTGGTCGATCGATTTTGCAGCCGTTGGATCTGAAATCAAGGGCTGCGGTTCATCTTCAACCTCCACCCCTGAGCCGCCACCACCACCAGCCAAACAGCACCCCCGCCGCCCGCGGCGGTGATCGCTTGCCGCCCGCCCAAAACACTCCCCACCACCGGTCCGCCCGCCCAGCCATCCTCTAGCCCCCCGTGCGAGCTTTTCTCCGGCGATCCACACGCCACTGCCCTGCCAACGCCCCACCACCACCGGCGACCACCGCCCCCATCCTGAACCCAAAGAGAGATAGTGGGGTACCTCTCTAGCGAGCCCCCCTCCCCACTGCGGCTGCTTCTTCCTTCACCCCGGTGAGCCCCCCACCCCACCCCCTGAAAATCGACTAACCCAAAAGTCGATTCAGTCGACTGAAGTGTAGCTAAATGGAGCAACATCGCAAGTAAGAGCAAGAGCGAGAGCAGCAGCGTGAGCAAGAGCAATAGCAAGAGCAGACCAGGCAGGGGACCGAGAGCAAGAGCAGAGCAGCAGCGCATGCGAAAGCTAAAGCAGCAGTAGCTCCTACTGATGTGGACGTCGCCGCCGAGGGAGCGACGTCGTGGAAGAAGTCGCCGGCGATGCCGCCATGGATGGATCCGCGCCGTGTCGGCTCGGGACCGAGCGCCGGCAGCACCGTGAGATCGAATCAAGAAGAAAATCCAGCGATTAGTGTACAACCTCTTTGGTGGCGCCGATTAGGCTGCAGCTTCATCCGAGGAAACAGTGATGATGATGCTCTTTCGGTGGTGCAGGTGAAGACGGCGTTGTGGGAATGGAGGTGGCACGAAAGATGAGGGGAACGTCGGGTCAGCTCCTTGGAGGTGGAGGACGGGGTGGCTGAACTGGCGGGATGATGAGATTGACGACAGATCCTCATCTGGTACAGTGGATGAGGGACGTCGAGGTGTTGCTGTGGACGACATCGTCGGGGAAGAGGCTCTGGCTGGGTGGCGGATGGAGCAGGGTGTGGGGTTTCGTCGCGGGTTTCGCGGCCTCGGTGTCTGAATGGGTGGGCGGATGGGATGGCGGTGGGGAACCATGGCTTAGAGGCGTGCTTGTCCGAAATGTGGGGTAAGTTCTGAAAGTACCCCCACCGATTTGAGGCGGTTCTTTGGTTCGGGTACCACGGGCATTTTGCGTGTCGGGATTTCACGGAGGTGGGAGTTTTCGCGCGCGTTGTAATTTCGAATAGCAAGGCGCGGGTTGAGATGGAGGAGTTGTCGAACTGCTGAGACAAAGATATATCTTAAATATTTCGGGCTAACAAAGGCGCGGGTTGAAATTTCGGACAAGCCTAACGTGTCTTGTACCAAATCAATCGCACTACAAATGTCATTCAAAACTTTGAATTCATGTTATGTTCAATTAAAATATTTCGCTATGTGTATAATGCATGCAACCTACTACTCAAATGAATGTTTTAGTGCATTCCAAACGTATATACTACCGCTTCAATATGAACTAAATTTGAATAAGATCTGCAGTAATGATTGTTGTGAAGTCAAAGCATTTGAATTCATTTCTCTGTTTTAATAAGATCTACAATCATCATTATTGTCAAGTTAAACCAACGTTTGTGTATTATCTTCACAACACACCACATGATTAGTCTCGAGTTACATATGAACTATGTGTACTATATGAACTCGACCTAGATTTTTTGAATCCACTTTATTTTGATTTCAAATCACATTACATCTCTAGCTCTAGCTAGATCTTCATAATCTAAACCATGTCTCATATGTATAATGTGTTTACCACATTATGTATGGTGCCCGCCCCTCGCCTACAAGTATTTAGATGTGAGTTGCAAACACCACACATTACCACAAATTCAAATAAAATGTGAGAATGTTCAATATATAGTATTGTTTAGATTGCTCGATATTTAGTTGTAAGCTGCAAGCATACACATTATCACAAATTCAAATAAAATGTGAGATTGTTTGATGTATAGTATGGTTTAGATTGTTCGGCATTTAGCTGTGAGTTGCAAACGCCATGCATTATCACATTATGGTATAACATGTGCATATGCGTGTATCACCGCTATATTCATGCATGCAATGTTTAAAACACTATGATCTCCTATTCAAATATATGAATCCGCTTTCATATCAAATTATGATCTTTGTTAGTCTCTTACACCCACACAATCCTCTAACCTTTGTAGCTACCACTAACTTTCTCTCGTGCATGCACGCCCTCCTCGCCCTCCCCTCCCTCGGCATTCTATCCACGGGCACATTCATTTTTTCTTTAGGTCGTTCTCCCAGAGTCTCCACAACTCCTTTCCGACACACACCAATCGATAAACCTCTCCAGCGATGCCTGCCTACAGCATACACACACAGCTTCAATCTCCTCCTTTATGTGTCCTTGCCTCATGTCTCTCATACGGTCAGACACACGTGTAAACTCTCGCCCCTCTTTTCATCGATCTCACAACCGCACACTCCTCCCCCTATCTAGCTAGTAGTTGGGCCTCTCGCACCACCTCCTAGCTCCATTCTCTCTGTCTATCCGTCTCGCTGGGCCTTATTTGCCTCTAACAAATGGACGTACACCGACCGATCTCTCGCTATACATATAGCTAGCTAGGTCCTTATAACTCATTTTTACCCACACGTCGATCGATCTACCTCATTAGTTGTGTCTCTCCCTTCCTCCGACAAACAACAATTGATCTACCGATCTAGTTAGGTTTGCTTACCAAACACATGGTTCCCCTTCATCATCCATGGATGCGTCCCGACAGATCTATCATGCACAGGCACACACAGAAACACATCCCCACTCTTATTGATAACATTGCAGTTCCACCCTCAGTTTGTCTAGTAGGCCTCTCCCAACATCTCCGAGAAGCAACTCCATCACCCATCCAACACTCTACCCCTCTCCCTCCCTTTCTCTCTCCTCTCTCTCTCTCTGTCCCATCATATTTCCTGTCCTTCAGTTATGTATGGATGTCGACCGATCTCCCTCAAGACATAGCTGGGTCTCTCCTTCTCAACACATATACGAGTCGTTCTACCTCTATAGTTAGGCCTCTGCCTACCCCTCCCCACCCCCCCCCACACACACCGATACATCAAGCGCTCTAGTCATGTCTCCCTGCCACACACAAACTTGACATGTGCCCTCTAACGTTCCGGTAGGCCAGTCGCCCTATATCTTTGACTTGCACACACACAATTTCGATGGCTCTCTTCATCGATCTCGCACCCACCCACTTGATCCTCTCTTCGACTCTATCGATAGCTATGACCCCTCCCTCTCTTCTCGTGGATTGCCCGACCCTCTATGTATGATATGGATAGGCCTCCATTTCACACACATTGCATGCAAAATTTTGTTTGAGATGTCATCGACACATATTCCCACAAATAATTCACGAAATCAACCCCCACCCCACCCCACCCCCACCCCAAAACAAAAAACACTCACGAACGCGGTTTGTATCTCTCACACACACCCACGTAGGTGGGGGCGTGCACGAAGAGAAGAGGTGCATGCACGGTGCACGTACTCCCGTCTCTTTCCCAACCACACCCGCGCGGGTACACGGTGGAGCTCATTTCTGTACGAAAAAGGCAGCCCACGTGGTAATTTGGCACGTGTACTGGTTGTCCACTTGGTGGAGGGGGATCGTCTACCACGGGTGAACAAACAAATTGCGACTTGATGCGTTATGTTAAATTTAAAAAAAGAGGCAAACCATGTGGGGCCTACCTTAGAGGCAAGGCTCTATACATTGGAGTACTTTTGATGTGTCCCGTCAACTCAGGAGAACAAGGAGAAGCTTGCTTAGTACACCATCTCCCCCGCCCACGAGCGCGGTGGCTCGCAGGATGAGGTGAAGCTTGCTCTGCCTTATGCCCACTCCCTCGCCCATGCGCGCGGTGGCTCGCAGGACGAGGAGAAAAATTTACTACTCCCTCCGTTTACTCCTCGTGCCTACTACCTTGGTTATAGAGATTATATCATATTGTTTGGAATATATATGTCCTTTAGTAGATTTCTATATGAACTACTAGTACATACTCCAAACACTGATGTATATGGACGTATTTTAGAGAGTAGATTCACTCATTTTGCTTCGTATGTAGTAGCACTCTCCCTCGCCCCTCGCCCCTCGCCCACGTGGTGGACGTGCAGCAATTCATTCGGTCTCATATAGCGAAACGCGATATATCTTTGCACTACCATTATTGCTCGACTTCGAAGAGGCGAAGAGCCAATCGCAAGGTTAATATTTTGGAGATGCCAAGCGCAAGGTTATAGGAGAGCAGTAGTAGGTGCGCGTCATTTATAAATAAAGTTTTTTTTCTTGATGTACGTCGTCGCAATATGATAGGTTCATATGGAGAAAAAAAACCGCTCCACTATATACATAGTCGGGGCGGGCCAGCCTACGGGTTGCTTCTTTGGGGTTGCTCTCTTCACACTCTCTCGCACAAAATGACTATGGCCACATCTCTAACATCCGGCGGATCACGTCCGCTTGGGAAGGGTGGATGCTTAGTGTAGATGTGGTGGCCGTCGCCGACGGTGAAAACCCACTGTCGGCACGTCCCAATCGGGGGTCCCCACCGTTCTCTCTCACAAAGCGGTGAGGTTGCCTTCATCCCTTGCTCCTTTGCCGCGGCGTGGGCGATTGCCGCCTCCGCCGCCCTCCTCAAGGTTGAGCTCGTCCCTCATGTACAACTCCCTTTACAGCGGCTTGCACCACTTGCTCCACCTGCCCACATCACTCCTGTGGATATTTCTCTACTTCTTTGCCCGCACATACACGATACCTCTCTTGGCTTCTCGTCTTGTATTTGTGATGAGTTTATGTCTCATCAACTAGTCCCAGTAATCTTATTCTAATCATGCTTCTTCAATTTCTTTGCCACAGGGATGCTCATCTCGATTTTGGTGAAACTGCACAAAATGATCCGATGGTCAAAAGGTTGCAAACTTCATTTATTAGGAAGCTCGAACGTTGCCAGCAAATTGAAGCCTGGTCAGGGTTCACGGTTCAAGGGCTAGGGACTGCATGGATCGTTTTTTCTTTAGCTGCCTCTGTTCCAAAATAAGTGTCAACTTTAGTAGTAGTACAACTTTGTACTAAAGTTTGCACAAAGTTGAGACACTTATTTTGGAGCGGAGGAGTACATATTTGCTATGATCATCAATCATTGAGATGCAATAGCATGCATGTTAGTCTCCTTTGTATTTGATGAAATGTTGCAATTGGCAACCTTGGGCATAAGATACATGTAACAGAAGCTGGAAGCTTCATAGCATTGTACAAATTTATCTCGCTGATAAATTACAGTATGTACGTACTATACTAGTACTTCCTCCGTTCCTAAATATAAGTCTTTGTAGAGATTTCACCATGAACCACATGCGGATGTATATAGATGCATTTTAAGTGTAGATTCATTCATTTTGTTCCGTATGTAGTTCACCTAGTGGAATCTCTACAAAGACTTATCTACTAATAATAGCTAGCCCCCACTACTAGGAATTCTCTATCCTCTCCTTGAGCCACATCATCAAAATTGATGTAGCCGTTAGATGAAGTAAATCAGTCCATAATAGCCGTCTGATCTAGACGTTGAGAGGCTCCACACTAAGCCACATGCAAGCATGCAGAAATACCGTGGCACATGCATGTGAGTGGGTTTTAAATCACATCAACATGTCGCATGCAAGCATGCACCGTAGCATGCATGTAAGTGAGCTTTTAAGTCCCATTAACATGTCAAAAGAAAAATATAATCCCATTATGCGGTAGGAGTTGGCTGATCTTTTTTCCTTCGTGGGATGATCTAAATGATGATGGGAGTTTATTTAGTTTGGCTACCACATTTGTCATGCGGTTATAGAGTTTTTTAGTTCTATGAAATCGATAATTTTGCGCAGAGATATACCGCTGTTCATGACAGCAGCGAGGACTCATCTAGTAATATTTAGGAGCGGAGGAGTACTATGTAAAGAGTTAGGTGTCGCACGGTGATAGTGTGAGGTGGGCCATGTAATCACTTGAGCTGCGTATTTTCACTGCTCTTGCACTCCTCCGCTGTAAGAATGGAGAAAATTGTAATCTACTACCTCCTATCGCCGAAAGCGTGGGACATCCAACAGTCCTACCACCTCAATAATAAAGACCAATGAGCCGTCAAATCACATAGACACAGCAGTAAGTTGGACAGACGAAGCAACCATCACTCTTGCGCCAGTGAGAGGTCGCGTTCTCCCGGGCATGAATGCGGCACCGATTCTTTGGAGTGGCACTGACCGTTTCGGGCGGGAAGCGCGCGCGGGCGATGGAGGGGCTTTGGGTGGGCAGGCTGGTCAGGAGCGGGCATGGCAGCTGTCCGCATGTCCCTACCGGACACGCCCGGAAACGAGAGGATGCACCGACTCTCGCGGCTAAAATCATACACTACACACCATCTCTCTGTAGGAGTAGGTCGATTTGTCGCACTCTCTAACACACACATGATGTTAAACACACACACACGCACACTGCACGCACCTTGGTCCCGTTGCACCTTCTAACGTGACTTATTACACCTAGGCGGAGGGAGTAGTAAGTATCACGAGATCTGATGGCACACTTGACTTAAGTCGAATACAAGTGCCCAAAATTTGTGTGCATGTTATAATAAGGATTCACTTAAAATAGTGCGTGAGCAAGCAGAGGGATCAATTGGACGGTGTTCGGCGATGGCGAGATGTGTGAGGTAAGATACACACCTGGCGCTTTTAATTTTCTTATTAATTTGTTTGTTTCACCCTCGACTGGTGGGACCCAGCGTACTACGTGGAGAGAGGTAAGGTGACTAAGGCTGCATTATTTACTGCACCACTTGTGGATAGTCTTACCACCAAAGCCACATGACACGATTATGATTGAAATCCCAATGACTCCACACACACAAAAAAACACGGCATGCTTGTCACATGAATGCGAGGAATGTATAAAGGTTATTTTCCTCTCGTTGAACATAATGGGAGGGTTGTGTAGCTAGTTAGCTTGTTAGCTCATCAAACTTGAGGTCTCGGGTTCGATAACTACACTTGAGCATAATTTTTGCGGGAGGATTCTTTGGTGGTCAAAATGTTTTCTAGGGTTTGCACGCTTCACACTCTCTCTCCGTATATATATACACGTTGGAGCCTCGGCGCTTGTAGTTGCTCTCTTCACACTCTCTCCCCCTCCCGGCTGGAGCCTCGGTGCTTGTAGTTGCTCTCTTCACACTCTCTCACCCTCTCGGATCTAAACAAGACTTCGTTGGCCTCTCTCTCCCCTCACTTGCTGCTCAAAGAGCGGCGGGATCCGTCCGCCGGGAAGGAAGGAGGCTTAACGTTGTCGCCGTCGGCGAGGAGGAATCCACTACCGGCACAGCTGTTCACTTTCCACCCAGTGGCGGCAGGAGGCCTCCGACCCCTTCTTCTTCGCCGTCGTCCGTCGCCCACGAACCACGCCCCAAGAACCTTAAGGTATATTTTACTTACTCCACATGCATTGCTCTAGCTGCATGTATACCATGAATCTGGGGCGTGGTTCAAGAGGAAAGGAGTGGGGAAAGTAGTGGGAAAAGTTGTATATAGCATGAATCTAGGGCGTGGTTCAAAGAGGAAATGAAGGGGAAAGTTGTATAGCATGAATCTGGGGCGTGGTTCAAAGAGGAAAGGAATGGGGAAAGTAGTGGGGAAAGTTGTATCGCATAAATCTAGGGCGTGGTTCAAAGAGGAAAGGAAGGGCAAAAGTACTAGTTCAAAAAGGAAAGGAAGGGACAAGGCTGTAGAGTTTGAGCGGGACTAGATTTGCTTTGCTCACATAGGGAAAGGTGTCTAAAGATAACAAAACTGGGACCAACACAAATATGCTCCTTGGTTGTTTGTTCTTTGTTGCAACAGATGTGCATGACCACGATACATCGGTAGATGCACATGGTGCTGGTGCGTCCACATCCGATGCAACTCATTAGCTGTTGTTAATCTAAGGCCTGTTTGGTTAAAACTCCTAGTCCCTACCTACTTGGTTCGAGGGACTAAACATGGACTAGAGGTTATTAAATGACATGCTAAAAGACCATGTTACCCCTAGTAATGAACTAATAGAAACAAGGTGCGATGCGTGGCGAGGGCAACTGTTGGAAAAAGTCCCAAAAGACTCCTCGGGGTCTTCTTTCTTTAGTCCCAAATGCCCACTTTTAGTCCCTAAAAGTCCCTCTGTTTGGTTTAGATGTGACTGACACGGAGTTTTTAGTCCCTACACCAAAATGTCCCTATAAACAAACACCCTCTAATAATTCCGCTGGAAAATTGATGTAATGCCACAGTTAAAAGCAAATTACATGTTTAACGAATTTTATTGTTAATATAATCTCTATGTTAATATTAATCAATGCCACATTTTGAGAAATACTACTGTCTTACTTTCTTTCCCATTTAGATAAGGTAGATGCTTCTTTTTGTTGGCTTCTGTGTCATCCACCGTTATTGACCACTAATTGTTTCCTTTGCACCTCTGTGTAAACAGGGTTATCTACTTCACCTCGTTGCCATTGTGACCTTTTGTTGCACTGCACAAAACACTTTTGTTTTAAGAGTGTTTTGTGCGGTTCAACCAAAATGTCACACCGACAATGTTGCTTGATTGCTTGATCTTAGTGGAACTGCACAAGAGGAGATCTTACTTCCTATCCGTTAAGGCGAATTTGGTTCAGATCTTCTTCTTGTGAGTTGTTTGAATTCCGCATCATGAGAGGTCAGTACTAGCCTTCTTTCACATGATTCTGCAGTGTGCTTTCATATGTTGTGCTACTTGTACGATAATGTTGCTTGATTTTAGTGAACTGCACAAATGGAGACAAGACTTCCAATCTGTATGTGCACGTAATATCCCATTGAGGTAAGATAAGGATATTTCTGGCTGTTGGCTGTATTTTGCCACTTTCATCGAGAAAATTAAGTTTAGTACTATACTTGTGCTCCCTAATTGACATGCCAAATCTTACATTGAAGGCGAAGCTTATGCATTATTGAACCAAGTGATGAAGGGAAGAACAAGCGGAAGAAAAAAAAAATCAACTCCGGTCTGTAATGAAGCACTTGGAACTGTGATGACACAAGTAATGATATAGTTTTGCATCTTAATTTATTGCTATGGCTGGAACGAGCTATTGTTTTGCCACTAATTTGATGCCATATGTAATTATCTCTACTTGTGCAAACAGGGATCTTCTTTGAAGATACCATATATTTTAGTGGAACTACACAAGAAGATGTTGGAAACATTAAACTAATCAAGGCGTATATAGTAAGCATGGCCACCCCCATAGATAGCAACAGGTGATTCCAAAGAAGTGCTTCATCTGTATGCTCTACACAATCAGCCTCCTGACAAAGGTTGGTACTCGCCCACTGATTTCATCCATATGATTGAGCTTTGTCATCTCTATTGGTGTTGTGCTACTGTTTAGATACTGTCATGAAAAAGTGGTATTGTCCTAGAGAAGTGCTTCATCTATGTTGTTTTAAATATTTCCTTTCCGTTTTGTCGAGCAAACAGGGATGCTAGCATTTAGTAGTCCTCTTGTCTTTGCACAACAGGATCATCTTCCTCTGAAGAAGAATATGGAGTACGTGAAGTGACTAGTTCCGATTATGCTAGGATGAAGAAGCCCTGTCTATGTTCTCATCAGAAGGAGCAGTTGAAGGATGGTTACATTACTCCCCACAAGACCAAACTAACTTCAGCTCGGAAGGGTGACAAATCTCCATTTTTTTGTTGTGATCTTGTGAGTACAATGTTGTTCTAGGATTCTTTTGGTGAGTTCCATTTTTCTAAAAGTGTGCTCTACATGGACCATGTATGTGCTGTTGAAACTATCAATTCATAGTACAGTTTGCTTTATACTAATCACTTTTTGTATTTGTGCAAACAGGGTGCTCATCTTGATTTCAATGGGAACGCACAAAATGTTCATGAATACATCAAATCATTCATTTCCACCACAAGAAAGGAGGTTCCCATAAGTTCAAGGCGTTGCAACATATAAGGCGAAATCATACATGCTACTCGCGAATTTGGTTGATTTTGGTGGAACTGCACAAAAAGAACAGTTGGTTTATTTAGCACGAGGTGCCATGTCAATGTTCGAACTGATGGCAAACCCTGCCCATTCCACAATCGTAGGCATTTGATATTTTGGAATGGGACAACCTTGTCAAATTTTGCTCATTGATTTTAGCAAGATATGCGTTTGATATTTTTGAATGGGGCGCCCTTTTTTGTCGATGGCGTCGATCAATTTTTCTTTATTCTTTAGTTGTGAAGTAAATATTGCCTCGACATGTGAGTCATTGAGATGCATAATCATCGATTGTTTTGAATGTTCTCTATGAATTGCCGAGGCTGTGTGTTTGATTGCAATGTATGAAAGCTAAAAAGCTGCTCAAACTCTTTGTACTCCTTTTGTTCCTTTTACTTAGCACATTGTGAAAGTGCATACTTTTTGTATAAGATTGGTCAAAGTAGAGATACTTTGACTTGAGACAAAACTTGTATGCAGACTAGAAAGGACGGAGGAGTACATGTGAAACTTCTTTAAACGAGGTGATCACCACAGGAATAATGCTAGTACATATTGTTTTGCATGTTCATCCAATGCCGATGATCTGAGAATTGAACTAATCGAAATAAATTCATTCATACATGGTTGGATTTCATATAAACATGCGGATTTCATTACATTTCATACATTCTTCAACTAAAAAGGGTGCTTTTGGAGGTATAATTAATTAACGAAGCTACCCACAGGTCCCAATGAGCGAGCGAAGCTTGATGACTTAACTGCAGTGCGATTGCGTAATGACATGTGACTGTTGGGCCCACGTGTCGTCGATAACTGCACCAGCGATTAAGTAAAGCAGCATTCTTCTCGGCGCAGCTCTTGACTCCATGTCGCCGCCAAGAAGCTAACCGGCCGTCAATGGTCAACCCGCCTAGCTTGGCTTCAACGGAGGTAGCAGCGGTGGCCTTACTTGGACCCGGCGGCGGCGACCTACCATGTTCTACTCTTCCTCGTTTTCTATGTGGCGCGGCCTCGTTGGCGCGGGCGGGGCCTCGGCGGGCCGCGATGTCCTCTGTCTCGTTGCCAGCAGGCGGCGCCTCAGCGGAGTGGTGGAAATCCTCCCCCACGTTGCCGGCAGGGTGGGGCCTCGGCTGAGCCGGTGATGTCCTCTGCCTCGATGTTGGCGGGGCGGGCCTCGGCGGAGCCGGCGGTGTCCTCTGCCTCGTTGTTGGCGCCGCGGGGCCTCGGCGGAGCCGGCGGTGTCCTCTGCCTCGTTGTTGGCACCACGGGGCCTCGGCGGAACAAGGCCTCGTCGACGCCAGCGGAGCGGGGACTCGTCGGAGCCGGCATTGTCCTCTGCCTCGTCCTCGGTCTCGCCAAACAGCGCCTCGCCCGCTTCATCGCCCTCTTTGCTAGCCTCTTTGTAGGCGGCCGCAGCCTCCGCCACCCGCATGCGGTACCGCCCGGCGCTTCGGCGGCCCTTGCGGGTGGGCGGTATGGTCGGCGGCGCCTCTGCTCCGCCCGCTCGCGGCGATCGCTCCTCCGCCTCGGTGCTCTGGAGAGATGGTGGTTGTGGCGGCGTCGGCTGCGCCTCCGGAACTGCTCCTCACGCATCTGCCTCACCATGTCCATATATTGGGCACAAGCCTCGCCGATGGTCATGGTGCAATGCACCGCGAGATGGCGCGGAGGAGGGTTGGCGCGGATCGTCGACTACCATGTTCTCCATTGGGACGTCGTCGTCCTCCGGCTGCCTACCGGCCAGCGGTCGGCAGCAATAGCTGCCATCTCCTTGTGGTCCGTCGTCCGCCCGTCCCAAAAGCGCTGGGCGTGAGAAGCCATGGTGGGCGATAGTGGTGTGGACAGGAGAAAGAGAACGGATGCGGATGGCTGCGGCTATGGCGGTGCATCGGTTTATATAACAATGGTGGGCGGGCGGAGGGGCGGACGTGTGGCGCGGAGTAGCCGCCTCGGCAACAGGTATCATTAATGTGTGTGGCGAGATGGGCGGACGGGCGGCACTTGTGTCATTTGAAGGCGAAAATCGCTGCACCGGAAGCGATGCGGCCGTGGCTCATTTTATTATGGGAAGCCTTGGCGAGCGAGATGACTTTACTTGGATAGGATGACAATGGGGACCCACCAGGTCCATAGCCTCACGTCATAAGTGCCTCCTTATTATATATATATATATAATTTATTTTGCTTCCTCTGGTTTCACGACATCACGGTCCCACACCATTGTCAACCTATGTACTCCCTCCTTTCCGGTTTATAGGGCTTATCTCAAAATTTTAGTTTTCCATTTTATAAGGCTCAATTTGGTTGTTTTCCATCACATGTTCAGATTCAAGGTGCATTAAATCATTGCATGCAAGTATTAAGAAAAAGTTGACCAATGCATGTACTTTATGCATGCATGCATTGCAATTAATGCATTGATAAACATAATTTTTGAGGATAACAAGAGCATTAATTAGGTGCTTTTGCAAAACTACAAAAGTATTCCACCACTCGCCATCTACCTTGATTGGTGAGATTTTTGAATTGAGCATTATAAACCGGAAAGGAGGGAGTAGTCAATAAATGAGAGAATTGCACAAGAAGCGGCCGACAATTTGGGACCAAGCAGCTCGGCGATATTTGTGTTTTTGAGGTGTGAGCACCTGCGAGTTTTTCGATGTTTAGCCTAGATATTAATTTTTGTCCTCTGAACAACAACGAAAACATCGCTTCAGGTATTAACTGGGCGAGCTGTGGCCCGTCTAGTTCCAGCCCAGATATTAATTTTTTTCAAACTGAAAATGGCTAGCCCAGCTATACTTTTTTTTTGGGAATACCCAGGCAAGGTCAAGTTGTTATTCTCCGCCCCGCTGGGCTGCAAATCTTTCCTAGGAGGGATGCATTAGGCTTAACAAGAAAATGGGCTTTAAGAAATAATAATTGGGATGTAATTATAAAAAGTGGGTAGTAACTATAAAAAATGCACCAAACAATGATTACTTTATAAAATATTATTTTTGGATATTGAAAATTTTAATTTCATTAATTATTGCGAGCGCAATGTTTTGTTGGAGTTTTACGTAATATAAATTTATATTGAAATTGTATTTAATCTGACTAGAAATTTCGGGATAAAAATATTCGGATCCCATCAAAATGTGGGAAATTTTATTGAATTCTGTTTTGAACGGTTGGTTGAAATGGGTTGTACTTTTAACAAACTGTAAATGGGTTGTAGTAATTAAATTCCATTAGAATTCAAAAATGGGCTACACATTCTTACAAATCTCAAATGGGCTATAAGTTCTCTACCACACACTTTTGGCCTTACTAAGTTGATGCGTCCCTAAAAAAACAAAGTTGATGCGTATGCAAGGCTTTGTCAACTTATAGTCAACACACGGTTCTAGCAGCAGTGGCCGTTGGATGTCCATCCAATGGATGCCGTGCTTCTTCTTCAATCTCGGATATTCTAGCTTCACCCTCCCAAAAAATGGTTCCTCCCCCTGACATCTGGGGCGCACCATTTCGGAAGCTAACCTATTGGCCTACTAAGTTGACGTACCAAGAGCTTTGTCAACTTAGTCAATATAAACGATTCTAGCTGCAGTGACCGTACGATGTCCATCCAACGGCCGTCGTGCTTCTTCAACCTCTGGTCTTCTTGCTCCAGCCGCCCAAAGCAGCGCCGTCGTGCCGCTTGCTCCTGCCTCCGTGGCGGCTGTCTTTGCCGTGGAGGCCTCGCGCCCTACTACTCCCACGTGGCCATCCATCCACTCACTCACACACCCCCGTTATTACGTGGCGGCGGCGGCACGGCCGAACCAGTGAACCCCCGTACTCCTCTCCACGTGTGCATCCACTGCTGCATCTTCCCCGGCTCCACGTCGTCCCCTTCCTAGGCCTTGCTGTTGTCCACCGCCGTGGTGCTCTCGGTGCGGTGTGGTTAACATGGTCAAGGAACAACTTCCATCGGACATGGACTGTACGTGGAGAGGCTGACAGCTGGGTCCACGGCAGCCACAAGGAAGTGCCTCCTTATTACGTGCAAAATAATTATTCCTCCACCTGACAACGGGGACCCACCGGACGGGCCACCGTATTTCGCGAAAAAAATGATTTGCCCCCTGACTGCTGGGACCCACGAGCTACATCTTCGCACACAAGGAAGTGCATCCGGGAAAAAAAGATTCGCCCCCCTGACTGCTGGGACCCACCAGCTACATCTTCGCACGCAAGGAAGTGCATCCAAAAAAACAATTCTCCCCCCAACTGCTGGGACCCACCAGCTACACCTTCGCACGCAAGGAAGTGCGTGCAAAAAATTTAGCCCCACATTGCTGGGACCCAGCAGCTACACCTTCGCACGCAAGGAAGTGCGTCCGGGCAAAAAAAACGAAAACCAAAG
Source organism: Aegilops speltoides (assembly GCA_021437245.1). Classification (NCBI taxonomy): domain Eukaryota; kingdom Viridiplantae; phylum Streptophyta; class Magnoliopsida; order Poales; family Poaceae; genus Aegilops; species Aegilops speltoides. The sequence continues at coordinate 323,096,065 of CM038144.1, read as the reverse complement.
CGATTCGCCCCCATTGCTGGGGACCCACCAGCTACATCTTCGCGAGCAAGGAAGTGCACGGCGGTCGGGACCCACCTAGTCGAAGCGTCGTGGCGTTGTCATCCTGGTCGCGAATGTGTATGTACATCTTGGTCGATGTAAGCGCGCGCGTGTCGTAGTAGTAGTAGCGCTAGTAGCATGTACGTCGTCGTTACATCGGCGAGTGTGCAAGAAAGAAAATACGACAGCGTATGTGTACATACGGGCGGGGTCTCGAACACCTACTCGCGCATACGTATGGCGAGGGCTCGTGTTCATGGGGAGGCAACGGAATGCATCGTGTTCATGGGGAGGCAGCGGAATCGTCATGTTCATGGGAAGCGGCGGAATCGTCGTGTTTATTGGGAGGCAGCAGGCAGCGTGGGAATAGCCGGCTGGGTCGGAGCGGAATGTGTGGTCGTGTTCGCCGGTAGGGCTTGGATGGAATAGGCGATGGAAACAAGGCTTGGCATCTTGCTGGCGGAGAAGCGGACCTCCTACATTGGGGGTCTGTTGATCGGGAGGGTGTGGCGTCTTGCAAAACAGAGGAACCGGACCTCCTACGGTCGAAGCAGGGTCTGTTGATCGGGAGGGTGTGGCTTACCGCAAAAGGCAGAAAACGGACCTCCTACGGTCGAAGCAGGGGTCTGTTCATTGGGAGGGTGTGGCGTACCGCAAAATGGGAGAAGCGGACCTCCTACGGTCGAAACGGGGGTCCTGTTGATCGGGAGGGGTGTGGCATACCGCAAAACGGATGAAACGGACGAAACGGACTTGTGTTGGAGCGCTACGGTCGAAATGGGGATCCTGTTCATCGCGAGGGGTGTGGCATACCGCAAAACGAGACTCCATGGGATACTGTTCATCTCCACCGTCGACCTCCACCAGCCTCCACGGGCTCCTGTTCATCCAGCCTCCAGCGCGTGCTACTCCACCGGCTACTGTTCACCACCCCTCCACGGGCACCCCTCCACCGTCTACTGTTCATCCAGCTCTCCACACCACGGGGTCCTGTTCAACCACCCCTCCATGGCCACCCCTCCACCATCTACTGTTCATCCAGACCTCCACACCACGGGGTCCTGTTCATCCAGAGGCAACGCCACCACTCCTTGTTCATCCACCTCCCCCCATAGCGCTCACTATTCATCCTAGGCGGCATCGATCGGCTTGATTAGTAGCGATGGCGAAGAATCGCTCGATCGGGTTAAGTTAACAGCCATCGATCGATCGCTCGGGTTCAGTAACGCGTAACTGCGGTCTGTCGCTCGGGTTCGATTAGAGCCCAACGCCTCGCTCGAGTTCAGTTAGAGCCAACACCTCACACACACAGCGTCGTGTACGTACGAGAAAGCAGCGCATCGCTCGGCCCCCAACCTCCCACCATAACCGGGAACTCCCCGAATTTTTCCTCCCCCTTGCTTCTACCACGGTTTTTACCGTCATGGACGGCCCAAAGAATGTCATGCAGCTGCGTCTCCGTCCCGCCGGGACGAAAAGCCCATTTTACATCATGATTTTTGTCATAGAAGTAGGAGCCCACCACATCTATGATGATACCGGGTTCTGTCACAATTATCGTCATAGAAGTGTCATATGTATGACAGAAAAAAATTTCATTCGGCCCAAAATGTCACAGATGTGTCTTTTTTGTAGTGTATGTTGATCATATCTACTATATGATTCACGCTCGACCTTTCGGTCTCAGTGTTCCGAGGCCATATCTGCATATGCTAGGCTCGTCAAGTTTAACCCGAGTATTCTGCGTGTGCAAAACTGGCTTGCACCCATTGTATGTGAACGTAGAGCTTATCACACCCGATCATCACGTGGTGTCTCGGCACGACGAACTTTCGCAACGATGCATACTCAGGGAGAACACTTGTACCTTGAAATTTAGTGAGAGATCATCCTATAATGCTACTGTCGATCTAAGCAAAATAAGATGCATAAAGGATAAACATCACATGCAATCAATATAAGTGATATGATCTGGCCATCATCATTTTGTGCCTTTGATCTCCATCTCCAAAGCACCGTCATGAGCACCATCGTCACCGGCACGACACCTTGATCTCCATCATAGCATCGTTGTCGTCTCACCAACTATTGTTTATACGACTATCGCTACCACTTAGTGATAAAGTAAAAACAATTACAGGGTGATTGCATTGCATACAATAAAGCGATAACCATATGGCTCCTGCCAGTTGCCGATAACTCTGTTACAAAACATGATCATCTCATACAATAAAATTTAGCATCATGTCTTGACCATATCACATCACAACATGCCCTGTAAAAACAAGTTAGACGTCCTCTACTTTGTAGTTGCAAGTTTTACGTGGCTGCTATGGGCTGAGCAAGAACCGTTCTTACCTACGCATCAAAACCACAACAATTTTTCATCAAGTATGTGTTGTTTTAGCCTTAAACAAGGACCGGGCGTAGCCACACTCGATTCAACAAAGTTGGAGAAACTGACACCCGCCAGCCACCTGTGTGCGAAGCACGTCGGTAGAACCAGTCTCGCGTAAGGGTACGCGTAATGTCAGTCCGGGCCGCTTCATCCAACAATACCGCTGAATCAAAGTATGACATGCTGGTAAGCAGTGTGATTATTATCGCCCACAACTCACTTGTGTTCTACTCGTGCATATAACGTCTACGCATAAACCTGGCTTAGATGCCACTGTTGGGGAATGCGGTAAATTCAAAAATTTCCTATGCACACACAAGATCATGGTGATGCATAGCAACGAGCGGGAGAGTGTTGTACACGTACCCTCATAGACCGTAAGCAGAAGCGTTATGACAATGCGGTTGATGTAGTCATATGTCTTCACGATCCAACCGATCCTAGTACCTAAAGAACGGCACCTCCGCAATCTGCACACATTCGGCTCGGTGACGTCCCACAAACTCACGATCCAGCAGAGTGTCCAGGGAGAGCTTCGTCAGCACGACGATGTGATGACGGCGATGATGAAGCTACCAGCACAGGGCTTCGCCTAAGCACTGCAACGATATGATCGAGGTGTTTTATGGTGGAGAGGGGCACCGCACACGGCTAAGAGATCAATGATTAACTTGCATGTCTATGGGGTGCCCCCCTCCTCCGTATATAAAGGAGTGGAGGAGGGGGAGGGTTGGCCCTCCTATGGCACGCCCCATGGAGAGTCCTACTCCCATCTGGACTAGGATTCCCCCCTTCCCTAGTTGGACTAGGAGTGGAAGGAAGGGGGAGAGAGGGGGAAGGAAAGGGGGGCGGCCCCCACCCAATTCGGATTGGGCTTGAGGGGGGCGCGCCCCCTCCTATGCCTCCCTCTCTTCTCTCCCACTATGTCTCAATAAGGCCCATATCCTCAACCCGGCAATCCGACCAATGGGTTTGCCCGCCCATGGGCACCCGACCCGAATGGGTAGGGTATGGGTTGTCGACCTCGCCCATGGGTCTTACCCATGGGTAACCTGATTAGTCGTGGGTAGGGTATGGGTTCAAGTTTATGCCCGTGGGTTACCCGATGGGTCACCCGATTAATACTAATAATTAAATAATTAATTTATTCTCCATTATATGTTATGTTTTTAGTCTAATCTAAATGTAAATACACTAGCGTACATTGCCTCACTAGCAATGGTCATTAAAAAAAGAAAGAGGCACAACTAGCTGGAACCATACGGGAGCAAATCCATCGCTAGGCCTCTTCTCACTTCTCATTCACACGCTTGGTATGGCCCAATTCTAGCTTCAGTCTGGCCCATGCAAGCAAAATCGATGGATGCAGGCTGCAGTACACAACAGCGCACATATGCATTAGTACCACCTCACCTACGAGAGCGCATGGGAATGGGAAGTCTGCCTATAAAAGAGAGACTGCTGGATCGGTGCCTTGTTCACTCCGTGCGATCTGCACAATGCAAATTGTATGTTCACTAAGTAAACAAAAGTATTGTCAGACCCGATGGTGCCCGATAGGGTCGTGCTACTCGATGGATTCGGGCGTGGGTTTAAGTTCAGACCCATGGGCAGGGTCGTGGGTGTGGGTATGACCCGATAGTCTGATCGGGCATGGGTCTGGTAGAGGTTCACCCAACCAAACCCGACCCGACTGCCAGGTTGACATATACCACTCGGGGGGTGTCGGTGTCAAAATCGGCGGATCTCGGGTAGGGGGTCCCGATCTGTGCGTCTAAGGCTAATGGTAACAGGAGGCAAGGGACACGATGTTTTACCCAGGTTCGGGCCCTCTTGATGGAGGTAAAACCCTACTTCATGCTTGATTGATATTGATGATATGAGTGTTACAAGAGTTGATCTACCACGAGATCGTAGAGGCTAAACCCTAGGAGCTAGCCTATGATGATTATGATTCTGTCTCTAAGGACTAAACCCTCCGGTTTATATAGACATCGGAGAGGGCTAGGGTTTACATGGAGTCAGTTACAAAGAAAGAAACATAATATCCGGATTGCCAAGCTTGTCTTCCACGCAAAGGAGAGTCCCATCCGGACACGGGACGAAGTCTTGAGTCTTGTATCTTCATGGTCCAACAGTCCAGCCAAAATATATAGTCCGGCTGTCCGGATACCCCCTAATCCAGGACTCCCTCAGTAGCCCCTAAACCAGGCTTCAATGACGATGAGTCCGGCGCGCAGTTTGTCTTCGGCATTGCAAGGCAGGTTCCATCTCCGAATACTCCAAAGTAGTTATCGAACACCTAAATCGTGTCCGGATCTGCAAGATGATTTTCATATACCACCGTAGAGAGAATGATACTCCGTAAATCTGATCTGCTGGCAATTTTTATACGGCGTGCTCCTACATCGTGGCTCGGCCCAACACGAACCGGTTTTTCTTGGCCTGCCTCGATACACGTTGCGAGGCGGTTTTACTGACACACCTTGGCAAAGCAGAGATCGTGCTCCCCTTATCGCGGGATCTTCCATTGATACGGACGCACGCATCCCCACGACGTCTGTTGGTATGACTTCGCATTTTTAGGTAAGTCCCGAGCGGTTACGCTGAGGACGCTTGATATTCACCCCCTTTATAAATGGGCCGAGGCCTATCCCTCCTTTCCACCACCCTTGTGCCTTTTCACATCTCGAGTTCTAACACCTGAAACCCAAGCTCAAGCACCTCGGATACTCAACCATGTCCGGATCCAACCCTCAAGGCCGGTGGGTGGCCTCTTCGGTCACAGAGGAGGACATTGCGAAGCTTAGGGAGGTCGGGTATCTGACCGCCGACATCAAGCACAGGCTTCCTGCTCCAGGGCAGGTCATCCCTACTCGCGAACCCAACGAGAGCGTCGTATTTGTTTCTCACTTCCTCCATGGCTTGGGCTTCACCCTTGATCCCTTTGTGAGAGGGCTCATGTTCTATTACGGGTTAGATTTTCACGATCTAGCTCCGGACGCCATCCTCCATATCTCGTCGTTCATCGTTGTGTGCGAAGCTTTTCTCCACGTCACTCCACACTTCGGCTTATGGCTCAAGACCTTCAATGTGAAGCCGAAGATGATTGAGGGGCGACACGCGGAGTGCGGAGGTGCTATACTAAGCAAGAATGCCGACACCCCATGGCCCAAGGGATCCTTCCCAGAGGTGTCCGATCTATGGCAGCGGAGGTGGTTTTACGTCACGGCTCCCAGAGGCACAAAGTGGGTGGCTGCCCCCGACTTCCGTTCGGGCCCTCCTTCTCAACTGGCATCATGGACCAATATAGGACGGGATTGGGGATCTGCTAGTGATGTACCAACACTGCAGGGCTGTATCCGGGAGCTTCTTGATAGGGACGTTATCCTTGTCAGCATAATTCAGGTAATGCTAATCCGGCGGATGTTGCCGTGCAAACGCCGACCTCTCCAGATGTGGGAATTCAATCCGAAAGGTCTGCGGACTATTCTGCACTTCTTCGGCCTGACGCTCGAAGGGATGTGTAAATTATTCTTCGGACCACAAGTAAAGTGTGCGGATACCACCGAGGATGCGGGCCTAAGCTGCAATCACCCAGATACCCAAGTAAGTAACCCAGAAACCGAACACTTTGTCTATATTTGTCATAGTCACTATTCTGACAATCCTCCGTGGCCAGGAATGGCTCAGCAAAGAGGAGAGAATCAGGTGTCCGGCGCCACTTCCCGAAGGCTCGCCAAGTCCCGCCATAGCCAAGATGCTTGGCCGTGTGCTAAGTAAAGTGGCCTCAGGGAAAGACGAAGGGAAGAATAGAGAAGCTGAACTCCACACATTGCGCATCCAAATCGGGGGAATTGCTACCTCCCCAAAGGAGGATAGTCAGGGAGGGGAATCTAAGGCCTCCTCCCCTCGCGGGAAAAAGAGGGCCGCCTCCGAAGACTTGGAGATAAAGGTGCCCAGACAAGGGAAGAAAGCTTCACCAGGGGGCCCTGCCCCAAAGGGCGTCCTCACCGCGCCATGCCCGCCAACGGGCCAGCCCTCATTCGAGCTGTAAGTTAATCGTAAAAACGAAGGTACTGCTTCCTTCTCCGAGAACAATGACCAGGATCCATTCTTTGTAGTCCGGCTAGCAGCTCTTCTCGACAGAGTTCGTCTTCGGGGGATCTCCTTCTGGAGATGATGGAGAGTGAGACCCCACCAACCTCTCCGCCTCATGAGGCGGGTGAGGGAGTCCTAGACTAGGGGATGTCCGGATAGCCGGACTATCATCATCGGTCGGACTCCAAGACTATGAAGATACAAGATTGAAGACTTCGTCCCGTGTCCGGATGGGACTTTCCTTGGCGTGGAAGGCAAGCTTGGCGTCTGGTTGTAGATCTCCTACCATTGTAACCGACTCTGTGTAACCCTAGCCCTCTCCGGTGTCTATATAAACCGGAGGGTTTTAGTCCGTGGGGCGAACAACGATACAACAATCATACCATAGGCTAGCTTCTAGGGTTTAGCCTCCTTGATCTCGTGGTAGATCTACTCTTGTACTACCCATATCATCAATATCAATCAAGCGGGGAGTAGGGTTTTACCTCCATAGAGAGGCCCAACACAGGTAAAACATCGTGTCCCTTGTCTCTGTTACCATCCACCTAGACGCACATTCGGAACCCCCTACCGAGATCCGCGGTTTGACACCGACATTGGTGCTTTCATTGAGAGTTCCTCTGTGCCGTCGTGATCAGGAAGGATGCCTCTTCCCGTCTTTAAAGACGGTATCATCTCCAAAGGAGCCCTGGCCGCCGACCAAACTATCCGGCTAGGTGGTTTTCTCATGACTGCTTGTTCGGCCACCGCTTCAACAATGAGCTCTCGGGTCATCAAAAGCAATCTTCACGTCAACTCGGAATTCACCAAGCAGCTGGATCCAATAGAGCTCTTGTCCGTAAACGAGCTCTTGGATCGCATCGCTGCCCTAGGAGTCGCTACAGACTACAATTAGATTGGGCTTAAACCCGATCTGAGAGAGATTAACTCTCCCCAGGTTACCCACCACGTTGCTGTGGTAGAGGAACAACGCGGCGATTCTTCTTCTACATTGAAAACTAGTTATGTCCGGACTCCCGAACCCTCCATGCCGGATTTTCGCGGAGGGACGGACGTCAATCAAGCACTGAACCTAAAGTCAGACATCGGACCAGACTCGTTGGACAACGTCCAGCAATCCTAACTTCCAAATTCGGAAACTTTCCGGCCCTTGAGCCTCGAGATGGGTAGGGTTCCGGACTCAATTCCACCCACCCACCCAAACATATGCGATCTATCTCAAATCTGGCAAGAGCCCGCTGAAACAGTACATCATTACTGGGCCAGATTCCTCCTGGTCATGGACAGGATAAAAGACTGCCGTGAGGAAAATGCAATTTCAATTTTCTGCAATAATTTCACGGACAAGGGAATCTTGAACGCCGTAAGTCGTCGTGAAATTACACAAGTCGCCGACCTGGCGTCCATAATACGCAAGTACTGTGCGATGAAGACTTTCCGAAAAACCAAAACCAAGTTTTGGGACAATCCGGCTTCGAATATAACCCTAGTCCGAAACAAAAGGGTGCATCATACTCAGGCACCAGGTACAAAAAACAAAAAGCAAAAACCCCATAAAGGGCACGGAACCGTACTGGAGAGGTGGCTCAGCGGACCCTGTAAAATTCACAGTACAGAAGGCGCCACTCCAACACATAGCCTTCGAGCATGTTGGATTCTGCGGTAGGTGGCCAAAAGTGGCGAAGAGCTTCTAACCCCAGAGAACCACTCTAACAGTACCAAGTCTGGTGTCAGCAGTCTTGAGACTTTCGCATCAAATAATATCGAAAACGAACAATCCGGAGCCTCGCCGAAGTCTACCAAGTAGCAACAACAAATCCATGGAGCGACACGGCCATCACCTTCAACGCCGGCGACGAACCTAAATTCTGAATAGCCCGAGCACCAGCCGCATTGGTCCTCAATCCAATAGTGGACGGCTTTCGTCTTACCAAGGTACTCATGGATGGCGGCAGCGGATTAAACCTCATCTACGAGGAAACTCTTCAAAAAATGGAAATAGACTGGAGCCGCATTGAGCGAAGCAGCACAACCTTTAGAGGAATAATCCCTAGCCGGGAAGCACGTTGCACAGGAAAAATCACACTTGATGTGGTGTTCGGCTTGCCGGATAATTACAGGTCCGAAGAGGCCACGTTCCAAGTGGCCCCGTTCAGCAGCGGATATCACGCTATATTAGGACGAGAGGCATTCACAATTTTTCAAGCCATACCCCATTACGGGTACATGAAACTTAAGATGCCCGGGCCCGGCGGAATAATCACTCTCGTCAGTGATCCGGACATAGCACTCCGCGCCAAAAACAAGACAGCCGAATTAGCCCTGGAGGCACTATCCGAAGCCCTAGCGGCGGAGGAACTCATTCTTGCTGCACTCTCACGGTGAATAGGGATGATGTGATACTCGATAAGAGATCCAAGTCCACCTCCTTTAAACCAGCGGACGAAATAGTCAAATTCGAGGTCCATCCAGCGGACCCAACAAAGACGGCCTCCATCGGGGCGCAGTTGAACCACGATGTAGACGCCGCACTATGACAATTCGCCGGAAAATTGGGATATCTTTGCACGGCACCCTTCGGATATGCCAGAATCCCACGCAGATTGGCGAAACACGCCTAAACATCCTAAAAGGATTCAAGCCATCAAACAGGCTCTTGGCGATTTTCGAACCCAAAAGGCGAGCAATGGGAGAAGAGCTAGCCAAACTCATGGAAGTCGGATTCATCGAGACATCAAACATCCGGACGCTAGCAAACCTGTAATGGTACCAAGAAGGACAAATCCTTGCGCCTATGTGTCGATTTTAAAGACCTCAACAAGGCCTGCCCAAAGGATCCTTTCCCCTTCCCGCATCGACCAAATAATCGATGCTCTTGTGAAACACGATTCATTGTGCTTCCTTGGCGATACTCGGCTACCATCAAATCAAGATGGCGGAGGCGGACCAAACATAACGGCATTCATTACTCCATACGGACCATTCTGCTTCAACACGATGCCCTTCGGACTCAAAAACGCCGCGCAACATATCGGCGCATGATTCGGACATGTCGGCTACCCAGATCAACAAAAAGCAGTAGAGGCATCGTGAGACGGCGTAGTCGTCAAAACCAAACACGTCGAAACTCTAGTAGACGATTTGAGGCTCACATTAGACAACCTCCGAGCATATGACATTAAGCTGAATCCGGAAAAATGCATTTTCGGCGTACCAGCCGGAAAGCTCCTGGGCTTCATTGTATCCGGTAGAGGAATTGAAGCGAACCCAGACAAGATCTGAGCTCTGTCACAGCTGGATATTCCAAAAGACCTCAAATAAATACAAAAATTGACTAGATGCGTGGCGGCTCTAAGCCGCTTCATCTCCCATTTGGGAGAAAAGGCATTGCCCCTCTATCGCCTCCTCGGCGATGCAACACCGAGTGGACGGATGCTGCCACTGCCGGACTCGAAGAAATAAAAGCCATATTGCCAACAAATCCGGTCCTGGCTGCGCCTAACCTGGGCGAACCAATGTTGTTATATATCACGGCAACACATCAAGTTGTAAGCGCGGTGCTCGTCGTCGAACGAGAAACAGAAGGGCATAAATTCCCTCTTCAAAAACCAGTGTACTACGTATCCACTGTCTTAACTCCCTGCAAGTCCCAGTACCCGCATTATCAAAAGATAGCGTACGCGGTGTTCATGGCATCCCAGAAGCTCCGACACTACTTTCAAGAGTGCTCGATAACAGTGGCCTCCGAAGTGCCCCTCAACGACATTATAAACAACCGCGACGCGACGGGCAGGATTGCAAAATGGGCCATTGAGCTCTTACCATTCGATATAACTTATAAACCTCGGTGAGCTATAAAGTTGCAAGTCTTGGCTGACTTCATCGCTGAATGGACCGAAGCCGAACTCCCTAAAGAGTACGGCGCATACTCCAATTGGATTATGCATTTCGACGGCTCCAAAATGTTGGCCGACTTGGGGGCTGGCATCGTACTGATGTCCCCAACCGGAGACACAGTCCAATACGTACTTCAGATAATGTACACGGACTCCAACAATGCAGCCGAATACGAGGCCCTCCTACATGGTCTCCGGATGGCAATCTCCATGGGTATCCAACGCCTAGAGGTGAGAGGGGATTCAAACCTTGCAATATCCCAAGTAAATGGAGACTTTGACGCCAAGGATCCGAAAATGGCAGCCTATCGTAACGTTGTCCTAAAAATGTCAGCTCGGTTCGAAGGACTCGAATTCCACCATGTAGCCCGGGATAATAACCAAGCAGGCGACGTGTTGGCACGCATCGGTGCGAAACGCGACGCTGTCCCTCCAAACATCTTCCTGGAACGGCTCTTTAAGCCATCCGTACTATGAGAAGAGGAGTCCGGAAATAACAACCCGAAAACAACTGCGCCACCCAACACAGAACAATCTGACATAATCGGCGGTTCAGCCGATGAAATAACACCTTCAGCCCACGAAATAATGGCAGTAATTGCCCCGTGGACAGAACCATTCCTAGCCTACTTAATTAGGCAGGAACTTCCCGAAGACCAAAATGAGGCCCACTGCATACTTCGGCGATCTAAAGCCTACAAGGTCCATGAGGGAGAACTTTATAAGAAAAGCACAACATGAGTCCTTCAAAGGTGCATCTCCAAAGAGGAAGGGCAAAATCTTCTAGTTGAAATTCACGCCGGACTAGGCAGACACCACGCTGCAGCCCGGGCCCTCGTAGGTAAGGCCTTCCGTACAAGATTTTATTGGCCGATGGCCCGGGCAGATTCTCAGGACTTAGTCCAAAGATGCGTCGGTTGTCAGCTCTTTGCTAATCAGAGCCATATGCCACCCACCGCCCTCAAAACTATACCGATTACCTGGCCCCCTTAAAGGGGGAACCCACAAGCAAAAGTACCTAATGGTCATGGTGGACAAATTCACCAAATGGATAGAGGCCAAGCCAGTTAAAACGGCAGAATTCGGACCAGTGATAGACTTCATATCCGGGGTAGTACACCGTTATGGCGTCCCCCATAGCATCATTACCGATAACGGCACGAACTTCACGGCCGACAAGGTCAAACTCTGGTGCAAAAATATGGGCATTAAGCTCGATTACGCTTCAGTCTATCATCCTCAAACCAACGGTCAAGTTGAGCGAGCAAATGGTGCGATAATGGCGGCATCAAGCCCGGACTAGTGCGGTCCCTTACGGAATCTAACACGCCTTTGGGTAGAGGAGCTTGACTCCGTACTCGGGGGCTGCGGACCACGCCAAACCGTACTACGGATTCACACCATTCTTTATGGTATCTGGCGCAGAGGCGGTTTTGCCCTGCGACATAATTCATGACTCACCTCAAGTGCGCATGTACGAAGAAAGAGAAGCCGAGCTGGATCGGTAGGACAGCTTGGACGCATTGGAGGAGGAACGCGATGTGGCAAAGGCCCGTTCTGCATTCTATCAGCAGCAGGCCCGAAGATATCAAAGCAGAGAAGTACGGGCTAAAACTTACAATGTTGGCGAACTGGTTCTACGCCTGCCGGACAAGAAAAAGGACAAAATCAAGCCCAAATGGGAAGGTCCCTTCATCATCGACCAAGTCCTGACCGGAGGAGCATACCGTCTGCGGAATGCATCGGACAACCGACTCGAGCCGAACCCATGGAACGCAGCCCGCCTCCGAAGATTCTACGCCTAGCGCCGGACTAAGAGTTCGTCTCCTTCCTCCGTCCACATTTTCACACTTCAGCTGTCTTTTGTTTCTCTCTCTTCTCCCACATTTTTCATAGAAGCCCTTGAGGGCCTATTTGCGCATTGTTCGCACACACTTGATGTGCTACCCGCACTCATTATACCTGGGGGCTTCTTTAACAGAAGCTTACTTATACGGGCTTCATGCCCAACACATGTGTCAAACTTCCACATGTACCTTTTATTCACCATTATATGCATCGATATGACTTAAGTTTTGGCCAAGCTAGGTTGCTCGGCTCCTGTGCTTACCCCTCGTTCCCGATTGTTCGGCTAGGAGGTAAAGGAGCACCTCTGCGATTATTCTTGTCGGGTCGGCGGATGATGTACCTCGGTGGGGAAGCCGAAGCTAAGCGTTCTTAAGGGAATATTCGATTCGGTGACTTGAAAGATGATTTTTACACATTTATTTATCTGCCCCGGATGTTTTCCTGCTTTTTGCAGTCGGACATGCACTTTAGGGCATGCCTCCCGAGAAAGGAACCCTTAGCGGAACTGTTCTCCTGGAAGATGTTTCTTACTAACCATGTAATATAACATAACTAGTTGGGCACTTATGCGATAAAGCACTAATGACCCCTACGCTTTGGTCTCCATGCATACCCGGTTTTTCATAACCGAGAAGGTATTCGGACACACTCCGGACTCTAGGGTCCCGAGGTCGAAGCGAAAAGGTCGGCAAAGACAAACGATCTACAATCCGGCTAGAAGGCATTTTACATGTCATTTTAAATACATCGTCAAATTGACTGACTGTACTCCTCCTCAATCTCGTCTAACAGGCTGTCTAATTTACAGTCCCATTGGGAATACTTAGCGGCCAACTCTACTTGGCCGTACACTAAGCTCACAGTGATCTCCTTCCCATCAGGCCCCACAGGTCCGACCTCGGCCATGTGGTTTGGATCCGCCTTCTTGTACCGCGTCTTCACCATGGCCCAGGCCTCCCTGGCACCTTGACGGCAGGCCGATATCTTCCATAAACGGAAGCGCTGCCGCGCTCCCTGAAGCTTCTCCGCAAGCTCTCCAAGGCCCTCGGGTAGGGAGACAGATGGCCACAGGGCCTGGACGACGCCATTCATCGCCTGCCCAACACGTTCGAGCAGTTGCACTAGCTCGGGAAGTTGGTCACCCGTCAAACCGGGCATTTCCTCCGCAGGGCGACCTGTGAGCACACCTACAGACATATTTCTGTCAATTGGCTTCCTCGCCGAACTCTTCTTTTCAAAAGAATTCACTCAAGCACTTACCATAGATGCCGCGATGAAGCCGCTGATTCTCCTTCACGAAGCCAGACAGCTCGGCCCGAACACCTTTCAGCTCTTCCCCAAGCTTGGTGTGGGCATCCTGGAGTTTGTTCCTCTCCTGCTGCACCATCCTAAGCACCCTATCGCCGGCCTTCAGCTGGTGCAGTAGGTGTTGCTTGTCCGGATCCAGTCCGGCAGCATCTGCAATATCATTGTCAGACTTACACGCACGCCGCACACCGCTTATCTTTTTGAAATAATGTGTTACCAGGGGGGGTCTATGTGTCTCCTCCTGCAGCAGCTAGTGCGGCCTCAAGTTGGGCCTTGCACTCTTGTAGCTCCTGGGACAATTGGGTATTCTTCTCTGTAAGATCCTGCACATTAAATGATCCTTAAATCAGTTATTTTAACTACTTTAAGTCTCGGGGGCTACTGGCATATACCACTATTATAATCCCTTACCCGTATGTCTTTTACATACTGCTCCGTGGCTCTGGTCAAACCATCTTGAGCAGCACAGAGGTGCGCGTCTCCCGCATTAAAGGCATTCAACGCCTCAGGGGAGAAACACGCGTCACGAAAAACTGTCCGGCGGCGCCTATGGTTCATGGCGCTCTCCACCTCAGACCTGGTGGCGGACAGCCTGTCGGCATCCTCCGTTGGAGGAGTATCCGGCTCGCGCCTTGCGCTCGCCTCCCCCTCCGGACCAGGTGTTGGAGCCTGGCTGGCGGAGGCTTGGTTGGCAACCTCTCCGGGCACAGTCCGGCGAGCGCTCTTTCTCCTGAAAAAGTCATGAGCATTACTACACCTCTTAGGAATCTTTTCCTAAATAACGATGCATAAGCTATACCGTTGCGGTGGCGATTCGATTCACCGCACCCTCTTCCGCTTCTTGAGCCGGATGACCCTTGTTGGTCACCGCCGGAGTTCGCTTCCGCCTTGAAGGCACCTCCTAAAAGACACCGTTGTATACGGTGGTCGAGAATCTTGCAAGGATGAAGTAATGGTGTCGGGACTTGGTCATAATTACACAGGAAGCTTTGTGACAAGCCGGGTAGTCGGCCGTAATGGCGACTAGGCGTTGTCCATGCTGAGTTGGTGGAACACCCCGTCGATTAGCTCCACCTTTATGTCCGGATCCTCTTCGGAGGCCGGATCAAGGGATCTTCCTGGATCCTCGGGTTGTGGAGCCGGACTATGTATGCCCTCCACGTCCCTGTTGGGGAACATTGCAGAAAATTAAAAATTTTCCTACGGTTTCACCAAGATCCATCTATGAGTTCATCTAAGCAACGAGTCAAGGGAGTGAGTTTGCATCTACATACCACTTGTAGATCGCGTGCGGAAGCTTGCAAGGGGATGGTGATGATGGAGTCGTACTCGACGTGATTCAGATCACCGATGTCCAAGTGCTGAACGGACAGCACCTCCGTGTTCAACACACGTACGGGACGGGAAACATCTCCTCCTTCTTGATCCAGCAAGGGGGAAGGAGAGGTTGATGATGATCGGCAGACACGCAGGCGTGGTGGTGGATGCAAGTGAACTCCAGCGAGGCTTCGCCAAGCAACTACGGGAGGAGGGCGAGGTGTAGCGGGGAGGGAGGCGCCAAGCACAAGGGTGCGGCTGCCCTCCCCCCTGCCCTCCTTTATATAGGCCCCCTGGGGGGCCGCCCTGGGAGATTGGATCTCCCAAGGGGGCGGCGGCCAAGGGGGGAGGAGTGCCCCCCAAGGCATGTGGTGCGCCCCCCCTAGGGTTTCAACCCTAGGCGCAGGGGGTGGGCCTGGGGCGCACCAGCCCACTATGGGCTGGCTCCCTCCCACGTCAGCCCATGGGGCCCTCCGGGATCGTGGCCCCACCGGTGGACCCCGGGACCCTTCCGGTGGTCCCAGACATTACGGGTGACCCCAAACTTTCCGGTGGCGAAATACCACTTCCTATATATTATTCTTTACCTCCGGACCATTCCGAAACTCCTCGTGACGTCCGGGATCTCATCCGGGACTCCGAACAACATTCGGTATGCTGCATACTCATATTCATACAACCCTAGCGTCACCGAACCTTAAGTGTGTAGACCCTACGGGTTCGGAGACACGAGACATGACCGAGACGACTCTCGGGCAATAACCAACAGTGGGATCTGGATACCCATGTTGGCTCCCACATGCTCCTCGATGATTTCATCGGTTGAACCACGATGTCGAGGATTCGATCAAACCCCGTATACAATTCCCTTTGTTAATCGGTACATTACTTGCGAGACTCGATCGTCGGTATCCCAATACCTTGTTCGGTCTCGTTACGGCAAGTCACTTTACTCGTCACCGTAATGCATGATCCTGTACAACACCTTAGTCACCTTGAGCTCATTATGATGATGCATTACCGAGTGGGCCCAGAGATACCTCTCCGTCATACGGAGTGACAAATCCCAGATCTCGATCCGTGTCAACCCAATGACACTTTCGGAGATACCTGTAGTGCACCTTTATAGTCACCCGATTCGTTGTGACGTTTGATAAACCAAAGCACCCCTACGGTATCCGGGAGTTACACGATCTCATGGTCGAAGGAAGAGATACTTGACATTGGAAAAGCTCTAGCAAGCGAACTACACGATCTTTATGCTATGCTTAGGATTGGGTCTTGTCCATCACATCATTCTCCTAATGATGTGATCCCGTTATCAACGACATCCAATGTCCATAGACAGGAAACCATGACTATCTGTTGATCACAACGAGCTAGTCAACTAGAGGCTCACTAGGGACATATTGTGGTCTATGTATTCACCGTGTATTACAATTTCCGGATAATACAGCTTATAGCATGAATAAAGACAATTATCATGAACAATGAAATATAATAATACTTTTATTATTGCCTCTAGGGCATATTTCCAATAGTCTCCCACTTGCACTAGAGTCACCAATCTAGTTACATTGTGATGAATCGAACACCCATAGAGTTACGTGTTGATCATGTTTTGGTCGTGAGAGAGTTTAGTCAGCGGATCTGCGACATTCAGATCCGTATGTGCTTTGCAAATATCTATGTCTCCATCTTGAACATTTTCACGAATGGAGTTGAAGCGACGCTTGATGTGCTCGGTCTTCTTGTGAAACACAGGCTCCTTGGCTAGGGCAATAGCTCCAGTGTTGTCACGAGAAGAGTTTGATCGGCCCCGACGCATTGGGTATGACTCCTAGGTCGGTGATGAACTCCTTCACCCAAATCGCTTCATCGCTGCCTCCGAGGCTGCCATGTACTCCACTTCACACGTAGATCCCGCCACGACGCTCTCGCTTGCAAACCGCACCAGCCATCTTGCTCCACCATTCAACATATACACGTATCCGGTTTGTGACTTAGAGTCATCCAGATCTGAGTCGAAGCTAAGCGTCGGCGTAACCCTTCGACAAGCTCTTCGTCTCCTCCATAAACGAAAACATGTCCTTTGTCCTTTTAGGTACTTCAGATATTCTTGACCGCTGTCCGGTGTTCCTTGCGGGATTACTTTGGTATCTTGCTACCAAACTTACGGCAAGGTTTACATCAGTGCCGTACACAAACATGGCATACATAATAGATCCTATGGCTGAAGCATAGGGATGACACTCATCTCTTCTTTATCTTTTGCCGTGGTCGATGGTGAGCCGAGCTCAATCTCACACCTTGTAACATAGGCAAGAACCCTTTCTTGGACTGATCCATTTTGAACCTCTTCAAAATCTTATCAAGGTATGTGCTTTGTGAAAGACCTATGAGGCGCTCGATATATCTCTATAGATCTTGATGCCTAATATATAAGCAGCTTCTCCAAGGTCCTTCATTGAAAAACACTTATTCAAGTAGGCCTTAATGCTGTCCAGAAGTTTTATATCATTTCCCATCAAGAGTATGTCATCTACATACAATATGAGAAATGCTCTGAGCTCCCACTCACTTTCTTGTAAACGCAGGCTTCTCCATAAGTCGCATAAACTAAACGCTTTGATCATCTCATCAAAGCGAATGTTCCAACTCCGAGATGCTTGCACCAGCCCATAAAAGGATCGCTAGAGCTTGCATACTTTGTTAGCGTTCTTAGGATCGACAAAACCTTCCGGCTGCATCATATACAGCTCTTCCTTAAGATGTCCGTTAAGGAATGCCGTTTTGACGTCCATCTGCCATATCTCATAATCATAGTATGCGGCAATTGCTAACATGATTCGGGCGGACTTCAGCTTCGCTACGGGAGAGAATGTCTTGTCGTAGTCAATCCCTTGAACTTGTCGATAACCCTTAGCGACTCGAGCTTTATAGATGGTAACATTACCATCCGCGTCCGTCTTCTTCTTAAAAATCCATTTGTTTTCTATCGCTCGCCGATCATCGGGCAAGTCTGTCAAAGTCCATACTTTGTTTTCATACATGGATTCTATCTCAGATTCCATGGCTTCAAGCCATTTGTTGGAATCTGGGCCCACCATCGCTTCTTCATAGTTCGAAGGTTCACCGTTTTCTAACAAGATGATTTCGGTGACAGGGTTGCCGTACCACTCAGTGCGAGCGTGTCCTTGTGGACCTCTGAAGTTCAAGAGCAACTTGATCTGAAGTACCTTGATCATCATCATTGTTTTCCTCTTGGTTGGTGTGGGCATCACAGAACATTTTCTGAGCTGCACCACTTTCCGTTCGAGAGGTAGTACTTCATCGAGTTCTACTTTCCTCCCACTTACTTCTTTCGAGAGAAACTCTTTTCGAAAAGCATCCGTTCTTGGCAACAAAGATCTTGCCCTCGGATCTTAAGTAGAAGGTATACCCGACGCTTTCCTTAGGGTATCCTATGAAGACGCATTTTCCGACTTGGGTTCGAGCTTTTCGGGTTGAAGTTTCTTGACATAAGCATCGCATCCCCAAACTTTTAGAAATGACAGCTTAGGTTTCTTCCCAAACCATAATTCATACGGTGTCGTCTCAGCGGATTTAGACGGTGCCCTATTTAAAGTGAATGTAGCTGTCTCTAGGCGTATCCCCAAAATGATAGCGGTAAATCGGTAAGAGACATCATAGACCGCACCATATCCAATAGAGTGCGATTCGACATTCGGACACACCATTTCATTTGAGGTGTTCGGTAGGCGTGAGTTGTGAAACGATTCCACATTTCCTTAAGTGTGTGCCAAATTCGTGACTTAAATATTCTCCTCCACGATCTGATCGTAGGAACTTTATTTTTCGGTCACGTTGATTCTCTACTTCATTCTGAGATTCCTTGAACTTTTCGAAGGTCTCAGACTTGTGTTTCATTAAGTAGACATACCCCTATCTACTCAAGTCATCAGTGAGAGTGAGAACATAACGATATCCTCCGCAAGCCTCAACGCTCATTGGACCGCACACATCGGTATGTATGATTTCCAACAAGTTGGTTGCTCGCTCCATTGTTCCGGAGAACGGAGTCTTGGTCATTTTGCACATGAGGCATGGTTCGCATGTGTCAAACGATTCATAATCAAGAGACTCTAAAAGTCCATCAGCATGGATCTTCTTCATGCGCTTGACACCAATGTGACCAAGGCGGCAGTGCCACAAGTATGTGGGACTATCGTTATCAACTTTACATCTTTTGGCATTCACACTATGAATATGTGTAACATTACGCTCGAGATTCATTAAGAATAAACCATTGACCATCGGAGCATGACCATAAAACATATCTCTCATATAAATCGAACAACCATTATTCTCGGACTTAAATGAGTAGCCATCTCATATTAAACAAGATCCAGATACAATGTTCATGCTCAAACTTGGCACTAAATAACAATTATTAAGGTTCAAAACTAATCC
This sequence comes from Aegilops speltoides, assembly GCA_021437245.1. Taxonomy (NCBI): domain Eukaryota; kingdom Viridiplantae; phylum Streptophyta; class Magnoliopsida; order Poales; family Poaceae; genus Aegilops; species Aegilops speltoides. The sequence goes on along the minus strand of CM038144.1, from coordinate 323,076,685 downwards.
GTAGGTAAATGTAGAGGCAGCGTGCGACGGCGATCACATCGACTCTAGAACCATTCCCGACGCATCATCACCTCCTCCTTCGCCATGGGTCTCCGTTTATTCCGCAGCTCTGCATGAGTTACAAATATGAGCAACGACACGGTATCAAATACCGGGAGTTACTACGAGTCTTGGTAAGGTACACATCAATTACATGTATATCAAATATACGTTTGGTGTTGCCGGCCTTCTTATCCGCTAAGTATTTGGGGCAGTTCCGCTTCTAGTGACCCTTCCCCTTGCAATAAAAGCCCTCAGTCTCAGGCTTGGGTCCATTCTTTGACTTCTTCCCGGTAACTGGCTTACCGGGCACGGCAACATCCTTGCCGTCCTTCTTGAAGTTTTTCTTGCCCTTGCCCTTCTTGAACTTAGTGGTCTTATTAACCATCAACACTTGAGGTTCTTTCTTGATTTCAGCCTCTGCTGACTTCAGCATCGAGAACACTTCAGGAATGGTCTTCACCATCCCCTGCATGTTGTAGTTCATCACAAAGCTCTTGTAGCTTGGTGGGAGCAATTGGAGGATTTTGTCAATGACTGCCTCATCTGGGAGGTTAATGTTCAGCTGGGTCATACGGTTGTGCAACCCAGACATCTTGAGGATGTGCTCACTGACAGAACTGTTTTCCTCCATATTACAACTGTAGAACTTGTCGGAGACATCATATCTCTCGACCCGGGCATGAGCTTGAAAAACTAGTTTCAGCTCTTCGAACATGTCATGTGCTCCGTGATGCTCAAAATGCTTTTGGAGCTCCAGTTCTAAGCTGTAAAGCATGCCGCACTAAACGAGGGAGTAATCATCAGCACGAGTTTGCCAGGCGTTCATAACGTCTTGGTTCTCTGGGACGGGAGCGTCACCTAGCGGTCCTTCTATGACATATTGCTTCCTGGCAGCTATGAGGATGATCCTCAGGTTCTGGACCCAGTCCGTATAGTTGCTTCCATCATCTTTTAGCTTGGTTTTCTCTAGGAACGCGTTGAAGTTCATGTTGACATGAGCGTTGGCCATTTGATCTACAAGACATATTTGCAAAGGTTTTAGACTAAGTTCATGATAATTAAGTTCATCTAATCAAATTATGAACTCCCACTCAGATTAGACATCCCTCTAGTCATCTAAGTGTTACACGATCCGAGTCGACTAGCCCGTGTCCGATCATCACGTGAGACGGACTAGTCATCATCGGTGAACATCTTCATGTTGATCGTATCTTCCATACGACTCGTGTTCGACCTTTCGGTCTCCGTGTTCCGAGTCCATGTCCGTACATGCTAGGCTCGTCAAGTTAACCCTAAGTGTTTTTGCTGTAAAATCTGTCTTACACCGTTGTATGTGAGCGTAAGGATCTATCACACCCGATCATCACGTGGTGCTTGAAGCGATGAACTGTAGCAATGGTGCACACAGTTAGGGAGAACACTTCTTGAAATTGTTGTAAGGATCATCTTATTTACTACCATCGTCCTAAGTAAACAAGATGCATAAACATAATAAACATCACATGCAATTATATAGTTGTGACATGATATGGCCAATATCATATAGCTCCATTGATCTCCATCTTCGGGGCTCCATGATCATCTTGTCACCGGCTTGACACCATGATCTCCATCATCATGATCTCCATCATCGTGTCTTCATGAAGTTGTCACGCCAACGACTACTTCTACTTCTATGGCTAACGCGTTTAGCAAAAAAGTAAAGTAGTTGAAAGTGCAACTAATCCCCAGGTGGTTTTGGTAATTAATAACAACATATATATCATTGAACTAATTATTTCTTGAGAATATTTCAGAAAGTTCAGTGATATGGGTATGGCAATGACTGATGATGTGGACCCCTCAAAATGCTAAGGAAAACATTGGCAAAAGCTCAAGACTCTATTTTTGGTTTAGTGATCCAAGATCACATTGAGTCCATAGGAAAGCCAATACTATTAAAAGGGATGAGGTTATGATGATGATCTGGTTGCTCAAAGTGCTTAGTGATTTATCTCTCAAACTATCAGCAATCTTTCATTCCAACATAAACCCATAAGTAATCTCGGTCCCACCGATTCCAAACTCAGTCACACCGAGATGAACCACCTCACCATATACCCAAACCCTAAGAATTTGGGATTTTCGATTCCAAACTCGGTCATACCGAAATTGGTGTTGCCAAGCTTCAGAAACATACGTACTCAAATCGGTGTCACCGAGATGAGAAAGTCGGTCCCACCGAAATTGGCAAACCCTAGACTTTGGAAGAATCGGACTAACCGAGATTGTATTTTCGGTCCCACGAAAATCCCAATATTCACAAGATTTGAACTTTCGGTCTCACCGAGTTGTCAACTTCGGTCCGACCGAGATTGGTCAAATGTGTGTAACGGTTGGATTTTGTGTGGAGGCTATAAATACCCTCCACCTCCTCTTCATTCGTGGAGAGAGCCATCGAAAAGAACTACCACTCCTACCTTACATTTACGAGAAGAAAACTACCTACCCTTGTGTTGAGATCAAGTTGCTCCACTCCCACCATATGAAACTTGATTTCTAGCCTTCCCAAGTTGCTTTCCACTCAATCCCTTCCTCCACCACAGCCAAATCAGTGAGGAGAGTTGAGTGTTGGGGAGATTATCATTTGAAGCACAAGAGCAAGGAGTTCATCATCACCAACACCATCTATTACCTTTTGGAGGTGGTGCCTCCTAGATTGGTTAGGTGTCGCTTGGGAGCCTCCGTCAAGATGTGGAGTTGAACCAAGAAGTTTGTAAGGGCAAGGAGATCGCCTACTTCGTGAAGATCTACCCCAGTAAGGCTAGTCCTCCGTGGGCGAGGCCATGATGGCATAGACAAGGTTGCTTCTTCGTGGACCCTTTGTGGGTGGAGCCCTCCGTGGACTCTCGCAGCCGTTACCCTCCGTGGGTTGAAGTCTCCATCAACGTGGATTGACGATAGCACCACCTATCGGAACCACGAGAAAAATCTCCGTGTCTCCAAATTGCGTTTGCTCTTCTCCACCTCTTATTTACTACATGTGCAATTTACTTTCCGCTGCCATAACTCTAGAATTGCATGTGTAGGGTGATACTTGACTTGGTCATCATTGTGAACTTGCTAAAAACTTGCCCTAATCAAAAGGCTAAACTTTTAAGTTGTCAAGTAGTCTAATCACCCCCCCTCTAGACATACTTCCGATCCTACAAGTGGTATCAGAGCTTTGGTCTCCATTGGATTGGTTTCCATTGCATTGGACTCCATAAGCTTGGTTTCACAACCTAGGAGAGTATGGCGTCTAGTGAGGGTAATTTCCGTAGAGGTCCTTACTTTGATGGTTCAAATTTTGCTAGTTGGAAGCACAAAATGAAAATGCATATTCTTGGACATAACCCTGCCGCATGGGGCATTATTTGTGTTGGCTTGCAAGGTGAGTTCTTTGAGGAAGGAAAAGTTCCGGATCGCGAAGCTACTGCGGATGAGTTGCGGATGTTACAGAACAATGCTCAAGCTTGTGACATTCTCTTCAATGCTTTGTGTCCCGAGGAGTTCAACAAGATCAGCCGTCTTGAGAATGCAAAAGAGATTTGGGATACTTTGGTCGAAATGCACGAAGGTACCGAGTCCGTGAAGGAATCAAAGCTAGATGTTCTTCAAGGTCAGCTTGACAAGTTCAAGATGAAGGAAGGTGAAGGAGTCGCTGAAATGTACTCTAGGCTTGCTCTCATCACCAATGAGATGGCAGGCTTAGGAAGCGAAGAAATGACCGACCGATTCATCATCAAGAAGATTCTCAGAGCTTTGGATGGAAAGTATGACAACGTGTGCACTTTGATCCAAATGATGCCAAACTACAAAGATCTCAAGCCTCATCAAGTCATTGGAAGGATTGTTGCTCATGAGATGACACTTAAAGACAAGGAAGAGCTTCACAACAAGTCAAGTGGTGCTTACAAAGCTGCAGTTGAAGCTCCCACAACCTCAAGTGACAAGCTAGTTTCCAATGAAGAGATAAGCCTAATGGTGAAGAACTTCAACAAATTCTACAAGAGTAGAAGCAAGGAGAGAAGCTCAAAGTCTAGATCATATGATGAAAAGAGATCTTCTAGTCGTGATCGAAACTGCTACAATTGTGGAAGACCCGACACTACTCAAATGAGTGTTCGACTCCCCACAAGAAGAGAAGAATCTCCAAGAAGAAGAAGCTCAAGAGAAGAGTCGCCTCGAAAAGAGAGAAGGAGTAGAGATGATCGTTATGAACGAAGATCCTCTCGGAGAAGCAAGGATTCGGAAAGGAAAGACAAGTCATCAAGGAGCTACACAAGAAGAAAACATCAAGCTCATGTTGGTGAATGGGTTTCGGCTCCGACTCAAACAATCACTCCGAAAGAAGCTATCACTCCAACTCCGAATCTGATCAAGATGAAGGTGTTGCGGTCTTGCTCTCGTGTCCTCCAACTCCAACTCCTATGACATATTTGATTCACCAAATGAGGGAATTGGAAGATGCTTCATGGCAAAAGGCCCCAAGGTATCACACCCTGAGTTTATTGACTTTGATAGTGATGAGGATGATTTGCTTGGTGAAGATGAGCTTTTACATGACAAATCTAGTGAGCTTAGTAATGATGAACATGCTAATAGTCTTTATAGTCGAGAAGAGTCGAATGACAATGCTATGAAGGAGATTGAGCGTCTAACTAAAGAACTAAACACTCTTAAGTTAGCTCATGAAACAACTCAAGAAGATCATAGAGAGCTCCTAAGATCTCATGAGAATCTACGCTTCGAGAAGCTCAATCCAGAGCAAGAACATGAGTTTCTAAAAGCTATCAATGACGATCTTCGAAAGAAGAGTTCTTCATATCTTGCCAAACGACTTCTCTTGTCTAATTTCTTGCCACCTATTAAAACTAAGCATGACAAGCATAAGAAAAATTCTTCATCTAGTAGTAACAATAATCATGCTAAATCAAATGTTGTTACTTCTAGTAATTCTCTTGATTCCACTAACAATGTTTCAAGCCAAGTTTCACTTGAGCAAGAAAATAGTCTATTGAAAGGGATTATAGAGAAAGGTGTCTACAAGAGTCTTGCGGAAGCAAGAGCTTTGAGGAAATTGTTCGCAAGCAAGGAAGACACCGGAAGAATCAAGGAATTGGTTTTGAGCGAAAGTTCAACGCCGAGGGTGTTGAATGGGAAGAAGGTCAATATCCCACTCCAAAGTTTGTTTCTCAAGAGGAGAAGTATGATCCTACTTCTTCCAATGTGGAACAAGCTCAAGATGACCTTCCACCACAAGACCACAAGCTAAAAGGCAAGGACAAGCTTCAAGAGGAGATTGATGCATTCATTGAAGCACCCAAGGCCATGGTCAAGTGGGTTCCCAAGGCTACTTCAAGTTCTACTTGACAAGCTCAACTACTACCCCAAGGATTCCCATCAAGATGATGTGGATCCCGAAGAAGAAGAACTAGAGAGTTCTTGAGGGTGACTCCGCCAACATACTTCACTCACATTCATTTTGGCAAGAACTTGTGCAATCAACTTCCACATCTTGCACTAGTTCATGGAGTCACAAACCCTCATGTTGGTAAGTCAAGGGACAAGGTAATCATTGCTTTCATGGACATCATCTATTGTGAACTTCAATCTATGTCCATGGATATCCTTGTTTGTTCCTTGTGGGACTAACCCATGTAGGTATTGAAAGTGCCCGAATCCAAAGGATTGCTCCCAACTTTTGGTGATCTTCATCAACATTGAGCATCCACATCTTCAACATCTACATGAAGTCTTCAATGACAACCCAAGGTTAGTTTGACCCTTTAAAAGGGGTTCTCACATCAAGGGGGAGCTTTGCTCTAAAGAAATGAGCTAAAGCATCTTCAAATGATGTGAACACATTAATGCTTTATGGAAAGTGGTAACCCCACTTGTGCTTAAACGATGAGTATGACCTATGATCAAATGTTCTCATTTGACTCCTAAGTCAATATACTCATATATAGATGACCTAGTCATCGCCAAATTGTGTGCTAGAAGCTAGTGTTTTGTTTGTGCATGTTTGACACATATTTCATTTGCTATCTTATTGTGTGAGCATGTTGGATGCATGATTTTATCCATTCGAGGACATCCATTTGTTGCTTTGGTCTTTTGGATTTTTCTTTTTGACCAAATGGATGGACAAGAATGCCTAAGTTCCTCCCCTAGCTATCTATGCTTTCTTGTCTCAAACTCTATTCATGCTTATATCACAAACTTTGAACAAGACTTTTTCGGACAGACCGAGTGAGGAGCACTCGGAGCCACCGATCCGTCAAAAGCCTAACTTCCAAAACCTTCTAAGTACTTTCGGTCAAACCGATATACTCAAATCGGACGGACCAAATCACTTGGATTGATCTAGGTTTTCACCTCGGTGAAACCGAAGTTGTAAATTTCGGCGTGACGAAGTGTGTAATCGCACGCAGCTTAACCATCTCGGTCCCACCGAAGTTTTCCAACTCGGTCCCACCGACACCAAGGGTATATATACTCGAGGACAGCGCGCGTGATTACTTCTTCAAACGCCTCGCCCTCAAACCCTTATTTGCCGTCGCCGTGGTCTTCGGATCGTCTCCGCCGTCGCTTTGGCGCCCTCGCCGCTGGTCTCCATCGCCGTCAGCGGTCTATCTCACCGCGCCGTTGCGCCGTAGTGAAGCTCCACCAGTTGGGTGAGTTTCATCCTCTCGTGCTTCAACCGCTGATTCAATGCACGATAGGTTTTGCCTAGCTTCTTGCCAAGATTGAAATCTTCCTATCCAGCAGATTAGATCATAGAACAAAATTCGAGTGAAAATTTTAGGTTAGGTTTCCGCGAACACATCTCGGTGTGACCGATTCTACATTCTCGGATCGACCGATTTGGCCTCTCCGCCATTGCCTTTGCACTTTTCGGTTAAACCGAAGTTGTGCAAATCGGTAAGACCGAAGTGAGGATTTAGTGAAACCCTAGTGCTCTCGGCTAGACTGAAACCCATTTCGTCCAACCGAAAGTGGTGTGTATGGACTGTTTAGACACTTCGGATTCACCGAATTTATAGACTCGGTCGACCAAATGCATTCTCGTGAAAACCTAAAACTAATGTTTGAACTCATTCTTTTGCAAAAACCTCTGCGGTTTGTGATAACTCTTCTATTCTCGCCTATACCTATTCTTTTCACAGGTTGTCGGTCATGTCCGATGGAAGTGACAATGAAACAGGTCCGAATTGCCGCTGAGATTCCAGAGGCGCTTACAAGTCCCAAGCAAGCAGTTTTTCAGATGATGGAGAGAGGAGCACTCCAAGTGGATTGCCTCCACCGCCACGAGGGCGGGAAGAAGAGGAACTCGATGAGGAGGATTCGACTTTGTTGCGAGATGAGGAGATAACTTCAAAGCCAAAAGGCAAGTGGTTGCCAAGGGCTATCAAGGGCAACAAATCAAGAAAGGCACCAGAAGGTGAAGAAATCCACAGCTGCAAAGAAGCTCAGCATGGAAGAAGAAACCTCCAAAGAAGATCAAGAAAACTTCCAAGAGGAAGAGGCTAGTTCATGAAGAAGTGATGATGATGACTCGATGAGGAAGCACCCCAGCCTCCTCGAAGCAAAATTTGATGGGAGATGCCATCGTAGGGTGGAGCACCCACAAAAGCTAAGCCATCAGCTCCAAAGAAAGGCAGCCCAAGCCAAACCTCGCTGCCAAGCCAAAGAAAACTGTGAGAAACATACCGCTTGAGAGAAGAAGAAGGAAAATGTGCCACTGCAGAATCGATGATGAGGCTCATGTTTTGTCAAGCTCGAGACGAAATTGCCAGTTCATAATGATGCTCATCCTCGAGCTGAAAATATGAAGGAAAGGAAGGACAAAGGTCTCGTGCTATGGAGGCAAGTTGATCCATATGCCACCAGAGAAGGACAGTTGTTGACTCTAGATTCCACACCGAGAGCAACAAGATTTTTATGAGGCAGTGCTCATGGATAAGAAGCCAATTGTTGCCGACACGGATATGTAGACCGGGATTACATCGACAATGAAGAGCACAGAGACTATTTCCCACATGTGCATGAAAGCTTCACCGCATGTGGAGTTGCAGAGTTTGTTGGTCGAAATTGACCGCTTGGAATGATGAGATGATCATGCGGTTCTATGCCACCGCACACTTCTATCCAGATGGCGAATTGTATGGATGATGAAGGACGTAGATTCCATTCAACTGTTGAGGAATGGAGAGCGTTCTGAATGCACCAAAGATCAAGGGATGATGATGTTGATGTCTATGGCATTCCAAAGAAAAATCACGAGTCTATGAAGAACATGTACAATGAGGTACCGCACAAGGATGTAGAGATATGGAAGCTTGGATCAGTTTATCATCTTGAGCAGGTCTCCCAACCACTAACACCATTACGAGGCATACTTTGATGCCTAAGTCGAGAGACCACCGCATGATAAGAGGCTATTCTATCAACATGCTGCACATTCGGATCAAGACACCTTTTAAGGTGATGGACACGATAGTAGAGACTATCAAGAGGACAGCAGCAGACTGTAAGAGGTCGTGTGGGTTTGCTCCGCATATTCAGATGCTCATTAATGCCAAGTTTGGCACGGACACCTACCGTTGGATAGACCCCACTTGCCATTGCAGCCCTGAACATGAAGATAATGAAGTTGTGATGACCGAGGATGCTCCCACATCCGTCAAGGACATGCAAAGTCTGAAGCTGCCAAACAAGCTAAAGCTGAAAAGGAAGCAAAGAAGAAAAGCCCAAGAGCGTTGGAGAACAACTTCTTGAAGCCACTCGAGAGAATTGAACTACGCTTTGGCCAAAGATAGTGCAGCCTCGGGAGAGTCTTGAGAGGATAGTTGAAGATAAGTTCCATGCTCGGATGTCAAGTCGATCAAGTGCAGTCACCGTCAACAAGCTTGAGGCGACATTGAGGAAGCGAAGAGGGAGAAGGCGAGCTTATGAAGGAGATGGAAGGTGATATGGTCCAGATGACTATGAGCAGCTGCTCCAGTGCCCACAAAGCCCAGATCAGCTGCTATTCCCTGTGATGCACCCTGTGGCTACTACATCAAGCACCTCCCACAGCTCCATCGGTTCAAAGACCAGCTCCAAGTGTCCACTCCTCCAGCTCCACAGACTTCAAGAAGCTTTGCAGATGCAGCTATCTCCACTCCATCGACGCAGAGCAGAGCCGCCAGCAGAGTCCCTAGTGACGATTAGCTCTATACCTTCGAACTTTTGGTAACTTGTTGCCAAAGGGGAGAAATTGTATAGATCATAGGACTTCGAGAGAGAGTGCTCGTTTTTGCTCTTTCGTTTGCGGTTTTCCTTGAGATACTTTTGAGTTCTTTGAGACATTTCGTGTGTTTGATACTACGTTTGCTCTATCTTGATGAGTGCTTGATCATACTATGCTTAATGTGTGCTTAATGCTTATCATATTCCATTCATATCTTGTATGATCACTTACTCATGTCTTGGTGATTGGGTGCATGTTATTCATTCTTATCATTTTGTGCGCTCCACCAAGATGTATGTGACATGGAAGAGTGACCCATGATCCTAATCGATTGTGCATTTGCATTCAAACGCAAATCTTAAATAATGCACAAATTTAGGGGGAGCTCTTGCTTATCACATACTTCTCAAAGCGACGATGTTATTCATTGATTATATCATTTGTCGAAGCTTTGATCTATATGTTGTCATCAATTACCAAAAAGGGGGAGATTGAAAGTGCAACTAATCCCCGGGTGGTTTTGGTAATTAATAACAACATATATATCATTGAACTAATTATTTCTTGAGAATATTTCGAAAGTTCAATGATATGGGTATGGCAATGACCGATGATGTGGACCCTCAAAATGCTAAGGAAAACATTGGCAAAAGCTCAAGACTCTATTTTTGGTTTAGTGATCCAAGATCACATTGAGTCCATAGGAAAGCCAATACTATTAAAAGGGATGAGGTTATGATGATGATCTGGTTGCTCAAAGTGCTTAGTGATTTATCTCTCAAACTATCGACAATCTTTCATTCCAACATAAACCCATAAGTAATCTCGGTCCCACCGATTCCAAACTCACCACACCAAGATGAACCACCTCACCATATACCCAAACCCTAAGAATTTCGGATTTTCCGATTCCAAACTCGGTCATACGAAATTGGTGTTGCCAAGCTTCAGAATCCTTCAGACTCAAATCGGTGTCACCGAGATGAGAAAGTCGGTCCCACCGAAATTGGCAAACCCTAGACTTTGGAAGAATCGGACTAACCGAGATTGTATTTTCGGTCCCACGAAAATCCCAACGCTCACAAGATTTGAACTTTCGGTCTCACCGAGTTGTCAACTTCGGTCCGACCGAGATTGGTCAAATGTGTGTAACGGTTGGATTTTGTGTGGAGGCTATAAATACCCTCCACCTCCTCTTCATTCGTGGAGAGAGCCATCGAAAAGAACTACCACTCCTACCTTACATTTCGAGAAGAAAACTACCTACCCTTGTGTTGAGATCAAGTTGCTCCACTCCCACCATATGAAACTTGATTTCTAGCCTTCCCAAGTTGCTTTCCACTCAATCCCTTCCTCCACCACAGCCAAATCGGTGAGGAGAGTTGAGTGTTGGGGAGATTATCATTTGAAGCACAAGAGCAAGGAGTTCATCATCACCAACACCATCTATTACCTTTTGGAGGGTGGTGCCTCCTAGATTGGTTAGGTGTCGCTTGGGAGCCTCCGTCAAGATGTGGAGTTGAACCAAGAAGTTTGTAAGGGCAAGGAGATCGCCTACTTCGTGAAGATCTACCCCGAGTAAGGCTAGTCCTCCGTGGACATAGGCCATGATGGCATAGACAAGGTTGCTTCTTCGTGGACCCTTTGTGGGTGGAGCCCTCCGTGGACTCTCGCAGCTGCTACCCTCCGTGGGTTGAAGTCTCCATCAACGTGGATTGACGATAGCACCACCTATCGGAACCACGAGAAAAATCTCCGTGTCTCCAAATTGCGTTTGCTCTTCTCCACCTCTTATTTACTACATGTGCAATTTACTTTCCGCTGCCATAACTCTAGAATTGCATGTGTAGGGTGATACTTGACTTGGTCATCATTGTGAACTTGCTAAAAACTTGCCCTAATCAAAAGGCTAAACTTTTAAGTTGTCAAGTAGTCTAATCACCCCCCTCCCTCTAGACATACTTCCGATCCTACAGTAGTTTACATGGCGTTCTTCAATGACACGCAGGTCATACAAAAAATAAAGACAACTCCTATGGCTCCTGCCGGTTGTCATACTCATCGACATGCAAGTCGTGAATCCTATTACAAGAACATGATCTCATACATCACAATTCATCATTCATCACAACTTCTGGCCATATCACATCACATGAACAATCGCTGCAAAAACAAGTTAGACGTCCTCTAATTGTTGTTGCATCTTTTACGTGGCTGCAATTGGGTTCTAGCAAGAACGTTTTCTTACCTACGAATAACCACAACGTGATTTTGTCAACTTCTATTTACCCTTCATAAGGACCCTTTTCATCGATTCCGCTCCAACTAAAGTGGGAGAGACAGACACCCGCCAGCCACCTTATGCAACTAGTGCATGTCAATCGGTGGAACCGATCTCACATAAGCGTACGTGTAAGGTTGGTCCGGGCCGCTTCATCCCACAATACCGCTGAAGCAAGAAAAGACTAGTAGTGGCAAGCAAGTTGACAAGATCCACGCCCATAACAAAACTGTGTTCTACTCGTGCATTAGAGAACTACGCATAGACCTAGCTCATGATGCCATCATTGGGGAACGCTGCGAGAAAATTAAAATTTTTCCTACGGTTTCACCAAGATCCATCTATGAGTTCACCTAAGCAACGAGTCCAGGAGTGAGTTTGCATCTACATACCACTTGTAGATCGCGTGCGAAGCTTGCAAGGGATGGTGATGATGGAGTCGCACTCGACGTGATTCAGATCACCGATGTCCAAGTGCCGAACGGACAGCACCTCCGCGCTCAACACACGTGCGGGGGGAGATGTCTCCTCCTTCTTGATCCAGCAAGGGGGAGGAGAGGTTGATGATGATCCAAAGAAGACGACGGCGTGGTGGTGGATGCAAAGAACTCAGCGAGGCTTCGCCAAGCAACTATGGGAGGAGGATGAGGTGTAGCAGGGGAGGGAGGCGCCAAGCACAAGGTGCGGCTGCCTCCCCCCCCTCCTTATATAGGCCCCACAGGGGCGCCTGCCCTGAGAGATTGGATCTCCCAAGGGGGCGGCGGCCAAGGGGGGAGGAGTGCCCCCCAAGGCATGTGGTGGGCTCCCCCACCCTAGGGTTTCAACCCTAGGCGCAGGGGGTGGGCCTAGGAGGGCGCACCAGCCCACCATGGGCTGGCTTCTCCCCACGTCAGCCCATGGGGCCCTCCGGGATGGGTGGCCCCACCCGGTGGACCCCCGGGATCCTTCCAGTGGTCCCGGTACATTACCGGGTGACCCCGAAACTTTCCCGGTGGCCGAAATACCACTTCCTATATATTATTCTTTACCTCCCACCATTCCGAACTCCTCGTGACGTCCGGGATCTCATCCGGACTCAACAACATTCGGTATGCTGCATACTCATATTCATACAACCCTAGCGTCCCCAGAACCTTATGTGTAGACCCTACGGGTTCGGAGACACGCAGACATGACCGAGACGACTCTCGGGCAATAACCAACAGCGGATCTGGATACCCATGTTGGCTCCCACATGCTCCTCGATGATTTCATCGGTTGAACCACGATGTCGAGGATTCGATCAAACCACAGATACAATTCCTTTGTCAATCGGTACATTACTTGCCCGAGACTCGATCGTCGGTATCCCAATACCTTGTTCAGTCTCGCTACCGGCAAGTCACTTTACTCGCTGCTGTAATGCATGATCCGTGGCAAACACCTTGGTCACCTTGAGATCATTATGATGATGCATTACCGAGTGGGCCCAAAGATACCTCTCCGTCATACGGAGTGACAAATCCCAGTCTCGATCCGTGTCAACCCAACAGACACTTTCGGAGATACATGTAGTGCACCTTTATAGTCACCCAGTTACGTTGTGACGTTTGATACACCCAAAGCACCCCTACGGTATCCGGGAGTTACACGATCTCATGGTCGAAGGAAGAGATACTTGACATTGGAAAAGCTCTAGCAAACGAACTACACGATCTTTATGCTATGCTTAGGATTGTCTTGTCCATCACATCATTCTCCTAATGATGTGATCCCGTTATCAACGACATCCAATGTCCATAGCAGAAACCATGACTATCTGTTGATCACAACGAGCTAGTCAACTAGAGGCTCACTAGGGACATATTGTGGTCTATGTATTCACACGTGTATTACAATTTCCGGATAATACAGTTATAGCATGAATAAAAGACAATTATCATGAACAATGAAATATAATAATACTTTTATTATTGCCTCTAAGGCATATTTCCAACAGTCCCGACGCAGTTCCTGCGTCGAAATCGTAAAGTAAGGTACTTAACTTTGAAAGCATGGGTCGGATAAATAAAACGTCCGCTTACCCAGCGTCGAGGGTTATTCATGGAGAACCCATTCAATGGGCTCGTCTGGAGAAAGTCCTCCTTCTCCCCCTTGTACAGGCCGGACAGAATCTTCACCAGATCTTCGGCCGATCCCGGCCCTTTGCGGCCATGACGGGTGGCGTCATTCTCCCCGTTGAAATCCCACATGGGTGGCCTCAGATTGCGGTGGCTGCACCCCCGCATGATGCACGTGGCCATGACTCCAATCATGGTCAATCCGGAATGGGCCAGCAACCTTATCCGGCCCATCAAATAATGGACGCTCTTGTCTTCCTCTAGTTGAGGGCTCTGCGGGCGCCAACTTAGGCGTTTCTTCAGAGGAGCCTTGTTAAACTCCGGGAGGCCGATCCGAACTGGGTCCGGCAGTGGAGCGTCTTCCACATAAAACCATTTTGAGGGCCAGTCCTCGGACACCTTCTTTGGGGTTCCGGATAGATATCCGGTCCCGGCGATGCGCCATATTTCGGCTTCGCCCACTTGATATATTGACCCCTCGTGAGAACGGGGTACGAGGCAGAATAACCTCTTCCACAACGCAAAATGGGGCTCGATGCCCAGGAACAGCTCGCAAAGAGCTACGTAACCCACGATGTGCAGAATGGAGGCGGGCTTGAGGTGATGAAGCTGGAGTCCGTAGAACTCCAGAAGCCCCCGGAGAAACGGATGATTGGGAAATCCGAGCCCCCTCATTAGATAAGGGACGAAGAACACCCGCTCCCCTTTGGAGGGACTAGGGGTGGCCTCCGCTTGCTTTCCACCTTAGTAAGTGGCCAGCCCGGCTCGGACCGGGACCATAAAGGCTGGAGGAACGTATCCCTCCGCTTGGAGCGTCACCAGCTTGTTGTGCGGAACAGAGCATCTCCTCCAATCTCCTGGCGGAGGGCTGGGAGCGCGAGAGGAGGATCCGCGTCGACGGTCCATGATGGAATGGATTTTTGGTCAGAAGCGCTCCGATGAGTACTCGCGGAAGGAAGACGGTGTGATTTGGATCTGGATTCTTGCCTCTCTTATAGGCACGTTATCTGCGCAGCTAGGGGGTAGAATATAAAAGATACCCTGGCCTTTCGCATTCGTGCGACGCGTGGAAGAGGGCCATTATTGGGCGTGGAAGCCAAGGAGTGCAACATTTGTAAGGGTGTCGGATACTATTCGGCAGGCACATGGAATTCGAAGGAGAACCCGCCTTGCAACGCCGAAGACAATATATCTTATTGGACTCGTCGTCATTGAAGCCTGGTTCGGGGCTACCGAGGAGTCTGGACTAGGGGTGTCCGGATAGCGGGACTATCATCATCGGCGACTCTAGACTATGAAGATACAAGATTGAAGACTTCGTCCCGTGTCCGGATGGGACTTTCCTTGGCGTGGAAGGCAAGCTTGGCGACACGGATATGTAGATCTCCTACCATTGTAACCGACTGTGTAACCCTAGCCCTCTCCGGTGTCTATATAAACCGGAGGGTTTTAGTCCGTGAGGACGAACAACGATACAACAATCATACCATAGGCTAGCTTCTAGGTTTAGCCTCCTTGATCTCGTGGTAGATCTACTCTTGTACTACCCATATCATCAATATCAATCAAGCAGGAGTAGGGTTTTACCTCCACCGAGAGGGCCCGAACCTGGGTAAAAACATCGTGTCCCTTGTCTCCTGTTACCATCCGCCTAGAGGCACAGTTTGGGACCCCCTACCCGAGATCCGCCTGTTTTGACACCGACAGCGGGCGACCCCGAGGTGTTGTCACGGAGGAGTCTAGATCTGCCGAAGCCAGACGCTACTACTTCGGCCGCCCTGAGCCCAGAGCGTTCGGCTCCTACGGGGGGTGATAAGAAGGGTCCGGCACAGTTCAGCGTCTGCCGGACACACTGACGGGCCTTCTAGAGCGAGCTGCTCTCTCGGAGGAGCACCGTTCATTAATGAGCACGGTGCTCAAGAAGATTTCATCTGCCACAAGCGGGTTGAATGAAGCCTTTACGAGCCTGCTCAGAGGCTTTGAGGTATGTAATGGAGAATACATATATTTTGGCTGTGACGCACACACTAGGTGTGCTCTATATGGATAGTAGCCCCTGAGACTCTGGTTGCCCACCCTAGGCAGCAAACGGAGGATCATATTGTTTAAGTAATGATCGCACTGTATTTATGCGCAGGTGTAACGCCCGGATTCGATACGCCAGGTGTCTGTCAGTTACTTGCCGTCCTTGCCATGTCATTTGCTTGCGTGTTGCATTTTATCATGTCATCATGTGCATCTCATTTTGCATACGCGTTCATCTCATGCATCCGAGCATTTTCCCCGTTGTCCGTTTTGCAATCCGACCCTCCTCTGCCCTCCGGCGTTCCCCTTTTGTCTCCTGTTGTGAGCAGCTGTTAAACATTCTCGGAATGGTCCGTGATTTTCCAAGCGGCCTTGGTATAGCACCGGTAGACCGCCTGTCAAGTTTCGTGCCATTTGGAGGTCGTTTGATACTCCAATGGTTAACCGGGTAACCGCAAAGCCCCTTTTGTCTTGCAACCCAACACCCCTCCAAAGTGACCAATAACCCATCCAAACCCCCTCCATGCTCTCGGTCGTTCGATCACGATCGTGTGGCCGAAAACCGCTCTCCATTTGGACTCTCCTAGCTCCCTCTACCTATAAATGTGCCTCCCCCTTCCAAATTCGCGGATGAAACCCTATGCATCTTCCTCCTCGCGCCGCCGGACATGTCCATCCGCACCGGACATGTCCGCCGGCCATGTCCCTCCGACGAATCACGTCGTGCCACGTCAGCTCCAGCCGCCTCGCGTCCAACCCGGACGCGCCACGTTGCCCCAACCAGCTCCCGCCACCGCGGCCCGCGAAGCCCACGAGGAGCCCGCCCCGGGCCGCGACCGGGCCCCGAGCAGCCCGTCCGCCTCGCTCCCCCCAATCGCCCGCTCCCTTCGCTCGATCCGAACAGGATCGGGCGCCGCTTCGACGCCGCCCTTCGCCCGCCGGCCATCGGAGCCCCGCCGCCGGCGAGCGCCCCGACCAGGTCCCGCCTCCCTGTGCCTCCCTCTCCCTCTTGCTTCTCTCTCTCAGATATCCCTCTCTCTCCCCTTGCAGGAACCCCGCCGCCGCCGCCAGGGCATCTCCCGACACCATCGGCCTTCTAGCTCGCCGGAGCGCCGCCACCGCCTAGCTCCTGCTGGGTCCGGCGACCGCCGCCCGGATCCGCTCGTTCCCGTCCCTCCCGGATCTCCTCCGCTCCTCCACAACGCCAAACCACTGCCGCCCCCTTGCCATGGCTCCTGCTCGTGCGGGAGCTCAAGGGAGACGACGAGCGCCCGCTCGTGGGCCGCCTCCCCTCGCGCCGTGGGCCTCCTCGCCCGAGTTCGCGTTGTCTCTCTCGCAGCCTACCTCCACACCGACCGGGCCAAGGCCCGCTAGGTGAGAACCCGTGAATCCCGCCCGTGCGCTTTTTAGCTAAGTAGCGCTCGTCCTATTTTTTTTCTGAAAACTGCTAAGTCCCGATATAGTTACATTCTGGTGCTACCTTTGACCTGCCATAACTCCATGCATACTGCTCCATTTTGCATGCATGATATATCAAAATGTTCATCATGATGTGCTCTTCATTTCATTCTATTGTGCCATACTTATTTGAGTTCACCTTGATGCCCTAATTATCGTTGCAAGAGTGCTATATGATGTTAACCTGCTGAAACTGTTATAACTTTCTGTTTTGTCTTTTTCGTTGCATTTTGTGTCTGTATCCTATGAGCTTGATGTCTACATGTGTTATGAGCTAGAACATGCCATATTTGCTGTGGTGCAATCCATGTTTTTTTGTGAGTCTTGTAGTGAGTGCATCGAGCTCTTTAAGTAGGGTACTTGCTGCTACTGTTTTGCTAGACTGTTTCTGCTATATCATGATGCTATGTAAACCTGCTGCTACAAGTCATTCTATGCATAATCTGGAGATGTTCACTAAGGATGATTTGTTATACATGTCATGATCTATCCATTCATGCCCCTGTTTGCATTTATAGCCTGCTGTAACCTGTTGTAATCTTGCTCTCAACCTGATAAATAATGTTGCTGTCAGCCTGATTAACTTTAAGTTCAGTTTTTCCATGTGTTTTGCTAGTGATCCATGCACCCTATGAACTTGCTCTTGCCATGTTTAGCTTCATAAATATGCCTTCTTACTGTTGGTTGCCTTGCCATGCCATGTATTGCTCTGTGGTGAGTGGTTCAAGCTCACCAACATGCCTACTTATCGTTGTTTGCCTTGTTAAGTTCCTGTAACATGTTGTTTGGTAGCTCTAAACATTGCAACCTGATGTTATTTCTGCTAAGCTTGAAACTATTATTATTTGCAATTTTGCCATGTCCTTTTGAGCATGTTCTATTGATTTCTAGAGATAGCTCAGTGTTCATATTTTGTCATGATTTACCTGTATTTCATGCCCATGCCTTTTGTTTTCACGTTGAGATGCTGTAGCATATTGTTTTGATGCTTGCTAGATGCCTAGTTGATGTTTTGGACAGCTTGTCCTTTAAACTTGTATCGAGTGTATGTGTTGAACTGTTGCTCCATTTTGGGTGTGCTCTATATGAAACTTGCTTGTTTTTGCATGTAGTTTCATATTATAATGTTTCATCCTTGTTTTGAGAGTGTTTTCTTGATGTTTGTATGCATTTTGCATCAATGCCATGTTTAACTTGTTTTGCTCATATCTTCTAGGTCGTAGCTCCGAATCTAATGAACTTTATATGTAACTTGACTAGAATTTCGTGTAGTTCATCATGGTGCATCTTAACTTGCTGTTTAAAAACTTGAACATAAGGTTTATTCAGTTCTGGACCAATTTCTAAATTTGCATATGAGGACTTACCGGAAATGTTATATGTTGTTTCCGGCCTCATTTAAACTTGCTTTGATGTGTTGTTCTTGTTTGCATCATCTCTTGCCATGAGTAGCCTCATCTAGTTTTGTCATGCAACATGCTTGAGTGTGCATCATGTCATGTATATGTGTGGTGTGTTTACCATGTTGTGTGCTTCTTCTCGATAGTTCCCGTTTCATTGCGATCGTCAGGATTTGTTCGTCAACGCTTTGTTCATCTTCGTGGCTTCATATTCTTCATGGACTCGTTCTTCTTCCTTGCGGGATTTCAGGCAAGATGACCGTCACCTTGGATCTCACTACTATCTTTGCTATGCTAGTTGCTTCGTTCTATCGCTACGCTGCGCTACCTATCATTTGCTCTTCAAGCCTCCCAAATTGCCATGTCAGCCTCTAACCTTTTTCACCCTTCCGAGCAAACCGTTGTTTGGCTATATTACCACTTTTGCTCAGCCCCTCTTATAGTGTTGTTAGTTGCAGGTGAAGTTGAAGATTGCTCCATGGTGGACAGGATTATGTTGGGATATCACAATATCTCTTATTTAATTAATGCATCTATATACTTGGTAAAGGTTGGAAGGCTCGGCCTTATGCCTGGTGTTTTGTTCCACTCTTGCCACCCTAGTTTCCGTCATACCGGTGTTATGTTCCTGGATTTTGCGTTCCTTACGCGGTTGGGTGATTTATGGGACCCCCTTGACAGTTCGCTTTAAATAAAACTCCTCCAGCAAGGCCCAACCTTGGTTTTACCGTTTGCCTCACCACCACCTACACCTTTCCCTTGGGTCGGCCAACCCGAGGGTCATCTTTATTTTAGCCCCCCCGGGCCAGTGCTTCTCTAAGTGCTGGTCCGAACTAGAGCCCTTTGCAGCGCCCCCTCAGGGAAACTTGAGGTCTGGTTTTAGTTGTACAGATTGCTCATCCGTTGTTGCCCTGAGAACGAGATATGTGCAGCTCCTATCGGGATTGTCGGCACATCGGGCGGCTTTGCTGGTCTTGTTTTACCATTGTCGAAATGTCTTGTAAACCGCGATTCCAAGACTGAACGGGTCTTCCTGGGAGAAGGAATATCCTTCGTTGATCACGAGAGCTTATCATGGGCTAAGTTGGGACACCCCTGCAGGGTATTATCTTTCGAAAGCCGTGCCCGCGGTTATGTGGCAGATGGGAATTTGTTAATGTCCGGTTGTAGATAACTTGACACCTGATCCGAATTAAAACGCATCAACCGTGTGTGTAGCCGTGATGGTATCTTCTCGGCGGAGTCTGGGAAGTGAACACGGTTTTGGGTTATGTTTGACGTAAGTAGGGGTTCAGGATCACCTCTTGATCATTGCTAGCTTCACGACCGTTCCGTTTGTTCTCTTCTCGCTCTCATTTGCGTATGTTAGCCACCATATCATGCTTAGTCGCTGCTGCAACCTCACCACTTTACCCCTTCCTTTCCCATTAAGCTTTGCTAGTCTTGATACCCATGGTAATGGGATTGCTGAGTCCTCGTGGCTCACAGATTACTACAACAACTGTTGCAGGTACAGGTTATGCGATGATCATGACGCGAGAGTGATGTTTGCTTGTTTTGGAGTTCTTCTTCTGCTTCTTCTTCGATCAGGGGATAGGTTCCTGGTCGGCAGCCTGGGCTAGCAGGGTGGATGTCGTTTGAGCTTCTGTTTGTGTTTCATCCGTAGTCGGATGTTGGTCTTATGTATGATGTATTGTTGTATTCATGTGGCATTGTATGCCTTTTGTATGTATCCCTAGCTATTATGTAATGTTGATGTAATGATATCCACCTTGCAAAAGCGTCTTCAAGATGCACTTCTATCGTTGGTGGGACCTTCGAGTTCCTTTAGGATAGGGTCGCATCTTGGGCGTGACAAGTTGGTATCAGAGCCTCGACCGACCCTAGGAGCCCCCTTGATTGATCGTGTAGTTTGGCCGCTGTCGAGTCTAGAAGAAAACTGTTTTCGGAGTCTAGTTATATCGGAGAGTTGGAATTCTTTTTACTCCTCAGCCCCTTCGTCGCTCTAGTCAGGAATCTTGACGTAGGTGTTTTGACTTACTCCTCTTCCCATTCAAACTTTCTTTAGGATCACGCAGTGGTTTTTCGATCGTTGTTCCTCAGCTCTTTGCATCCGATGCATTTCTCGTCAAGTTGACTCGAGTCCTCTTCATCCTTAAGTTCATTCCTCAGTTGTTTTCTTTTCCCACCCACCCACCCTTTTCATCTCGGAGTCGGAGTCCATAATCGAGTATCCATCCTACTCGTGCGAAGTCTTTGCTTTCTCTCCTCAATGATTTCAACCGGTGATTTCTCTTCAAGATATTTGTCGGTTCCCCCTTCCAAGTTGCCTTTGTTTTCCCGCCCTCCCACCCTTCTTCTTCTCGGAGTCTGAGTCTCTTTCGACCATCAATTTCATTCGTGCGGAGCCTCTTTAGTCTTCCATCAATCATTTCAAACGGTGGATTCTCGTCTCGTTCGTCATTCTTCATCCCTTTTTTTCCCGGTGCACTCAATTCAAGTTTTTTCGGGTTGATCACATATTTTTCCTTGGATCAAGTGTTCTCCTTGCTCGTTTGCCTCTCTCCATTCAATCATTCCAGAGTTCGGAAGACATCTCAGGGGATTCGTCTGTGTTCGAATTAATTCGAGGTTGTCACCTCATTCAAATATTTCAATTGTTCTGGTGCATCATCTCCTCTTTAATCCTTTTTAACGGTGTTTTCTTTTAGTGGGCCCTAACCCATAGGTCTTTTCCCGGGATCTTACCTGACTCTTCTAATTCCCCGGAGTTATTCTCAAATTCTTTTCAAGGTGACGTAAGAATGCATCCCATCAGTCACATGCCTTCTCCAAGATCTCTTTCAAATTCTTTTCATCGTTGGCTCAACCTCTTTGCTTGTCATTCACCCGGAGTATCTCAGTAATTTTGGTGGTGTTTCTCGTCGTCATTTCAAGATAGAAGAAGAGTTTTTCCTCTAAATCTTGCCCGTTCTCTCAAAGATTCGTGGTTCTAGCTTCATATTATCCTCTAGAATTATTCCATTTGTCAGATATTCCTTTTTCTCACCTATCCGGAGTGTTTCAGGAGTTGTTTTTCCATTTCTTTTCACCTGAGGTCATCATTCCAGTTATCGTTCTCTATTTATCCCGGCGCTTTGTTCAAATGTTCTTCAATCAGCTCGAGTTATTCTCGTTCTTTTGCATCTAAATCCCCTCTAGCATTTGGTTCTTCTAATTCTTCCCGGTGATTCATTCTCTTTCATCTTTCATTTTCAATTCTTACAGTGGTTTGTTCAAGATTCTTTTTCCTTGATTATCATTTTAATCCATTCGTTCTTTCCAATCATACCGGTGGTTCAGTAAGACCTTCTCAAGTTTGCTCAATATCTCTTCTCAATCCTTTTCAAGAAGAATAAGTAGTATGAAAAATCCATTGTTGTCATCAATTTAATTTGATGAAGGATAAGCATACAATAAATCTTATTCTTATTTCATCCAAGTGATTAATCCTTTTCTTCGGAGTTTGTTCTTGAGGAATAAATTCTAGTTCCAAGTGTTTTCATCTTTTCTTTTCCGGAGTTCAAATTTCCTCAGCCATTTCGTCGGAACCTTCATATAAATCATCGCAAGCTTTAATCTTATTCTTTCTTCCTTCATTCTATCTCATCATCCTTTTGTCACCGGAGTTCTTCATGGTGGTTCTTCATGATTTAATTGATTCTTCAAGAGTTAATCAAGATTTTGTTGGAGGAGCTCAAGTATCTTTTCTTCTTGCGTATCGAAGTGCAATTAATTCTCCATATTCTTTTGAAGTGGAGTTTTACATTTCTTCGTTCTTCTCAGCTATTAAAGCTTTTGTTTGTGGCAAAATTTCACCTCAAATGTTGGATATGTTTTCAGTAAGTCCACAACAAGCTTATTCTTTCGTTGTTGATTTTCTCAACAACTCCACTCAAACCTTCCTTCTAAAGATGCTTTCATTTTCATTCGTGGCACAAGTTGTCATTTTATTCTCCGTTCTTTTCATTCAACTCTTTCAATTCTTTCTGGAGGTTTTGTGTCATGTCTTCATCAAGTATCATTCCATCCTCTCAAGCTCGTGTTCTATTCCTCCATGTTTCAGCCAGAGTGCTACCTAAATCCTTTCAGTCTTTCTTATCTCGTTCTAACCGGAGTGGTTTCATAGTCTATCTGATTCCGTGAGCTTTCGATTCTCGTCATTCTCGTCGTTCCTCTCTTCTTCTCGAGTGCTCTCGATTCTTTGCTTCTTCTCTTGAGTTTTGGTTTCACCTCATCTCTTTTTCACCCCGTCTCGGTCCTAAGATCTCGGGACGAGATCTCTTGTTAGTGGAGGAGTGTTGTAACGCCCCGGATTCGATGCGCCAAGTGTCTGTCAGTTACTCGCCATCGTTGCCATCTCATTCGCTTGCGTGTTGCATTTTATCATGTCATCATGTGCATCTCATTTTGCATAAGCGTTCAAATCATGCATCTGAGCATTTTCCCCGTTGTCCGTTTTGCAATCCGACACTCCTATGCCCTCCGGCGTTCCTCTTTTGTCTCCTGTTGTGAGAGGGTGTTAAACATTCTCGGAATGGTCCGTGATTTGCCAAGCGGCCTTGGTATAGCACCGGTAGACCGCCTGTCAAGTTTCGTGCCATTTGGAGGTCGTTTGATACTCCAACGGTTAACCGGGTAACTACAAAGCCCCTTTTGTCTTGCAGCCCAACACCCCTCCAAAGTGGCCCAATAACCCATCCAAACCCCCTCCATGCTCTCAGTCGTTCGATCACGATCGCGTGGCCGAAAACCGCTCTCCATTTGGACTCTCCTAGGTCCCTCTACCTATAAATGTGCCTCCCCCTTCCAAATTCGCGGATGAAACCCTATGCATCTTCCTCCTCGCGCCGCCAGACATGTCCATCCGCGCCGGACATGTCCACCGGCCACATCCCTCCGACGAATCACGTCATGCCACGTCAGCTCCAGCCGCCTCGCATCCAACCCGAACGCGCCATGTCGCCCCAACCAGCTCCCGCCGCCGCTGCCCATGAAGCCCACGGGAAGCCCGCCCCGGGCCACGACCGGGCCCCGAGTAGCCCGTCCGCCTCGCTCCCCCCGAGCGCCCCGCTCCCCGCTCGCTCGATCCCGAGTGGGATCAGGAGCGCCGCTCGACGCCGCCCTTCGCCCGCCGGCCACCGGAGCCCCGCCGCCAGCGAGCGCCCGACTAGGTCCCGCCTCCCTGTGCCTCCCTCTCCCCCTTGCTTCTCTCTCTCAGATCTCCCTCTCTCCCCCCTTGTAGGAACCCCGCCGCCGCCGCCGCCAGGGCATCTCCCGACACCACCGGCCTTCTAGCTCGCCGGAGCGCCGCCACCGCCTAGCTCCGGCCGGGTCCGGCGACCGCCGCCCGGATCCGCTCGTTCCCGTCCCTCCCGGATCTCCTCCGCTCCTCCCCGACGCCAAACCGCCGCCGCCCCCTTGCCATGGCTCCTGCTCGTGCGGGAGCTCGAGGGAGACGACGAGCGCCCGCTCGTGGGCCGCCTCCCCCTCGCGCATGTGGGCCCCTCCCTGGACCAGTTCGCCGTTGTCTCTGCTGTAGCCTACCTCCACACCGACCGGGCAAGGGCCCGCTAGGTGAGAACCCGTGAATCCTGCCCGTGCGCTTTTTAGCTAAGTAGCGCTCGTCCTGTTTTTTTTCTGAAAACTGCCAAGTCCCGAAATAGTTACATTCTGGTGCTACCTTTGACCTGCCATAACTCCATGCATACTGCTCCATTTTGCATGCATGATATATCAAAATGTTCATCATGATGTGCTCTTCATTTCATTCTATTGTGCCATGCTTATTTGAGTTCATCTTGATGCCCTAATTATCGTTGCAAGAGTGCTATATAATGTTAACCTGCTGAAACTGTTATAACTTTCTGTTTTGTCTTTTTCGTTGCATATTGTGTGTGCATCCTATGAGCTTGATGTCTACATGTGTTATGAGGTACAACATGCCATCTTTGCTGTGGTGCAATCCATGTTTTTTTGTAAGTCTTGTAGTGAGTGCATCAAGCTCTTGAAGTAGGGTACTTGTTGTTACTGTTTTTCTAGTCTGTTTCTGCTATATCATGATGCTATGTAAACCTGCTGCTACAAGTGCTTCTATGCATAATATGGAGATGTTCACTAAGGATGATTTGTTATACATGTCATGATCTATCCATTCATTCCCCTGTTTGCATTTATAGCCTGCTTTAACCTGTTGTAATCTTGCACTCAACTTGATAAATAATGTTGTTGTCAGCCTGATTAACTTTAAGTTCAGTTTTTCCATGTGTTTTGCTAGTGATCCATGCACCCTATGAACTTGCTCTTGCCATGTTTAGCTTCATAAATATGCCTTCTTACTGTTGGTTGCCTTGCCATACCATGTATTGCTCTATGGTGAGTAGTTCAAGCTCACCAACATGCCTACTTATCGTTGTTCCTGCCATGTCTGAATCTGTCATATCATTTGCCATGTTTACATGGGCGTCATCATGTTTTCTGTGCCCTTTTGGCTCATGGTCAGTAAGGGACTTTTGTTATATGAGATCAATAGATTCATGCCTTGCCTTTGTTTGCCATGTTAAGTTCCTGTAACATGTTGTTTGGTAGCTCTAAACATTGCAACCTGATGTTATTTCTGCTAAGCCTGAAACTGTTATTATTTGCAATTTTGCCATGTCCTTTTGAGCATGTTCTGTTGATTTCTGGAGATAGCTCAGTGTTCATGTTTTGTCATGCTTTACCTGTACTTCATGCCCATGCCTTTTGTTTTCACGTTGAGATGATGTAGCATATTGTTTTGATGCTTGCTAGATGCCTAGTTGCTGTTTTGGACAGCTTGTCCTTTAAACTTGTATAGTGTATGTGTTGAACCGTTGCTCCGTTTTGGGTGTGCTCTATATGAAACTTGCTTCTTTTTGCATGTAGTTTCATATTATCATGTTTCATCCTTGTTCTGAGTGTGTTTTCTTGATGTTTGCATGCATTTTACATCAAATGCCATGTTTAACTTGTTTTGCTCATATCTTCTAGGTCGTAGCTCCGAATCTAATGAACTTTATATGTAACTTGACTAGAATTTCGTGTAGTTCATCATGGTGCATCTTAACTTGCTGTTTAGCAACTTGAACATAAGGTTTATTCAGTTTTGGACCAATTTCTAAATTTGCATACGAGGACTTACCGGAAATGTTATATGTTGTTTCCGGCCTCATTTAAACTTGCTTTGATGTGTTGTTCTTGTTTGCATCATCTCTTGCCATGAGTAGCCTCATCTAGTTTTGTCATGCAACATGCTTGAGTGTGCATCATGTCATGTATATGTGTGGTGTGTTTACCATGTTGTGTGCTTCTTCTTGATAGTTCCCGTTTCATTGCGATCGTGATGATTCGTTCGTCGACGCTTGGTTCATCTTCGTGGCTTCATCTTCTTCATTGACACGTTCTTCTTCCTTGTGGGATTTCAGGCAAGATGACCGTCACCTTGGATCTCACTACTATCTTTGCTATGCTAGTTGCTTCGTTCTATCGCTATGCTGCGCTACCTATCATTTGCTCTTCAAGCCTCCCAAATTGCCATGTCAGCCTCTAACCTTTTTCACCCTTCCTAGCAAACCGTTGTTTGGTTATGTTACCTCTTTTGCTCAGCCCCCCTTATAGCATTGTTAGTTGCAGGTGAAGTTGAAGATTGCTCCATGGTGGACAGGATTATGTTGGGATATCACAATATCTCTTATTTAATTAATGCATCTATATACTTGGTAAAGGGTGGAAGGCTCGGTCTTATGCCTGGTGTTTTGTTCCACTCTTGCCACCCTAGTTTCCGTCATACCGGTGTTATGTTCCCGGATTTTGCGTTCCTTACGCGGTTGGGTGATTCATGGGACCCTCTTGACAGTTTGCTTTGAATAAAACTCCTCCAGCAAGGCCCAACCTTGGTTTTACCATTTGCCTCACCACCACCTACACCTTTCCCTTGGGTCGGCCAACCCGAGGGTCATCTTTATTTTAGCCCCCCCCCCCCCGGGCCAGTGCTTCTCTAAGTGCTGGTCCGAACTAGAGCCCTTTGCAGCGCCCCCTCAGGGAAACTTGAGGTCTGGTTATAGTTGTACGGATTGCTCATCCGGTGTTGCCCTGAGAACGAGATATGTGCAGCTCCTATCGGGATTGTCGGCACATCGGGCGGCTTTGCTGGTCTAGTTTTACCATTGTCGAAATGTCTTGTAGACCGGGATTCCGAGACTAATCGGGTCTTCCTGGGAGAAGGAATATCCTTTGTTGATCGCGAGAGCTTATCATGGGCTAAGTTGGGACACCCCTGCAGAGTATTATCTTTCGAAAGCCGTGCCCGCGGTTATGTGGCAGATGGGAATTTGTTAATGTCCGGTTGTAGATAACTTGACACCTGATCCGAATTAAAACGCATCAACCGTGTGTGTAGCCGTGATGGTCTCTTCTCGGCGGAGTCCGGGAAGTGAACACGGTTTTGGGTTATGTTTGACATAAGTAGGGGTTCAGGATCACCTCTTCATCATTGCTAGCTTCACGACCATTCTGTTTGTTCTCTTCTCGCTCTCATTTGCGTATGTTAGCCACTATATCATGCTTAGTCACTGCTGCAACCTCAGCACTTTACCCCTTCCTTTCCCATTAAGCTTTGCTAGTCTTGATACCCATGGTAATGGGATTGCTGAGTCCTCGTGGCTCACAGATTACTACAACAACAGTTGCAGGTACAGGTTATGCAATGATCATGACGCGAGAGCGATGTTTGCTTGTTTTGGAGTTCTTTTTCTGCTTCTTCTTCGATCAGGGGATAGGTTCCAGGTCGGCAGCTTTGGGCTAGCGTGGTGGATGTCGTTTGAGCTTCTGTTTGTGTTTCATCCGTAGTCGGATGTTGGTCTTATGTATGATGTATTGTTGTATTCATGTGGCATTGTATGCCTTTTGTATGTATCCCTAGCTATTATGTAATGTTGATGTAATGATATCCACCTTGCAAAAGTGTCTTCAAGATGCGCTTCTATCCTTGGTGGGACCTTCGAGTTCCTTTAGGATAGGGTCGCATCTTGGGCGTGACAGCAGGTGTCTAAGGATCCGGCAGCCGACCGGTCCGTTGAAGTTGCCGAACTAAGGAGGCAGATTGGAGCTATTGATGCTGATATCACGCTAGTGAACGAGCGGCTTAACGAGTCACAAGGTATGTGCCTTATTATTTTATATAGGAAAAACTAAGAGGAGCATAATGCTAATGTTATATGCTTGGACTGCAGACGGTGCTACTGCCATGGAAGCCCTGAGGGCGGAACTTGCCCTGGCCAAGGAACAGGCCCGGGCGAGCAATGCGGCTGCCCTAAAGGTGACCGAAGAGTTGAGAGCCGACCAGGCTGCTCGTCGCCGGAGCGAAGACAAAATAGCCGAAATGGTTGTGGAGCTAGAAAACGCCGCCAACCGGCATGAGCTTCTTGAGAAAGAAAATCAGTCAAATAAGGCTGACCTGAAGAAGGCCCTTGGTGCGGCCAAGGAGACGCGTTCCGACATTAGGGATGCATGGGAGGAGCTTCGACAGGCCGAAGAAATCGTGGCTGGAAACCCCTATTTGTTGCGGATGAAGTTTTTAGATCCGAAGTACGCTCCTCTGGATCGACGCTGGAGTCCTGCAGATGCCTATGCGGATTTGGCGAAGAGTGCGGCTGATGCGGCCAAGTTTTTTGAGGATCAAAAAGATGATGAAGTGGAAAAGTTGTTCTGGTCGCAGTTCAGCGCTCCAACGCGCACCTTGCCTTTGAGTGAGAGGATGGCTGATGTGGACGAGCTCCATAGGCTGTTCGGTCTTGCAATGCGGTTTGTGATAGACCACTTATGGCCGAAGGAGCCTAAGCCGGACAGTTATTTTGGTTTAGTACAACAATTCCTTGGTGCCGTATCGCAGATTGATGCCCTGAAGAGGTCGGCGTGCATAGAGGGCGCACGGATGGCTCTTGCCCACGTTAAAGCATATTGGACAGATATGGAGGCCACCATCATTGCGACCCAGAATCTGGCGGGAGGCCAGGATCTGGCCGAGCACTACTTGGAGCAAGTAACAGAAGGTGCTCGCTTGATAGAGGCTCAGTGCTCGAAGAATGTCGTGTTCAAATGAAAAATCATTTCATTGTAAGAACAATGCTATTTTAATTATGAAGGCTATGTTTATACTTTTTGCCCGAAAGTATTATTGTGCCTCCTGCGCGGCCGTTTTTATGTATATGTGTAATCTGAAAGTTAGCAGTCGTTGGCTTCAGCCCCCACGCATACAATGCGGGGGTGTTCACGAAAAATATGCGTAATCACACTTGATCCAACGTCTTGGTCCATTAAGGAGGTGATCGCACGTCGAACTAGGGAACCGGACTATATAGTTGTAACACTTTCACTTAGCCACAGGAGTTTGACGGTGGGGCTACTATGTAGCCCCTGGTACCTTTGCGTGCATCCGAATACGGGCGCGTGTGTACATGACCGGGAAACGATCCTTCG
Organism: Aegilops speltoides; assembly: GCA_021437245.1. Classification (NCBI taxonomy): domain Eukaryota; kingdom Viridiplantae; phylum Streptophyta; class Magnoliopsida; order Poales; family Poaceae; genus Aegilops; species Aegilops speltoides. The sequence goes on along the minus strand of CM038144.1, from coordinate 323,047,585 downwards.
TTAATGCGGAGGAGTCCTAAAGATTCTGATAAGCCTTCGAGTGGTTGAACAGTCTCTCGCTATATCATGGCAGTCAGTTTTCGGCTTTCTCTACTGAGGTGCTCATCTGGAATAACCAGGGCACAATCGCAGTAGTTCTCCTTTGGCCGCCTTAGTTGATAAGAGCGGCACATAAGGCGGCAAACCCAGGAGCCGGGCAAACCCAACATTTGACCGAAGACATGATTCGGAGCTGATGCATATAAGGCCAAACTCGCGACGCCGAACACTCCCGAAGGTATTCGGACTTGATAACATATACTGGGCTGAGTAACGCCCTTTATTATGAACCCTATATTTCCAGGTACGTGCATTAGTCTGCCGTGGCGAAATGCCAATACCGGCAGTATCCTCTGTGGGTGTAGTTCCCATGGGATGTGTAAACAACAAGAGACAATAAAAAGGTTTACACAGGGGCCTAATCTAAAGAGAAGCCTTTGAACGGGGCCCTGCTGCACGTCTGCGCCTTTGTCTCCGTTGTGCCATGTCCTGGTAGGGTATCGCATGAATGGTGTCTGTAAAAAGAAAAACTCATGTAGAAGAGTATGACGTAAGCGTGCGAAGAGTTGGCTATCACTAATGGATAGTAAAAGTGAAAAGATATTGGCCTGTTAATAGGGTCAGGCAAAAAGGTGGGCTTGATTGAATATTTGAAGCCCCTGGTGTCCTCTATGGGATTGCATGTGTAGCGTCCGGCTCATGTGTATCCGGGCTGCCGGACTCGTCGAACCGTGCCCGTGGTCTGAACGACCAATCATGCATTCATATGCTAGAGTCCGCTTAGAGTTCGGCTGCTAGGGCCGTCGCATACTCTTCGGCGCATAGGGAACGCTCTGTACTTCTGTTAACGGTGATGACGCCGCGTGGACCGGGCATCTTGATTTTAAGGTAGGCGTAGTGTGGTACTGCGTTGAAGCGGGCAAAGGCCGTTCTCCCGAGCAATGCGTGATAACCACTTTGTTGGGGGGCGATGGTGAAGAGTAGTTATTCGCTTCTGGAGTTGCCTGGGGAACCGAATGTTACCTCCAGTACAAGGGAGCCCCTGCAGTAGGCTTCAACACCTGGTATCACCCCTTCAAAGGTGGTGTTACTTTTGCTGATTCTGGATGGGTCTATCCCCATCCTGTGGACAGTGTCCTGGTATATTAGATTAAGACTACTGCCGCCGTCCATGAGGACGTGAGTAAGATGGTATCCGTCGATTATTGGGTCGAGCACCAAGGCATCTGAACCTCCGTGCTGAATACTAGTTGGGCAGTTCATGTGATCGAAAGTGATCGGGCAAGCCGACCAGTGGTTAAGTTTGGGTGCGACGGGCTCTATAGCGTATGCGTCTCTGAGCGCGCATTCGCGCCTTCTCGTGGATGTGTGAGTCACGTGGATCATGTTTACTGTTTTTACCTCTGGTGGGAATTTTTTCTGTCCCCCAGTGTTCGGCTAGTGAGGCTCATCCTCCTCTTCACTTGGTGTTTCCCCTCCCTTGTGTTCGGCATTTAATTTGCCGGCCTGCTTGAAGACCCAGCATTCTCTGTGAGTGTGGTTCGCAGGTTTTTCGAGGGTGCCATGAATTTGGCACAGTCTGTCCAGGACTTTGTTCAGGCCGGACGGTCCCTCTTTGCTGCCTTTAAATGGCTTCTTTTGTTGACCGGGTCGAGAGCCCCTGAATCCGGCGTTGACCATTGTGTTGTCCGGACTTTCTTCCTTGTTTTGACGTTTGCTTTTATTGCGCCATGGCTTCCCGTTGCCATCCCTGATTTCGGATGTACTTGGGTCGCTGGTGCCTTTACAGGCCAACCAGCTATCTTCACCTACGCAAAAGCCGGTGATAAGGCTTGTTAAGGCTGCCATTGTCCTCGGCTTTTCTTGGCCGAGGTGTCTGGCGAGCCACTCGTCCCGGATGCTGTGTTTGAAGGCCGCTAAGGCTTCGGCATCCGGACAATCGACAATTTGATTCTTCTTAGTGAGGAATCTGTTCCAAAGCTGGCGGGAGGACTCTCCAGACTGTTGAATTATGTGACTTAGATCGTCCGCGTCCGGAGGCCGGACATAGGTCCCTTGAAAATTGGCCGTGAAAGCATCCTCGAGTTCCTCCCAACTTCCGATTGAATTTTCGAGGAGGCTTTTCAACCAGTGTCGAGCTGGTCCCTTCAATTTGAGGGGAAGGTATTTGATGGCGTGGAGGTCGTCCCCACGAGCCATGTGGATATGCAGGATAAAATCCTCAATCCGCACCGAGAGCTGTTCATCATATGCCTCTATGTTCACAGGTTTAAAACCCTGTGGAAATTTGTGGTCCAGCACCTCTTCGGTGAAGCACAGGGGGTGAGCAGCCCCTCTGTATCTGGACGTGTTGTGGCATGCCGTCGGCTGTTATGGTGTCCGGTGCTGATTTCGAACTGGTATCCGATCAGTCTGATCATTGTGGTGACCATAGTCCTACACCGGGGCGTGTCCTTTAGATCCATAGATGGATCTGGCTGCGCCGGCCTTTTTTATCCAGGAGCTCACGTAAATCGTGTGTGGCTAGCTGCTCTATTGCGGTTACGAAGTGGTTTGTCCGACCTCCTGGCCGTATTGTTCTTTGGTGGAACGGCCTCATCGTCGAATTTTGGCAGCAGCTTGCGTTTTAGGTAGCTCTTTGTTTGGCGATCGTCGCCGTACTTTTCTTCAGTGTCTAGCACTTTATTCCATCTGCGATTGAGCGTTTCCTGTGCGACTTTAAGCCTTTGCTTCTGCTTCTTTAGACTTCTCGCGGTGGCCATAAGCCTTCTATGGAGGTTATCTCGTTCCAAACGTGTTTCCGGGATGATGAATGCATCCTCGTCCGGACTATGCTCTTGTCCCGGGGCAGTTTGATGAGTTCGTCCCTTGGGATCACTATGATCGGGCGTCTGCTCCTGGCTGTGTTCAGCATGACCTGGCTCATCCTGCTCCATTGCTGGGTCCGTATGGTCGTTGTTGCCCTCGGAGTTAACTGGGGTGTCGATCTTTCTAGCGCTATTATTGCCATTTTTACTGTTGCTGGACTTGGAGCGGCGTCTGCACCGTTGTTTTGGCTTTTGTCCGGGGGTTTTATCCTCCGGTTTGTCGCCGTCATCCTCCTTAGGCGTATCCACCATGTATATGTTGTATGACAAGGTGGCAGTCCAGCGCCCTGTTGGTGGTGGTTCTGAATCGTCTCCTGCACCGACGTTCATGCCGTCGGTATCATCGAAGTCGAAGTCGAGCATGTCTGATAGATCGTCGACAGTGGCTATGAAGTGGGTGGTGGGTGGGCAACGGATTTCTTCGTCCCCTTCTTCCCCCTTGAGCTGGACATAGTTCGGCCAAGAGTCTTCTGACAAAGAGAGAGACTTTAATGAGTTCAGCATGTCGCCAAAGGGCGAGTACTGGAAGATATCCGCAGCGGTAAACTCTATTACCGGAGCCCAACCAGATTCGGCGGGCTCGGGGGTACGCGGACTGGAACCTACAGCCGGATACGAGTCCGGGTGTCCGGTGTCACAGGCTTCCTTGGGGGTGAAGTCTGTGTTCGGCTCTACTACCGATGGGTAGGCGGCCTTCGGGGCGGGGTCCATCCATCCGTCCTTGGGCGACGCAATCTGCCTCGGATTTAGGTCCAGGATTCCTGCGGGGGCGATATCCCGAGCATTGTCCGACAACAGGTCTAAGCCGTGCTCATCGTGACTGTCCAGCGCTCCTGGCGCAGGCCCGAATCCGTTGAAGATCAAGTCTCCGCGGATATCGGCCGTGTAGTTCAAGTTTCCAAACCTGACCTCGTGGCCAAGGGCGTAGCTATCAATCTGCTCCATATGGCCAAGCAAATTGCCCCGCAGTGCGAAGCCGACGAACACGAAGATCTGTCCGGGGAGAAAGATCTCACCCTGGACCGTGTTGTTGATGATTGAAGGAGCCATCAAGCCTCGCCGCGACGACACAGAGGATCTCTCAATGAAAGCACCAATGTCGGTGTCAAAACTGGCGGATCTCGGGTAGGGGGTCCCGATCTGTGCGTCTAAGGCTAATGGTAACAGGAGGCAAGGGACACGATGTTTTACCCAGGTTCGAGCCCTCTTGATGGAGGTAAAACCCTACTTCATGCTTGATTGATATTGATGATATGAGTGTTACAAGAGTTGATCTACCACAAGATCGTAGAGGCTAAACCCTAGAAGCTAGCCTATGATGATTATGATTCTGTTTCTAAGGACTAAACCCTCCGGTTTATATAGACACTGGAGAGGGCTAGGGTTTACATGGAGTCGGTTACAAAGAAAGAAACATAATATCCGGATCACCAAGCTTGTCTTCCACGCAAAGGAGAGTCCCATCCGGACACGGGACGAAGTCTTGAGTCTTGTATCTTCATGGTCCAACAGTTCGGCCAAAGTATATAGTCCGGCTGTCCGGATACCCCCTAATCCAGGACTCCCTCAGGGGGTTCCGGTAACCTCCCGGTACTCCGGTATATGCCCGAACTCACCCGAAACCATTCCGACGTCCAAATATAGTTGTCCAATATATCAATATTTATGTCTCGACCATTTTGAGACTCCTCGTCATGTCCGTGATCATATACGGGACTCCGAACTACCTTCGTTACATCAAAACACATAAACTCATAATATCGATCGTCACGAACGTTAAGCGTGCGGAGCCTACGAGTTCGAGAACTATATAGACATGACCGAGACACGTCTCCGGCCAATAACCAATAGCGGAACCTGGATGCTCATATTGGCTCCCACATATTCTAGGAAGATCTTTATTGGTCAAACCGCATAACAACATACGCGGTATGTTACTTGCCCGACATTCGATCATCGGTATCTCAATACCTAGTTCAATCTCGTTACCGGCAAGTCTCTTTACACGTTTCGTAATGCATCATCCCGTAACTAACTCATTAGTCACATTGCTTGTAAGGCTTATAGTGATGTGCATTACCGAGAGGGCCCAGAGATACCTCTTTGACAATCGGAGTGACAAATCCTAATCTCGATCTATGCCAACTCAACAAACACCATCGGAGACACCTGTAGAGCACCTTTATAATGACCCCGTTATGTTGTGACGTTTGGTAGCACACAAAGTGTTCCTCCGGTATTCGGGAGTTGCATAATCTCATAGTCATAGGAACATGTATAAGTCATGAAGAAAGAAATAGCAACATAGTAAACGATCAAGTGCTAAGCTAACGGAATGGGTCAAGTCAATCACATCATTGCCTAATGATGTGATCCCGTTTATCAAATGACAACTCATGTCTATGGCTAGGAAACTTAACCATCTTTGATTAACGAGTTAGTCAAGTAGAGGCATACTAGTGACACTCTATTTGTCTATGTATTCACACATGTACTAAGTTTCCGGTTAATACAATTCTAGCATGAATAATAAACATTTATCATGATATAAGGAAATATATAAATAACAACTTTATTATTGCCTCTAGGGCATATTTCCTTCAGTCTCCCACTTGCACTAGAGTCAATAATCTAGATTACATTGTAATGATTCTAACACCCATGGAGTCTTGGTGCTGATCATGTTTTGCTCGTGAGAGAGGCTTAGTCAACGGGTCTGCAACATTCAGATCTGTATGTATCTTGCAAATCTCTATGTCCCCTTCCGACACTTGATGACGGATGGAATTGAAGTGTCTATTGATGTGCTTGGTTCTCTTGTGAAATCTGGATTCCTTCGCCAAGGCAATGGCTCCAGTATTGTCACAAAAGATTTTCATTGGACCCGATGCACAAGGTCATTTGCTGCTTCCGAGGCAGCTATGTACTCCGCTTCACACGTAGATCCCGCCACGACGCTTTGCTTAGAACTGTACCAACTTATAGCTCCACCGTTCAATATAAATACATATCCGGTTTGTGACTTAAAGTCATCCGGATCAGTGTCAAAGCTTGCATCGACGTAACCATTTACGACGAGCTCTTTGTCACCTCCATAAACGAGAAACATATCCGTAGTCCTTTTCAGGTATTTCAGGATTTTCTTGACCGCTGTCCAGTGATCCACTCCTGGATTACTTTGGTACCTCCCTGCTAAACTAATAGCAAGCACACATCAGGTCTGGTACACAACATTGCATACATGATAGTGACTATGGCTGAAGCATAGGGAACATCTTTCATTTTCTCTCTATCTTCTGCAGTGGTCGGGCATTGAGTCTGACTCAACTTCACACCTTGTAACACAATCAAGAACCCTTTCTTTGCTTGATCCATTTTGAACTTCTTCAAAACTTTATTAAGGCATGTGCTTTGTGAAAGTCCAATTAAGCATCTTGATCTATCTCTATAGATCTTAATGCCCAATATATAAGCAGCTTCACCGAGGCCTTTCATTAAAAAACTCTTGTTCAAGTATCCTTTTATGCTATCTAGAAATTCTATATCATTTCCAATCAATAATATATCATCCACATATAATATTAGAAATGCTACAGAGCTCCCACTCACTTTCTTGTAAATACAGGCTTCTCCAAAAGTCTGTATAAAACCATATGCTTTGATCACACTATCAAAACATTTATTCCTACTCCGAGAGGCTTGCACCAGTCCATAAATGGATCCCTGGAGCTTGCGCATTTTGTTAGCATCCTTTGGATTGATAAAACCTTCAGGTTGCATCATATACAACTCTTCTTCCAGAAATCCATTCAGGAATGCAGTCTTTACATCCATTTGCCAAATTTCATAATCATAAAATGCAGCAATTGCTAACATGATTCAGAAAGACTTAAGCATCGCTATGGGTGAGAAGGTCTCAGCGTAGTCAACTCCTTGAACTTGTCAAAAACCTTTCGCAACAAGTCAAGCTTTGCATACAGTAACATTACCATCAGCGTCAGTCTTCTTCTTGAAGATCCATTTATTCTTGATGGCTTGCCAATCATCGGGCAAGTTAACCAAAGTCCACACTTTGTTCTCATACATCGATCCCATCTCAGATTTCATGGCCTCAAGCCCTTTCGCGAAATCTGGGCTCATCATCGCTTCCTCATAGTTCGTAGGTTCGTTATGGTCAAACCGCATAACAACATACGTTGTTCCCTTTGTCATCGGTATGTTACTTTCCCGAGATTCGATCGTCGGTATCTCAATACCTAGTTCAATCTCATTACCGGCAAGTATCTTTACTCATTCCGTAATGCATCATCCCGTAACTAACTCATTAGTCACATTGCTTGCAAGGCTTATAATGATGTGCATTACCGAGAGGGCCCAAAGATACCTCTCCGACAATAGGAGTGACAAATCCTAATCTCGATCTATGCCAACTCAACAAACACCATCAGAGACACCTGTAGAGAACCTTTATAATCACCCAGTTACGTTGTGACGTTTGCTAGCACACAAAGTGTTCCTCCGGTATTCGGGAGTTGCATAATCTCATAGTCATAGGAACATGTATAAGTCATGAAGAAAGTAATAGCAACATACTAAACGATCAAGTGCTAAGATAACGGAATGGGTCAAGTCAATCACATCATTCCCTAATGATGTGATCCCGTTTATCAAATGACAACTCATGTCTATGGCTAGCAAACTTAACCATCTTTGATTAACGAGCTAGTCAAGTAGAGGCATACTAGTGACACTCTATTTGTCTATGTATTCACACATGTACGAAGTTTTCGGTTAATACAATTGTAGCATGAATAATAAACATTTATCATGATATAAGGAAATATATAAATAACAACTTTATTATTGCCTCTAGGGCATATTTCCTTCACCTAGGTCACAGTCTGCAGCATACAGGGGGAGGAAGCACTACACAAGTCAGAATGTGCTTGCTGTTGTTGACTTTGATCTGAAGTTCACATATGTGCTGGCTGGCTGGGAGGGGTCAGCGCAGGATGCTAACATTCTCACTGACAGCATGAGTCGACCTGATGGGATCAACATCCTCGACGACAAGTTCTACCTTGAAGATGCTGGCTATGCATGTCGGCCGGGTATTCTTCCACCCTTCAGGAAAACCAGGTACCATCACAATGAGTTTTCTGGTAGGAACTATCCTAGGGCTGCACAGGAGCTGTTTAATCTTAGACACTCTAGCCTTAGAGTAACTGTTGAGAGGGCATTTGGAGCTCTATAGAATAGGTTTAATATCCTGGATCAGAAGTCATTCCACCCATACTCCACTCAAGTTAAGCTAGTTCTTGCTTGTTGCATTCTGCATAACTGGATCCTCTAGTGGGGCTTTGATGAACACGTGCCTGAGGAGGAAGAGGTCGAGCCTGACGATGTTGTTAGCTCCGACCATGGTGTGGAGGCATTTGACAATGACGCTTGGAAGAACAAAATGTTGGAGTGGGCAAAGGCGATGTGGCTTAACAGAAGTCAGTGTAGGATTTGAAGAAGATGGAAGAAGAAGAAGAAGAAGAAGAAGAAGAAGAAGAAGAAGAAGAAGAAGAAGAAGAAGAAGAAGCTGCAGTAGCAAAAGCACCAGCAGAAGCAGAAGCAAAAGAAGAGGAAGAGGAATATCTGGTAGCAGCAACACCGATGAACTATCCCCTATTTAGCCAATGACTTAATAGTTTGAACTGTCATTTGATAGTAGTTAGGATGAACTGTCATTTGTTTAAGTAGCTGGCGCTACATGTTCAGATTATGTGTGGTAATCTCACCACTAGTCAGAAGTGGTGACAACACCTTATGCAGGTTGCAACCAAACACCATGTCATATGTGCGCCTAATGCAATGCAGGCAACCAAACGCTGGGTCGAAAATGGTTGTCTCATGCAACTAGGGGCATGCAGGCAACCAAACTATGTGCATCTGGGTTTTTTGGGCCTGCATCCCCTCAAACTGGCTCAATAGAGCCAGGTTCACCGGGCCAAGCTGGATTGGCAATGTAACTAAACTCGCCCTTAGACCTCGTGATGTGTGGTTTGTTGGAGTTGCAACTACTACAGGCATGTGGAATGCTTGTCTCTTCATCGTTGCGGGAGAGTGCCTTATGACTTCTTTCCGGTAGGTGATGGAAGAGCGGCTTGTTCGGCCAAGGGAGTCCCTGCTAGTGTGTGTTTGTGTGGTTGGCGTTGTGGCATTCGCCATGCCGTCGAGTGTGGGCTTAGCCATGTGTATTTACGGTGTTCTAGAGTGGGCTTGGCCCTTTTATTTTGCTTTCCTCCTGGTTTTCCGTGATTAATTGGACAATCTTCTGCTTAATCAATGAAACGTCAAAGCTTTTGCTTCGTTTTTTTAATTTATTTGGACTCATACTAATCTACTCAACTAAAACTGAAATATATCTAATGCATTTCTTACCATGAAAGAAGGCATGCTAAACACAAAGGATAAAACTCATGTCTGCTTTGAAAATCCACCCAAGATAAAATCAAATTAAGAAGCAAGACCATAGAGAAATAGACCTTGAAAGTACAATCATTGCCTATAATTACAAATTCATGACATCCTTCTACCAATTTTTAGTGTATCATGTTCATAACTTTAATCCAAATTCATTGCCAAGCCTTTGGAACAATATAAAGGAATCATCTACTGAGCTGATGGTTATACATCATACCAAATTCTAGATCAGATCAACAACACCAGTTGAATAATCCTATAATCTGGCTTCAAATAACACACCCGCTGAATTTAGTTACATTTTTACTAACCCAAACAGTACAAGTGAAGATAGAAGGGAAAACGCTATTTCTGAACTTAAACATATTTACATGCTATACTTTATCTAGATATAAAGAGGGGAATATACAATATGAGATGGAGTAGTGGAGCGAAGCGCCCGCATCAGCAGTCAATTTATGGTAGGCAAGTGAATGACACGGTCTCGCGACTGTTGTTCACTGTTGGCCAAGGTAAGCGGTGGTCAAACAAAGGAGATGCCCCTGGCGGCTATGCCTCCCCTGGGAGCCCTTTCGTTCGATGCTCGCTGTGTCAAACAGTCAAGGAATTATGCAGGGTGCTCCTAGTACTCTTGCATGCTAATAGGGCTCCAAACAATCAAGAAATCGCACAGGGTAACTTGTTAGTATATCAACAAAGAAACTAATGATGCTACACCAACTCTCCCTGTTGTAGCAAACGTGCAAGCTTACACCAGTGCAAATGTTATTCACATATTACTCTATCATTCGCATTAAAATATAGAGACAACACCCTAAACATGCATGATATAGACGCCGAGTAAGTAGGAAAGTTGGCTCCGTCCCACAAGCTCAAACAATTTAAAGATGGAACATTACCTTCTTATGCAAAGCTTGTAGAGACCTTTGTATATTTAATGCTACATTCTATAGAGCACTAGAGCATCTCGCAGAACTCAACTTAATGAACTAATGATTAGATTGAATGCAGAACCAGGAAGTCACTACTTACTAAATGTTTACCATCAACAATCATGGATGGTGAACTTGTAATTGACTTCTGAGAACTCTAACACTCGAATTCTCTATGGCAACAAATCACACAAGAGGATCAAAATGCGAAAGCCATCAACAATCTTGGATGGTGTCTTTTCTTGCTGAGCGACACAACCTGCACATGACCGGGCCCTAGGACATGGGAATCTCTTGGTTGTTGTTGGTAAAAATATTCCAAACTTTGATGCTCACCTTCAACTTCTCTAAAGGTTCCTTACAAAAAAAGAGAGAAGTTAAGTCACTAAAATAACCATTCTAAAGGTTCTCAACAAGTTCTGTTGTACTGATCATCAAAGAAACGAATGTTGGGATATAAGACACAGGAAAAAATGTGCATAATGATCTTTCTGGATATACGACAGACTGCAGCTAAGTGGTAACAAAGAAAAGTCATTTTTCGAAAATTGATTCAACATTAACAGAGTCACCATGAGATTTCATCAGTACATGCACCTTTGAATTCCATCAATCGGTCCTGGTGGATTTGGTTCGGAACTGCACATCAGATCTTTCGCATTAGATGTCTGCTTGCTCGCTCGATCGTCAATGTAGTTGTGCAGGGCTGTTGAAACATCCAACAAAATATCAACCACCAAAGCTCGTGAGCATTCGATTCAAGTATGAACAAAGGCTACATCACATGCATCATCTCAGCTCTAATGTGGTGAAGTTTGTATCACAGAGATGAATAAAACCTTAAGGGCTGCATGGCCAAACAAAAACATGTTTTTCACACATATCGATCAGACAAGAGAGCATTTGTTCATCTCTTGAACCACAAATACATAAACACAATGGGTTATTGGTCTCTGGGGTCAAAACATGATTATGACAAACTGATGGATAAATAGCACGAACTGAAGATAATCTGGACACAAATTTGTTACTTATCCATCTTCTCTCAAATGTGAAAAAAAAAACGAATGGATCTGCTGTACCAGTGACAGGGATGGTGGCACAACAAATTGGGGGCTGACCTGTGAAATGAAGGATGGGTGAGGTGAAGGAAATATGCCCTTGAGGCAATAATAAAGTTGTTATTTATATTTCCTTATATCATGATAAATATTTATTATTCATGCTAGAATTGTATTAACAGGAAACTTAGTACATGTGTGAATACATAGACAAAACAGAGTGTCCCTAGTATGCCTCTACATGACTATCTTGTTAATCAAAGATGGTTATATTTCCTAACCATATACATGTGTTGTCATTTGATGAACGGGATCACGTCATTAGAGAATGATGTGATGGACAAGACCCATCCGTTAGCTTAGCATTATGATCGTTACATTTTTATTGCTACTGCTTTCTTCATGACTTATACATGTTCCTCTGACTATGAAATTATGCAACTCCTGAATACCGTAGGAACACCTTGTGTGCTATCAAATGTCACAACGTAACTGGGTGATTATAAAGATGCTCTACATGTGTCTCCGAATGTCTTTGTTGGGTTGGCATAGATCGAGATAAGGATTTGTCACTCCGTGCATCGGAGAGGTATCTCTGGGCCCTCTCGGTAATGCTCATCACTATAATCCTTGCAAGCAATGTGACTAATGAGTTAGTTGCGGGATGAAGCATTACGGAATGAGTAAAGAGACTTGCCGGTGACGAGATTGAACTAGGTATGATGATACCAACGACCGAATCTCGGGCAAGTAACATACCAATGACAAAGGGAACAACGTATGTTGTTGTGCGGTTTGACAGATAAAGATCTTCGTAGAATATGTACGAGCCAATATGAGCATACGGTTTCCGCTATTGGTTACTGATCAGAGATGTGTCTTGATCATGTCTACATAGTTCTCGAACCCGTAGGGTCCGCGCGCTTAACGTTCGATGACGATTTGTATTATGAGTTATGTGTTTTTGATGACCGAAGTTTGTTCGGAGTCCCGGATGAGATCACAGACATGATGAGGAGTCTCAAAATGGCCGAGACATAAAGAATGATATATTGGACGATGTTATTCGGACACTGGAAGAGTTTCGAGAGGTACCGGGCAAAAACGGAGTGCCGGAGGGGTTACCAGAACCCCCCGGGGAAGCAATGGGCCATCATGGGCCATAGGGGAGAGAGAGGACATCCCACAATGGGGTGCCCCCCATGGGGAGTCCGAATAGGACTAGTGGAGGGGGAGCGGGCCCCCTTTCCCTCTCCCTCTCCCTCTCCCTTCCTTCTACCCCCTTCCACCAAAGGGAATCCTACTAGGACTTGGAGTCCTAGTAGGACTCCTCTCTCTTGGCGTGCCCTACGGGGGCCGGCCGGCCTCCCCCTCTCCTCCTTTATATACGGGGGTAGGGGGACCCAAAGCATACCAATTGTTCAATTTGCCGTGTGTGGTGCCCCCTCCACAGTTTACTCCTCCGGTCATAGCGTCGTAGTGCTTAGGCGAAGCCCTACACGGATCACATCATCAACTCCATCGCCATGTCGTCGTGCTGACGGAACTATCCCTCGACCCTCTAATGGATCAAGAGTTCAAGGGACGTCATCGAGCTGAACGAGTGCTGAACACGCAGGTGTCGTACATTCGGTACTTGGATCGGTTGGATCGTGAAGACGTTCGACTACATCAACCGCGTTAACTAACGTTTCCGCTTTTGGTCTATGTGGGTACGTGAACACACTCCCCCCCTCTCGTTGCTATGCATCTCATAGATAGATCTTGCGTGATCGTAGGAATTTTTTTGAAATTACATGCTACGTTCCCCAACACTGGCATCCGAGCCAGGTCTATGTGTAGATGATATGCACGAGTAGAACACAAAGAGTTGTGGGAGATAATAGTCATACTACTTACCACCAACGTCTTACTTTGATTCGGCGGTATTGTTGGATGAAGTGGCCCGGACCAACATTACATGACCGCGTTCATGAGACTGGTTCTACCGACGTGCTTTGCACACAGGTGGTTGGCGGGTGTCTGTTTCTCCAACTTTAGTTAAATCGAGTTTGACTACGGTCGGTCCTTGTTGAAGGTTAAAGCAGCACACTTGACAAAAAATTGTTGTGGTTTTGATGCGTAGGTAAGAACGGTTCTTGCTAGAAGCCCATAGCAGCCACGTAAAACTTGCAACAACAAAGTAGAGGACGTCTAACTTGTTTTTGCAGGGCTTGTTGTGATGTGATATGGTCAAGACATTATGTGATATAAATTGTTGTATGAGATGATCATGTTTTGTAACAAAGTTATCGGCAACTGGCAGGAGCCATATGGTTGTCGCTTAATTGTATGAAATGCAATCGCCATGTAATTGCTTTATTTTATCACTAAGCGATAGCGGTAGTCATAGTAGCAATAGTTGGCGAGACAACAACGATGCTACGATGGAGATCAAGGTGTCAAGCCAGTGACGATGGAGATCATAACGGTGCTTTGGAGATGGTGATCAAATGCACAAGATGATGATGGCCATATCATGTCACATATTTTGATCGCATGTGATGTTTATCTTTTATACATCTTATTTTGCTTAGTACGGCGGTAGCATTATAAGATGATCCCTTACTAAATTTCAAGGTATAAGTGTTCTCCCTGGGTATGCACCGTTGCTACAGTTCATCGTGCCAAGACACCATGTGATGATCGGGTGTGATAAGCTCTACGTTCACATACAACGGGTCGATGAAGACGGCGGGATGGCGATGCAAAAGCCAGCACAGATCGGTGAGGGGCCGACGTGGACGATTAAATCGTCGCGAAAGACCACCTGCCCGCGCCAGCGGCGGCCGGGCGCGATGGACGGCTTCGGCGGCAGCTCCCACGGCGAAGGGCTCCATGGCGGCTCGGGCGCGACGGACGGGCTCGGCGGCGACTCCTGCGGCAAAGGGCGTGGCGGGCGGTTCCGGCGGCTAACGGCTGCGGGAGGAACGACACGGGAGGAGGACGAGTGGGCGAGAGGTCGAGGTCGTGCAGGCGGGGCGAGAGGACGTGGGGTGTGCGTTGTTTTCTTTTTTCTGAACGGCGGAGCGGTGGTTGAACAGAGGACGTGCGGGTGAGATGAAGCGGGGATTAGTGTTTCGTTAACTAAGACTATTTTGTTAATGACGTATTTAGGCCGTTGATGATGTGATTAGACTGTTCAGATTTTAAGTTGGATCTGCCTTCTCTTCCTTTTATAGGGTATAGATAGATAGATAGATAGATAGATAGATAGATAGGGGTAATAGATACGGAACCTCCTACATGCAGCGCGTTGCGGCAAGGAGTCGCCCTTTGGGATTCGAACACGTGACCACAAAGCAGGTTGCTCATCGAGCTAGCCACCGCGACAGACATATTGTCATGTTAGATTAGCAGCGCCACACTTCATCAAGAAATAAAAGCTAGAGGCAAATCTTAAACACCCAATAGCACAAATTCGAATAAACGAAAGTATGTTTGAGGGATCAAACCCAGGACCTATTGCTACACACACCGAGGCCCTATAGCCACGTACATTACCGAGATAAGGTGTCCAAAATGGCAGCCAAGTATGTATGAACTATAAGACGCAAACACATTACACCTGATTTCATTTCGAAAAAAGTAAAATATTTTTTGAAACACGAACATTTTCTAATTTCTGAACAAATTTCTCAAAAGTAGAACATTTTTTGGAACCCAAAGATTTTCTGAAAACCGAACAAAACTTCAAAGGAAGACATTTTTTTAGATTATGATTTTTTTGAAAACGTAAACTTTTTTGACAAACAAGAAAAAATAATTAATATTGCATTTTTTTCAAATTATTAACAATTTTCTGAAAATGCAAACATTTTTTGACAAACAAGAAAAAAATGAATAATGCAAACATTTTTTGAAGTTACGAACAAAATTTTCAAAATGCAAACACTTCCTGAAATTCCCTGATTTTTTTTGAATTCATAAACACATTTTGAAAACATGAATTTTTTATTCATGAACATATTTGGAAAGTAAAATTCCAGAACATTTTTTAAATTTTCAAACAAAAATTCCAAGGGGAACATTTTTGAGATCACCTGAACATTTTTTGATTTTGCGAAACAATTTCGAAAACATGAATTTCTTTGAATTTGTGATTCTTTTTTTGAAAATCCCACACATTTCCAGAATTTGTGAACCAATAATTAAAATGCGAACATTTTTTTTAATTTGAAATTCTATTTTTTTTTCAATTTTAGAAAGCTTGTTGCAAAGTTGAGATTTTTTAAAATTCTAGGTTTTCTTAGAGTATGTAAAAAACTTCAAAACAGGAACATTTTAGAAAAACATGAACAAATTTTTTAAAATACGAACATTTTTTAAATTTCTGAAGATATGTTTAAGAAAAAAGAAATTAAAAAGGAAAGAAAAGAGGAAATGAAACAAATAAATAAAAACGAAAATGAAACAAAACGAAAAAAGAAAAACCAAAAAAGGATAGAAAAGAAAAAAAGAAACAGGAAAAAAACTAAACCGAAAAAAAAGACCTAAAACCGGTCCAGGAACTTCCCTTACATTCTAGAAGGTTCCTAAAACCAGAAAGCTCGACTGGAATCTCCTACAATCTTTACTGATAATTTGGCTAGCCCATGACGCTCGTTGGTCGATCGCTCCGGGCGAATTAACGACAATCTGCCTCAGAATGCGGCAGATAGGATTTTCCCGCTGGTTACGCCCACGCCTGAAGAAGGCAACGGCAAGATGGGCCGGCCAGGTGCGCTGGAGGCCAACAGCCTCGTTTTTGTTTTCTTTTTGGCTTCCTTTTGATTTAGTTTTGTTTACAGTACTTCCAAATATTCTAAATCAAATATATTACGTATTATAGAAAACAAAATCCAATATATTACAAAAAAACTTTACATAAAACATTTGAATAAAATATTAACCAAGCATTTAAAAAGTGTTAAATATGTATACAGAAAATGTTTCTAGTGTATACAAAAAGTATACAATGTGTGTGAAAAAGTTAATCATGTATTTAAAAATATTAATAAACATTTCTATTTTTTAATAAAAAGCATTTGGAAAATGTCAGTAATTTTTTAAAATATTAAATATGTATGGTTAAATTTTGAACATTTAATCATAAAAATGTTGAACATTTTATTCAAAAACTGTTAATCATGCAATTTAAAAACTGTTAGTCATGGGTTTTTAAAATAGTTAATCAAGCATATGAAAAATCTTAAGTTTATAGAAAAACTGTTGACCATGTATCCAAAAAAATGTTAATCTTGTATCTAAATTTTTTAATCAAGCATTTGCGAAGGGTTATAAATGTGTATAAATATTGATCATATATTAAAATTAATATTTTATTTGAAAATGCTATTCAAAGCATTTGGAAAATGTTAAAATGTGTATAAAAATATGAAACATGTATTAAAAAACCTTGTATTTTGAAAGATTTATGTAGAAAAATGTTGACTATGTACTAAAAAATTATTAAACTTTGATTTAGAAAATGGTAAACATGTATTAGAAAAAGTTCTTGACGATACAGTATATGTAGTATGAAAACCAAAATAAATATTAGACATGTGTTGAAAGAAAAAATGATGAGAACTGAGAAAAAAACATAAAGAAAACCAAGAAACAACAAAAGCAAACCGAAGCATAAAGAAGAAAATCGGTGAAAACAAAGAAAAATAGAAAACTGAAGACAACTAATAAAGAAACCAAGAAAACCGGAGAAGAAACAAAAATGAAGAGGAAAGGAAAACCGCAGCAAATACAAGCAGCGGGCAATCCCTATTGGACGCTCGTTGCGTCATAATGTCGAGCAAATGCACACAGGCATCGTGCGGGATCGCTGCACTGGGCCGGCCCAATTATACGTGATTCGGTTTTAGGAACCTTCTAGTAGTTCTGTCTGGTTTTATGCGTTTTGGGACCTTCCAGAAGGTTCTCTGAACCAGTTTTTGCCTGTTTTTTTTTTCCTTTTTCCACTTGTGTTTTATTTTTCGTTTTTTCCCTTTTATGTTTCACTTTTTATTTTCTTTTTCAACAAATGTTCAGAAATTTGAAAAATGTTCGCATTTTAAGTTTTTGTTCACAAATTTCAGAAATTCGGGAAATTTCAAAAAATGTTCCTGTTTAGAAAAGTTGTCTGCAAATTTTGAATATCTTCATATTTTGGAAATTTGTTCGCAATTTCAAAAAATGTTCGGAAACTTGAGAAAATGTTCCAGGTTTGTAATTTCATTCTAGAATTTTTAAATTGCTCACGTTTTGAAAATTCATTCTGACACTCAAAATAGTATGAGAATTTAAAAAATCTTTGCATTTTTTCATAAATCTAAAAAATGTTTGGGAATTTCTGTTAATGTTTCAGCCTTCCAAATTTGTTCACAAATTAAAAATATCACGTTTTCAAATTTTGTTCGCAAACTCAAAAAATGTTCGTGATTTGGAGAAAATGTTGGTTGTTCTAAAAAATGTTCACAATTTGGATTTTCGTTATTCTCAAAAAGTGTTCAACTTGTCTTTTCCCCTTTTCAAAAAATATTCACGTTTCTAAAAAAATGTTCATAAATTCAGAAAATGTTAATTTATTAAATTTTGTTTCTCTTTCTTCAAAAAATATTGGTGTGGCTGGAGAAATTTATTTTTTCGAAGAAATCACATACGAAATTTTGAAAATAAGTTGAAATCTATGGCAGCTCATTGTTCACATCAACTCGGATGCTATCTTGGACACGAAGTTGAATGTATTATAGTGGATAGGGATGTAGTAAGTTGTTGCAAGGTCCTGGGTTCGATCCCTTGCGTGCGCTTATTACGTTTCTTGGAATTATCGCATGTGTTCCCTCGTACTTGCTCTAAGCTGGGGGACCAGTAGGGCGACCCCCCTATGCGGCGCGCTTCTGTTGGACGCAACGAGCGTCACGTAGGAGGACCCTAACCAGTGAACCAAAGAAAACCGCAGCAAATACAACAAGCGAACGAACGAACGCCCAACCAGCGAGAATGGGTCGGCGTAGTACTGTGCGCACGCAGGAAGTTGTCTTCATCGAGACGGATTGTAGCCTCGCTAGATATAGACCTACTCTGTCTCCAACAGCCTGAAACAGCAACCCACCTCTGCAAAGATTGCCCCTTCACGGTCACGGTCTGGAACCAGGTGAACACCTGGACTAACTAAGGCGTTCCTATCTCGGGCTTCCTCCCCGAGTCAGGAAATGTGTCTGACTGGTGGGACAAGACTCTCTTTTCACAGCCCAATCAAATGCGCAAGAGGCGCAGTGGAAGAATCATCTACACGATATGGTTCATTTGGAAGGAGCGTAATAGGCGGGTGTTCACGGGACTGAGGTTGACGCATCGTGAGGTGGCGGCTCTAGCCCTAGACGCAATCAATCAACAGCGACACGGCGTTTTTGGCACTCGCCACCGCAGCATTGGTTAACCTAGTTCTAGGTTTTGTTCTTCTTGTGGTTTCTGCGACGTTCCCTTTAAACGCTCGCCCCTTTGTAAATTGCCTTCTTTCGCCATCTCTTCTATAAGAAAAGGCAGTGCTCTTGCCGGTTCCTAAAAAAAAGCAAGATATAGATCTGGCGCACCTGGCCCGTAACATACACGCTGCTGCAATGCATCGCCGTGTGTAAACTGAAAATCCCTGCATTCTCAACAAAAAAAAACTGAAAACACGTTGCAATTTGCGAGTGAGTATTTAAAGTCAACAGAGATCCTCGCTTTCACGGAAGAATTTGGCTGCCTAATTCAGTACTCTCGACACTGATGACTAGCTACCTTAATTATATCAAACGGTGCTTTTCATGAGGGTACTCTCAGCTTTGTTTTATAGTATATTTATTTACACGGTGATTAGTCTGTACGTCAGCTTCCGTTATCTTAAGCTCCAACCTCCTGCTTTTTAGTTAGCAGCAGAGTTATCAACCGTTCAAGTCGTAAAGTAACCTTTAACCATGTTTCACTAGCTTCTGAGCTATACGCGCGCTCTCGTGATGGCATAACCGAGGAATTTTTGGATGACAAGTTGTGTGCTCCTTTTCTACATATGTGCTCCGTCGGCTCATCCTTTACACTTTCACTACTTCCTTCCTTGTCCTCGAAATGGAACTTTTGGCATTTAGATTAGGACATGCTCCTACCTTGTCTCCCTTGTAGAAAAAACATGCGTGTCTGTTACGTAAGACCATTGTCGTTCCTAGTCTTTTTTTTTGTTTTTTTAACGTGACTGTGCTACTTTCGCCCCAGCATCTATCGTATGCTATATCGAAGGTTGGCTATAGCTATATAGCGAGGCGCAAGCCTATTTCGTCATTAGTAACAAGCAGCAGCGGAGCCAGCTTGGCCCGCGAGCCGGGGCAAAGTACAAGGCGTTGTTGTCTGTGTGTTGTTTGCCCCTACAAAATGATGGTTAGCCCTCCATTTAGTGCTATGGTTCAAAAGAGAATGCATGGCTGAGCCCGGGCAGCTGCCCCGGGTAGCCGGGAGGTGGCTCCGCCACTGGTAACGGGACGCATTGATTTGAATCACTCAAAGTACTGGGAGTACTCTTTCAATCTGTACTGCTATTGCTAAGCAGGTGGTAGCAGCAATAAGCTAAAAGAAAAAAAGGTAGTAACAGCAATAGTATGTATGTACACGAAGTTGAAACCTTTTTTTTTCTTTGCAGGGCACGAAATTGAAAGTTAATTCAACGAACGAACTCAGTGTTAGGCAGATTGAAGAACGAACTGCTAGCTGGTGCATACCTGTACCTGAACAGCCCGAAGGCGCGCCCTACTAGTACCCCTATTCAAAGCTACACAAATTGACTATCTTGGCAGAGCAAAAATGCTTTTCATCTACTGCCCGTGTCCAGGGCAGGGCAGGTAGATGCCAAACTAAATTTGGCAAGACGAGGAGACGAAGGAAAGCGAGCAGAAGATGAGAGCATCTACACCCGGACTCAAATCCGGACCTTCAGCCCGCGGACGCGCCTGAATGTGTCCACGGACACTGATCGGACACCTCTCAAATGTTGCGTTGCACTTCACAAACTAAAAAATTCGATCCTTAAATTCATGCAATCCATGCACGTTGATCATATGGTACAAATTGTTTGAATTCTCAAGTTCGAAACAAAGCAAAGCAAATCATAGTTCAACAAACCGGACATGACAAAATGAAACCAATGTCCGAGCGTGACGGGTGGCCTCGGATCACTGGCTGGGCGTGTGCTTCGAGCGGAATGTGTCCTGGCCGTCTACTCCGCCTGCATCCGGGTTGCCTGCTCTGACTGCATCCGGGCTGCATCCTCCGTCTGCATCCAGGCCGCAGCCGCCCTCGCCGCCTCGTACTTCCAACGGTCGTTGATCTTCATCTTTTTGTCCACAAGCCACTTCTTCAAATGCTCATTATAGAGGGTCTCGTCCACCGAATATGATCCTCGCATCTTCCATGTCCCGTGCGAGTTGCAACCTCTCCTTCTCAAGCTCTATGTCGCCAAATGTCTTGGCCTTCTTGAGCTCCCATTTGATCGCTGCTTGTTGCTTCTCCAACTCGATCTTCTCCCTCTCAATTTTCAACTGCTTCTCCATCCTCTTCCGGTCCCACTCCATCCTTTCTTTTTGTGCATCCAACATAAGCTTGTGCCTCTCCTCCTTGTCCCTCACTGAAAAAAATCCCGTCCATGTTGACGACATTTTGGTAGCCGCGGCATCACGGGCGGCACGTGCCTTCTCCCACTTGTTTCCCATGACTTGGCGATTGTCCTTTGGCACGGTGGCATTTCCATTCTCCACGACAACATCATCCTCTTCATCGTCCAACCCAATTGATAAGTTGGAGCTTGAGCCATCATTCCTCTTCTTGCCGGGCTTGAGGTCGGCCACAACTTGATTCCACTTCGGCTTGCCCTTTAATATGACCAAACAATGGCTAAAAGCAAATGGCTTCTTCTCCACCTCGTGATACAAAGTGGCCACCACCACCGTCTAGCAAACAACATATTAAGTCCTGCTGCCCCAAACGATTTGACAAGTTTGCTTTCATTCCTTCAAGGGGTGCATCAGGTGGTATTATAACTATTTGGAATAGTGCCATCTTTACTGGTACAGTGCTGTTTGAGGAAGATTTTGCCCTAGTAATTAACTTTAAATCAACCCAAAATGCCCAAATGTGGACTCTGGTCAACATATACGGTCCTTGTCAAGGTGATGCCAGAATTGACTACACAAACTGGTTACTCAACCTTAATATTCCAGCCAATGAGGACTGGCTTCTAGTGGGAGATTTCAACTATATCCGTAGCCCCACCAACAGAAATAAACCTGGTGGAAACTTTAATGATATGATCACCTTCAATGATTTCATCCGTACACAGGGCCTAATTGAACTTCCTTTAAAAGGAAGAACCTTTACTTGGAGTAATATGCAGGAGGACCCATTACTTGAACAGTTAGACTGATTTTTTACTTCAACCAATTGGACCAATTCTTACCCCAACACAATTGTAAAACCACTCTTCAAACCAGTCTCAGATCACATACCTTGTGTGATTTCTATAGAAACAAACATTCCTAGAAGTAACCTCTTTAGGTTTGAATCTTATTGGGTTCAACACCCTGGTTTTATGGATTTAGTTGCCTCAACTTGGAACAAAAGTGTTCATTCAGATAATTATGCCACAATTGTCTCCAGGAAATTCAAAGCACGACGATATGAGCTTAAAAGATGGAGTAAACATATTTCCAAACTTGCTACAGCTATAGCTAACTCTAATATTGCTCTTGCTGACCTGGACTCCTTGGAAAATAAACGGCTTCTCACAATTCCAGAAAGGAACTTCAAGAGAATTCTCAAAAATCACTTACTCCGTCTATTAGACTACCAAAAGCAATACTGGAGGAAAAGATGTACCATCAGATGGGAAAAGTTTGGTGATGAGGACCCAAAATTTTTCAAGTCAATGGCATCTGAAAGGTATCGAAGGAATACTATTCCCTCTCTTAAATTGGATAATGGCACTAGTGTAGAAGATCACATTGGAAAAGAAGCTGTAATTTACCAAAGTTTCAAACAGAGATTGGGAACCTCGGGAGCTTTTCAAATGAAATTCAACCTAGCAAATATAATCAAAAAAAGGAATGACCTAGACCAATTGACAATTCCATTCTCCAGGGAAGAGATTGATAACGTCATTAAAGAAATGCCTGCAGACCGAGCCCCGGGACCTGAGGGTTTTACAGGTATATTTCTTAAAACCTGCTGGCACATTATTAAAGAGGACTTCTACAATCTATGTGATCAATTTCATGTTGGCACCTTAAGCCTGGAAAGTATCAATGAAGGTTATATCACCTTGATTCCTAAAATTTCCTCTCCAGAAACAGTTAATGACTTTAGACCTATTACACTCCTTAATTGTTGTCTTAAAGTGATTACAAAACTTCTTGCCAACCGTCTGCAAAAGATTATTCTGAAGATAATTCACAGGAACCAATATGGTTTCATTAAGGGAAGAGCAATCCAAGACTGTCTCGCTTGGGCCTTTGAATACATACACCAATGTCAGAACTCCAAGAATAAGATTGTTCTCCTTAAACTCGACTTTGCCAAAGCATTTGACACCATCGAACATGAGGCCATGCTAGAAATAATGAAACACATGGGCTTCAATGACATATGGCTTTTATGGATCAAATCTTTATTCTCTTCTGGCAAGTCTTCTGTTCTCCTGAATGGTGTACCGGGCAGACAATTCATATGTAAAAGTGGTGTTCGGCAGGGTGATCCGCTATCTCCCCTCATTTTTGTTATTGCTGTTGATCTCCTACAAGCAACCATTAATGATGCATTCAGACATGGTCTGCTGCAATTACCTTTCCCTAAACAACACCAAATTGATTACCCGGTCATTCAATACGCGGACGACACTATTATCATTATGCCAGCATGCCCTGATCAAGCACAAACTATGAAGGATATCCTCACTGACTATGCTATTTCTATTGGTCTCAAAATCAACTTCCATAAATCAACATTGATACCAATTAATTGTGATGAGGTATTAAGTAAAGATATAGCTCAAATCTTTGGTTGCACAATCGGCAAAATGCCTTTTACATACCTTGGATTACCTCTTGGGACCTCCAAACCTACAGTCTAGGATCTAATGCCTATTATCTGCAACATGGAAAGAAGGCTCACATCTACTTTAGCCCTGATGTCATATATCTCTAAATTTTCCTTACTAAACACAGTCATCACCTCACTTACAATTTTTGCACTATGCACTCTGCGATTCCCACCTAAAATCCTAGAGCTGTTGGATAAGTTAAGAAGGAGATGTCTCTGGACAAAGAAAACAGATCAAGGTGAAAAATGCAACTCACTAGCTGCGTGGGATAGAGTGTGCAGGCCTAAGAAGAGTGGGGGGCTTGGAATTATAAATCTCAAGGTGCAAAGTGATGCTTTGCTTCTCAAATATTTACACAAATTCTACAATCGCCATGATCTGCCTTGGGTGGAACTGCTTTGGAATTCCTACTACACAAATAAAATTCCACATGCCTCGGACCCCTGTGGATCATTCTGGTGGAGGGACATCCTCAAACTAACTCATATCTTTAGAGGAATTTCAAAGGTGGATATGAGATGTGGAGAAAATGTTCTAATGTGGAAAGACTTGTGGTTAGAAGAAATATTATCTGACACACATCCTAGGGCTTTTTCTTATGTCAGAAATGAAGATTGGTAAGTCAAAGATTTCTTGACCATTAACTCACTAGAAGAAGCATTCTTCCTACCACTCTACACAAGCCCTGGGGGAGCTGCAAGATATACAAAACTTGGTGACAAACATCACACTAGACAAGAGCCAGAATACAAAAGATAGCTGGACTTACCCTTGGAAAGGAAGAGAATTTTCAGCCAGCAAATATTACAAATTCTACTTTAGGGATATGAAGGCCCACAAAACATACAACTGGTTATGGAAATCTAGGGTCACTGCTAAAATCAAGGTCTTTGGGTGGCTCATGCTATCTGATAGGTTGAACACTCGAAACATGCTGAAGAGAAGGCAAGAAGAAGAAGAAGAAGACATTCATCACATGATCCTCACTTGCCCATTCAGCAGAAACTGCTGGGCACCCTTTGGGCTAGACCCTGGTGATCAGGCCACTAGGCTGTCCTGGTTAGAACAAGCTAAAATCAATTGGGGCAGACCTTTGTCCATGGAGATCATCCTTCAAGCATCTTGGAGCATTTGGAAAGAAAGGAACAATAAACTTTTCAGAGATATAACTCCATCCTATCACTCTTGGCTGGGCAGATTCAAGGAGGACTTTAGTCTCCTTCAATATAGGGTTAAAGATAATAAGAAAGAGTTTATCTTCTTACTTTTAGACTCCCTACCTTCTGACTAGTTCTACCCTCTTAGTTACTCTCTTATCCACTACAAAGGTAGTGGAGATGAAACTTGTACATGATGTAATTGCAGCCTTGTAATTCTGTACATTATGTGATTTAATATATAAGACAGTGGGAGCCTCTCCCACTGTCCTGGTTCCTAAAAAAACATATGTATGAGCACGAGAATGCAAACATAAGAAGCATATGCAATGGATGACAAGATGAGGCAATCGAGCTTACATGAGTTGTGACTCCCATCCCGCTTTGAGGGCGTTTGGTCACTTGTGAGTAGTAGCCGCCGTACTTGTTCACTTCCCCTTGAATGACCCCCCAACGATGTTGGAGAGATGACACATTGCGAGCGGTCACGATAGGATGCGGCTCCACATACTCCTTTTGCTCGTGATACTCCTTCCAAATCTTCGTCCAATAGGTGTTCCCCTTTTCCTCGGTGCCGCATATTGGATTCATCGTTGTGGCCAACCAAGATTTGACCAACAAGATGTCCTCAAATCTTGAGAATGTCGGACCTCTTGCCTTCGGCGTCTTGGTCTTCTTCTTCTTGCTCGGACTGGGATCGAATGTTGTCCCAACTTCAAATGCGGTGGTGGCCTCATATTCATACTCCATTTCGGTCAGTTCTTCATTGTCATTGATCATGTTCGACAAGAATGCCTCCTACATGATTAAGATTTGCAAGCATTCTTCATGAGCGAAATGAACTAGTGGTCAATGCTAAAATATGATCGAACAAGAGTAAAGAAAATGCACTGACTCTTATTCGGTCATTCCGTCGAACATGTTGAGGGCAGCCCGAGCACTGCAGGAGGCCGTGCTCATCCGCGCCCGAATGAGCTGCGACGAGTCACACACGTCAACCGTCGGCATCTGCGTGGGCAGAAAGCTCTCCGGAATGGCCCTACCGGCGATCGGATCATCCTGTGTCCCAAGGGGGTCGGTGAAGGAAATATGCCCAAGAGGTAACAATAAAGTTGTTATTTTATATTTACTTATTCATGATAAAGGTTTATTATTCATGCTAGAATCATATTGATTAGAAACTTAAATACATGTGTGAATACATAAACAAATACTGTGTCCCTAGTAAGCCTCAACTAGGCTAGCTCGTTAATCAAAGATGATTAGGTTTCCTAATCATAGACATGTGTTGTCGTTTGATAACGGGATCACATCATTAGGAGAATGATGTGATGGACAAGACCCATCTGTTAGCTTAGCATATGATCGTTCAATTTATTGCTACTGCTTTCTTGAATGTCAAATACATGTTCCTTCGACCATGAGATCATGCAACTCCCGGATACCGGAGGAATACCTGGTGTGCTATCAGACGTCACACGTAACTGGGTGATCATAAAGATGCTCTACAGGTATCTCCGAAGGTGTTTGTTGTGTTGGCATGGATCGAGATTGGGATTTGCCACTCCGAGTATCGGAGAGGTATCTCTGGGCCCTATCGGTAATACACATCATTATAAGCCTTGCAAGCAAATGGCTAATGAGTTAATTATGAGATGATGTATTATGGAATGAGTAAAGAGACTTGCTGGTAACGAGATTGAACTAGGTACGAAGATACGAACGATCGAATCTTGGGTAAGTAGCATACCAATGGATGATACGTCTCCAACATATTTATAGTTTATGAAGTATTCATGCTGTTATATTATCATTCTTGAATGTTTTACAATCATTTTGTAGCAACTTTATATCATTTTTTTGGGACTCACCTATTGACTCAGTGCCCAGTGCCAGTTGTTGTTTTTTCCTTGGTTTTTACATCGCACAAAATCAATATCAAACGGAGTCCAAACACCGCGAAACTTTTTATGGACCAGAAGACATCCAATGGGCCAGAGCAACACCTGGGGGGTGCCCCGAGGGGGGCACAACCCACTAGGGCGCGCCTCCCGCACCCCCTCTTCGCCCTATAAATTCTCAAATATTCCAAAAACCCTCACACTGCGTTTGGATGTCTGTATTGAGGCCCTGAATCGGATTTTGTATTTATGAACTCCCAATTCGGCTGTTTGGTATGCGCATAGAAACAACCAGCTGAAATCAAACCAATATAGTCCTGAAATCAGTCG
This sequence comes from Aegilops speltoides, assembly GCA_021437245.1. Lineage (NCBI taxonomy): Eukaryota > Viridiplantae > Streptophyta > Magnoliopsida > Poales > Poaceae > Aegilops > Aegilops speltoides. The sequence goes on along the minus strand of CM038144.1, from coordinate 323,020,694 downwards.
CACACGCCGAGCCCTCCCACGTTTCCGAGCAGTCCCCTCCGATTTGGCTGGAAACGCCCGTCCCCGCAAATGAAAACGATCCGATCCATCTTTTTCCTCTGCTCGACCACGGACGACCGCGCGACCTGGAAAGGAGGAGGCGGCGCCCAGTGAAGCCCACCGACGGCGGCGCCCAGGTACCTCTCCTCGCCGGCCATCCTCCTGCTCCTACACCGGTGCAAGCAACCCCACCACCGCAACTCCTGTTCCCTTCCTCACATGGCCGCTCCAGCTCCTCTGCCGCCCATCTCGTCCGTAGCCCATCTCCTCCTCCATGGCCGCCCTGGCCTGGACCTAGTCATCCTCCCCCGCTCCTCCTCTATCACTACTCTGGTCTCCACCGTACCCCCTCCTCCGCCGGTTCCTCTCCTCCTCTGTCGCTCGTACTCCTCTGCCGCCCATCTCCTCCTCTGTGGTGTATATTATTCAGATAAAAACATGTCTTGCTGCAGTGTGAGTACTGCTATGTCTCTTTTATTGTGATGATGATCCGGATGTTATTAATTGGGTTTCTATAAATTGTTTGCTGGCATCAATTTGAATATGTATTTTGTTACATCACCAGCATGACAGTCCGTGAGAAGATGTACTAACTCATAGGAGCATGAATGGCATTGCTTCAGCAGGATTCCAAAGAGCATAGACTGAGTTGCTTTAAAAGGACATTTCTTCAGTTTTATATCCAGAGTTGCTTGAGATGCATGGTCTGTTTGCAGCAAAAGGATTTTTCTTTAGTTTTTGTTCGTCTGTTATAGAAGACTAAGAATTATTCAGTTTAGCACAAATTGAGTTTAAAGAAAAATAAAATAAATGTTGTAACTTGTAAAAAAAATCAGGCTGAATAGATGATATGATATTTGTTAATTCTTAACATTGTACAAATTTTTATTTGATGCATAAAAAAAGCACTATGCAAGTTTGACATCCAAACATGATTTGGTATTGAAATCTCACACAGATTCCATGGGCCAATTCATGAGCATCCAAACAAGCGAATTCGTATTCATGTCCATTACAGTTTCCATGCCGAATTGGTATTGAAACCAATTCAATACGGAGGCCTCCAATACAGACATCCAAACGCAGCGTCAGGGAGAACCTAGATTGGAAGTTCTTCCACCGCAAGCCTCTGTAGCCACTGAAAACCAATCGGGAGCCCATTCCAGCACCCTGCCGGAGGGGGAGATCATCATCGGTGGCCATCTTCATCATCCCGGCGGCCACCACGATGAGGAGGGAGTAGTCCACCCTCGGGGCTGAGGGTTTGTACCGGTAGCTATGTGTTTAATCTCTCTCTCCCGTGACCTTAAGATGTCACGATCTTGATGTATCATGGGCTTTGTTAACATGGATGGATCATATGATGTTTCTGCCCTCTCTACTCTTGTTGTGATGAATTGAATCTTTACCCTTTGAAGTTTTATCTTGTCGGATTGAATGTTCAGATCTGAGAACACATGACGTATGTCTTGCGGTATGAATACTTGAGGTGATAATGGGGTATCATATTGATTCACTTGATGTATGTTATGGCACTCAACTTGTGGAATCCCGAGGTGACATTGGGGTAATCTATGCATAGGGGTTGACGCACATTTTTATTATCTTTTCTCCGATAGAAACTTTGGGGTCTCCTTGTAGTTCTTTGTGTGGATTGAATATTATGATCATCAAGTTGTTTGATGCATATCGTCGAATTAACTCACGGATACTTGTGGTGACATTGGAGTATCTAGGTGACATTAGAGTTGGTTGATGTGTGTCATATGGTGTTATTTTAGAACGAACTCTTGATAGATCGATTGGAAAGAATAGCTTTGTGTTATTTTAGTACGAACTCTAGAATAGATTGATCAGAAAGAATAACTTTGAGGTGGTTTCGTACCCTACAAACAATTTCTGTCTTTCGTTCTTCGCTAATAGGAATTCGGGAGTGATTCTTTATTGCACTTTGAGGGATAATCATATGATCCAACTAAGTTAGCATTGTTGAGAGATTGCACTAGTGAAAGTATGCACCATAGGCCTCATTTTCCATTATTGCAATATCGTTTGTGCTCCGTTTTACTATTTTATTAACTTGCTGTTTTTATTGTTCGCACTATAAAAACTCATATCTACTATTCATACTACACTTTTATCACCATCTCTTCGCCAAACTAGTGCACCTATACAATTTGCCATTGTATTGGGTGTGTTGGGGACACAAGAGATTTCTTGTATTTGATTGCAGGGTTGCTTGAGAGAGACTATCTTCATCCTACGCCTCCCACAGATTGATAAACCTTAGGTCATCCACTTGAGGGAAAATTGCTACTGTCCTACAAAACTCTGCGCTTGGAGGCCCAACACGAGTCTACAAGAATAAAGTTGCATAGTAGACATCAATGGACAAAAGGGAATTACGTATGTTGTCATACGGTTCGACCGATAAAGATCTTCGTAGAATATGTAGGAACCAATATGGGCATCCAGGTTCTGCTATTGGTTATTGACCGGAGAGGTGTCTCGGTCATGTCTACATAGTTCTCGAACCCGTAGGGTCTGCACGCTTAACATCCGTTGACGATATAGTGTTATATGAGTTATATGATTTGATGACCGATGTTGTTCAGTGTCCTGGATGAGATCACGGACATGGCAAGAAGCTTCGGAGATAAAGATTGATATTGATACATAGGACAATGATATTCGGACACCGGCAGAGTTTCGGAGTGCACCGGCCAGTCAACGGGGCACCGGAAGGGGTTCCAAACACCCACAGGAGGTCTATGGGCCTAATGGGCAAGAGGAGAGACACACCAACCCACAAGGGGCTGGCGCGCCCCTCTCCCTTGCCGCAGCCCTAGGGAAGGAAAGGGGGAGGGCTAGCCCCTCTTGCCTTCCCTTCCACATGAAAGAAAGGAAAGGGAGGGGCACCACCCTCCCCTGCCTTCCCTCGCTCGCCTAGAAAGGCAAGGCGGGAGGGGCGACGGCAAGGGGTAGGACCCCAAGTGGGATTTGGCCCCACCTGGGGAGCCTCCTTGGCCGCTCCTCCCTCACCCCAACCTATATATATGTGGGAGGGGCGCCACACAAGACGACGATAATCTCTTAGCCGTGTGCGGTGCCCCCCTTCATAGTTTTGTCCCTCGGTCACATGTAGTACTTAGGTGAAGCCCTGCGGAGATAGCATTACCATCACCGTCACCACGCCGTCGTGCTGCCGGAACTCATCCATTACTTCGTTGTCTTGCTGGATCAAGAAGGCGAGGACGTCACCGAGCTGAACGTGTGCGGAACACGGAGTTGCAGTACGTTCGGTACTCGCTCGGTTAGATCTCGAAGAAGTTCGACTACACCAACCGCGTTACTAAACGCTTCCGCTTCGGTCTACGCGGGTACGTAGATACTCTCTCCTCTCGTTGCTATGCATCTCGTTGATAGATCTTGCGTCTGCGTAGATTTTTTTTGTTTTCCATGCAACGCTTCCCAACAATCGGATAACGTAATCCGCGTAGGCGCTCGGAGGGAAGGGGTGCGGGGATCCGAGCGCGGAGGAGGAGACAGCTACTCCACCACGTCCGAACCTCCCTGCAACGCCGCCACCGCCTCCCTCTCTCGCTGTCGTCGTCGCCGCAACTTGCGGGCGACGTTCTCCGCCTTGCAAGTCACCACCGACGAAATCACGCCTCCGACGGACGAGGAGGACCGCGTCTCCGTCGCGGCGTTGCGGGTCGGGCTGGACGAAATCTTCGATGGTGGATCGGGACCAGAGGTGAGGATTGAGAGTAAGGGTGGAGGCTGGCGAGGGTCCGGACATGACAATGATTGGTACAATTTTGGGTGGGGTCGGGTTGTCGGGGTGTTTCCGGGCGCCTCATATCCGTCCCATATTTAGGTTGAATAAAATGGATGCCGGTCAGCCCGAGCATTTTAGGCACATTTTGTATGAGGTGGGTTTGAAAGGTCCGGTCGAAGATGCTCTGTCACCCGACCGACATCTCGCCACCTTGGTTCAGGCTTGAGAGAGAGTAAGTCCAAAGCAAAGCCAGCTCCAAAGCCGTGTATCGACCAGCAGAATTGCACGAAACGACTCGAAACCGTGTAGCTTTTTCGGGGGAAATCACAAAGGGACGAACCGATCGACGCGCTTTTCTTACCGATAGGCCACAAGGGGCGGTGGATGGGGGCAGGGCCAGGTGCTGCCGGCCGGAGTCGGAGCCGACCGGTTTGACGCGCGGGCGACACGTTTGGGCACAGCTACTATGTCGGCACGACCCGCCGCGCGTATGGAGATTCACCGGCCTGCATGTTCGTTTTATTCTGATGCCCTGCTCTGCGATCTGCGGCAATGTTCAGTGCATCATCCGTTCGTTGTTAGTCCCATGTTATGCTGGATCTAAATTAATTTTGTCTGATGCATGTGGGTCCATGTGCAATATGCACGTCATAGCTAGGCGCGATGATATTAATACCGAATGACTTGTCTTTTAAATTTGTCTAAATACCAATATATCTAAATATATTTTAATTTTAGATACATCTGTATCTAGACAAATGTAAAACAAATAATTTGAGACGGAAGTAAATGTTATGGAGCAAATATAAAGAAACCCAACAACTATTTTTTAGTAACAGGTAATTTTCTTTTCTTTTCTTGAAAAGGACGAGATGTATTACAAAAGTGCATCAACAATACAAAGCATCTCAAACATATAGAAATTACATTAAGACTTCGAGACCACCGAACGATCACTACTGCCGCAACGAGCCACAGACACGCCGCTATCGTCACTCCCCTATCATAGTCGGCTTGACCTTGTCGATGACAGTGGGAAAGTCTTTGGACCGACGCTCTGGAGTTGCAGTCATCCGCTGGACCCTTGCATAGATTTGAAACACCAGACACCAAATCTCGCCACATGACGAGAAATTATAACCTCACCACCCCAAAGAGATATCGGGAATCTACGGCGGACCTCCGTCTACCACGTCTAGACCGACGAACTTGAGGAAGATCGAAGCCCGGAAGACACTTGAAGAAGAAGCTCTGCCATCCACCTGAGCGCAATACCTGCGAGGACTAAAAAACCCTAACCTAAACTGCTTACCGGACCAGAAATACCCGGATTCACCTCTCCGCCACCGATCGTCGGAGCAGTAGGCAGAGGAGAGGCGAATCCACGAGCCCGCCGGTAAATCTGGAGGTGAGAGTTTGTCCTAGTCGCCTAGAGTTATGAGAGGAAAACGATGGCGCACTCTACTCAGTGGTAGCAACTGATGAATTTAATTGTAACATATCTAATTTAGGACAGTGTTAAAGATCAGAAGGTCGGGATATCTACAAAGTGACATTCACCTGTCATGTACAATTGTTGACACGGAGGCGAGTTAGGAAAGATAATCAAATCATATCTACCTAAATAGATGATCCTCACTACTTTTATTTCATTCCACATGCACACTTGTCAACTCATCAATTTCTTATATTTCTCTCGACATGCATGAGAAACGAATAACATAAGCCTAGATGTCAATCTACTTTGTTTTTTAAGCCGTCACATTTAGTGTAAAAATTCTATGTGTGTAGTCAGCTTATGAGGCACACCCATGGTGTGAGTAGTTTTACAATCAGTATGGCTTGACATGGAATACCAAATAGCTACTCACTAACTCTTTTTCTCATGATCCAATTGGTGTAGGCCCTTGTGAATTATAGATATCACAAAAAACAAGGCTCGGTCTTGCAGAAATGATATATTTATTAGGTAGGAAAGGATAAGTAACCTAGTGTTTTTTATCAACTGGGATTTTGTATTTAATTGACCTGGAAATTCTATTTGCCAGATCATGCATGATCAACCTAGGTCACTTGATCTCTTGTGTATCATCAAATAGGGTGTTCGGGGGGGGGCATGGTCTCATAACAATATGATCCACAACAAGCGGCGATGGCTATCATTGTGCTTGTTGTAAACTTTCCAAACCAAACAAAGAAGTTTGATATGTCCAAAAATGATGTATTTTCATTATAATTTCATTCAATTTATTATCTCAATTGGAACTACTATACAATAGTAGCCAAATGTGCACAATTTTTTTATTTCCCTTTATGTGATTAGAAACTTCATGGGAATAGGTAATTTAGAGTTTGATAGAGAAAAAGGATTGTGTTAATGGCAATGAGCGAGTCTATCCCTAGATGATAGGTTCTAGGGTTCACCCGTTTGAGTCTCGAAGGGCATATACAAATGAGAAAAAATATCAAAACATCAAAGTTGATCCCCTCATCCTCAGATATAGAATATTTATTTAATCATCATCTTTATTTATGAGATCTGCTACTTTCGGGATCCCTAGAGGGAGTGACAGGATTGACTCTAACGCTTCTGTACTTGATGGAGTTGGGCGTAATTTCATCCAATATAATATGGACTCTTAAGGAGACACCGCGACAAAAAATGCTTACCATTGACTAGCCCGAAAACTGACTGTACAGATCGGTTTTAGGTCCATCAATGAGTTAAGGTCAATGGATACCAAATGTTACCATTCACAGGCAAACTCCTCATGTTAGTTGTGACAATTTTTGGAAAAAAGATCACAATGTTGTTTCTAAGTGTTCGTCTTGCGGAGGCCACATCACCCCTCTCAAGCATTTTCGTCGACTGGGGAGGCTTCATGGTCGAAGGAAAAGTAGTAGTGAGGGGCATATAGGTACTCGTTAAATCCTGCAACACCGAAGTGTCTTCATCTCCTTGGAATATGCAGTGGCGACCGTTGCTGGCTCTCCTCAATCATAAGGAAAAAAATCAAGATATTTGATTAATCCAGGAGAAATGGAAGCAAACAACCGTAGCTAAAGAATCGCAAGTGGCAGGGTAGATCATATTAGGTCTACTAAGGAGATTAGCCACCACAACTCCTCCTCCTCCTCCTCATCCTCGTGATCCGTAGCACTGCCACATAGTATTGCCTCAGGTGATGTAGCTTTCCACGTGATGTTCTCTATGTTATCCGTCATGACAAACTCAAACTTGAATCGAGGGTTGGCACAGCTGGACAACCAACAATGAACCATGTGACCTGGGCCTCTGTTTGGTAGATTTTAAGTCATGGTGGAATCATGAACATCCCCCACTACTCGGTCTTCATCTAGCCTGCAAGCCCCAAGACACTCTTTCTTGTCTTTGTGCTCCGTATGATGTGTATCGTGTATGCCCTCTTGAACCCTGCAATGTTTACACACTCTTTGCCACTGTTGGGTCACCTTTATAATCATGGGAAGAGTGTGAGTGGAGGGAGACAAGAGTGGATGCATGATGGTGGATCGTGAGAGGAGCATTCAGGAGGGTTGATTAGGACACAAGGTAAAACTGCTGAGAAACTGGATAGTCGAAATTGATTAAATAAATCTCAACAATGAACTCTCGGTTCAAATGGCCATAGACTTGCATATATGTCCTACATATAGCACTACCTTCTAATGAGTCTAAAATTGTGACCAACTGTGTACATATGACCTGATTACAAACCATATCAAGGAAAAACATCAGGCAACCCCAAAATGTTATCCCTTCAACACACAATCTTCCTAATGTAGCAAAGGCATGTATACTGGAGGTAAATATGTTGTGTATTATTGACTTGTGTTGGGAACTGGCCATATGTAAACGATTAGTCGATCATTTAGAATTAGAAAAAAGAAAGTTGTGCTTATATAAGGCCCATGTAGCTTCTTGAGGTGGTTCATAATGGACGAGTGCCTCAGATAGGTTCAGTATGCGAGAGTCTGTTAGTAGGCTCACCTCAGCCAAGACAAGTCTTTTTTATAGACCAGTCTCAGAAACCCTATCTTTATGATGTGGTCATTTCTCAATGTCTGGTATGGGTATTTGCGGGAAAATATATATTCTTTTGAAATGAATATTTGAGGGAGACCCCAACCATACAATCAAACGTGGGCCAAAATTGGAGTTTATCAGGATACAAAGTCATGTGAAGAAATGTGGAAATTTTTAAAGTTTGGCGGGATGGGGTGGTGGTGAGGGATTGATACGTCTCCAACGTATCTACTTTTCCAAACACTTTTGCCTTGTTTTGGACTCTAACTTGCATGATTTGAATGAAACTAACCCGGACTGACGCTGTTTTCAGCAGAACTGCCATGATGTTGTTTTATGTGTAGAAAAGAAAAGTTCTCGGAATGCCCTGAAAATCCATGGAGGCACTTTTCGGAAAATACAAAAAATACTGGCGAAAGAATCAAGACCAGGGGGCCCACACCCTGTCCACGAGGGTGGGGGCGCGCCCCCCTGTCTCGTGGGCCCCCTGGACCTCCACCAACCTAAACACCAACTCCATATATTCACGTTCGGGGAGAAAAAATCAGAGAGAAAGTTTTATCGCGTTTTACGATACGGAGCCACTGCCAAGCCCTAATCTCTGTCGGGAGGGATAATCTGGAGTCCATTCGGGGCTCCGGAGAGGGGGATTCGTCGCCGTCATCATCATCAACCATCCTCCATCACCAATTTCATGATGCTCACCGCCGTGCGTGAGTAATTCCATCGTAGGCTTGCTGAACGGTGATGGGTTGGATGAGATATACCATGTAATCAAGTTAGTTTTGTTAGGGTTTGATCCCTAGTATCCACTATGTTCTGAGATTGATGTTGCTATGACTTTGCTATGCTTAATGCTTGTCACTAGGGCTCGAGTGCCATGATTTCAGATCTGAACCTATTATGTTTTCATGAATATATGTGTGTTCTTGATCCTATCTTGCAAGTCTATAGTCACCTATTATGTGTTATGATCCGACAGCCCTGAAGTGACAACAATCGGGATACTTCTCGGTGATGGCCGTAGTTTGAGGAGTTCATGTATTCACTATATGCTAATGCTTTGTTCCGGTTCTCTATTAAAAGGAGGCCTTAATGTTGGAAATATGCCCTAGAGGCAATAATAAAAGTATTATTATTATATTTCTTTGTTCATGATAATTGTCTTTTATTCATGCTATAACTGTATTATCCGGAAATCGTAATACATGTGTGAATACATAGACCATAATATGTCCCTAGTAAGCCTCTAGTTGACTAGCTCGTTGATCAACAGATAGTCATGGTTTCCTGGCTATGGACATTGGATGTCATTGATAACGGGATCACATCATTAGGAGAATGATGTGATGGACAAGACCCAATCCTAAGCATAGCACAAGATCGTGTAGTTCGTTTGCTAGAGCTTTTCCAATGTCAAGTATCTTTTCCTTAGACCATGAGATCGTGTAACTCCCGGATACCGTAGGAGTGCTTTGGGTGTACCAAACGTCACAATGTAACTGGGTGATTATAAAGGCGCACTACAGGTATATCTCCGAACGTGTCTGTTGGGTTGACACGGATCGAGACTGGGATTTGTCACTCCGTATGACGGAGAGGTATCTCTGGGCCCACTCGGTAATGCATCATCATAATGAGCTCAAAGTGACCAAGTGTTTGGTCACGGGATCATGCATTACGGTACGAGTAAAGTGACTTGCCGGTAACGAGACTGAATGAGGTATTGGGATACCGACGATCGAGTCTCGGGCAAGTAACATACCGATTGACAAAGGGAATTGAATACGGGGTTGTTTGAATCCTCGACATCGTGGTTCATCCGATGAGATCATCGAGGAGCATGTGGGAGCCAACATGGGTATCCAGATCCCGCTGTTGGTTATTGCCCGAGAGCCGTCTCGGTCATGTCTACGTGTCTCCCGAACCCGTAGGGTCTACACACTTAAGGTTCGGGTGACGCTAGGGTTATTAGGAAGACTTGTATGTGATTACCGAATGTTGTTCGGAGTCCCGGATGAGATCCCGGACGTCACGAGGAGTTCCGGAATGGTCTGGAGGTGAAGATTTATATATGGGAAGTTGTCTTGCGGACACCGGAAAGTTTCGGGGGCATATCGGTATTGTACCAGGGCCACCAGAGAGGTTCCGGGGGTCCACCGGGAGGGGCCACCCCTCTCGGAGGGCCTCATGGGCCGCAAGGGGCAGGGAACCAGCCCCTGGAGGTCTGGGCGCCCCCCCTTGGGCCCATGCGCCTAGGGTTGGGGGGAAACCCTAGTGGGGGCGCCCCCCTTTGCTTGGGGGGCAAGCCCCCCTCCCTGGCCGCCGCCCCCCCTCTAGATCTCATCTAGAGGGGCCGGCCCCCCTTGCCCCTTCCCCTATAAATAGAGGGGTGAGGGGAGGGCTGCTGTACACAACCAAGGCGCAGCCCCTCCCCTCCCGAACACCTCTCCTCCTCCGCCACGAGCTTGGCGAAGCCCTGTCGGAGTACTGCTGCTCCAACACCACCACGCCGTCGTGCTGCAGCTGGAGCTATCTTCCTCAACCTCTCCTTCCCCCTTGCTAGATCAAGACGGAGGAGACGTCGTCCGTTCCGTACGTGTGTTGAACGCGGAGGTGCTGCCCGTTCGGCACTTGGTCATCGGTGATCTGAATCACGGCGAGTACGACTCCATCACCACCATCCCCTTGAACGCTTCCGCACGCAATCTACAAGTGGTATGTAGATGCAATCTCTCTCCCTTGACTCGTTGCTTAGATGAACTCATAGATGGATCTTGGTGAAACCGTAGGAAATTTTTTAATTTTCTGCAACGTTCTCCAACAGTGGCATCATGAGCTAGGTCTATGCGTAGTTCTCTATTGCACGAGTAGAACACAATTTTGTTGTGGGCGTAGATCTTGTCAACTTGCTTGCCGCCACTAGTCTTATCTTGCTTCAGCGGTATTGTGGGATGAAGCGGCCCGGACCAACCTTACACGCGCTTCGTGAGACCGGTTCCACCGAATGACATGCACTAGTTGCATAAGGTGGCTGGCGGGTGTCTGCTCTCCCACTTTAGTTGGAGCGGATTCGATGAAAAGGGTCCTTATGAAGGGTAAATAGAAGTTGACAAAATCACGCCAGTGGCTTTAACGTAGGTAAGAAAACGTTCTTGCTAGATCACCTATAGAAGCCACGTAAAAACTTGCAACAACAATTAGAGGACGTCTAACTTGTTTTTGCAGCAAGTGTCTTGTGATGTGATATGGCCAAAAGTTGTGATGAATGATGAATGATATATTGTGATGTATGAGATCATGTTCTTGTAATAGGAATCACGACTTGCATGTCGATGAGTATGACAACCGGCAGGAGCCATAGGAGTTGTCTTTATTTTTTGTATGACCTGTGTGTCATTGAAGAACGCCATGTAAAATACTTTACTTTATTGCTAAACATGTTAGCCATAGAAGTAGAAGTAGTCGTTGGCGTGACAACTTCATGAAGACACGATGATGGAGATCATGATGATGGAGATCATGGTGTCATTCCGGTGACAAAGATGATCATGGAGCCCCGAAGATGGAGATCAAAGGAGCTACATGATATTGGCCATATCATGTCACTACTATATAATTGCATGTGATGTTTATTATGTTTATGCATCTTGTTTACTTAGAACGACGGTAGTAAATAAGATGATCCTTATAACAATTTCAAGAAGTGTTCTCCCTAACGTGCACCGCTGCTAAAGTTCGTCGTTTCGAAGCACCACGTGATGATTGGGTGTGATACATTCTTACGTTCACATACAACGGGTGTAAGACAGTTTTACACATGCAAAACACTTAGGGTTAACTTGACGAGCCTAGCATGTACAGACATGGCCTCGGAACACAGAGACCGAAAGGTCGAACATGAGTCATATGGAAGATACGATCAACATGGAGATGTTCACCGACGATGACTAGTCTGTCTCACGTGATGATCGGACACGGCCTAGTCGACTCGGATCGTGTAACACTTAGATGACTAGAGGGAAATCTAATCTGAGTGGGAGTTCATTGTAATAATTTGATTAGATGAACTTAATTATCATGAACTTAGTCTAAAACCTTTGCAAATATGTCTTGTAGATCAAATGGCCAACGCCATGTCAACATGAACTTCAACGCGCTCCTAGAGAAACCAAGCTGAAAGATGATGGCAGCAACTATACGGATCGGGTCCGAACCCGAGGATCACCCTCATAGCTGCCAGAAACAATATGTCCTAGAAGGACCGCTAGGTGATGCACCCGTTCCAGAGAACCAAGACGTTATGAACGCTTGGCAGTCTCGTGCTGATGATTACTCCCTCGTTCAGTATGGCATGCTTTACAGCTTAGAACCGGGGCTCCAAAAGCGTTTTGAGCAACACGGAGCATATGAGATGTTCGAGGAGCTGAAACTAGTTTTCCAAGCTCATGCCCGGGTCGAGAGATATGAAGTCTCCGACAAGTTCTATAGTTGTAAGATGGAGGAAAATAGTTCACAAGTGAGCACATACTCAAAATGTCTGGGTTGCACAACCGCCCGTCCCAAATGGACATTAACCTCCTGACGAGGCGGTCATTGATGAATCCTTCATCGCTCCCACCAAGCTACAAGAGCTTTGTGATTAACTACAATATGCGGGGATGGTGAAGACCATTCTGAAGTATTTTCAATGCTGAAGTCGCAGAGGTAGAAATCAAGAAGGAACATCAAGTGTTGATGGTCAATAAAACCACTAAGTTCAAGAAGGGCAAGGGCAAGAAGAACTTCAAGAAAGACGGCAAGGATGTTGTCGTGCTCGTAAGCCGCTTGCCGTGAAGAAGTCAAAGAATGGACCCAAGCCCGAGACCGAAAGTGCTTTTATTGCAAAGGAAGGGTCATCGAAGCGGAACTGCCCCAAATACTTAGCGGACAAGAAGGCCGCAACACCAAAGGTATATTTGATATACATGTAATTGATGTGTACCTTACCAGTACTCGTAGTAACTCCTGGGTATTTGATACCGGTGCCGTTGCTCATATTTGTAACTCACAGCAGGAGCTGCGGAATAAGCGGAGACTGGAGAAGGATGAGGTGACGATGCGCATTGGGAATGGTTCCAAGATCGATATCGCCGTCGGCACGCTACCTCTACATTTACCTACGGGATTAGTTTTAAACCTTAATAATTGTTATTTAGTGCCAAGTTTGAGCATGAACATTGTATCTGGATCTCGTTTGATACGAGATGGCTACTCATTTAAATCCGAGAATAATGGTTGTTCTATTTATATGAGAGATATGTTTTATGGTCATGCCCCGATGGTCAATGGTTTATTCTTAATGAATCTCGAGCGTAATATTACACATATTCATAGTGTGAATACCAAAAGATGTAAAGTTGATAACGATAGTCCCACATACTTGTGGCACTGCCGCCTTGGTCACATTGGTGTCAAGCGCATGAAGAAGCTCCATGCTGATGGACTTTTAGAGTCTCTCGATTATGAATCATTTGACACATGCGAACCATGCCTCATGGGCAAAAGACCAAGACTCCGTTCTCCGGAACAATGGAGCGAGCAACCAACTTGTTGGAAATCATACATATCGATGTGTGCGGTCCAATGAGCGTTGAGGCTCACGGAGGATATCGTTATGTTCTCACTCTCACTGATGACTTGAGTAGATATGGGTATGTCTACTTGATGAAACACAAGTCTGAGACCTTTGAAAAGTTCAAGGAATTTCAGAATGAGGTAGAGAATCAACGTGACCGAAAGATAAAGTTTCTATGATCAGATCGTGGAGGAGAATATTTAAGTGTCAAATTTGGTACGCACTTATAGAAATATGGAATCGTTTCACAACTCACGCCGCCTGGAACACCTCAGCATAACGGTGTGTCCGAATGTCGTAATCGCACTCTATTGGATATGGTGCGGTCTATGATGTCTCTTACCAATTTACCGCTATCATTTTGGGGATACGCTCTAGAGACAACTACATTCACTTTAAATAGGGCACCGTCTAAATCCGTTGAGATGACACCGTATGAATTATGGTTTGGGAAGAAACCTAAGCTGTCATTTCTAAAAGTTTGGGGATGCGATGCTTATGTCAAGAAACTTCAACCTGAAAAGCTCGAACCCAAGTCGGAAAAATGCGTCTTCATAGGATACCCTAAGGAAACCATTGGGTATACCTTCTACTTAAGATCCGAGGGCAAGATCTTTGTTGCCAAGAACGGACCCTTTCTGGAAAAAGAGTTTCTCTCGAAAGAAGTAAGTGGGAGGAAAGTAGAACTCGATGAAGTACTACCTCTCGAACAAGAAAGTAGTTCAGCTCAGGAAAATGTTCCTGTGATGCCTACACCAACGGAAGAGGAAAATAATGATGATGATCAAGGTACTTCGGATCAAGTTGCTCTTGAACTCAGAGGTCCACAAGGACACGCTCCGCACTGAGTGGTACGGCAACCCTGTCTCCGAAATCATGTTGTTAGACAACGGTGAACCTTCGAACTATGAAGAAGCGATGGCGGGCCCAGATTCCAATAAATGGCTTGAAACCATGAAATCCGAGATAGAATCCATGTATTAAAACAAAGTGTGGACTTTGACAGACTTGCCCGATGATCGGCGAGTGATAGAAAACAAATGGATCTTTAAGAAGAAGACGGACGCGGATGGTAATGTTACCATTTATAAAGCTCGACTTGTCACTAAGGGTTATCGACAAGTTCAAGGGATTGACTACGATGAGACTTTCTCTCCCGTAGCGAAGCTGAAGTCCGTCCGAATCATGTTAGCAATTGCGCATACTATGATTATGAGATATGGCGATGGACGCCAAAACGACATTCCTTAACGGACATCTTAAGGAAGAGCTGTATATGATGCAGCCGAAGGTTTTGTCGATCCTAAGAATGCTAACAAAGTATGCAAGCTCCAAATGATCCATTTATGGGCTGGTGCAAGCATCTCGAGTTGGAACATTCGCTTTGATGAAATGATCAAAGTGTTTAGTTTATGCGAGACTTATGGAGAAGCTCACACAAGAAAGTGAGTGGGAGCTCAGAGCATTTCTCATATTATATGTAGATGACATACTCTTGATGGGAAATGATATAGAACTTTTGGACAACATTAAGGCCTACTTGAATAAGTGTTTTTCAATGAAGGACCTTGGAGAAGCTGCTTACATATTAGGCATCAAGATCTATAGGGATAGATCGAGACGCCTCATAGGTCTTTCACAAAGCACATACCTTGATAAGATTTTGAAGAAGTTCAAAATGGATCAGTCCAAGAAGGGGTTCTTGCCTGTATTACAAAGTGTGAGATTAAGCTCAGCTCAATGCCCGACCACGGCAAAAGATAAAGAAGAGATGAGTGTCATCCCCTATGCTTCAGCCATAGAATCTATTATGTATGCCATGCTGTGTACCAGACCTGATGTAAACCTTGCCGTAAGTTTGGTAGGAAGGAACCAAAGTAATCCTGGCAAGGAACACTGGACAGCAGTCAAGAATATCCTGAAGTACCTGAAAAGGACAAAAGACATGTTTCTCGTTTATGGAGGTGACGAAGAGCTCGTCGTAAAGGGTTACGTCGATGCTAGCTTCGACACAGATCCGATGACTCTAAGTCACAAACCGGATACGTGTATATGTTGAATGGTGGAGCAAGAAGCTGGTGCAACCGCAAGCGAGCGTCGTGGCGGGATCTACATGTGAAGCGGAGTACATGGCAGCCTCGGAGGCAGCACATGAAGCAATATGGGTGAAGAAGTTCATCACCGACCTAGGAGTCATACCCAATGCGTCGGGGCCGATCAAACTCTTTTGTGACAACACTGGAGCTATTGCCCTTGCCAAGGAGCCCAGTTTCACAAGAAGACCGAGCACATCAAGCGTCGCTTCAACTCCATCCGTGAAAATGTTCAAGATGGAGACATAGATATTTGCAAAGTACATACGGATCTGAATGTCGCAGATCCGTTGACTAAACCTCTCCCGCGAGCAAAACATGATCAACACCAGAACTCTATGGGTGTTCGATTCATAACAATGTAACTAGATTATTGACTCTAATGCAAGTGGGAGACTGTTGGAAATATGCCCTAGAGGCAATAATAAAAGTATTATTATTATATTTCTTTGTTCATGATAATTGTCTTTTATTCATGCTATAACTGTATTATCCGGAAATCGTAATACATGTGTGAATACATAGACCATAATATGTCCCTAGTAAGCCTCTAGTTGACTAGCTCATTGATCAACAGATAGTCATGGTTTCCTGGCTATGGACATTGGATGTCATTGATAATGGGATCACATCATTAGGAGAATGATGTGATGGACAAGACCCAATCCTAAGCATAGCACAAGATCGTGTAGTTCGTTTGCTAGAGCTTTTCCAATGTCAAGTATCTTTTCCTTAGACCATGAGATCGTGTAACTCCCGGATACCGTAGGAGTGCTTTGGGTGTACCAAACGTCACAACGTAACTGGGTGATTATAAAGGTGCACTCCAGGTATATCTCCGAAAGTGTCTGTTGGGTTGACACAGATCGAGACTGGGATTTGTCACTCCGTATGACGGAGAGGTATCTCTGGGCCCACTCGGTAATGGATCATCATAATGAGCTCAAAGTGACCAAGTGTTTGGTCACGGGATCATGCATTACGGTACGAGTAAAGTGACTTGCCGATAACGAGACTGAACGAGGTATTGGGATACCGACGATCGAGTCTCGGGCAAGTAACGTACCAATTGACAAAGGGAATTGAATACGGGGTTGTTTGAATCCTCGACATCGTGGTTCATCCGATGAGATCATCGAGGAGCATGTGGGAGCCAACATGGGTATCCAGATCCCGCTGTTGGTTATTGCCCGAGAGCCGTCTCGGTCGTGTCTACGTGTCTCCCAAACCCGTAGGGTCTACACAGTTAAGGTTCGGTGACGCTAGGGTTATTAGGAAGACTTGTATGTGATTACCGAATGTTGTTCAGAGTGCCGGATGAGATCCCGGACGTCACGAGGAGTTCCGGAATGGTCCGGAGGTGAAGATTTATATATGGGAAGTTGTCATGCGGACACCGGAAAGTTTCGGGGGCATATCGGTATTGTACCGGGGCCACCAGAGAGGTTTCGGGGGTCCACCGGGAGGGGCCACCCCTCTCGGAGGGCCTCATGGGCCGCAAGGGGCAGGGAACCAGCCTCTGGAGGGCTGGGCGCCCCCCCTTGGGCCCATGCGCCTAGGGTTGGGGGGGGAACCCTAGTGGGGGCGCCCCCATTGCTTGGGGGGAAGCCCCCCTCCCTGGCCGCCGCCCCCCTCTAGATCTCATCTAGAGGGGCGGCCCCCCTTGCCCCTTCCCCTATAAATAGAGGGGTGATGGGAGGGCTGCTGTACACAACCAAGGCGCAGCCCCTCCCCTCCCCAACACCTCTCCTCCTCCGTCACGAGCTTGGCGAAGCCCTGTCGGAGTACTGCTGCTCCAACACCACCACACCGTCGTGCTGCAGCTGGAGCTATCTTCCTCAACCTCTCCTTCCCCCTTGCTGGATCAGGACGGAGGAGACGTCATCCGTTCCGTATGTGTGTTGAACGCGGATGTGCTGTCCGTTCGGCACTTGCTCATCGGTGATCTGAATCACGGCGAGTACGACTCCATCATCACCATCCCCTTGAACGCTTCCGCACGCAATCTACAAGTGGTATGTAGATGCAATCTCTCTCCCTTGACTTGTTGCTTAGATGAACTCATAGATCAATCTTGGTGAAATCGTAGGAAATTTTTTAATTTTCTGCAATGTTCCCCAACACTTAATATCCCTTAGTTTCCGCTAGGACCCCGCTGCCACGGGAGGGTAGGACAAAAGATGTCATGCAAGTTCTTTTCCATAAGCACGTATAACTATTTAGAGAATACATGCCTACATTACATTGATGAACTGGAGCTAGTTCTGTGTCACCCTATGTTATAGCTATTACACGAGGAATCGCATCCGGCATAATTATCCATCACTGATCTATTGCCTACGAGCTTCTCATATATTGTTCTTTGCATATTTACTTTTCCGTTGCTACTGTTACAATCACTACAAAACCCAAAAGCATTACTTTTGTTACCGTTACCTTTATTATCATATTACTTTGCTACTAAATACTTTGCTGCAGATACTAAGTTATCCAGGCGTGGTTGAATTGACAACTCAACTGCTAATACTCAAGAATATTCTTTGGCTCCCCTTGTGTCGAATCAATAAATTTGGGTTGAATACTTTACCCTCGAAAGCTGTTGCGATCCCCTACACTTGTCGGTTATCAAGACTAATTTCTGGCACCGTTGCCGAGGAGCATAACACTATTCTTTGAGTCACTTGGGATTTATATCTGTTGATCACTATGAAGAACTTGAAAGACGACAGAACCAAGATTTTGCCCTCAACTACGAGGGGAGGTAAGGAACTGCCATCTAGCTCTGCACTAGATTCTCCTTCTATTATTAGTATGCTTGCGACACCTAAACCTGCTACTGCTATGAATTCTGATATGTCGCATGTTATTGATGATGCCACTTCTGCTATGCATGATACTTATGATGAAACTACTTCTGTACATGATACTACTTTGCCATTAGGTGAATTTCTTGATGAACAACTTGCTAGAATTAGGGGGAATGAAATTATTGAAGATGTTATTATTGATGATAGTGATGATGAAAATTCTCCCAATGATTATGAATTGCCAGTTGTTCCTGAGGGTTATGTTATGAATGAAGAAGCTGCTAGAGCTATCTTTGCTTGCAATGATAGATATGACCTTAAGAAATTATTAGCTAAATGGAAGCAGCAGTCTCTTAATGCTAGAATGAAACCTGACCCTGGCTTTGCTACTTCACCTATCTGTGTTACTGATAAGGATTATGAATTCTCTGTTGATCCTGAGATTATTACTTTGGTTAAATCTGATCCTTTTTATGGTCTTGAATCCGAAACTGTTGTGGCACATCTTACCAAGTTGAATGATATAGCCACCCTGTTTACTCACGATGATAAATCTCGCTATTTTTATATCCTTAAGATATTTCCGTTCTCATTAAAGGGTGATGCTAAGACTTGGTATAATTCTCTTGCTCCTGGTTGTGTGCGCAGTCCCTAGGATATGATTTATTACTTCTCTGCTAAATATTTCCCTGCTCATAAGAAACAAGCTGCCTTGCGGGAAATATATAATTTTGTGCAAATCAAAGAAGAGAGTCTCCCACAAGCTTGGGGGAGGCTTCTCCGATTACTTAATGCTTTGCCTGATCACCCTCTTAAGAAAAATGAAATACTTGATATCTTTTATAATGGACTAACCGATGCTTCCAAGGACTACTTGGATAGTTGTGATGGTTGTGTTTTCAGGGAAAGAACAGTCGACGAAGCCGAATTACTATTGAATAATATGTTGACTAATGAAAATAATTAGACTCTTCTTGATCCAGTTCCTGAGGAAATTCCTGAACCAATTGAGCCAACTCCTGAGCCTATTCCTAAACCCACTCCAAATAAGAGAGGTGTTTTATTTCTCAGTCCTGAAGATATGCAAGAGGCAAAGAAATCAATGAAAGAAAAAGGTATTAAAGCCGAAGATGTTAAAAATTTACCTCCTATTAAAGAAATACATGGTCTTAATATACCGCCTGTTGAAGAACCACATTGTCTTGATAACCCGACACAGGTAGTAAAGGTGAATTCTCTCTATAGATACGATAAAGTTGAAATCCCCTCTACTGAATTTCATAGCCCATGCTTAGATGAATTTGATGACTTTATGGCTAGACAAGAAAGTTTTAATGCTTATGTTGGTAGAGAGTTAAAGAATAATCCTTTCGAGATAGGACGTGTGAGCGATAATATGGCTAGAGTTAAAGGTGAATTCAAACTCGTTAGCAAATATGCTTCTATGGTTGCTACTCAAGCTGAGCAAGTACTTAAAGCTCAAAATGATTTGCTTGATGAATTAAATAATAAAAATTACTTTGTTGTTAGAGTGGCTACTAGAACTGGTAGAATGACTTAGGAACCTTTGTATCCTGAAGGCCACCCTAAGAGAATCGAGCAAGATTCTCAGAGAAATAATTAGAGGCACCTAGTTCTTCTAAAAAGAAGAAAAAGAAGAACAATAGAACTTTGCATGCTTCTAATGAACCTACTGTAGACACACCAGAGAATCCCAATGATATTTCTATTTCTGATGTTGAAACACAATCAGGTGATGAACATGAACCTAGTGATAATGTTAATGATAATGTTCATGTTGATGCTCAACCTAGCAAAAAACAATGATGTAGAGATTGAACCTGCTGTTGATCTTGATAACCCACAATCAAAGAATCAACGTTATGATAAAAGAGATTTTGTTGCTAGGAAGCACGGTAAAGAAAGAGAACCATGGGTTCAGAAACCCATGCCCTTTCCTCCTAAACCATCCAAGTCAAAGGATGATGAGGATTTTGAGCGCTTTGCTGAAATGATTAGACCTATTTTCTTACGTATGCACTTAACTGATATGCTTAAAGTGAATCCTTATGCTAAGTATATGAATGATATCATCACAAATAAAAGAAAGATACCGAAAGCTGAAATTTCCACCATGCTTGCTAATTACACTTTTAAGGGTGGAATACCAAAGAAACTTGGAGATCTGGGTGTGCCAACTATACCATGCTCCATTAAAATAAATTATGTTAGAACTTCTTTATCTGATCTTGGAGCCGGTGTTAGTGTTATGCCTCTCTCTTTATATCGTAGACTTGAATTGAATAAGTTGACACCTACTGAAATATCTGTGCAAATGGCTGATAAATCAACTGCTATACCTGTCGGTATTTGTGAGGATGTGCCTGTTGTGGTTGCAAATGTCACTATTTTAACGGACTTTGGTATTCTTGATATTCCCGAGGACGATAGTATGTCGATTATCCTTGGTAGACCTTTTCTGAACACTGCAGGGGCTGTTATTGATTACAACAAAGGCAATGTCACTTTCCATGTTAATGGTAATGAGTATATGGTACACTTTCCGAGGAAACAATCTCAAGTTCATAGCATCAATTCTATTGGAAAAATTCCAACTATCATTATTGGAGGTTTTGAATTTCCTCTTCCTACTATCAAGAAAAAATATGATATTCTTATTGTTGGGGATTTTCATATCCCCGTTGAGGTAACTTAGTGTTATTCCAAATTTCTCCGGTTCCGTGTTATTCGGAATGAGTTTGTTAAAAGACTTGATCAACCTTGTTAGTGGATTCATTTTGATGATCACGAGATGGATGAAACTAGAAGGCACAACCTACTGTACCCTCTTTTTACTTTCTGATATTTATATTAAATAAAGAAAAAATTGTATTATCTGTCTGTTTTCTAAATTATCCGTGCATTAAAAAATAGCCCAAAAATAAAAGTGCTCCAAATGCCCTGCAAATTTAGTATGATTTTTTATGGAATATTTGAGGATTTTAGGCACTGAAAACACTACAGGAGGGGCAAGCACCAGGCCACGAGAGTGGAGGGCGCGCCCACCCCACCTGGGCGCGCCCCCCTGTCTCGTGGGCCCCTGGTGGCCCCCCTCCACTTTTGCCAGCACCCACACACTTCATCTTCTACCCAAAAAAAATCCCCATCCAGCTCAAGCACGAGTTCTAGCTCATTTTGCTGCGACTTTTGATCTCCTTGCTCAAAGCTCCATTCACAAAACTGCTTTGGGAGATTGTTACTTGGTATGTGACTCCTCCGTTGGTCCAATTAGTTTTTGTTCTAGTGCTTTATTCATTGCAAATTTTTGCTGCATAGGTGACCATGTTCTTGAGCTTGCATGTTAAATTTATGAGGTCCCAAGCAATTCCCATGCATGATATAGGCTCTAGGCACTTGTAGGAGTAGTTGATATCAATCTCGTTTAGTTTTATTCACTTATATTTTGAAGTTACTAAAATTTCAGAAATTTTCAGAAAATGTTAAGGAAACTTTTGAGGGGTTCTTCTAGCCAAGGCTCTCAGGAAAAGCAAGCTAAAGAGAAGGAAAAAGCCAAGTATAATCTTCCTCGCTTAGTGGAAGTGCGGTCGTGTGAATGGCCATGCGAGGATTTCTTGAAAGAAGCTAGAATTCATGAAGATTTTTATTCTTTGATCGAGAATGCAGGCCTCACCAGTTTCATCCACGACCAGATCGATCAGTATCTCTTACACACCAATACTTTTGTGCAAATTTTTTATTATTATCCTAAGAAGTCACCGCCTGCAGTATCATTTCATTTATATGATGAATTCAGAGAAATGTCTTTACACAATTTTTGCGCGGTATGTAGGATACCCTATGGGGGAGAATTAGAGGAACCCCATCGTAAAGATGTGGATGTCGTGGTTCTAAGTCTGACAGTAGAAGTAGGGGTAGGTTAAGGAGAGGCGATGTCCTAGCTATGGAGCAGTTGTGGAGACACGGGATGTACGAGTTCAGCCCTTCTGAGGAAGTAACAGCCCCACGCCTCCTGAGCCCCGAGGCGGTCGAGTGGATTATGAGTATGAGTATTACAAGAATCTGAACCCTTCTATCTGTGGAGCGGGTGGCTTATATAGAGTGCGCCAGACCCCAGCCAGCTCACATAATGGAGGGATTAAAGTACATTAAGCCGGGGGTTACTGTAACGCCTCATAAGGCGCTTTAACTATCATTAAGTCTATTCAATAGTAAACCGCTATAACATGGAGTGCCTTCTCGACCTTCCGTGGTCGAGTGAATCTTCATGGTCGAGTGGGTCTTCCATGGTCGAAAGTGCTTCCACCGTCGTCGAGTGGATTCTCTTTGGTCGATCGAAGATGATCTCTTCTGCGAAAGTACCCTTGGGTAGGACGTTTAGGTCGGGCCTATGACCCTACCCTAGGTACATGAATCCATCATTAGCCCCCGAATGGATTGAGGCTTGAGTGAAGGAGGAGTTGACGTTGTTTCCGATTGTCTTTTGCATGCTGGCTACGAGTTGTCTTGGATCAAGATCTTCTTTGTTGATAACAAGAAACTTTCCTTCAGTCGACTTGATCCATTCTTGTTCTTTAGTCGAGTGACTTCCTTGCTATACCTGAGTAACGGATCGCAGGAGATCTCGCAATTGATGATGATCTATCGCCATGGATCTCGCGGATACGAAATTTGGGGAAGCGCGAACGGAACGGATCGGCGCGCTTGGATGGGACGTAACAAGGGCGCCTCGATTTCCGCGCCGCTTTCTCCGCCACGTATCGCGCAGTGCGGCCGCTCGGGATATGATTGGATTGCTTGGGTCCACCTGTCATCCACTCGGAAGGGATGTTATAAATGTAACTCCCGGAGGCTCATGCACAGTACCTTGTTCTTCCTCCCTAGTTCTCCCCATCTCCGCTCTCTGCCCCCGCTGCCGCTCTCTCGCCATCTTTCCCTTTGCGTGTTCCGCCGGCGGCCATGGGCAAAGAGAAGACGACGATGCTGGAGCGCGCGAAGAAGGCGTCGGTGGCGGAGAAGGCGACGGCGGCCGAGAAGGCGAAGGGGAGATCCACCGGTCGCGGTGGTTCTTTGTCGAGATCCAAACTGCCGAAAGGCTGGGTCCAGGGGGACTGGATCCAGTCGACGATCAGGGAGAAGGATCTCCTCGATATGGTCGACGACGGATTGATTCCCCACGGCGCTGCGAGACTTCCCGGCCGAGAGTGGCAGCCTCAACCAGAAGAGGGTGAGTGCGTGCTCTTGGCCACCCATGTCGATCGAGGTTTTTCGTTGCCACCGAGTGTATTCTTTCGAGGTTTTCTGAATTTCTTCGGAGCCCGGCTCCACCATTTTACCCCAAACTCCATCGCATACCTTGCCGCTGCTTGTGTCTATGTGTGAAAACTTCCGGGTTGTCGACCGCGACTGGGTTTGTTCAAGTACATCTTCACATGTCGCCTCGACCGTGAAGAAGGCAAGCCCCGTGACGAGAAGACCCAAGTAGTCCAGATGTGTGGTGGTTTAGGAGTCCAGTTGAGGAACAAAAGCACCTTTCCAGCTATGCATTTTCCCGAAGTCGGTCGAGGCTGGCAATGACCTGGTTCTATTGCCGAATGAGACGACGCCGGGCACTCGACCGCCTTCCCGAATTCACCATGAGTCGAGTGAATAGACCCTCCTCCTCAAGGTCGCTCGAAGAGAGGGCTGAAGTGAAGATGCTGATGGACCGCGTGGTGCAGCTGGTTAGGGACGGAGGACTGCATGGACCTCCGGAGGTTTTTCTTCGAGGCTAATCCAGCCCCTTCAGCCTCGAGTCACTCAGATGTGGTTGTATCATGGCACCGACGACGAGACTCGCGGCCCACCCGGAGGCGCCGACGATACCGTAGTGGAAAGGTGGATGACTTCGATCATCGAAACAAGGACAATCTCGCGATCCCGGAGGATTTCTCCGCTGATCGTGACAACGCTCCGATAAGGTACACCTGCCTGCTTTCCGCTGTATGTCTGCCGAGTGTGCTTCAGTAGCTTGGTCGATCGAACTCCGCTTTGATACTTCCGTGCCCTCACGAGTTATACTCGATGCCCAACGGCGCCCAGATTCCAACTGAGGAGGGGGAAGCCAGTGGAGGTGAGAGCCAGGAGGAGTGGGATTCAGATGCCGCAGGAGACGACGACGACGATGATGACGATGACGAGGACGATGATGACGAGGATGAGGAGGAGGAAGTCGCACCACCGCGCTTGGAAAGGCGGTCAAAACTTGTGCACGACCCTTCGGCTGAACGTGGTAAGGAGAAGCGATCGCTCGCAATCGACCAAACGCCTCGACCGCTTCCCGGTGCCGACCGAGAAGGCGCCAAGCAACCAAGGTAGTTCCACCGAGGACAACCAAGCCTCTGCAAAAATGAAGGTGTCCATCCCCACCATCTCGTGGTAAGCGATTGCTTAAATCTTCTTGCTCTATTCATATTTTGTCTCTGGTTGGTACTTGAATCGGTCGATCGATTCTTTGGATTTTCAGCATGCGATTCAAACCTCAGCTAAGGTCAAGACCATGAGATGGAGGACGCCGCCACCTCAAATCCTGGTATTATATCCTTAATTTTGTTCTTAGTCGATCGACTCAAGATTTCGACTTTAACTTTTTCCTAAGTCTAACTAATGACATCATCACTCTTCCCGACGACGATGATGAAGATGAGGAGCCATTGAGGACTAGGAGGAGCAGGAAGGCGCTTCTTGGCGTGGAAGCCCAAGGTGTGACGGTGCCCGAGACCGCTAGACGGAAGGAGAGGTCGGCACTTTCATACCGTATCTTTTGCGAATCCGCTGACGAAAGTGCCCACCCACTTCGCCGAGTCTGCCGGACAACCTTCGATCTTCACCACGCACCACGCCCGGAGGACCAGCCGATGTCGCTAAAGAGGCGATCCGTCAAGCAGTGGATCATGATGGAGCAGTGAAGATCGCCGAAGCGAGCCAAGCAGCTTCTGACGCCAGCTCGCCTTCGTGAGCAATGTTCAAAGTTAGTCGACCACCACCTGCTCGTTAGGATATGCTATCGAAACTTTTCTTTCGAATTGTGTAGCGCCACCCACTAGGTGTGTTGGTAAAACTCCGTGTTGGCGGGGCACGCTGAGTGCACCCGCCGGTGTAGTCCCCAAGGCTAAGGTCGATCACCGGCAATGGTCTTAGGCTTACCAAGTAGACGCTGATCAAGATCCGAATGGAATGAATGTGTTTACAAACTAGTGGGGCACGCTGAGTGCACCCACCGGGTGTAGTCCCGAGACCGTGGTCGATCACGGGCGGTTGACTACAGATCAAGAAGTTTCGCCGATCGTCGACATCGAAGAAGTTTCGCCGATCGGTCGACTCGCTTTTTTTTTTATGGTCGATCGTCGACTATGTCTTGAATAAGACCAAGGGGGCACGCTGAGTGCACCCATCGGGTGAAGTCCCGAGACTACAGCTTGAATGTTTGCATTCGATCGTAGTCTTAGAAACGCATAATTCTTCTTGATTCACTCGAAGTGGATTATCCTCGATACTTTTGCAACCCAATTCTTCGAGAAATCTTGTGATCTTGCGGCACGTTACAATCGAATCGAGCGAAGCATATTCAACTCGAATTGGACTTGAAGCTAGTGCAAGAGAACCTGACGAAGGCGAAGGAGGAGACCAAAGGTATGTTTGGTGAGATTTCGACGACTCTTTCCTCCTCTCACTTGCTTCAAGTTTGACTCTGCTGCGATTTACAGACAAGGTGAAGGAGGCTCAAAGGAAGAAAGAGCTTGAGCTGTCTGAGAAGATCAAGCTTGCTGATGAAAAACTGGCTTCAGTCGCCAAGCTCGAACAAGATAACGCCAATCTGAAGACTGCTTTGGCCACTGCCAACAAGGATATTGAGCGAATGAAGTCTGACAAGAAGAATCTGACTGAGAAGGTCCTCCAAATGGCTGGGAAGAGGAACGAGCTGGAAAGCTTCTTGGGCGGTCTTGCTAAAAAATTGTTCCTTAAGCCCGAAGGTAACCTTCTTCACTTGACCAATTCTCCCAACTGTTATGTTTCCATTCGATCGCTTTTCCTGATTCGGGTTTTGTCTTTGCGTAGTTCTCGCCGCAACTTTGAAGAAGAAACCAGCCACCGGAGATTTAACCTTGACCTGCCAATTCCCGGTGAACGATGAAACTGCCATGAACATCTTCCGATCGAGTCCTTCTTGCTGTTGTGGATTATCTCGCAAGACCGAAGGTTGCTACGCCCCGCATCGATTCGACGCCCGCCCAATGAGACACTCCAAAATGACCTTGAGTCATTGATGGCTCGATCGAACGCCGCCCCGACCGAGTGCAAGAGTGGAAGAAATCTTGGCTCGGTGCGGTGCGACGTTGCTCGTGGTCCGGCGCGAGTCCATTGCAAGGAAGCCCGAGAAGATAAGTGGCGATCTCGAGTGGCCAATACCAAAAAGCACGACTTCGGGACCTTCATGGAGACTTTCATCGCTGCTGCCACGCTGGATTGCCGACGGGATTGATCTTGACGAGTTCGTTGTTCCATCCAGCCCTCCACAGGAGGGGTAAAAACTTTCCTTGACCTTAAATTTGCCTCGGTATGTCGAGTGAAGTTGTAACCGATAAAACTTTAATGTGCTTAGTGCCCGAGCACTCTCGGTTACTTTAGGTGTCGACCTAAATTTAGATTGGATGTTTGGAAATAATTGCTCTTGGCTTGAGTTGCTCTTTGCGTGTTAACAGCTAGATGCCTCTGCAATGACTTATTCCTTAGGCGCAGCACCGAGCTGCAGCTAAGCCCCAGTGGGAGGTTTGCTCACCACTCGGTAGGATTTCTTTATCTTAGGCAAGCGCTGGGCTTGCAGCTAAGCCCCGAGTGGGAGGTTTGCTCTCCACTCGGCAGGATTTCTTTATCTTAGGCGCAGCACCGGCTGCTGCTAAGCCCCGAGTGGGAGGTTTGCTCCCCACTCGGTGGATTTCTTTTATCTTAGGCGAGCACTGGCTGCAGCTAAGCCCCCGAGTGGGAGGTTTGCTCTCCACTCGGCAGGATTTCTTTTATCTTAGGCGAGCACTGGGCTGCAGCTAAGCCCCCGAGTGGGAGGTTTGCTCTCCACTCGGCAGGATTTCTTTTATCTTAGGCGAGCACTGGGCTGCAGCTAAGCCCCCGAGTGGGAGGTTTGCTCTCCACTCGGTAGGATTTCTTTTATCTTAGGTGAGCACTGGGCTGCAGCTAAGCCCCCGAGTGGGAGGTTTGCTCTCCGCTCGGTAGGATTTCCGTTGTATTTGTGTCGAAGCTCGGAGAAGAGGGTCGCAGTCGACCTGCACTTCATTTTCCTTGCTAGTATACTTTATGCTTAGGCGAGTCCTTGGACTGCAGCTAAGCCTCCGAGTGAAAGTCTGGCTTACCACTCGGTAGGATTTTTAATAACTTAAGCGAGCACTGAGCTGCAGCTAAGCCTCCGAGTGAAAGTCTGGCTTACCACTCGGTAGGATTTTTAATAACTTAGGCGAGCACTGAGCTGCAGCTAAGCCCCGAGTGGAAGTCCGGCTTACCACTCGGTGGGATTTTAATAACTTAGGCGAGCACCGAGCTGCAGCTAAGCCCCGAGTGGAAGTCTGGCTTACCACTCGGTGGGATTTTTAATAACTTAGGCGAGCACCGAGCTGCAGCTAAGCCCCGAGTGGAAGTCCGCTTACCACTCGGTGGATTTTTAATAACTTAGGCGAGCACCGAGCTGCAGCTAAGCCCCGAGTGGAAGTCCGCTTACCACTCGGTAGGATTTTTAATAACTTAGGCGAGCACCGAGCTGTAGCTAAGCCCCGAGTGGAAGTCCGCTTACCACTCGGTGGGATTTTAATAACTTAGGCGAGCATCGAGCAGCAGCTAAGCCCCGAGTGGAAGTCCGCTTACCACTCGGTAGGATTTAGAAAAACTTAGGCGGAACGGATTCGCGCTTAAGCCACCCATCGGGGAAGTGAAAATTTTACTCGACGCAAAATAAAGAGTGACAAAATTATGAAGGAATTATGACATCATATTTCAAAGCTCGTGAGCTACAAGAGTACTTTATTACAATTCTTCCGAGTGAAAAACTTTAAGTAAAACGGGCGGAGCAGATCCAAGATTCCAAGCTCGGGCTCATCGATATCGTGTTCGACATTGTAGAGACGATATGCCCCATTGTGGAGAACCTTTGTGACGATGAAGGACCTTCCCATGAGGGAGCAAGCTTATGTTGCTTCGCCGATCCACCCAAGGACCAGATCTCCTTCCGGAAGGCTCGACCTCTCACATTTCGGGCGACAAAGCGGCGCAAGTCTTGCTGGTAAATGGTCGAGCGGATCGAGCCATTTCCTTTCCTCTTCCAGAGGTCGATCAGATCCCGACGCTTGCTCAGCTTCGCTTCATTATAAAGTTCAATTCGTGGAGCATTGTGAAGGAGATCACTCGGTAAAACTGCTTCGCCCCATAGACCAGAAAAAGGAGTTCTCCCAATGACCGATTAGGTGTGGTCCGCAAACCCCAAAGCATCAAGGAAGTTCGTCGACCCAAGCACCAGCCGCATGCTTGAGATCTCGTGATCAAACGGGGCTTCGCACTTTGAGGATCAATCCATTGGCTCGCTCGCTCGCCCATTCGATTGTGGATGGGCGATCAAGCGTAGTCGACTCGTATGCCTTGGGAGTTGCAGAAATCCTTGAACTCTTCCGAGTCAAAATTCACCCATTGTCCGTGATAATACCGCGGGACTCCATACCGAACGCCAACTTTCGATGAAGGAAACAGCAAGACCAAAGATCAAGTTTTTGATTGGCTTAGCCTCAATCCACTTGGTGAACTTGTCGATCGCTACCAAGACATGCGTGAAGCCGCCCGACCCGCTCGCAAGGGACCGATCATGTCCAACCCCCATACCGCAAAAGGCCGATGAGCGGAATGGTCTTCAAGGTCGACGCAGCTTGTGTGACATATTGAGTAGAACCGCATCCTTCGCACTTGTCCACTATTTCTTTCGCCATCTCATTTGCTCTTGGCCAAGAAATCCAGCTCGGTATGCTTTGGCTACAATGGTCCGAGAGGACGATGGTGACCACAGTCCCCGAGTGGATATCATTGAGTATGACTCGACCTTCTTCCGGCGTTATGCATTTTTGTCCGACTCCGCCGGGCTTTCTATATAACGCCCATTGATAACGGTAAAGGCTTTGGATCGACGGACGATCTGCCGAGCCTCTTCCTCATCCTCCGGGAGTTCCTTTCTCGTAATATATGCAATGTATGGAATTGTCCAATCGGGAGTGACAACTAAAACTTCCATGACCAAGTCGACCATCGCTTGGGACCTCAACCTCGCCGAGTTCGTGGCACTCTTGGGTTGCGGAGCTTCCTCGTGAAGGGATCTTCTTTGACCGACGGAGTGTGTATATGTTCCAAAACACGCCACTGAATGGCTTCCTCTTGGATCCTATCTTCGCCAGATCATCTGCCGCCGATTTTTCATGGGGATGTGATGGAGCTCCAACCCTCAAACTTCTTTTCCAGCTTCCTCACTGCATTGCAAAGATCCAATCATAGCCGGGCTTCACGCCCCACTCCTTCATCACTTGATCGACCACTAGATCTGAGTCGCCATAAACCATCGAGCGACGGACGCCGAGTGAGATGGCCATGCAATCCATATAAAAGGGCCTCATACTCTGCCTCATTGTTGGAGGAATCAAAGTGAATCTGAGCACATACTTAAGCTTATCTCCTCTGGGGAAACCAGAACAACCCCAAAGACTGTAACCATTCAAATCTTGGAGCCGTCAAAGAACATGGTCCAATGCTCCGAGTGAACTTCACGGTTGTTGTTGTTCAATCCACTCGGCAAGGAAATCCGCTATAGCTTGGGACTTAATGGCTTTCTTTGCCTCGAATTTGATATCAAGGGAAGAAGTTCAATCGCCCACTTCGCCACTCGACCGGTTGCGTCTCATTATGCAAGATCTCGATAAAGGAGCGTCGGCGACGATCGTGATGTAATGATCGAGAAATAGTGAGCAACCTTCTTTGTGGTCATGTATATACCATACACAAGCTTCGATAATGAGGATATCTTTGCTTGGATGGAGTCAAAACTTCGCACAAATAATACACCGAAGCGCTGAACTTTGAAGGCCTTTCCTTCCTCTTCCCGCCGACCGTAAGCACGAATCGACAACTTGTCCAAAGGGCTGCAATGTAAAGCAACAGAGGCTCTTTGCTGATTGGAGCAGCAAGCACCGGCTGGGTGGAGAGCGAGCTTTTAGCTCGGCAAACGCTGCATCAACTTCAGAGTCCACTCAACTTGTCAGCCTTCTTCATCGATCGGTAAAGAGGTAATGCCTTTTACCGAGTCGTGAGATGAATCGACTTAAAGCGCCAAGCATCCAAAGAAGCTCGACGCCGTGCACTCGCGCGCGGGCGTTTATTCGGAGAATAGTGCCAATCTTCTCGGGTTAGCGCCGATTCCTCGCTCGAAACGAAAACCGAGTAATTTTCCACCAGAACTCCGAATGTGCACTTTGACGGATTGAGCTTGATATCGCATCTTCCGAGGTTGGCAAATGTTTCGCGAGGTCAGCGAGCAGGTCGGAACCTTTTCGCGACTTAACGACGATATCATCCATATACGCTTCCACATTCCGACCGATCTGAGTGAGAAGACACTTCAATCATTCGCATAAATGTGGCTCCGCATTCTTGAGGCCGAATGGCATGGTGATATAGCGAAGCACCAATGGAGTGATGAAAGCTGTTTTATTTCGTCGGGTCCATATGCACGGATCCGATGATACCCAAATATGCATCTAGAAAAGACAACCTCTCACACCCCGCGGTCGAGTCGACAATTTGATCGATGCGGGAGAGGAATGATCCTTCGGCAGGCCCGATTAATGTGCTTAAAATCTATGCACATGCGGAGTGAGTTATCCTTCTTGGGGACCATGACAACATTAGCGAGCCACTCGGAGTGGTAAATCTCTCTGATAAATCCTGCTGTCAACAGTCGAGCCACTTCTTCACCAATAGCTTTTCTCTTCGGACGGCGGACCGGAGATGCTCTTTGACTGGTTTCACGACTTGTCGACTTCGAGGCGATGCTCAGCCAGTTCCTCAGGTACACCCGCATGTCGTGAGCTTCCATGCAAAATGTCCCGCCTCACGGAGGAACCGGATGAGCGCTTCTTCCTATTTTGAGTCGAGTGTTGTGGATATGTGGGTCGGAGCTGCATCGGGTCACCGGATGAATATGGACGGGCTTTGTCTCACCGCATTTACTTGAATGCGCACTCTGTGGCTGGCCTCTTAGATCGTAGCAAATCACTCGGATCTGCGTTTTGCATGTACTCGTCGAATTCGACCGCTGTCACTTGGGAGTCGGCAATCTTGAGCCCTTCCGAAAGCACTCTTACGCTTTTTCCGATCGCCGGTGACGTTGATCACTCCCTTGGGTCCCGGCATTTTCAGTTTGAGGTACACGAGCATGGTCGAGCCATGAATCGTGCGTGGGCGGCCTCCCAAAATGGCATGGTATGCACTCAAAATCCACAACCTCAAAGGTCAACTTTTCTTTGCGGAAGTGCTTGGAATCACCAAAACCACGCCCGTGGCTATTTGGCCGAGTGAATTGGCCTTCTTCCCTGGTATGACTCCGTGGAAACTCATATTGTCGGGCGCCAATCGACATCGAATGCCCATTCCTTTCAATGTATCCGCATACAACAAATTCAGCCCACTACCGCCATCCATCAAGACTTTTGTCGGCCGAGTGCCTTCGACAACCGGATCGACCACTAACGCTTGCCGCCCAGGTGGCAATGTGAGTCGGGTGATCAGATTGGTCGAATGTGATGGGTGTCTGGGACCACTTCACATAACTTGGCTTAACTGGGCAACCATATTCACTTCCCGTTGATGACTTTCAATGACTTTTACTTTCCACATCCGCGAAGATCATCGAGTGGAGTTGACATGCGGTATTCCTCCTCACCGCCCTCTTTATCTCCGCCTTGTCGGCTCCTTCTCCTTGTCCTTAGACCTGCTTTGCCCCAAACCGCCGGATCGAGAGTCGACATCGGCGAGTGGTGTGCTTCGTAAATAATGTTGCCCTCTTCATCTTTCTTTGTGTGAATATGGCATGGCATATCCATCACGCCATTTCCTTCTTTATCTTTCACTTTCTTCGATTCGAGGATCCTTTGGGTTTCCCTTGAACTTTCCCGAGTGACGGCCGTGGCCTTCCAGAGCCGCTGGCTCGGCTTTGCGCTTCGCTCGATCGAATTGCCCTTCTCCGATCGCTCGGCTTGTACTTGCCGCTCAGAGTCGGTCTTCTTCCTCGCCGTTAGATTTGCTAGCAATCTCCATCATTCGACTCGTGGTCATGTCCCCGTTTCGACCAACTTCGACTCAATTCTCTGTTTTTGACACCGTCCTTGAAGGCGAAACCGCCGATGGTCGACACATTTTCCACAAGATTGTGCAAGGTAATCCACCTCTGAATGTACTCTCGGAGAGTTTCATTGGTCTTCGACACAAACTTGCAGCTCACAAACCAGCCGGTCGCTTGCAAGTCCCTTCAAAAGTCCCGACGAACACTGGGGACAAATCTTCCCAAGTATATATGCTATCAGGAGGTAATTGACTCAGCCATGCTCGCTGAACCTTCCAACATGAGGGGCAAATGTTTCATGGCCACCTCGTCATTCCCACCACCAATCTGAACAGCCACTCGGTAATCCTCAAGCCAAGTTTCGTGCTTAGATTCCCAAAGAACTTGCAGACTCCTGCCGCCAATCTGAAATTGGGGGATCATCGGCTCTAATAGCTCTGCTAAAACACTCCGGACCGAGACATGCACTCGATCGCTGGTGGGTGCATCCTCTCGGTCCTCCTCGATGGGCTCTGTTCGGTCGACCAGGCCTTGCACGATAATGGACCGCGATCAAAGCTCGGTTCCACAGGGTCGACCGAACCCTTCGCCTCAGATCAATCGTCGTTCGTCATCTTGCCGCCGAGGAGCGACGACCTTCCTCGAGGGGAAATGGGCACTCGACGCTGTCATCTCGGTCGAATCGGTCTCCGAGCTGCTCTCGCCGGTTGTCGCGCTTCTTCCCGCCGCTGGAGGCGATCTGGGGCTGGAGCCGACCGATGTTCGCAGCGACGGATCGATCGTGAATCTGTTGCGCGATCGCGACACGGCTGAGTTCTCGTCTTTGCCGCTCGGAGTAAATCTCGATCCGCTGCAAGCCTCTTCCAGCTTCGACCGACGGCTGGATGGACTCTGCTATCGAGTTGGTACCGCTAAATTCTGAATTGGCGTCGGTATACCCGAGTCGGCGGGAAGAGTCGACGCCGACCGATTCGTGAAGTCGCTGCTGCCACAGCGAGTGCTCGCGAAGATTCTCCAGCGAGCGCGTTCAGCCACATTGGCCAAACGTGCTTCCTCTAAGGCACGAGCCTCGTGGGTCTCTCCGCGATTGAGTATGTAGTGCATCCATGTTCCGCGACGAAGATCTTCTCTCTGCAGAGTCGAGTGTCTCGTGCTGGTACTCCTCATGTTCCTGCACGGGTCACCTCCTCCGGCGCCCCACCGCCGTGGCTAAACCGAGGATCGCGAGGGCCGTCGACCATGAGGATCTCCGCCACTGGATCACTGCTATCACACTGGATGCGCTCTCACGGAGCCGCCGACAGATCGAACAGCCCGAGGGATTTCGCTCGGACTCGATAGCCGCGACTGGGCGGTGGCTGTCTGGCGAGCCATCGCGCTTCACCCACCGCCGAAGCCTCGATCACCAGAGCGCTTGCGCTGGTGGGAGATCAAGGCGCGACCAATAGGGAGTCGACCGACACGGAGTCGACGGTTGCCGCAGCAAAATGCCGCGAACACATGCGCGAAGTCGCCGCCCACGGACGGGAGCGCCGATGTCAAGAGGGGCCTCCACGAGCCATGCGGAGTCGTCGGCGACAAAAGTGAGAGCACCGAGACGGATCTCGTGCCCCGCACCCAAAACTCCAGCAGTCATCATGATGAAGGTACTCGGAAGTACTGCAACTCCTCCACAAAACGCTAAAACACCCGCCCCACGGTGAGCGCCAACTGTCGTGGTTCTAAGTCTGACAGTAGAAGTAGGGGTAGGTTAAGGAGAGGCGATGTCCTAGCTATGGAGCAGCTTGTGGAGACACGGATGTACGAGTTCAGCCCTTCTCGAGGAAGTAACAGCCCTACGCCTCGGAGCCCCGAGGCGGTCGAGTGGATTATGAGTATGAGTATTACAAGAATCTGAACCCTTCTATCTGTGGAGCGGGTGGCTTATATAGAGTGCGCCAGACCCCAGCCAGCTCACATAATGGAGGGATTAAAGTACATTAAGCCGGGGGTTACCGTAACGCCTCATAAGGCGCTTTAACTATCATTAAGTCTATTCAATAGTAAACCGTTACCATGGAGTGCCTTCTCGACCTTCCGGTGGTCGAGTGAATCTTCATGGTCGAGTGGGTCTTCCATGGTCGAAAGTGCTTCCACCGTCGAGTGGATTCTCTTTGGTCGATCGAAGATGATCTCTTCTGCGAGTACCCTTGGGTAGGACGTTTAGGTCGGGCCTATGACCCTACCCTAGGTACATGAATCCATCAGTGGATGGCTTTGCTAACACTATAGCTGTAGAGGAGCCAAAGAAGGGTTCCGAGGCGAAAATCTCTAGCATACATTTTCCTGTTTTACGCTACTTTGCCATATTTGCTAGTAGATGCTTGATTGGTCGTGGAAATAGTGGAAACTTTAGGATATTATCATTCTTCAACATGCCTTGCTTGAAGATAATAGTTTTAGTATGGGTGCCGTCATTGCTAAACGGCTAGGCCTGAATCGTACAAAAGGCCCCATATTTGGAGGTATCTATGCTTCACGTCTTGCTAGACATTTTCAGATACCTATTAGGCACCATGAGAAAGAGGAGACAAAATTGCCTCCTCACATTTTAGATTACAAGAGCATGGTAGCCCACAAGTTTATCGTTGACAACAAAGAAAGGATGCTCTTGTATAACCTTAGATTTAATAAGAAACACAATGAGACTATTATTTTGCATGCGCCTCTGTTGTTTGATTTGACTGCAGATAATTTTCTTGTTACACCTGAAGCGGTGTACACTCATCGAGCCCAAGCCTTCACTCCAGAACCTGAACCTGAGCCGGAACCTGAACTAGACCCTTATCGTGCATCATCTTTCCAGTGGGATCCGGAGATGACCAGCCAGTGGTATCCTGATTACACCTCCGAGTACACCGGGGAGAGTAGCGGCGGTCCTTGGTATTAGACCAACTTAGGCCAAAAGCCTAAGCTTGGGGGAGTACGTATTTCTCACCGATTTTACATTCATGTTCACACACTAGTCGTCGGTGCTCATACTCTTTCATTGTATTATCCATGTTAGTTTAAATTTTCTTTTTCTCGCTTTCTTATTGTGTGTTTGATAAACCTTAAGAAAAACCAAAAAAGTTAGTTAGTTAAATTTCCATGTTTGTAGTATAAATTAAAATGAAAACCCAAAAAGATTTCTTGTTCTTCTTCTTGCTTGTTGGGAGCTTTCCCGTGTAAATAGTTTTATTTTCTTTTCTTTCCTTTGGGGGTCGAGAAGACCATATTGAAAATGCTTAGTGGCTCCCATATGCATGATTGTTTATTTAACTTAGAGCCCATATTATCTTGTCTTCTATTTTGAGTTGAATGCTTGCAGATTCCATCTTAGTCCAATGCACGTGCACTCTTATTATTATACACTTCGTTCGGTCATGCAAGTGAAAGGCAATAATGACAATATATGATGAACTTATTGAAATGAGAAAAGCTGGTATGAACTCGACCTCTCTTGTTTTTGTAAATATGATGAGTTCATCGTTTCTGATTCAGGTTATTATGAAGTAAACATATTTGCAATGACATTTAGAGATTATAGTTGCTTGTGCCATGCTTGATTAGCTACGAGTTATAATGGTTTACCTTGCGTGCCAACATGCTATTAGAATGATTATGATGTGGTATGATGGGATGGTATCCTCCTTTGAATAAATTGAGTGACTTGACTTGGCACATGTTCACGCATGTAGTTGAAACAAATCAACATAGCCTTCATGATATTTATGTTCATGGTAGATTATATCGTACTCATGCTTGTACTCGTGTGAATTAATTTTAATGCATGTTTATGATCATTGCCGCTTCTCTCGCTTGGTCGCTTCCCAATCTTTTGCTAGCCTTCACCTGTACTAAGCGGGAATACTGCTTGTGCATCTAACTCCTTAAACCCCAAAGTTGTTCCATATGAGTCCACCATACCTACCTATATGCAGTATTTACCTGCCGTTCCAAGTAAATTTGTATGTGCCAAACTCCAAACCTTCAAATGAAATTCTGTTTTGTATGCTCGAGCAGCTCATGTTTCAACTAGGGCTGCCTATATCTTCCATGCTAGGTGGGTTATTCTCAAGAGGACTGGACTCCGCTCCTCATTCACGAGAAAGGGCCGTAAACGGATGCCCAAATCCCATGATCCAAAAAGATCAAAGCAAATCAAAATAATTAAACAAAACTCCCCCAGGGCTGTTGTTAGTTGGAGGCACTCGTTATTTCGAGCAAGCCTTGGATTGATGCTTGTTGGTGGTTGGGGGAGTATAAACCTTTACCATTCTGTTTGGGAACAGCATATAATGCATGTAGTATGGAAGATACAACCATCTCGTAGTTGTTGCGTTGACAACAAAAGTATGCCGATCAAAATGTTATTCAATCTCTATTTTAAAATCGAGCTCTGGCACCTCTACAAATCCCTGCTTCCCTCTGTGAAGGGCCTATCTATTTACTTTTATGTTGAGTCATCACCCTTCTTATTAAAAAGCACCCGCTGGAGAGCACACTGTCATTTGCATTCATTACTATTGGTTTATATTGGGTATGACTTGACTGGATCTCTTTTACCATGAGTTACAATGTTTAGTCAGTCCTTGATCTTTAAAGGTGCTCTGCATTTATGTTTTGCGGTCTCAGAAAGGGCTAGCGAGGTACCATTTTGTTATATCATGTTATGATTATTTTGAGAAAGTGTTGTCATCCGAGTTTTATTATTATGGCTCGCTAGCTGATCATGCTATTGATATGAGTAATTGTGAGACCTAAGTGTTATTGTGAGTATGGTTAGTTCATGATATTTGCTGAAACCTGAATGATGGCTTTGCATGTTTACAACAATAAGAGCAAACAGAGTTTGTAAAAGTTTTTCTTTATCACTTTCAGTTTATCAACTGAATTGCTTGAGGACAAGCAAAGGTTTAAGCTTGGGGGAGTTGATGCGTCTCCAACGTATCTACTTTTCCAAACACTTTTGCCCTTGTTTTGGACTCTAGCTTGCATGATTTGAATGAAACTAACCTGGACTGACGCTGTTTTCAGCAGAACTGCCATGATGTTGCTTTATGTGTAGAAAAGAAAAGTTCTCGGAATGTCCTGAAAATCCACGGAGGCACTTTTCGGAAAATATAAAAAATACTGGCAAAAGAATCAAGACCAGGGGGCCCACACCCTGTCCACGAGGGTGGGGGGCACGCCCCCCTGTCTCGTGGCCCCCCTGGACCTCCACCGACCTCAACTCCAACTCCATATATTCACGTTCGGGGAGAAAAAAATCAGAGAGAAAGTTTAATCGCGTTTTACGATATGGAACTGCCGCCAAGCCCTAATCTCTCTCGGGAGGGCTGATCTGGAGTCCGTTCGGGGCTCCAGAGAGGGGGATTCGTTGCCGTCGTCATCATCAACCATCCTCCATCACCAATTTCATGATGCTCACCACCGTGCGTGAGTAATTCCATCGTAGGCTTGCTGGACGGTGATGGGTTGGATGAGATTTACCATGTAATCAAGTTAGTTTTGTTAGGGTTTGATCCCTAGTATCCACTATGTTCTGAGATTGATGTTGCTATGACTTTGCTATGCTTAACGCTTGTCACTAGGGCCCGAGTGCCATGATTTCAGATCTGAACCTATTATGTTTTCATGAATATATGTGTGTTCTTGATCCTATCTTGCAAGTCTATAGTCACCTATTATGTGTTATGATCCGACAACCCTGAAGTGACTATAATCGGGATACTTCTCGGTGATGACCGTAGTTTGAGGAGTTCATGTATTCACTATGTGCTAATGCTTTGTTCCGGTTCTCTATTAAAAGGAGGCCTTAATATCCCTTAGTTTCTGCTAGGACCCCGCTGCCATGGGAGGGTAGGACAAAAGATGTCATGCAAGTTCTTTTCCATAAGCACGTATGACTATTTATGGAATACATGCCTACATTACATTGATGAACTGGAGCTAGTTCTGTGTCACCCTATGTTATAGCTATTACATGAGGAATCGCATCCGGCATAATTATCCAGCACTGATCCATTGCCTACGAGCTTTTCATATATTATTCTTCGCTTATTTACTTTGCCGTTGCTACTGTTACAATCACTACAAAACCCAAAAACATTACTTTTGTTACCGTTACCTTTATTAACATATTACTTTGCTACTAAATACTTTGCTGCAAATACTAAGTTATCCAGGTGTGGTTGAATTGACAACTCAACTGCCAATACTCAAGAATAATCTTTGGCTCCCCTTGTGTCGAATCAATGAATTTGGGTTGAATACTTTACCCTCGAAAGCTGTTGCGATCCCCTACACTTGTGGGTTATCAGGGATTCCCCAACTATTTTTGTATTTCAAAAGGGGTAGGCCCCAAAGTGGTTTTACAAGAGGGGGAAATGGGGAACATAGAGAGGTTTACAATGGCCTCTCACGACAGTAGCTTGACCATTGGTTGACCTCGTTCGGTCTAGCAAGCACACGAAGGCGCCTGGTAACCCACAATTATAGGGGATCGCAACAATTTTCGAGGGTAGAGTATTCAACCCAAATTTATAGATTCGACACAAGGGGAGCCAAAGAATATTTGCAAGTATTAGCAGCTGAGTTGTCAATTCAACCACACCTGGAGATTAATTATCTGCAGCAAAGCGACCAGTAGCAAAGTAGTATAATAGTTTTGACAGTAGTAGCAACAACAATAGTAACGGTAACAGTGATAGCAATAATTTTGTTGCAAGTGTAATAGTGACAGTAGCAGTAGTAACTTAGGAGAAACAATATCAGAGAAATTTGTAGGAATTGGATCGGTGAATTCGTTGGATGATATTTATCATATGACAGTCATAACCTAGGGCGATATGACACCAGCTCCAGTTCATAAATATAATGTAGGCATGTATTCCGTAAATTGTTATACATGCTTATGGAATGAACTTGCATGACACCTTTTGTCCTACCCTCCCATGGCAGCGGGGTCCAATTGGATACTAAGGGATATTAAGGCCTCCTTTTAATAGAGAACTTGAACAAAGCATTAACACATAGTGAATACATGAACTCCTCAAACTACGGTCATCACCGGAAAGTATCCCGACTTCTGTCACTTCGGAGTTTGCGGATCATAACACATAGTAGGTGACTATAACTTGCAAGATTGGATCTAGAACATAGATATAATGGTGATAACATAAACGTTTCAGATCTGAAATCATGGCACCCGGGCCCAAAGTGACAAGCATTAAGCATGGCAATGTCATAGCAACATCAATCTTAGAACATAATGGATGCTAGGGATCAAGCCCTAACAAAACTAACTCGATTACGTGATGAATCTCATCCAACTCCTCACCGACCAGCGAGCCTACGAAGGAATTACTCACTCCCGGTGGAAGAATAATGGAATTGGCGATGGAGAAGGGTTGGTGATGACGAAGATGGAAGATCCCCCTCTCCGGAGCACCAAACGGACTCCAGATCTGGCCTCTCAATAAAGAACAAGAGGTGGCGGTGGCTCCGTCTCGTGAAACATGATAATTCTTTCTCCCTGATTTTTTTTCTTCGAAAATGTGATTTTATAGTATCAGGGTTGAGGTCTGCTGGGCCACCAAGTGGGGACAACCCACCTGGGTGCGCCTGGGGGGGTGGCGCCCTGGTGGGTTGTGCCCATCCAGGTGCCCCCCCCTTTGGTGGTTCTTGGCTCTAGAAATTATCTTTTATTGTATAAAAATTCCTCACAAAGTTTCGTTCCAATCCAAGAACTTTTATTTCTGCACAAAAACAACACCATGGTCATTCTGCTGAAAACAGCGTCAGTCCGGGTTAGTTTCATTCAAATCATGCAAATTAGAGTCCAAAACAAGAGGAAAAGCTTTAGGAAAAGTAGATACGATGGAGACGTATCAACTCCCCCATGCTTAAACCTTTGCTTGTCCTCAAGCAATTCAGTTGATAAACTGAAAGTGAAAAACAAAAAAAAATTACAAACTCTTTTGCTCTTGTTTACATAAATAAGCTTAAGTAGCACCCAAGTTTTCAGCAAAGATTATGGCTAACCATCTCGACAATAACTCTTAAAAATTATATTAACTCATATCAATGGCATAATCAACTAACGAGCAATAATAAGATATCTCAAATGACAACACTTTGTCAAAACAACCATGATATAATATGACAATAGTGGTATCTCGCTAGCCCTTTCTGAGACCGCAAAACATAAATGCAGAGCACCTCCAAAGTTCAAGCAACGACTAAACATTGTAATTCATGGTAGAAAAGATCCAGTCATGATGCACCCAACATTAGCTACACACAATGCATGAGTATGACAATAGTACTCCCAGGTTCTGGCGCTTATTTGAGAAGGTGATGACACAACATAAAAGTAAATAGATAGTCCCTTCACAAAGGGAAGCAGTGATTTGCAAAGGTGCCAGAGCTCAAGTTTTTAAAACAGAGGTAAATGAAATTTTGAGAAATGCACCCTTCTTGCTTACTTCGCGACCATTAGTTATTTGTATCTTCCATGCTAAACACATTAGTGGCGGTTCTCAAGCGATAAAAGTAAAAGTTTACTCCCCCTCCACCAACAATCACACTCCACGGCTGGTCCGGAACAACGCATACCATCCATACCAACAACAGTCCTAAGGGAGTTTTGTTTAATTATTTGCAATTTGAATTCGGGACTGGGAATCCCTATTACCGCCCCTATCATGCAAGGACGAGTGAATCAACACTCATCATGAGAATAACCCGCTTAGCATTGAAGATACTAACTACCTCCTGTCGCTCTATGAACAATCCAGGCACACAAAAACGAATATTTATGTGAAGTTTTTAGAGGAGGCACATGCAAATTTACTTAGGACGGCCGGGTAATACCGCATATAAGTAGGTATGGTGGACTCATCTGGAATGACTTGGGTTTCAGAATTTTGATGCACAAGCAACAATTCCACTTAGTACAGGCGAAGGCTAGCAATTAGGTTGAGAAGCGGCCAGCTAGAGAGCGAAAATGGTCATGAACATGCATTATGCGTAAGTAACATTGAATACTAGCATGAGTAGGATATGATCACCATGAACATAAATATCATAGAGGCTATGTTGGTTTTGATTCAACTACATGCATGAACATGTGCCAAGTCAATCCACTCGAACATTCAGAGGAGGATACCATATCATCATACTACCTCACAATCATTTTAACGCAATGTTGACATCCAAGATAAATCATTATCCACTCCTAGCTACTTAAGCATGGCATGAGAAACTATAATCTCTAAGTGTCATTCCAAACATGTTTAATCATAACAGGCTGAATCATGGATATTAGGTTAAACATATTTATAAAAATAGAACAAGTTGAGTTAATACCCGTTTCTCTCTGCCACGGCCACTTCATCAAATATCGTCATTATTGCCTTTCACTTGCATGGCCAAATGATATGAAAATGATAATAGTGCAAGAGTGCCATGGACTAAGCTGGAATCTGCAAACACTTTATTCTAGAGGAGAAGACAAAGC
The DNA here is from genome assembly GCA_021437245.1 of Aegilops speltoides. Taxonomy (NCBI): domain Eukaryota; kingdom Viridiplantae; phylum Streptophyta; class Magnoliopsida; order Poales; family Poaceae; genus Aegilops; species Aegilops speltoides. Next base: position 322,978,337 of record CM038144.1, on the reverse strand, counting down.
AATTTGAGCTCTTTGTTAGATCAACAATAATGCATATGAGAGCCACTCAACATTTTCATCATGGTCTTCTCTTCGGTATGGCTCAGTAAAAATGGAAAAATAAATTCAGAGAAACATAGTGAAATATTTTTGGAGTTTTTAGTTTTTCTAGAAGAAAGCAAATTAAAGAAAGGAGGAAAAACAAAAACGAGAAAAACAATTTACACAGGAAAGCTCCCAATAAGTAAAATAAGAACAAAGAAATCTTTTGGAGTTTTCTTTCAATACTACAACTAATTAAACTAGAAAGAAAAACCGAAAAGAAGCAAGAGATTTTTTTTGGATTTCCTCAAAGTTTTTCAAACATACAAGAAGAAAGCGAGAAAATAAGTCTAACATGGATAATACAATGAAAAAGTGTGGACACCGACAACTGGAATGAAATGTGTAAACATGAATGTAATGTCGGTGGGAATACGTACTCCCCCAAGCTTAGGCTTTTGTCCTAACTTGTAATCACCACTCGAAGAAACCATCAGGTCCCATGTCGAAGTGTTGGGGAGCGGGCACTAGAGGGTCCCACTCCTGAGGCTTCTCCCCTGCTGCGGCTTGGTTGTTCCGGTAGGCGACAATGTCGTCAGGCATGACCCTGTATCTGCCCCTGGCAATAGAGTCAAACAAAGCAGGTGCAGGCAATGGAATAATATCACGAGTGTTCTCACAAAAAACCAGGTTGTATGGAATATCAATAATAGTGTTCTCCCTATCAATAAATTGATAATGTGCCATAGCCTGGCGATCTAAGTAAACCTTGGGCAAGCGATAGTCATGCTGACGTATCTGAACATTGAGGTGACTCGCTAAGTGAGTAACATAAATACCACCATGTATTTTACCCTTGGATCTGTTAATGTGGAGACGATGTGCCACAATAACTCCCAAGCTATAATTGTTGTCGCCGTAAAGTGCATGACATAAGACAGCGAAGTCTGGGGCACTGAGTGCACCTACCTTTTCTCTAGCAAGCAAACACTTCACAATAAATAGAGCGAAACAATGCACGATAGGAAAGTGTAAGCTAGTGGCGGTGACAGCCGACACGCCTCTCTCATCCCTTACCATCAGAGTGCGGTAAAAACCATCAAACTCTGCGGGCCTAGGCTCTCTCAATTCCTCGTCAGAAGGGATCAAGCATATGTCACAAAATTTAGTAAGTGGTATCTGACGGGTTTCAGGATATAAATTAAACTGCACCTTAGGAGGATTATTCCTACTTATGAAATGAAAACATTGCACAAAGGAATTTGTGAGGAGATGATATTGTTCACACTCAGCTGCGATGAAATCAGCGAGGCCGGCATTAGCAGCATATTGTGCAAACACTTGACGGGTTCCGGCTCTGTCCATGAATGGGGTGTGCGGCCATTCGCATGGTCATACCTCCACCATCCTCAGGTGCGGAGGTCATTATCCGACGACTCCCCAATAACTCCCTTAGGGTTCTTATTGGAAGCAAACTTCCTAAAGATACTCATCTTTTTCCTAAGAACAAAATTCTGAAATTTTTAGTCCAATTTTTTTTCTTATCATCAACAAAGATTCAACCAAAGTAATTAACTTCGGGTCAACAGAGAATTCATAATCCTTATCATCAACAAAGATAGGTGAAGTAGCAAACTTAGGATCACACTTAATTCTAGCGTTCAAAGATTTCTCTTTCACTTTGCATAATAATTTCGTAAGATCATCCCTATCATTGCAAGCAAGAAAGTCGCTACTTGTCTCCTCATCCATAGCATAAACTTCTGGTACCTTTGGCAATTCATATCTAGGAGAACTATGTCTAATAGGTGTTTCAAGATTTTCAGTTTCAAGCTCTTCATCAGTTTCTACAATTTCTTCAGTTTCAGCATTCTCAAAAGCTTTAGTGCTAGCAAGTTGTTCATCAAGAAATTCACCTAGTGGCACATTATCATCAAGCAAGGTACTAGCATCATCATGAGTATCATTCATAGCAGAAGTAGCATCATCAATAACTTGCGACATATCAGGATTAATAGCATCTGGTGGTGTTGCAAGTCTACTTATGACATAAGGTGAATCAAGTGCAGAGCTAGATGGTAGTTCCTTACCTCCCCTCGTCTTGGAGGAAAAAATCTTAGTCTTAGCATCCTTTAGATTCTTCATAGTGATAATTTGATAATAATCCCAAGTGACTCAACAAATATAGCTATGCTCCCCGGAAATGGCGCTAGAAAAAGGTCTTGATAACCCACAAGTATAGGGGAACGCAACATTTTTCAAGGGTAGAGTATTCAACCCAAATTTATAGATTCGACACAAGGGGAGCCAAAGAGTATTTGCAAGTATTAGCAGCTGAGTTTTGATACATCTCCAATGTATCTACTTTTCCAAACTCTTTTGCCCTTGTTTTCGACTCTAATTTGCATGATTTGACATTTTGAATGGAACTAACCCGGACTGACGCTATTTTCAGCACAACTCCCATGGTGTTATTTTTGTGCAGAAATAAAAGTTCTCGGAATGACATGAAACTTCATGGAGATAACTTTTGGAATAAATAAAATATATTGGCGAAAGAATCAGCCGAAGGGGACCCGCACCCTATCCACAAGGGTGGGGGCGTGCCCTACCCCCCTGGGCGCGCCCCCTGTCTTGTGGGCCCCCTGGACCTCCACCGACCTCAACTCCAACTCCATATATTCACGTTCGGGGAGAAAAAAATAAGAGAGAAGGTTTGATCGAGTTTTACGATAATAAGGAGCGCCGCCAAGCCCTGTTCATCCTTGGGAGGGCAGATCTGGAGCCCGTTCGGGGCTCCGGAGAGGGGAATCTGTCGCCATCATCGTCATCAACCATCCTCCATCACCAATTTCATGATGCTCACCGCCGTGCGTGAGTAATCCCATCGTAGGCTTGTTGGACGGTGATGGGTTGGATGAGATTTACCATGTAATCCAGATAGTTTTGTTAGAGTTTGATCCCTAGTATCCATTATGTTCTAAGATTGATGTTGCTATAACTTTGCCATGCTTAATGCTTGTCACAAGGGCTCGAGTGCTATGATTTCAGATCTGAACCTATTATGTTTTCATGAATATATGTGAGTTCTTGATCCTATCTTGCAAGTTATAGTCACCTACTACCTGTTATGATCCGGCAAACCCTGGAGTGACAATAGTCGGGACACTTCTCGGTGATGACCGTAGTCTGAGGAGTTCATGTATTCACTAAGTGCTAATGCTTTGGTCCGGTACTCTATTAAAAGGAGGCATTAACACCCCTTAGTTTCCAATAGGACCCCGCTGCCACGGGAGGGTAGGACAAAAGATGTCATGCAAGTTCTTTTCCATAAGCATGCATTACTATATTCAGAATAATTGCCTACATTATATTGATGAATTGGATCTAGTTCTGTGTCACCCTATGTTATAACTGTTGCATGATGAATGCCATTCGACATAATTATCCATCATTGATCCATTGCCTACGAGCTCATTTCATATTCATCTTTGCTAAGTTACTTTTCCGTTGCCACTGTTACGATAACTACAAAACTGCCACTATTACTACCATACTACTTTGCTACTAAATACTTTGCTGGAGATATCAAGTCTTTCAGGTGCGGTTGAATTGACAACTCAGCTACTAATACTCAGGAATATTCTTTGGATCCCCTTGTGTCGAATCAATAAATTTGGGTTGAATACTCTACCCTCAAAAACTGTTGTGATCCCCTATACTTGTGGGTTATCAGGACCTTTTTCTGGCGCCCTTGTCGGTGAGCATAGCTCTATTCTCTGAGTCACTTGGGATTTATATCTGTTGATCACTATGAGGAATTTGAAAGATCAAAGAACCAAGTTTTTTCCCTCAACTATGAGGGGAGGTAAGGAACTGCCATCTAGCTCCGCACTTGATTCACCTTCTGTTCTGAGTAAACTGCAACACCTACACCAGCTATTGATTCTAATATGTCGCATGTTATTGATGATGCCACTTCTGCTATGCATGATGCTTATGATGATACTACTTCTCTGCTTTATAATACTGTGCCACTAGGTGAATTACTAGATGAACAAGTTGCTAGGGTTAGAGAGAATGAAATTACTGAAACTGATGATATGATTGAATCTGATGATGATGATTCTCCCCCTAGATATGAATTGCCTTTTGTACCTGAGGGTTATATTATGGATGAAGAAACTGCTAGAGACCTTTTTGCCTGCAATGATAGATATGATCTTAAGAAACTGTTAGCTAAGCTGAAAGAAAAGTCTTTGAATGCTAGAATGCAATATGATCCTGCGTTTGCTACTTCACCTATCTGTGTTACTGATAAGGATTACGAATTCTCTGTTGATCCTGAGTTAATTACTTTGGTTGAATATGATCCTTTCCATGGTTATGAAACTGAAACTGTTGTGGCACATCTTACTAAATTGAATGATATAACCACCCAATTTACTCATGAGGAAAAAAAATTCTATTACTTTATTATTAAATTGTTTCCTTTCTTGTTAAAGTGTGTTGCTAAGTTATGGTTTAATTCTCTTGCTCCTGGTTGTGTGCGTAGTCCCCAAGATATGATTTACTACTTCTCTGCAAAATATTTTCCTGCTCATAAGAAACAAGCTGCCTTAAGGGAAATATTTAACTTTCTGCAAATTGAAGAAGAGAGTCTCCCACAAGCTTGGGGGAGGCTTCTCCAATTACTTAATGCTTTGTCTGATCATCCTCTCAAGAAAAATGAAATACATGATATCTTTTATAATGGACTAACCGGTGCTTCCAGAGACCACCTGGATAGTTGTGCTGGTTGTGTTTTCAGGGAAAACACTGTTGAGCAAGCTTAATTGCTATTGAATAATATATTGAGTAATGATAATGATTGGATACTTCCTGAACCAACTCCTAAGCCAACTCTTAAGAAAAGGGATATTCTATTTCTCAGTCCTGAACATATGCAAGAGGAAAAGAAATCTATGAAAGAAAAAGGTATTAAAGCTGAAGATGTTAAGAATTTACCACCTATTGAAGAAATGCACTGTCTTGATAACCCGACACAGGTAGTAAAGGTAAATTCTCTCTATAGATTTGATGAAGGAGATATCCCTCATAATAAGTCTGCTAGTCAATGCTTGGATGACTTTGATAATTTTATTGTTAAACAAGAAAACTTCATTGCTTATGTTGGTAGACAATTGAAACATAGTGCTTATATGGTTGAACACTTGAGTGATTATATGTCTAGAGTTAAAAGTGATCTTAAGCTTATTAGTAAACATGCTTCCATGGTTACGACTCAAGTAGAACAAGTACTTAAAGCACAAGATGATTTGCTCAATGAGTTGAATAGTAAGAATAATGATAATGATGTTAGAGTTATGAGTAGAGGTGGTAAAATGACTCGGGAACCTCTGTATCCTAAGGGCCATCCTAAGAGAGTTGAGCAAGATTCTCAAAGAATTAATAATGATACACCTAGTCCTTCTAATAAAAAGAAAAAGAACACTTATAGGACTTTGCATGCTTCCTGTGAACCTGTTATAGACACACATACGAATCCCAATGATATTTCTATTTCTGATGCTAAGACACAATCTGGTGATGAGCATGAACCTATTGATAATGTTAATGATGATGTTCATGTTGATGCTCAACCTAATAATGATAGTGATGTAGATATTGAACCTGTTGTTGATCTCTATAACCCACAATCAAAGCATCAACGTTATGATAAGAGAGAATTAGTTGCTACGAAGCACGATAAAGAAAGAGAACCATTGGTTCATAAACCCATGCCTTTTCCTCCTAAGCCATCCAAGAAAAGGACTATGAGGATTTTGAGCGCTTTGCTGAAATGATTAGACCTATCTTTTTGCGTATGTGTTTGACTGATATGCTTAAAATGCCTCCTTATGCTAAGTATATGATGTCACTAATAAAAGAAAGATACCACCAGGCTGCCTTACAGTGGTTGGAGTCGCCAGTGTCTTTGGCAGTTGGTAATAATGGCCTTGAGCTAGGTAAGTGGCTCAGGTACTCTCCTTTCCTTTCTTTCTGTTTTCTATTTTTTCCTCTGTTTTGAATTAGTAAAATACTAATTCATTTCATAAAATCCTGGAAATAATTATGGGTGCTTTCTGAATTATTCCAGGATTTTATGAAATGAATTAGTATTTTACTAATTCAAAACAGAGGAAAAAATAGAAAACAGAAAGAAAGGAAAGGAGAGTACCTGAGCCACTTACTGGCTCAAGGCACACATACCTCACTGCCAAGACATTCGGGCGCCCAGCCCACCAAGGGCAGCCTGGTCTTCTACCTCTTGCCTACGGAAGCTGAAATTTCCACTATGCTTGCTAATTATACTTTTAAGGGTGGAATACCAAAGAAACTAGGAGATCCAGGAGTACCAACTATACCATGCTCCATTAAAACAAACTATGTTAAAACTGCTTTATGTGATCTTGGAGCCAGTGTTAGTGTTATGACTTTATCTTTATATCGTAGACTTGATTTGAATAAGTTGACACCTACTGAAATCTCTTTGGAAATGGCTGATAAGTCAACTGCTATACCCATCGGTATTTGTGAGGATGTGCCTATTGTGGTTGCAAACATTACTATCTTAACGGACTTTGTTATTCTTGATATTCCCGAGGACGACAGTATGTCGATCATCCTGGGTAGGCACTTTTTGAACACTACAGGGGCTGTTATTGATTGCAACAGACGCAATGTCACTTTTCATGTTAATGGTAATGAGCATACAATACACTTTCCGAAGAAACAACCTCAAGTTCATAGTATCAATTCCATTGGAAAAATTTCAACTATTACTATTGGAGGTTTTGAGTTCCCTCTTCCTACTGTCAAAAAGAAATAAGATATTCTTATTGTAGGGGACATGCATATCCCCGTTGAGGTAACCTAGTGTTATTCGAAAATTCTCCGGTTTCATGTTATTCGAAAGAGGTTTGTTAACAAGACTTGATCAACCTTGTTAGTGGATTCCTTTTGATGAGCATGAGATGGATGAATTAAGGAAGCACAACTTTCTGTACCCTCCTTTTACTTTCTGTTATTTAGATTAAACAAAGAAAAAAAATAGTATTTTCTGTCTATTTTTTGAATTATCCATGCAATAAAAAATACCCCAAAAATAAAAGTTCTCCAAATGCGCTGAAAATTTAGTATGATTTTTTATACAATATTTGAGAATTTCTCGCACCGAGAACACACCAGGAGGATGCACCATCTGGCCACAAGGGTGGAGGGCGTGCCCCCCTATCTTGTGGGCCCCACGTGGCTCCCCTCCACTTATTCCAGCACCCATCCACTTCGTATTCCTCCAGAAAAATCACCCCATAGCTCAAACCCGTGTTCTTGCTCATTTTGCTGCTATCTTCGATCTCCTTGCTCAAAGCTCCATTCATAAAACTGCTTTGGGGGATTGTTCTTCGGTATGTGACTCCTCCAATGGTCCAATTAGTTTTTGTTCTAGTTCTTTATTTATTGCAAATTTTTGCTGATGTGGTGACCCTATTCTTCAGCTTGCATGGCAAAGTTATATGGTCCAAAGTAGTTTTGATGCATGATATAGTCTCTAGGCACTAGTAGGAGTAGTTACTATCAATTTTATTGAGTTTAGTTCACTTTTATTTTGAGTCACTAAAAATTTCAGAAATTTTTCGGAGGAAGAACAATGTTTAGGAAAATTTACCAAGGTGGTTTTTCAAGGAAGCAAGTACCGAGGCTCGCGATACGTGAGCCAGACCTTGAACCACCAAGGGAAGCTCAAGTGCGGCCTTATGAATGGCCGCCGGATGAATTTATGGTCCATGTTGGCTTCAAGGATGAAATTGATGCATATGTACGTAATGCTGATCTTGAGGACTTCGTACCAGATAAGTGCCGACAATACTATTACCTCACTGATTCCTTTGTGCGGAGGTTTGAATTTTCATCTAAGCGCAATACTCATACTGTTATATTTGATCTTTATGATAAATCATATACCATGGACCTTTAAGATTTTAATACTTCTTGCAAGATCCCATAGTGGGGCATTCTTAGTGAGCCTCACAAATCTGAATATAATGATTTCCTTGCTAGCATCACTGTGGGAAAAACTAGAAATATCACACAAGCTACCATAGGGAGCATTCACTTTCCTGCCATACATTACTTTGCTCTCTTCATAGGTAGATGCATTAGTGGTAAGCATGATCATAGCCACTTTTGCATTCCAGATCTTAGTGTCCTCAAATATGCGGTGTTAGGTGATAAGCGATATAACTTGGGGACCATTGTTGTGAGGAGGTTACATCTTAATGGTAAAGATGGAGATTTATTTGGTGGGATTTATGCAACTCGTTTAGCTAATTATCTTGGTGTATCCATAAGAGAGAATGACATTGAGTTGCCACCTACTTTTCCAGATTATAATGCTATGGTTCATTACCAGTTTCTTGAGAGGAACGATCAGTCCCTCCAGTACCGACTAATCTTTGACAAACAACATGATGTCCATATTACCCTTTCTGCTCCTGCCTTCTTTAACTTTCACGTAAATGGGAGATATTTTATGACCAGAGAGGAGGCAACGAGTATGAGAGAACAGCAGAGGCCGCTCGCCTCCAGGAAGCAGCTCGGCAGGCGGTAGCTACCGCAGCACAGTATGACCCCAACTATGATGTCAGAAATAGTCCAGGCCAGTGTTGGACTTAGACCAACTTAGGCCAAAAGCCTAAGCTTGGGGGAGTACGTATTTCTCACCGACATTTCATCCGTCTTCACACACTCATTGCAGTTGTCGGTGTTCATAGTTTTTCATTGTATTATCCATGCTAGCTTATTTTCTTTTCTTGATATCTTCTTGTGTTTTTGAAAAACTTTGAGAAAAAAACCAAAAAAAATTTAGTTGTAGTTTCTAGCTAGTTTACTTTCCATGTCTATGTAGTAGTATTAAAAGGGAAATCCAAAAAGATTTTCTCGTTCTTCTTTTGCTTGTTGGGAGCTGATACGTCTCCAACGTATCTATAATTTTTGATTGCTCCATGCTACTTTATCTACTGTTTTGGACTATATTGGGCTTTATCTTTCACTTTTATATTACTTTTGCGACTAACCTATTAATCGGAGGCCCAACCCAGAATTGCCGTTTTTTGCCTTTTTCAGTATTTCGAAGAAACAGAATATCAAACGGAGTCCAAACGGAATGAAACCTTCGGGATCGTGATTTTCCAACCGAACGTGACCCAGGAGACTTGGACCCTACTCCAAGAAGCACCAGAGGCGGTCACGAGGGTGGAGGGCGCGTCCCCTGGGCGCGCCCCCTACCTCGTGGGCCCCCTGACGCTCCACCGACGTGCTCCTTCCTCCTATATATACCTACGTACCCCCAAACGATCAGAACAGGAGCCAAAAACCTAATTCCACCGCCGCAACCTTCTGTATCCACGAGATCCCATCTTGGAGCCTGTTCCGGAGCTCCGCCAGAGGGGGCATCCACCATGGAGGGCTTCTACATCAACACCATAGCCCCTCCGATGAAGTGTGAGTAGTTTACTTCAGACCTTCGGGTCCATAGCTAGTAGCTAGATGGCTTCTTCTCTCTTTTTGGATCTCAATACAATGTTCTCCCCCTCTCTCGTGGAGATCTATTCGATGTAATCTTCTTTTTGCGGTGTGTTTGTTGAGACCGATGAATTGTGGGTTTATGATCCAGCTTATCTATGAACAATATTTGAATCTTTTCTGAATTCTTTTATGTATGATTGAGTTATCTTTGCAAGTCTCTTCGAATTATCCGTTTGGTTTGGCCAACTAGATTGGTAGTTCTTGCAATGGGAGAAGTGCATGGCTTTGGGTTCAATCTTGCGGTGTCCTTACCCAAAGGATGTAAAGGGTTGCAAGGCACGTATTGTATTGTTGCTATCGAGGATAACAAGATGGGGTATTTATCATATTGCATGAATTTATTCCTCTACATCATGTCATCTTGCTTAAGGCGTTACTCTATTTTTAACTTAATACTCTAGATGCATGCTTGATAGCGGTCGATGAGTGGAGTAATAGTAGTAGATGCAGAATCGTTTCGATCTACTTGTTTTGGACGTGATGCCTATATACATGATCATACCTAGATAACCTCATAACTATGCTCAATTCTATCAATTGCTCAACAGTAATTTGTTCACCCACCGTAGAATACTTATGCTCTTGAGAGAAGCCACTAGTGAAACCTATGGCCCCCGGGTCTATTCTCATCATATCAATCTCCATCACTTTATTTACTTGCTTTGCTTTTTCTTTTTACTTTGCATCTTTATACCAAAAATACCAAAAATATTATCTCTATCAGATCTCACTCTTGCAAGTGACCGTGAAGGGATTGACAACCCGTAATAGCGTTGGTTGCGAGTAGCTATCGTTTTGTGCAGGTACGAGGGACTTGCGCGTGACCTCCTACTGGATTGATACCTTGGTTCTCAAAAACTGAGGGAAATACTTACGCTACTGTGCTGCATCATCCTCTCCTCTTCGGGGAAAACCAACGCAAGCTCGAGACGTAGCAAGAAGGATTTCTGGCGCTGTTGCTGGGGAGGCTTACGCAAAAGTCAACATACCAAGTACCCATCACAATCCCTATCTTTCGCATTACATTATTTGCCATTTGCCTCTCGTTTTCCTCTCCCTCACTTCACCCTTGCCGTTTTATTTGCCCTCTCTTTCCCAATCTCCTCCTCTCTTATCGTTGCCTTTTCCTCGTCCGTTTGTTGTGTTGGATCAGATGCTTATTTATTCCTAAACAAAGAAGCCAATATCTATGGATCCTGATCCGCTTGCCAATCTTTTTAAGAGATCCAATTATGATGAACCAATTCCTAGTGATTTGGATGCACTAGATTATCTTTATAAGCTTTTGCCTAAAATCCGTAGATCTGAAAATTGTGATGAAGTGCTTCATGATAGATCTTTAAATAAAAAGGCATGATTGCAATGATTTTATGATAAATTCTATTGATGTAAATTATGCTAATAATATGCAAAACCCTAAGCTTGGGGATGCTAATTTTGCCATGCCTACTACTTGTTGCAATGATCGTGATTGGGGTGATTCTTCTTATGATCTTGAAAAATTATTTAAGCCCCATGATGAATATGAGATTGATAATATTGTTTGCAACAATATTGAAAGTGGGTTTGGAAGAGTGTCAACTTTAGATCCCACATATTTGGATAACATTCAATCTTATGAAGTTTTTGATAAAAGTGGGTTTGGAAAGGTCATGACTTTAGTTAATGTTAATCCCACTATTTCGGAAGAGTGTCAACTTTGCATACATGTGGATCGTGTTAATATGTTTTGTGATAGCTATATTGTTGAATTTGCTTATGATCCTACATGTAATTATTATGAGAGAGGAAAATATGGTTGTAGAAATTTTCATGATAATAATTCACCTCTCGTTATGTTGAGATTGCTATTGTTTCTTACCACTTCCTTGCATGTGCTAGTTTTTGCTCGTTATGATAATTTGTTTGCCTATAAGATGCCTATGCATAGGAAGTATGTTAGACTTAGATGTGTTTTTCATGTGTTTCATGATGCTCTCTTTGTGCTTCAATTCTTGTTTTTCATGTGAGCATCATCGAAATCTCAATGCCTAGCTAAAAAGGCTTTAAAGAAAAGCGCTTGTTGGGAGACAACCCAATATTTATCCTTTATGCCTAGTAATAAATAATCCATCTACCTTCTGTTTGGATGTGTTTTTATGTTTTAATTAGTGTTTGTGCCAAGTAGGACCTATAGGATAACCTACGATGATAGTTGATTTGATTCTGCTGAAAAACAGAAACTTTGCACGCACGAATTTAGTTATGATAAATCACAGGAACGTGATTTTGCGTTGATTCTTTTTGCTGATGATCAATAAACAAATTTTCCAGGACTTCCTCTTTTGGTAGAAGTTTTAGAGTTCCAGAAGTTTGCGTTAGTTACAGATTACTACAGATTGTTCTGTTTTTGACAGATTCTGTTTTGCGTGTGTTGTTTGCTTATTTTGATGAATCTATGGCTAGTAAAATAGTTTATAAACCATAGTAAGTTGGAATACAGTAGGTTTAACACCAATATAAATAAATAATGAGTTAATTACAGTACCTTTAAGTAGTCTTTTGTTTTCTTTCTCTAACGGAGCTCACGAGATTTCTGTTGAGTTTTGTGTTGTGAAGTTTTCAAGTTTTGGGTGAATTCTTTTGATGGATTATGGAACAAGGAGTGGCAACAGCCTAAGCTTGGGGATTCCCATGGCACCCCCAAGATAATCCAAGGACACCAAAAAGTCAAAGCTTGGGGATGCCCCGGAAGGCATCCCCTCTTTCGTCCACTTCCATCGGTAATTTACTTGGAGCTATATTTTTATTCACCAACATGATATGTGTTTTGCTTGGAGCGTCTTGTATTATTTGCGTCTTTGCTTGTTAGTTTACCACAATCATCCTTACTGTACACACCTTTTGAGAGAGCCATACATGAATTGAAATTTGTTAGAATACTCTATGTGCTTCACTTATATCTTTTGAGCTTGATAGTTTGCTCATAGTGCTTCACTTATATCTTTTGAGCGTGATAATTTTTGCTCTAGTGCTTCACTTAGATCTTTTAGAGCACGGTGGTGGATTTGTTTTAAAGAAACTTGATCTCTCATGCTTCACTTAGATTATTTTGAGAGTTGTTACTAGCATGGTAATTTGCTTAATGTTAATATACTTGGTATTCAAGATATGTGAAACTTCCTTTTGAGTGCGTTGAATACTAAGATAAGTTTGATGCTTGATAATTGTTTTGAGATATGAAGGTGATAATATTAGAGTCATGCTAGTTGAGTAGTTGTGAATTTAAATAATACTTGTGTTGAAGTTTGTGATTCCCATAGCATACACGTATGGTGAATCGTTATGTGATGAACTCGGAGCATGATTTATTTATTGATTGTCTTCCTTATGAGTGGCGGTCGGGGACGAGCGATGGTCTTTTCCTACCAATCTATCCCCCTAGGAGCATGCGTGTAATACTTTGCTTTGATAACTTCTAGATTTTTGCAATAAGTATATGAATTCTTTATGACTAATGTTGAGTCCATGGATTATACGCACTTTTTCCCATCCTTCCACCATTGCTAGCCTCTCTAATATCGCGCACCATTCGCCGGTATCATACACCCACCATAAACCTTCCTCAAAACAGCCACCATACCTACCTATCATGGGATTTCGATAGCCATTCCGAGATATATTGCCATGCAACTTTCCACCGTTCCGTTTATTATGACACGCTCCCTCATTGTCATATTGCTAGCATGATCATGTAGTTGACATCGTATTTGTGGCAAAGCCACCATTCATAATTCTTCCATACATGTCACTCATGTTTCATTGCATATCCCGGTACACCGCCGGAGGCATTCATATAGAGTCATATTTTGTTCTAAGTATCAAGTTGTAATTGTTGAGTTGTAAGGAAAATAAAAGTGTGATGATCATCATTATTAGAGCATTGTCCCAAGTGAGGAAAGGATGATGGAGTCTATGATTCCCCCACAAGTCGGGATGAGACTCCGGACGAAAAAAAGAGGCCATAAAAAAGGCCCAAATAAAAAAATGAGAGAAAAAGAGAGAAGGGACAATGCTACTATCCTTTTACCACACTTGTGCTTCAAAGTAGCACCATGATCTTCATGATAGAGAGCCTCTCATTTAGTCACTTTCATATACTAGTGGGAATTTTTCATTATAGAACTTGCCTTGTATATTCCAATGATGGGCTTCCTCAAAATGCCCTAGGTCTTCATGAGCAAGCGAGTTGGATGCACACCCACTTAGTTTCTTTTGTTGAGCTTTCATATACTTATAGCTCTAGTGCATCCGTTGCATGGCAATCCCTACTCACTCACATTGATATCTATTGATGGGAATCTCCATAGCCCGTTGATACGCCTAGTTGATGTGAGACTATCTTCCCTCTTTTTGTCTTCTCCACAACCACCGTTCTATTCCACATATAGTGCTATATCCATGGCTCACGCTCATGCATTGCGTGAAGATTGAAAAAGTTTTGAAAATGTTAAAGTATGAAACAATTGCTTGGCTTGTCATCGGGGTTGTGCATGATTTAAATACTTTGTGTGCTGAAGATGAAGCATAGCTAGACTATATGATTTTGTAGGGATAACTTTCTTTGGCCATGTTATTTTGAGAAGACATAATTGCTTTGTTAGTATGCTTGAAGTACTATTATTTTTATGTCAATATGAACTTTTGTCTTGAATCTTTCGGATCTGAATATCCATACCATGATTAAGAAGATTTACATTGAAATTATGCCAAAGTATCACTTCGAATCAAAAATTCTCTTTTTATCATTTACCTACTCGAGGATGAGTAGGAATTAAGCTTGGGGATGCCTGATACGTCTCCAACATATCTATAATTTTTGATTGCTCCATGCTACTTTATCTACTGTTTTGGACTATATTGGGCTTTATCTTTCACTTTTATATTACTTTTGGGACTAACCTATTAACCGGAGGCCCGGCCCAGAATTGTTGTTTTTTGCCTTTTTCAGTATTTCGAAGAAACAGAATATCAAACGGAGTCCAAACGGAATGAAACCTTCGGGATCGTGATTTTCCAACCGAACGTGACCCAGGAGACTTGGACCCTACTCCAAGAAGCTCCAGAGGCGGTCACGAGGGTGGAGGGCGCACCTGGCGCGCCTCACCTCGTGGGCCCCGACGCTCCACCGACGCATTCTTCCTCCTATATATACCTCGCACTCAAACGATCGTAACAGGAGCCAAAACCTAATTCCACCGCCGCAACCTTCTCAGATCCACGAGATCCCATCTTGGAGCCTGTTAGGAGCTCACGGAGGGGGCATCCACCACGGAGGGCTTCTACATCAACACCATAGCCCCTCCGATGAAGTGTGAGTAGTTTACTTCAGACCTTCGGGTCCATAGCTAGTAGCTAGATGGCTTCTTCTCTCTTTTTGGATCTCAATACAATGTTCTCCCCCTCTCTCGTGGAGATCTATTCGATGTAATCTTCTTTTTGCGGTGT
Source organism: Aegilops speltoides (assembly GCA_021437245.1). Classification (NCBI taxonomy): domain Eukaryota; kingdom Viridiplantae; phylum Streptophyta; class Magnoliopsida; order Poales; family Poaceae; genus Aegilops; species Aegilops speltoides. The sequence continues at coordinate 322,963,202 of CM038144.1, read as the reverse complement.
GTCTGTTGAGACCAATGAATTGTGGGTTTATGATCCAGCTTATCTATGAATAATATTTGAATCTTTTCTGAATTCTTTTATGTATGATTGAGTTATCTTTGCAAGTCTCTTCGAATTATCCATTTGGTTTGGCCAACTAGATTGGTAGTTCTTGCAGTGAGAGAAGTGCATGGCTTTGGGTTCAATCTTGCGGTGTCCTTACCCAGTGACAGAAAGGGTTGCAAGGCACGTATTGTATTGTTGCCATCGAGGATAACAAGATGGGGTATTTATCACATTGCATGAATTTATTCCTCTACATCATGTCATCTTGCTTAAGGCGTTACTCTGTTTTTAACTTAATACTCTAGATGCATGCTGGATAGCGGTCGATGAGTGGAGTAATAGTAGTAGATGTAGAATCGTTTCGATCTACTTGTTTTGGACGTGATGCCTATATACATGATCATACCTAGATAAACTCATAAATATGCTCAATTCTATCAATTGCTCAACAGTAATTTGTTCACCCACCGTAGAATATTTATGCTCTTGAGAGAAGCCACTAGTGAAACCTATGGCCCCGGTCTATTCTCATCATATCAATCTCCATCACTTTATTTACTTGCTTTGCTTTTACTTTTACTTTGCATCTTTATACCAAAAATACCAAAAATATTATCTCTATCGATCTCACTCTAAGTAAGTGACAAAGAAGGGATTGACAACCCCTAATCGTGTTAGTTGCGGTAGCTATCGCTTTTGTGCAGTGTACGAGGACTTGCGCGTGACCTCCTACTGGATTGATACCTTGGTTCTCAAAAACTAAGGGAAATACTTACGCTACTGTGCTGCATCATCCTCTCCTCTTCGGGGAAAACCAACGCAAGCTTGAGACGTAGCAGGAGCTTTCCCGTGTAAATAGTTTTTCTTGTTATTGTTTTACTTTCCTTAGAAAAACAAAAACTCCAAAAACATTTCAGTGTGTTTCTTTGAAATTCTTTTCTTTTCTTTGGGGGTCGAGAGGAGAAGACCACGATGAAAATGATGAGTGGCTCTTATATGCATTACTGTTGATCTAACAAAGAGCCCATATTACCTTGTCTTATCCTTTGTATAAATGTTTATAGATTCCAGCTTAGTCCAATGCACGTGCACTATTATTATTATCCACACCATTCGGTCGTGCAAGTGAAAGGCAATAATGATGATATATGGTGAAATGATTGAGATGAGGAAAAGCTGGTATGAACTCGACCTATCTTGTTTTTGTAAATATGATTAGTTCATCATTCTTGATCCAGCCTATTATGAATGAAACATGTTTGCAATGACAATTAGAGATTATAGTTACTCATGCCATGATTAATTAGCTGGGAGTTTATAATGGTTTACCTTGCGTGCCAACATGCTATTAAAATGGTTGTGATGTAGTATGATATGATGGTATCCTCCTTTGAATGATTCGAGTGACTTGACTTGGCACATGTTCACGCATGTAGTTGAAACAGAATCAACATAGCCTCCACGATATTTATGTTCATGGTGATTTATATCCTACTCATGCTTGCCCCCAGTGTTGGTTAATCTTAATGCATGTTTATGACTGTTGTCGCTCTCTAGTTGGTCGCTTCCCAGTCTTTTTCTAGCCTTTACTTATACTAAGCGGGAATACTGCTTGTGCATCCACTTCCATAAACCCCAAAGTTGTTCCATATGAGTCCACCATACCTACCTATATGCGGTATTTACCTGCCGTTCCAAGTAAATTTGCATGTGCCAAACTCTAAACCTTCAAATGAAATTCTATTTTGTATGCTCGAATTGCTCATGTAGCAACTAGGGTTGTCCGTACCTTCCATGCTAGGTGGGTTATTCTCACGATGAGTGGACTCTGCTCATCAATCACGAGAAAATGGATGGTAACCGGGATGCCCAGTCCCATGCTCAAATCAAATCGAAATAATTGCAAACAAAACTCCCCCAGGATTGTTGTTAGCTGGACGGTACCCGTTGTTTTGGACCAGTCGTGGAATGTGCTTGTTGGTGGTGGGGGAGTATAAACTTTACCATTCTGTTTGGGAACCGCCTATAATGTATGTAGCATGGAAGATACCGAGATCTCTTGGTTGTTATGTGGAAAATGAAAGCATACCGCCCAAAATATTATTTATCTCTGTTTCAAAAACTCGAGCTCTGGTACCTCTGTAAATCCATGCTTCCATCTACGAAGGGCCTATCTATTTACTTTTATGTTGAGTCATCATCCTCTTATAAAAAGCACCAGTTAGAGAGCACCACTGTCATTTGTATGCGTTGTTATTAATTGATATTAAGTATGACTGTGACTGGATCTTTTTCACCATTAATTACAATGTCTAGTCAGTCCTTGATCTTCAAGGGTGCTCTGCATTTATGTTTTGCGGTCTCAGAAAGGGCTAGCGAGATACCATCTTGTTATATCATATCATGACTGTTTTGAGAAAGTGTTGTCATCCGAGATTTATTATTATTACTCGCTAGTTGATTATGCCATTGATATGAGTAAACGTGAGACCTAAATGTTATTGTGAATATGGCTAGTTCATAATCTCTGCTGAAAACTTGAATGTTGGGTTTACATATTTGCAACAACAAGATCAAACAGAGTTTGTAAAACTTTTTCTTTATCACTTTCAGTTTATCAACTGAATTGCTTGCGGACAAGCAATGGGTTAAGCTTGGGGGAGTTGATACGTCTCCAACGTATCTACTTTTCCAAACTCTTTTGCCCTTGTTTTGGACTCTAATTTGCATTATTTGAATGGAACTAACCTGGACTGACACTGTTTTCAGCAGAACTGCCATGGTGTTATTTTTGTGCAGAAATAAAAGTTCTCAAAATGACCTCAAACTTCAGGGAGATAACTTTTGGAATAAATAAAAAATATTGGCGAAAGAATCAGCTGAAGGGGACCCACACCCTATCCACAAGGGTGGGGGAGCGCCCTACCCCCTGGGCGCCCCCCCTGTGTTGAGGTACCCCTGGACCTCCACCGACCTCAACTCCAACACCATATATTCACGTTCGGGGAGAAAAAAATAAGAGAGAAGGATTCATCGCGTTTATGATACGGAGCCGCCACCAAGCCCTGTTCTTCCTCGGGAGGGCAGATCTGGAGTCCGTTCGGGGCTCCGGAGAGGGGAATCCGTCGCCATCGTCATCATCAAACATCCTCCATCACCAATTTCATGATGCTCACCACCGTGCGTGAGTAATCCCATCGTAGGCTTGCTGGATGGTGATGGGTTGGATGAGATTTACCATGTAATCGAGTTAGTTTTGTTAGGGTTTGATCCCTAGTATCCATTATGTTCTAAGATTGATGTTGCTATGACTTTTCCATGCTTAATGCTTGTCACTAGGGACCGAGTGCCATGATTTCAGATCTCAACCTATTATGTTTTCATGAATATATGTGAGTTCTTGATCCTATATTGAAAGTTATAGTCACCTACTACGTGTTATGATCCGGCAACCCCGGAGTGACAATAGTCGGGACACTTCTCGGTGATGACCGTAGTTTGAGGAGTTCATGTATTCACTAAGTGCTAATGCTTTGCTCCGGTACTCTATTAAAAGGAGGCCTTAATATCCCTTAGTTTCCAATAGGACCCCGCTACCACGGGAGGGTAGGACAAAAGATGTCATGCAAGTTCTTTTCCATAAACACATATGACTATATTCGGAATAATTGCCTATATTATATTGATGAATTGGAGCTAGTTCTGTGTCACCCTATGTTATAGCATGATGAATGTCATTCGACATAATTATCCATCATTGATCAATTGCCTACGAGCTCATTTCATATTCATCTTTGCTAAGTTACTTTTTCGTTGCCACTGTTACGATTGCTACAAAACTGCTACTATTACTTCCATACTACTTTGCTACTAAATACTTTGCTGGAGATATTAAGTCTTTTAGATGTGGTTGAATTGACAACTCAGCTGCTAATACTCAAGAATATTCTTTGGCTCCCCTAGTGTCGAATCAATAAATTTGGGTTGAATACTCTACCCTCGAAAACTATTGTGATCCCCTATACTTGTCGAATCAATAAGTTTTCAATTCAACCACACTTGGCGATTAATTATCTACAGCAAAGCGATCAGTAGCAAAGTAGTATAATAGTTTTGACAGTAGTAGCAACAACAATAGTAACGGTAACAGTGATAGCAATAATTTTGTAGCAAGTGTAATAGTGACAGTAGCAGTAGTAACTTAGCAGAAACAATATAAGAGAAATTCGTAGGCATTGGATCGGTGAATTTGTTGGATGATACTCATCATATAACAGTCACAACCTAGGGCGATACAGCAGTAGCTCTAGTTCACAAATATAATGTAGGCATGTATTCCGTAAATTGTCATATGTGCTTATGGAAAGAACTTGCATGACACCTTTTGTCCTACCCTCCTGTGGCAGCAGGGTCCAATTGGAAACTAAGGGATATTAAGGCCTCATTTTAATAGAGAACCAAACGGCCTCCAGATCTGGCCTCCCGATAAAGAACAGGAGGTCGCGGTGGCTCTGTCTCGTGAAACGTGATAATTCTTTCTCCCTGTTTTTTTCTCCGAAAATGTGATTTTATAGTATCAGGGTTGAGGTCTGTTGGGCCACCAAGTGGGGACAACCCACCTGGGTGCATCTGAGGGGGGAGCCCTGGTGGGTTGTGCCCATCTAGGTGCCTCCTTTCAAAAGGGGTAGGCCCCAAAGTGGTTTTATAGGAGGGGGAATTGGGGAACATAGAGAGGTTTACAATGGCCACTCACGAAAGTAGCTTGGCCATTGGTTCACCTCGTCCGATCTAGCAAGCATGCGAAGGCGCCTGATAACCCACAATTATAGGGGATCGCAACAATTTTCGAGGGTAGAGTATTCAACCCAAATTTATAGATTCGACACAAGGGGAGCCAAAGAATATTTACAAGTATTAGCAGCTGAGTTGTCAATTCAATCACACCTGGAGATTAATTATCGGCAGCAAAGTGACCAGTAGCAAAGTAGTATAATAGTTTTGATAGTAGTAGCAACAACAATAGTAACGGTAACAGTGATAGCAATAATTTTGTAGCAAGTGTAATAGTGACAGTAGCAGTAGTAACTTAGGACAAACAATATAAGAGAAATTTGTAGGAATTGGATCGGTGAATTCGTTGGATGATATTCATCATATAACAGTCATAACCTAGGGCGATACGACACGAGCTCCAGTTCATAAATATAATGTAGGCATGTATTCCGTAAATTGTCATACATGCTTATGGAAAGAACTTGCATGACATCTTTTGTCCTACCCTCCCGTGGCAGCGGGGTCCAATTAGAAACTAAGGGATATTAAGGCCTCCTTTTAATAGAGAACTAAAACAAAGCATTAACACATAGTGAATACATGAACTCCTCAAACTACGGTCATCACCGGAAAGTATCCTGACTTCTGTCACTCTGGGGTTTGCGGATCATAACACATAGTAGGTGACTATAACTTGCAAGATCGGATCTAGAACATAGATATAATGGTGATAACATAAACGGTTCAGATCTGAAATCATGGCACCCGGGCCCAAAGTGACAAGCATTAAGCATGGCAAAGTCATAGCAACATCAATCTCAGAACATAATGGATACTAGGGATCAAGCCCTAACAAAACTAACTCGATTACATGATGAATCTCATCCAACTCCTCACCGAGCAGCAAGCCTACGAAGGAATTACTCACTCCCAGTGGGGAGCATCATGGAATTGGTGATGGAGAAGGGTAGGTGATGACGAAGATCGAAGATCCCCACTCCGGAGCCCCAAACGGACTCGATCTGGCCTCCCGATGAAGAACAGGAGGAGGTGGCGGCTCCGTCTCGTGAAACGCGATAATTCTTTCTTCCTGATTTTTTTCTCTGAAAATGAGATTTTATAGTATCAGGGTTGAGTTCTGCGGGGCCACCAGGTGGGGACAACCCACCTGGGGGCACCTGAGGGGTGGGGGGAGGGGCGCCCTTGTGGGTTGTGCCCACCCAGGTGCCCCCCTCCGGTGGTTCTTGGCTCCACAAATTATCTTTTATTGTATAAAAATTCCTCGCAAAGTTTTGTTCCAATCCAAGAACTTCTATTTCTGCACAAAACAACTCCATGGTAGTTCTACTGAAAACATCATCAGTCTGGGTTAGTTTCAATCAAATCATGCAAATTAGAGTCCAAAACAAGAGGAAAAGCTTTAGTAAAAGTAGATACGACGGAGACGTATCAGCTCCAGAGAGCCGCATCATCGTGAACAATTTTGAAGAGAAGAGGGAGCGATGGCCGTAGGCCGCAGAACACCACTCCGCCTTTCATTTTGAAAGCGCCCTTCCTTCTCAGTGCCCGGGCATCCATCCAATGCATGATTTTCGATAGCATCAAACATGAGCGGACACCCCACACAATCTATATTTGTTTCTAGGGGTGATCCAAATTGGTAAGTTCACTTGCTTTTTTTGATAAGGAGGATGACGCCCGAACTCCTGGACTCTGCATCAGGGAGATGCATAACAATTTTATTAATTATTTACCAAGACCTTACAAAGCAATACACCAAATATGTATGAAACCACCATCTTGGCAACATCTATCGCTACTCCTACCAACTTGATAAAAGGGTGCGTATTGTCGGGGCCGCCTACACAGATCTCACACCAAAGGCCAACATCTAAAACTGGAGGCCTCAACAAAGCCACCCATCACCGGGTTTGGGGCACGCACCAGTTCAGCGTGCTCACAGCGGGCACCGCATGTGCACGCTGCAGAGGCCATCGCCACCATTTTCCACCGATCCATCTTTAGAGCAGGTACCGATGCATCAACCTTGCCAAGCCTGTTGTTGACGCCACCACAGTGGTAGACAATGCCACCACGCCTCCCAGCATCGCTTGTCCATCATCACACATCTGTCACCGAGACCCTGCACCACGCCTCCTAAACTCCACTTTGTTGATGTGTCACATGAAACAACACTCCACCGCTGAGTCAATGCACATCTCCAAGAATGCGTCACATGACACATGAGCACCACCATCGTTCGATCGATTGATCTAGGGTAGCGGAAAGAGGTCTGGAGGTTCTCCACGGCAATGCCTTCAAGAAGGGGATGACACAGAAGAGCACCACCCTCGCCGGCCTTGGCAACTGGTCGTGAGAGGGGTTTTCACCCGGATCTACTCGACGAACCTCCATCCAGCATGGTGTGCACAGGATCGCCCCCGATATCTATCGCTGTGCAACAAGCAGGCCGCACCGGCCAGATCAGATCTAATCGGAGGCAAGACCACACATGCAGCCGACCTGTCCAAGCCCTCCACGGCATGGCCGCCGTAGAACCGACCGCCGCCGCCTACCGCAGCCTGATACGTCTCCAACGTATCTACTTTTCCAAACACTTTTGCCCTTGTCTTGAACTCTAACTTGCATGATTTGAATGGAACTAACCCGGACTGACGCTGTTTTCAACAGAATTGCCATGGTGTTATTTTTATGCAGAAATAAAAGTTCTCGGAATGACCTGAAACTTCACGGAGTCATGTTTTGGAATTAATAAAAAATATTGGCGAAAGAATCAACAGAAGGGGACCCACACCCTAGCCATGAGGGTGGGGCGCCCCCCTGAACCTCCACCGACCTCAACTCCAACTCCATATATTCACGTTCGGGGAGAAAAAAATCAGAGAGAAGGATTCATCGCGTTTTACAATACGGAGCCACCGCCAAGCCCTATTCTTCCTCGGAGGGCTGATCTGGAGTCCATTCGGGGCTTTGGAGAAGGAGATCCATCGCCATCGTCATCATCAACCATGCTCCATCACCAATTTAATGATGCTCACCGCCACGCGTTAGTAATCCAATCGCAGTCTTGCTGGACGGTGATGGGTTGGATGATATTTACCATGTAATCGAGTTAGTTCTGTTAGAGTTTGATCCCTAGTATCCATGATGTTCTAAGATTGATGTTGCTATGACTTTGCCATGCTTAATGCTTGTCACTAGGGCCCGAGTGCCAGGATTTCAGATCTGAACCTATTATGTTTTCATGAATATATGTGAGTTCTGGATCCTATATTGCAAGTTATAGTCACCTACTACGTGTTATGATCTGGCAACCCCGGAGTGACAATAGTCGGGACACTTCCCGGTGATGACCGTAGTTTGAGGAGTTCATGTATTCACTAAGTGCTAATGCTTTGGTCCGGTGCTCTATTAAAAGGAGGCCTTAATATCCCTTAGTTTCCAATAGGACCCCGCTGCCACGGGAGGGTAGGACAAAAGATGTCATGCACGTTCTTTTCCATAAGCATGTATGACTATATTCGGAATACATGCCTACATTACATTGATGAGCTGGAGCTAGTTCTGTGTCACCCTATGTTATAACTGTTGCATGATGCATTACATCCGACATAATTATACATCACTGATCCATTGCCTACGAGCTTTTCACATATTGATCTTTGCTACGTTACTTCTCCGTTGCCACTGTTACGATTGCTACAAAACCGCTACTGTTACTTTTACCACCGTTACTGTTACTTCCATACTACTTTGCTACTAAATACTTTGTTGCAGATATTAAGTCTTCCAGATGTGGTTGAATTGACAACTCAGCTGCTAATACTTGAGAATATTCTTTGGCTCCCCTTGTGTCGAATCAATAAATTTGGGCTGAATACTCTACCCTCGAAAACTATTGCGATCCCCTATACTTGTTCGAAGCAAGGCCAGCTGCCATGCCGACAAGACCCGAACGGCCACGCCTCCTAACACCAAGGGGGCATGCACCACCCCCATGCCATGGGAGTGAGCAAGACCCCCGCCACCGCCATCTGCCCCAGGATTAGTCCAACGACAACATCCCCCAATGGTGACGAAGGGAGGGGAAGAAGGAAGTAATGCCCTGGGCGGTGGCTACGGTTGCGCCACCACCCACGCCGCTCGAGCGGGGGCGACATCACGGTCAGAGGGATGGAGGATATATCCAAATGAGGGGAGAATTTCACTTCCTCGGCCTCTACACCAACTAGTGGTGCACATTGCCTTTTAAGTATGAGTACTAGGACATTTAATCTCGGTTACGCACCAAGCTTAGTCCTCAAGGATAAATGCGTGAGTATCAGGAAAGCTTGGTCCTCAAGAATAAATAGGAACCTAAATTTTTCTCCGTGAATATTTCAACCCTGGTGTTGGGCTTATACATCCACCCCCCAACCAGTTGATCTAGATTTGTTGTATCCATAATATTTAGGGATATTTAAATTAGTGCCCCTGGTTCCTTAGTTGTGCTCACTTTTCCCCACGCTCCAAATGTTTGCTCACTTTTCCCCTCTTCCTTAGCTGAAACTCTCACAAATGCTCATAGCGGGCGTTTGCCGTCTTGAACGTCCATTGACCATTAATTGCTGACGAGTGGGGCGAGTCTTCGTCGATCGTTGCTTTGCCGACGGGTGGGACCGCAAGGAGACACGATTGGGCAGCTTGTCGAATCAAATGAATCAAACAGATCTAGACAGCCAAGATTGCACCGCGCGCCCGCCCGCCTCCGCCGGCGTCGTTCGCGTCCACCGCTGTTGTTTCTCCACCCTATGCCCTTTTCCGTTAAATCGTGACGCTGCGTCTCCGCCAGATATAGCCCACCTCCCATCCGGGATTACATAGCGATGTTGAGTGAGGACGCCGAATGCGATCGACCGTGGAGAGGATTGGGTCGAATCATGGCAGATAATTCATGGATTAAACCCGGTAAGCATTGTTTCCTCTCGAATTGACGTTCTAAGTCGATTGTATGCCGTGTTGACTTCGCTTGCTTGAATCGCTCAATTTGTGCTTGATTTTACCCGCTAATCAAGCCTTTGTTTCCTTCCCCAACAAAATAGGATTGATCCCGCGCTGGCTTTCCGGCTGGCGATTAGAATGGAAACTAGTGTGCTGCGTGGTACTAAACCGCATTTGATTTCATCATTTTTCTATCCCAAAGTGGTAGAAACCAGCATATCTTTCAAAGATTTGCGAGCTGAGCTCCGAAACACCTATCCCTGGAGTGATGCCGATGCTGTTGAACTGAATTACTTCAGCAGTGACGAGCAAAGATTTCTCCCACTAACTTGCGACGATCATATGCCGTTGCTTTTTGCTGGGATTGCTGGCTGCCGATTCGGTAAACTCCAAATCGATGTGCTTCAGCCACGCGCAGAACGGGCGAAGGGGAAGGGAGTTCAGACATCATCTGTCTGTGCTAATAGCCAGCACCCCGGCACTCCTTGTAGGTCGACACCAAGTAAAGCAAGTGGTTCGTGGAGCCACAACATGCCTGCTGCCAATTCTGGTTCCGATTCAGCTGCTGCTTCTCGTGTACCTTCTGCAGTTGGTGTAGAAGAAGATGCAGAACCTGACGAGGCAGTGCCTACAAATGATGATGAAGACGAGATGATGTTTCCTGAACTGGTCGATGTAGCCAGTCAGCAAGCAGTGGATGACGAATATATGGAGGAGCCCATCAGCCAAGCTAGGTTTGATGACACTGACGATGAAGATAAGGTGGAGAACATGGACAGCTTAATCGAGGATGAATACGATGGTGATGACATGCCAACAATTGAGTGGAACAGAGAAAAACCTCGAGCTTCAGAGGTACCATTTTCCAATCAATGGTGGACTGTCGAATGCAAAGGACAACATGGTGCATTATATCCGAAAACACCTATAAGATCAAAAGGAGTGAGCCAGCAAGGTTCACGCTTTTTGTCCATATCCTAGGTGTAGGTGGAAGTTGCATGCATCTCGTATGAGAAAGAGCAAATATATTCAGTAATCCAAGTTTAGTTAGTAATTTAGTTTCAGATTGTTGAGTAAGGTTTCTTAACTGTTCTTTACCCTTTTATTTTGTTTCAGATAAAGAAAATGCACACAAGCACACTTGTCCACCGAGGGGAGGGGGAAGGCCAAAACCAAGCTAGCAAAAACTAGGTGGGTGGCGATGCTATATTGGATTGGCTGAGAGAAGAACTCGACTTGGTCCAACAGACTCCATGGGAAGCTTTTTGAGAAGTACAAGATAGAAATTCCTTACATGAGAATTTTCAATGCTAGGAAAAGGCTCTTGATAGAATTAATGGTCAATGGAATGACAGTTTTAGCTGCTTTACACTTTCAAAGTGAAGTGGAGATGGCAAGTCCAGGAGTGTTGTGGAGATTGACAAGCATACAGCCCATTCAAAATAAAAGGAAGTCATTTCGAATGAGTGCTTGTAAGGGCTTTTGTTTGTTTCAAGGCTTGTCAAGGCGGGGTTTCTAGATGGTTGCAGCCCTATTTGGTCAGTAGATGCTACACATTTGATCGGAAGATGGATAGGACAGCTAGTAGCAGCTTCTAGTTGATGGACACAACTGCTATTCCTAGCTTGCATTTGGTGTGGTGGAGGCAGAGTCGAGGAAAGTTGGGTCTGTTTCTGCAGCAGCTTCAAAACATTATAGGCACACCCCTGTGTTTAGCTATACACACAGATGCTTGCAAGGGTTTAGAGAGTGCAGTGGAAATTGTATTCCACGGAGTGGAGCATAGGGAATGTATGCGACACCTAGCGATAATTTCAAAAAGAAGTTCAAAGGTAAAGTTTATGATGAGAACTTATGGCCAGATCATACACATGTAGCAAAAGGAAGCATGAACACCATTTGAGAGTGTTGTATGCTCAAAATCCTCTTGTGAAGGAGTACATGGATGCACATCATGGCAAGGTGTGGTCAAGAAGCAAATTCAACGAAATCTGCAAAGTAGATTATGTGACCAAGAACCCAGCGTAATGCTTCAATTCAAAGTTCAAGTCGCTGAAAGGGCTCTTGTTGTGGCAAGCATTTGACAAGATGAGGCAAATGATCATGATAAAGATGGCTCTTCGCAAAAGAATTGCGTAAACACAATATGTTGGTCATCAAATGCTCCCATCACTCGATTAAGGCATTGCACTTGAAGGCAAGAGGACTCAAGATGAAATGTATTCGATCCGGTACATATGAGGGAGAGGTTACCTATAATCGACACTAAAAATAGGGTATGGAGGTATCCTGTGAACCTAAGTACTAGAGAATGTAGTTGTAGGCAATGGCAGATCCGTGGGAAGCCATGCATACATGCCCTACATTTGATGACCGTTATCGGGGTGCGGATGGTGAAGTTGATCAATATTGCTCGAGTATTTCTCTGTTGCCAAATTTATGGCTGCTTATCTTGACAATGTGCCTGCACTATTGGGGAAAGATCAATGGAACATAGTAGATCCAGGGTTCAAACTCCACGCCTCTGTCATTACTAGACCACCAGAAGACCAAGGAACCAGAGGATTAGAGCAGTGAGGAGGGTCGTCTACCAAAGAAGCGTGCTTGCAAAAAATGTGGAGTTCTGGGGCATATTGCTAGGATTTGTACCAATGCAATGGATGCATCATTTGGAGAGGAGGAAAGATGGACAGCAGCCAATGCTGAGGATAATGCAGCAGCAATGGAGACCTAAGATGTAGTGGAGAATGCAAGAAGAATTGAAGCGATGGAGAATGCAAAGAAGAAATGAAGCGAAGGAGAATGCAAGACAAATGAAGCATCTTGGTATGTGTTTGCACCCTTTGTATAATGCAGCTACCCTTTTGTTTGCATTTGTTCTCCTTTTGCCTATGGCTTATAATTTTATTTACCAGCTCTAGGGAGAAAAGGCCAAGAGATGAAGAAGGTAAGATTTTGAAACCATGGCCTTTGATGGTTTTGAATCTATAAGAGAGGAAGAGGAGGGCGAATTATTCCAATTATGCCTTTAAAGATTATCGAACCCATAGATGACCGCGGATGGTCGTCAAGTGCTCGGCGAAAGTGCAACTACTCCATCAAGACCTCCACGAGGAAAACCCCAAGTAAAGCCCAAGATCAAAAGGAACAAGAGTCCGAAAGAAAAGAGCATCTCAACTAGGGAAACTAGGAGCAAGACGGTGAAGCCACTGCAAACACAAGGAGCAAGTCAAAATTTGAATTAAGTTGTTGGGAAATGTATGTGTTGTCAATTTGAGGGCGAGTGGATCGCTTAAAACTTGGTAAATTTGTATTAAGATGTTGGCATCTTAAAACTTGGTAGATTTGAGCTCTCGTGAAAACTTATCGCTTGTAATAATGTTGCTTCTACTTTGGTTTCTTATTTGAGTCGAATTCAAATTTCCATCAAAATTTGAATTTAAATCAATATTTGAATTTGGGCGAAAATTTGGATCCGAGTCAAAGTTGAAGTTGAACATTGGAGGTTCATTGCTCGTATGTGTATTTGATCGAGCATTTGAAGTCCAATATTCGTAGGTGAACAATCCAAATGAGAAATGTGCTAGAAACGAGCTCGAAAGCTAGGGTAAACAGCCCTATTTGAAATCAAGTTTTTCTTGACCTAGCCTAAATGAGGCATATATATTTTTATTAACACTTGTTCCATATATATAGGGTAAAAACGAAGTCTCACTATTTATTGATTAATATTCATATTACTACATTTTTGAAAAATATGCTTTTATTTCAAAACCGTCAAATAACACGTTTTAGATATGAAAATGAAAAAGTAAGTTCAGATCCTTCTTACTCACTCCAAAATGAAGCTATGGAGATTTTTCTGATTTTTTTTTAAATTATTTTGAAAAAAAAATCAAACCCTAAACCCTCTCTCCCTATTCTACAAACTCTGAAAATGTTCATAGGTGATAGCTCATTTGTGTGAAGACTTTTTTCATGAAAATGACCTACACCAAGTTTATATTTTTTTTCTCATAACCTTGTCACATATGACGGCTATGTGCGCAAGAATTACAACATTTTGAATTTTTTTGAATTTTTTAAAAACATTTGAACTTGATTTCGACAGATCACTTCAAAAAATGATTTTTCAAAAACGCCTATACCGAAGTTTATATTTTTTTTATGGTAACTAGGTCTCATAAACGGACGAACTATGTTTGTTTTATATTTTTGCGATTTTTTCTAATTTAGTTATGGCCATTTGAAATCTGGTCAAACCCTGATAACCCCGTTGACTCGCTCATAACCCCGCAGAAAAACTCCAAACCCTAGCGTCGAACGTGCGCCGTCGGATCCTACCAAGCGTCAAACACCACCCGTCAGATGTAGGGCAGGCATGCGCGATCCGCGTGATCCATCCTGATTGGCTTCTGCACTGTCCTTCTTGGGTTTTTTACGATCTGCCCCACTTTACATATGAAATTCTATTTTTCGCACATGACCACCACATGTCAGTGTTAAGAGTTGGTTCAAATATTCAAACCGCAAAATACAATGTGGCAAATCGTCAATATAGCTTCCCCTTCTCCTCTTCTCCATCCGACAGATAAAGGCATCGAGCGATCGAGCAATTCCTCTGCTTCTTTCCCCATCTTCTCGCTCTTCTTCCTCTCAAGCAACTCCTCTGCTTTCTTCCTCTCGGGCGATATGTCGACCTCCTCGTCGACCCCGCTCCACGTGGTCGGTGTATGGTCCAAAGGTCGATGACTCGATGCTCGACCGCCCACGGATCGCGCCAAGGAAGCGGTTGACTTCGAAGGAGGAGAAGAATGGTAACTTTGGGCGCGAGTTCGTCAAATGCGAGAGCAAGCCGGAGGGGCAGGTTAGATCTGAGTTTTCCTCGCATCCTTTATCTCTAATTTCTCAAAAAATCTGTCAGATTTGAATTTAGGATACATGATTTCGTTTTCAGATCGTGAAGAAATGCCACCATTTTGAGTGGATGGATGATTACATCCAGAGGCTTCAAGGGTCATGCTTGCTTGATTCGAGGGGGAATGCAATTCGAGAGTCCAATCTGCCCCATGACAGTGCTGCTCCGGCAGCAGCAGCACGTCCGGAATACCCGACGGCGTTCGAACTGAAGACGGAATTGAAGAAGATGAACAAGAACTTCAAGGAGCTTATTGAGTTGAAGAAGCAATCCAATCTGATAGCTTTAGGAATACTTGCTCTAGGAATTTTTACTTGATGGCCATCTCTCGTTAGAGATGTTTGTCTCTTGCTTAGTGCAACTGTTGATCTCTGAATGCAACTCTGTCAAGGTAACCGTCTCATCTCTGAATGTATGTAGTTTATCGTTATGTTCCGACACTTTTAGTTTCGTAGAAGACAACTACCGCTTCGTTGATAGGATTATTTTGTTAGCTAATAACCTCGAGTGTTGGATCATACCCTAGCTCGTCGATGACAAGAAGCGATGCTTGAGCAGCACAAGGGATATACATCAAGTTCATCTCTTCTCTCTCGCACTTGCCAAACTTTTGTCCTCGAGTTTGTCAGTTCTGCTAGAAAAAACCTAGTTCGTGGGCCCAAAGAGAATCAAGCTGCAATAGGCCCACAAAGGATAAATGAGGCCCAGAAACAAGTGATGTTTCTTTTTTGTTTAGGAATGATTGCTTTGTTCTTTCTTGTCCCTTCACTTTTTTTGATTTGATTTCTCTTCACCGTATTTGCTTTTGTTTTGCTTTCTCACAACCTGGCTTAGTTTGGCAGTGGAGTAATTTTAGAATCAAAGTATTTGCAAACATCGGTATTATTATGCCTAGCAAACTAATACTTCAGTATTGGAAAAAGAGGTCCAACCTTCTTTTTTATATACTTCAAAAATAGTGTAGTTTTCTAGATATTAAAGTATATAAAACTACACTTTTGACTAAACCAAACATCTCAAAGTTTTTGATACTTCAATATTTCTGGAAACCAAAGTATTCTTGGAATACCTAAAAAATACAGAGCTCCCAAACCAAAGCCGTGTACAATATGTTCTTATTTTTAGAAGGCATCTATAAACACATCATTTTTAGTTAGTTTGGTTAATTTTGCCCATGTCAATTAGCCGTGTCTAAACTTGGGACAAACAAAATACAAACATAACAAATCATTAATATAACACACATAACTTAACTTAGATAGAGTTGCTAGGGCAACACAAGTTCTTACATATAACACGGCACCAATACATATAACACATAACTTAACTTAGATAGATAGGGTAGCTAGCTAGGGCAACACACACACACCAAACTCACACTACATAGTAGTAGGGTAGCTAGGGCAACACCGCCATGTCTTCACCGTCGTCTTCACCTTAGCCGCCGGCTTCACCGTCTTCGTCGCCGCCGGCTTCAGTACTCCTCCTCTTCAAGGCCGTTGTCGCCGACGTAGTACGGGAGGCTGTGCATGCGGTTGCGACCGGGGAAGACGCTTTCGAAGTCGGTGAAGATGTTATAGGTCGTGAATGCGATGAACTCACACCCACACCAATACACCTTGCCGAGCAGGTAGTAGGCATCGAACCTGTTGGTGAAGTGGACGACGAGCCCTACCACTGGAGCGTTGGCGTGGGGATGCTGCTCCACGAGGTTGAACAAGGGCGGTGAGCCCGCCGGGAGGTGGTGGAAGCCCGCACGGAGGAACCCCCGTGCAAGCTCAGTGCTTCCCCTCCAGCGGGAGAACGCCCACACACGGAGTGATTCCTCGACGACGACGTTGGTGGGGTACCGCCGTTCCGGCATGGTGGGCGGCGCTTGGAGCGTCGGCCCATTGTACTGCATCTTGCTCGCTTCGCTGAGTGGAACGGCTTTGGCTTTTGGGGGAAGAAGAGAAGTTGGAGGCGCAGATAGATCTGTAGAAGAAGAGGCAATGAAGGGCAGTTTAAATAGCCGGGGGAGACAAAGTGGGTACACGCGCAACCGGCGTAGATGGTGACTCAGTCCGTGCGTGAACCGATGCGATCATCAATTTGTGAACGTGAATCGATGCGAGCGTGCTTTGCGTGCTCTGCGTTGGTGGCTGCCTACCTCCCCCTTCTTCGTGCTCTGCGTTGGCGGCTGCATGCCTCCCATTCACGAGCGTGCGTGCAGCCTGTGGCGTGAACCGATGCCTCGACATATGGATGCGACCGTGCGTGCAGCCTGCCCCTTCTGCCACCGACACATATGGCTGCAACGCGTGAAACGACGCTGCGGAGCGACTGAATCCACCGGCAACCGTGTGGCACGGATCGATGCGTGCGTGTCGGCGTGCATGCATGCGATTAGGTCTAGGTCACTAGATGCGTGCGTGGCGGTGTTCGCATGCATAGCAGGCTACATTGATGCCGAAGCCGGGCATGCATTGCAGGCTGCATCCATCCATAGCAGGCTTTTTTAATTGGGCTCCCTTTTTAATTTATTACCAGCCAACTAACGGGCCCGTCCTATGAACACAAACACGGCCCAACCAGTGAAGCCACAGCCATCCAATTTGTCTCAAAAAAAAGTCAACAGAGTCCAACGTGGCCCCACAAGTCAGTTAACGGCCAAGACGGCAAACGTCTGTTATGAACATTTGTGAGAGTTTCAGCTAAGGGAATGGGGAAAAGTGAGCAAAAGTTTGAAGCGTGGGGAAAACTGAGCACAACTAAGGAATTGGGGGCACAGATGGAATAAGCCCTAATATTTAATTCATCAATAAGATCTACAGTATATTTGGTGACCTGAGCAATAGATCAAGCACACAAAGAAGAGACAATAAAAGTGCGAACAAACACATGTATAATCATAATTTATACTCCCTCAATCCCGAATTAGTTGTGGCAAAAATGGATGTATCTACTATACATATTTTTTATTCTAGATACATCTATTTCTATCCATTTCTGCAGCAAGTAATTTGGGAGGAGGGAGTAGTTGAATATCTCCACCCGGACGGTCAAACGATCCAAGCGTGTATGGATGACACGTAGAGCACTAGGGCATCTCCAAGGCGGACCCTCAAACCGACCGCAATTTTCCAGACCATGCGGTTCGGACGCAGTTTGCCATCCAACATGGGCATGTATCGGTCCGCCAAGAGGTCTGAACGTACTTCTTCTAGCAAACCCTAGACAAATGTGTGGGGGCTTTGCGGTAGTCCGGACAGCAGCCACGTAGGCCCCCGACACCCTCGACCCACCCAAAACCCTTCTCGGACCCCGCGACTCCATCCTCCCCATTTTCTCTCCTTCCTTCTTTCTCTCTTGCCTTCGTCGTCGCTCCACCACCCCAGCTGCCATGCCACACCCCTGTTGGAACTCTATGTCTTCGTCACCTCTAGTGTTCTAGCCGGGCTCCACCGTGCTTCTCCTCCATCGCTATTCAATCGCTCTCCTCCGACCATCTCGCCAGGTACCATCCGCTATTGCTATACTCGCCATGCCCGACAATTGTTTGATGAATTGTTGGAGCTAAAAAAGTTGTCCCTTCTTCTTTCAAGCAATGGATTCTGATTTAGAGTACATATACGAGCACTATGTTGAGTCATCCGACTGGTCATCCAACGAGGAGGACTACACGGATGAGACATCAATGATGCAGGCGGTCCTTGAAGATGCGGAACATGCTGAGGAGCATGTTCTCAATTTCAAGGGATTGATCAAGGGTCATCGAGTGCTCAAACGCAACAGGGCGCACGGCCATTTGACACTGATGGCCAACTACTTTGCCGCCGATGCACTCTTCACCGACCATTTTCACCAATGTTTTTGGATGCGCAAGACTGTCTTCGTTCATTTGTACCATGAGGTCTGTTCCTATGATGACTACTTCATCTTGAAGAAGGACGTTGTGGGAACGATTGGGTTCTCTAGTTACCAGAAGTGCACAGCCGCACTCTGGATGCTTGCATACGGCACGGCCGCTGATTCGTGGCACGAGTACCTACGGATGTATGAGAGCACACAGAGGTGCCATGGTCAGGTTTGCAACTGCCGTGATGGAGGTGTTTGGACCTCAGTGCCTGACAACCAACTGTGGCAGGCACCGAGCGGCTCTTGGCAATCTCAGAAGAAAGTGGGTGGGCTGGTTTAGAAGAACTGCATGAAGGCTTTACAAGGGCAATATCAGGGCCATGTTAAGAAGCCCACCATCATTCTTGACGCAGTTGCATCACACGATCATTGGATTTGGCACATTTTCTTTGACATGATCGGGTCTCACAATGACATCAATATGTTGTAGCGATCACCATTGTTTGCGAGGCTGGCTGAAGGAAAAGCTCCTCCTTGCCACTATACTATCAATGGACATGAGTACAACATGGGCAACTATCTGGTTGATGGTATCTAACCTCCATGGGCTACCTTTGTCAGCACCATCTCTAACTCAATTGGCCAGAAAAAGTCTCACTTTGCCCAAAGACAAGAACCGACTAGAAATGATGTCAAGAGGGCTTTTGGAGTTCTGCAGGCACGTTTTGCAGTTGTTCATGGACCTGCTAAACAATGGGATCCGGAGACCTTATGGGAGGTGATGACATGTTGTGTGATCATGCACAAAATGATCGTCAAGGATGAGGGCGAGGATGCTGTCGCGGCTCTGGAATTTGACAACATGAGTGATCCTTTCGAACTTTCAGACTAGAATCCGGGCACATTTGAAGAGTTTGTTCAAATGCATTAACAAATTCGGCATCGACCAACTCACGAGCAGCTGAAGGAAGATCTGATAGAGCATCCATGGGCGGTTAAAGGGGACAACAATGTTGGAATATAATATCTGAACTTTTTTAAATTTGAACTACTGCTGCCTGCGGCTATTTGAACGTTTGTACTCTTTGTATGCGGCTATTTGAACGTCTGTACTCTATGTATGCGGCTATTTGAACGTGCGGACTTTAGTAAAAAAATAAAGAGGGCGGATGTATGCAGGTAGCGTTAGATGACGGTCTTCCGCATCTGTGTCCGTGGACTGATACTGATGTTCCCTGTCCACGAATGGATGCGGGACAAAATTTGTAGGTCGCCCGTTGGGGATGGCCTTACATTACTGATAGTACGATACTAGGTACTCCTGCCTGATACTAGCTGAAATCAATATTTAGCTTGACTGTCAATGGCCTGCCTGCATGCATGCATGCATGCATGCACACACATATCCTTGTGTACTAGTAGTAACGGAAATGATCGGTGTGAAGACAATCCATTGTAATTTGTAATCTAATCAGATACTGAACCGCCCACGCCTTGGTATGTTTCAATGGCATATAAGTAGGTACGTAGCATTTGGCTGATTTTTTCGATAAAGAGCTTTTCATTGGATTGAAATATCAAGTTGATACAATCGCATCATAGAACGCCCGGCCTCTGCATAACAAGATGCACACAACCAACAAGTCCAAAAAATCGAAAAGGAAAAAGAGAAGGCTCAAACAGCCACTACGACAAACTCAAACGAAAGCCAGCCTATGATGTGGCCGATCCTATCCGAAGATCACACCGCCATCCATGCGGGTAGAAAACCTCCCTGGCTGAACGCTCCAGCCGAGTAGATGCCATCATAAAAAGGTCCCTGTCCTCCGGCCTCTGCGGGATAGACCATGTACGGAGCCATCGCAAACATATATGAATAACCTGCATAGGGGATGAAACACATTTATGGTCAAAAACAATGTCATTCCTGGTGAGCCACAGAGCCCAACATAAGGCGGCCGCCCCCACAAGAATGTGAGCAGAAAATTGTTTATCTATTCCCCTCAACCAGTTGCCGAACATATTTCGTGCACTACGTGGGGGATAAAGATTCGAAGCTATTTGGAAAATGGCCCAGACAGACCGAGCAAACTTGCATTCAAAAAATAAGTGTTTAATGGACTCGTCATGATGGCAGAAAACACATTTTTTGCATCCTTGATAGTTTCGTCGTGCCTAATTATCCCTAGTTAAGATCACCCCTCTATTGAGAAACCATAAGAATATCTTCACGAGGGATTTTTAGCTTCCACAATTTCCTGTTATCTATAGGAACCTCGTCATGGACCATTGCATCATACATGGACTTGACCGAAAACTTGCCATTCTGATGCAATTTCCATCTAAGATATCCGGTTCCTCCGACAACTGGATGGCTCCCAAACGGATGAGCAATTCATTCCATGCTGCCAAACGAGGTCCTATAAGGTCCATACGAAAAGAAATATCTAAATTTTCCTGACCCAAAACTTGTTTGATCGTGACAAACTTATGCCTAACTATCCGGTACAAGCTTGGGTATTGCATATGTAAGGGATTAGTCCCCAACCAGGTATCTTCCCAGAAACCGATTTGGGAGCAGTCCCTAACCGAGAACGTTCCAAATTGAAAAAAGAAATCTTTAGCTTTCATCACCCCACTCCAGAAATGAGAATCGCCAGGTTTCCAGTACACTTGGGATATTGCTTTGGAACCCACGTATTTATTACGAGTGATTTCCGGCCAAACACCATTCTCAGTGAGTAGTTTATACACCCATTTGCTGAGAAGTGCAATGTTTTTGAACTCAAGGTCCTGGATTCCAAGTCCCCCTTGGATTTTAGGATGACATAATACGTTCCACCTAGCCAGACGATATTTCTTGGTTTCATTATCACTCTGCCAAAAAAATCTTGTTCTAAAGTAATCTAGATGCTGAAGCACTCCTTTTGGTAAATGGAAGAATGATAGCATGTAAAGCACCACATTGGTGAGGACTGAGTTGATCAAAATTAATCGACCCCCATAGGACAAGAGTTTGGCCTTCCAACTGGCCAGGCGTTTCTCCAGTCTCTCTTCTACATGCTTCCATTCAGCTATAGTGAAGCGCCGATAATGGATGGGGATACCCAGGTAACGAATCAGAAATTGTCTGAGTTGACAGCCAAAGATTTCAGCATAATCTTGTGCTACTTCTGCGGCCTCGCCGAAGCAGAAGAGTTCACTCTTATAAAAATTAATTTTGAGTCCAGAGAGTTCCTCAAAAGCACATAACAACAATTTAAGGTTTCTGGCTTTTTCTAAATCATCATCCAAGAACAGAATGGTATCATCTGCATATTGTAAAATAGATACGCCTCTTTCTACCAAATGAGGAATGACACCGGTGACTTGACCAGCTATCTTGGCCCGCTCAACAAGAGTAGCTAGCATATCAGCCACAATGTTGAACAAAATTGGGGATGCGGGGTCCCCTTGACGAAGCCCCTTCCTAGTCTGAAAGTAGTTGCCCACATCATCATTTACCTTGATGGCCACACTACCTCCAGACACGAAACTCTCTACCCATCGACACCATGTATCAGAAAACCCCTTCATGCGTAAAGTTCGCAATAGAAAGGGCCATTTCACTTTATCATAAGCCTTTTCGATGTCAATTTTAAATATAACTCCATTCAACTTTTTATGATGAAGCTCATCGACTGTTTCATGTAGAACAGCAACACCATCCAATATGTTCCGTCCTTGCATGAAAGCTATTTGGGTGGGTTTGACTACATGGTCTGCCACCCCGTTCAGCTGGTTAATCGCAACCTTGGTGAAGATTTTAAAGCTTATGTTTAGTAAGCAAAAATCGGTCTATATTGTTGAATCCGACTAGCATCTTTCGTCTTAGGTAGAAGAATAATTTCCCCAAAATTTAAACGGGAGATGTCTAGTTTGTGAGCATGCAGTTCATTAAACAGCTGAACCAAATCTGATTTTATCATTTCCCAAAAACTTTGATAGAACTCCACGGAAAAACCATCCGGACCCGGGGACTTGTTATGTTCCATCTGAAACACCGCAGTCTGAATTTCCTCCTCAGAGAATGGAGAGGTTAGGAAATCATTTTCCGCAGCTGAAACTTGATGACTGCCATGACAAATAGACTCATCCATCTCGAGCGTTGTAACCGCTGATGGACCAAAAAGTTCTTTGTAATACTTAGTAATGAAGTTCTTTAGTGAGGCGTCCCCCTCGATCCGACCCTCCTCCTGATCTAGAGCGAAGATACGTTTCTTTCTATGTCTGTCGTTGGCCAACATTTGAAAGTATTACGTATCATCATCACCTAGGACAAGCGAGTCCGTCTTACACCTTTGGTACCATTTAATTTCCTCCTCGCGTAAGAGACGGGCTAACTGCTCATTGAGATGACTTTTTACTCAATCTCCATGGCAGAAAGGGGCTTAGCCTCCGCGATTTTATCAAGAGTATCAATTAAGGAAGAAAGTCGCAACTTCTCTTTCTTATAGATGCCAGTGGTGTGTTTGGCCCAACCATGAAGGAATCGGCGCAACGCACGGATACGATTATTCCATCATTGAATTGGCGTGTCACCACGAGGTTGGCGCTGCCACACTTTTTTAACCAACTCATGAAAACCCTCCCTAGTGAGCCAGCCCAGTTCAAATTTGAATTGATGACGGTTCGCACCTGGAGCCGCCTGACCAAAATCGGTAAGCAATGGAGCATGATCCGATAAGGCTTCGATGTGCCCGTACTGAAGCTAGGGGGTACTTAAATTCCCAGTCGGTGGTAACTAGTACCCGTCAAGTTTCTCAAAGGTTGGGATTGCTCTGTTATTGGCCCAAGTGTATTGGCGACCAAACATACTGAGTTCCTGCAAATCGAGAGTTAATAACAGCATTAAAAAGAAACGGCCATCTCGTGTCAAACCGGTCACTGTTTTTTTTCCTGCTGATATCAAAGAATATTGAAATCCCCCCCCCCCCGATTAACATAGGGTGGGGATTCTCTCGGCAGGTATTGACGAGTTCTTTGAGAAAGGCCGACTTAAACTCCTCTTGAGCGGCGCCATAAACAACAACCAAGCTTCAAATGAAGTTATCAGATTTATTTCAAAGGTGGAATTTGATATGATATTCCCCCTTCGATGCAGAGAGAAGTTCCAAGTATGTGGAGTGTATACCTAACAGAATACCCCCAGACCTCCTAGAAGGCGATAGAATATGCCATTCATAATCATTACCACATGAAAAATGGTCAAGATCACGTGTTGGGAAGTCACGCTTGCCACACTCAGAAATAGCCACAAAGTCCAAAGAATGATCCCTAACACAATCGGAAATATGTTTATGTTTAGCCAAGTCAACAAGACCTTTGCTATTTCAAAACATTCCTCTCATGATGAACCTTTTTTGTGTTTGGAGACCTTTGCCTTCTTAGATGGACGTCCCTTTTTGTTTCCTGGATTAGGCTTGTTCTTACTCGTACCGACACGACGAGCTCACATAGCATAGTGTCACACGCGTTATCTTCCAAGTCTACTTCAGTTGTGTCTTTAATCAGATGGGAAAGGAGCTTGCCTTCATGGTTGGCATCAGACTCCTCATCCTCCTCATCTGACACTAAGGGGTCCACAAATATAGGCGATTTAGGAGCAACCGTAAGCCGGTCGAACTCCACTTGCTTAAGAGCCTTAACAGAAAAGTCTACCGCTTTTTCACGTAGCACTTGGCTGATGGTGCAATACAAATATACTACCACTGTTTTGAAATTTTTAATTACTTGATTGTCCTAGCCAGGTACTACACCCGTCCGGATTTATTAGGCCCTCCAACTTTGACTATGTAGCTAGCTTGCTTCACGGTGGATATATGATTTGCATGCAACAGATCATCCCGTTATGATGGTTGAAGAACTGCACCCTGTCGCCCCATGCATCGATCTGATCCAGTGAGACTTGAGTAGAGATCTCTATCTATTATATACTGGACTTTTAAGTTTGCCTCGAGACCTACATGGGTCATGGCGGAAAAAAAGACAATGTAAGATGATCATATATGCGCATACGTGAAATTGACATGCTAATTTCATGAAGAAGAATGGACTTGAGAGGCGATATGGATGGTTACCAGAAAATAGCTTTCTCCCATTTGCAAGCTCTGAATCAGAATGCCATAGTCGTTGACTGGGAGGAGCGTCCCCGTGGAGTGGAGGAGCACCACGTCCTGGCCAAACATGGCTCGCAAGTCTATTGGACCCCTCGGGATCTCCATTGGGACTCCGTTGATGAACACCGTGATCGTCGCTGGAATTAGCATGCAATCAGCCAGTCAATCAGAGGCGGCATACAATCCACTCAGAATAAGAATTCAACAGATCATTTGACGACAGTATTATTAACAAATAAAGATGCATGCATAAGCTAGCCAACCAAATTCTGGTCGGTATTATAAACGTCAGTGGTTCGGTAGTACCGTTTACTCATGGTTGGGACCTCTCCATCATATGGAAAAAATTGCTTATAGGCCTATTTTTGTGATTTGATGATATCGTTATGTCATGAGAGCATGAGAATGCATCGTCCTAATGCAGAGGGCGGGCTAATCCTCCTTTCCAAAAACAAACATGAAGAGGCTGTCCAGCGCAATTACCATTCCTTGTTTTAAACTAGAAGTACGCTATGTAATGGTAGTATTACGGTTAAGAGAAAAAATAAGAAAAATCACGATCAAGTACATGTGCATGCATGCAGGAAATCCCAAAGTTTTAACCCATGCATGTTCACTATAAACGTTCTGTTCAACAAAGTGGGCATCACGTCCAACTGTATTATGCATAAACATGTGTTGATTCCATCCGATGCATGTACACATGGAACCTTAAGTGGATATACAAACGAGACACAGGGAAATAAAGATGACGATGCATGAATGCAGAAATTTAAAAATTGCCCGATGAACCTCCACAGGATTGAGAACAGACGTATGTCATGATGGAGAGGACAACAGATGTATCAGGTACTATGATCTTATGCATGCACAGGTAGACTAGGAAGTTGTAACTGAACTATATCCAAGGACTAAAGAACAAGTAGCTGAACTATATCTCAAGGAAGACCAAATAAAGTATGTCTCCAGAAGATCCAAGCTAGATCTCCTTGAAT
This sequence comes from Aegilops speltoides, assembly GCA_021437245.1. Taxonomy (NCBI): domain Eukaryota; kingdom Viridiplantae; phylum Streptophyta; class Magnoliopsida; order Poales; family Poaceae; genus Aegilops; species Aegilops speltoides. The sequence continues at coordinate 322,937,475 of CM038144.1, read as the reverse complement.
TCTGCATCTCACATAAATATAGACAAACGAAACTGTAGGGTGAAATCAGCATTTCCATCGTCAAAAGTTGTTTTGGATGTTTCATGCATATCCACTAGCAATTCTTTCTCATAAGAAGTTCATAGATTAGAGTCTTTCAATGAAAATATTTGTAGAGTTGAGGGGAATTGTTACATGCATGAGATGGATCACATGAACCAGCCAATTGAAGGGAGCAACCACGTACTACCACGTAACTAAAATGATGGACAGTACTCAACTCACCTGCCGGTAACTGGCACGAGTAGTACTGCTGCTGCACGGCGGTGCTCGGCGCCGAGGAGGAGGGTCCGGCGGGGCTCCCAACGAATCCCATCTGACGCGAAATGGCGAAGAGATCGTCGCTGCCGCCGGTGTCGACGTCCGCCATCAGCCCTGACGCCAGCGGCGACGATGTCCCGCACGATGCCTGCAGGTACCCAACGCCGGCACCCGACACCCCCGCGCCGTGCGCCGCGAAAGGCCCCAGCGACGAGCCTCCCGTGCTTCCCGACGAGGACGACGAGGTCGCCTGCTGCTCGTACTGGCTCGCGCCCCCACCGATTGCCATGGGGTGAACGGAGCCGGTGCCGGATGGAAGACCGATGGTGGCGCTAGCAGCCGGCAAGCTATTGGCGGTGGCGGAGGAGGCTGCAGCTGCTGCGGCCGCGGCGGCTGCGGCCTGCATCTGGCGCTGGCGGCGGCGTGAGCGGGAACGACGGTTCTGGAACCAGTAGAAGACGTTGGCGTCGCCGACGGCGCCGAAGCGCTCGAGCAGCTTGCGGATGCGGACGGTCTCGTCCTTGGGCGGGTTGACCATGCCGCTGTTGAAGATGGACTCGAGGATGAGTATCTGCTCCGGCTTGGGCGTCCACCGCGAGCGCACCGGCTCCCCCGCCCCCCTCCCTCCGCTGCGGCGCTCCTCCGGGCTGCCGCCCGACGACTGCCCGTCCGGGCTGTTGCTGCCCCCCTCCATGGATCAATCGAATTGTTGGGTATGCCGGGGGGAGAACCCGTTGGTTAATCACACTAGCTCTAGCTAGGTGTGAAGAGGGCAGTAGGTTTCTGGGCGGTTTCGTGCTTGGATCGATGGAGGAGGTGAGAGAGAGTGACGAGGAAAGGCAGCAATTCAAGGGGACAACCAACCTTGCACCCTCATGTCTTTGTTGAGGGGTTGTACTTATAGATAGGAGCAAGGGGGGCTGGCTGGCTGGCTGGCTAGTGAAGAAGAGGAAGAATGTCCTGGAGAAGTTCTCCAGTAGTAGCGGTACCTATATATCTATACACTCGAGGGGTTTGTACAACCTCAACCGCGCCATGATTATTTATTTACTGCTACGTATGGCCAAATTAGTGTTTTTTTATGACATATTAGTGTTGGTAACGTGCCACCGGCCTGATCAGTGATTCTGTGAGAGATTCTAATCTTTACCATTCTTGGTTTATCTGGAAGACCATTTTCAGAAACCACTACTCAACTTCTTATTTGGAGATGATTGTATATTACCAACATTCTCTATGACACGTTCTTTTCTTACTTATGTTTTGTATAGAAGTGATAATTGTGGTTATAACCAGCATTAATAATTGTGTAGTCAGACAACACTGCATTTTTTTTATTGTCCAAATTCATGTTGTGACCAACACTTGTCCTATAACATCAAGTTTTGATCAAATGTTGTACTGATGTAATTTAAAGGAATTTCGTAGGATTTCTAGAGGATCATAATCCTTAGGAACTTTTACTAAGGTGGTTGTTTGATTCGTATGATTGAATCCTATAGGATTTTTTCATACAGAACATTTGTACTACATTCCATAGAAAATCTAGCATCCACAACTTTTTGGAAAAGAAATACTTTGGCTTTCCTGTAAAGCAATGAAGCACACTTAACTCCCGTAGGATTCTAATTGGCATGACATTCTAATCATGTGCTTTTCTTATTTCTATATTTTTACAATCCTGCTAATCAAATAGGCCCCCTTTTTTTTAAGCACCAACCGTCGAACAATTGTTCTGTTGTAATTTCTATTAATAATAAGTATATTTTACAAAGAAGAAAACAAAAGTAATGATCTAAAAGGATCTATCCTATTCCGTTTTTTCTAACATAATGGCAGTAAAAGGTGTAGCCACTTCTTAAGGTATCATTCTAGATGATCCCTTATCCACTTCTGCAAGGTGTTTTAAGTGCTTCGCTTTTGTTCTACGAGCCAGTAAGCTCAAATCCTCTTTTAGCCTGAACTTCCAACATCTCACACTGTGTGCTTCATTTCTGAAAAAAAAACATTTCTTTGACACCAAATTGCCCAGCATCTCTGAGTAATAATCTCCATTGCAATACCTTTGGGAAGTAGATGGTAGATGAGTTGAATGTCGCCTGATGAAGATATTCCAGGTTTTCTCCTCGGCAACACACAGTGCCAACCGTTATTTACGCGGTAACACCCCTTAGATTTTAGAATGGATGGGGGAACTAACAATGCCTAGCTCATCCACGTTTTCTACTGCTAATATTCGTGTGTATTTGGTGATGATCCCGATGCATATTTTCAAACCAGTCATGTTCACAGGCGCGATACTTGTGCTTCTAGCTCCAATTGGTCTCCACCGCCGACAGGTACTGCTTTGATCTTCTGTGATGTAGTTGTATTTGCTAGTCTTAACAAGGCTGGATTGGGTGTGGTGGAGCTGGATCATGAAGGGTAGTGCAAGCTCGCATGCTCTGAGCCCCTCGCTGGAGCTTACGAATTGAAGATGGCTGAAGCCTTGGCACTTCATCGTGCGGTCCTTTTGGCTCGGAATGAATGTCTTATGCATGTGACATTCGACTCTGATTGCCTCTCTCGGGTGAAACAAATCAACTACAAGGTTCGGGACCGTTCGGGTGTGGGCTATGTTGTTATGGACATCAAACATGTGGTTCTAGCTTTCACTTCATTGACCTTCAAGCATGTCATTAGCATTAATGTAGTCGCCCCATGTTTTGGCCTATTCTTATAAGAATTCTCGTTTGCTTTGCGTTTCACACTTCTGCTTCGGATTGTATCTAGGAGACCTTGTATGGCTTCATTGTTGAATCAATAAAATACTGATGTTCCTAAAAAGAAAACTATGCTAGCTTCGTCTATATGAGAGACTCGGAGGGAGTAGGTGGCATGATGACCACTTAATTAAGATGCCAGGCCACCAATTAGTACTAGTTAGTTTTAATGGATAGGATTATGTTTCTAGTGATTGGCATGTCAAGATGACTAGCTTGCACCATTCCGCATGAGTGGTTAGCTATCGTGAAATTAAAAAATTCAACAAAAGATGACTAGCCTGCTGAAGGGGATCAAAATTATCTTAGTTTACCTAGCCAGTGCTATGCACCTAGCCATCACTTGCTGCCTAAGCGAGCTAGTACTTGACTACCCCCTTCAAAGATTATTACTTTTTAAATGTGGCTCATGTATATCTTCATATACTCCCTCTGTTTTCAAATATAAGACGTATTTAAACTGACAAACCATCTTATATTTGTGAATAGAGGTAGTATATCATAATCTTTTATGATATGCAGAGTATTGTTCTACGAGCTAGATTCGTCCAAGCCTCTTTTATATCGGCATGCTTATTTGGCTCTGCATCAATGTCAATTGTCATCTTGTCGACGAGATAACCCTTAGGACAAAGATTATTTCTTGGGTAAATTCATCCGGTATCCTGTGCATGCATTTTATTTCATCGCTACATGTTGTACATCGAGTATTTATACATAGATAATGAACATATTCCTGTTTTCCAACTGCTTTTAAATTTTCCCGGAGAAAAGAAAAGACAGGTTAAAATAAATAAAGTTTGGTGCTAAAAAGCTTTTTAAAGCACTTAATTTTTCTCGGCAAAAGTTTACATGAGGTTAGAAAACCCTTAATGTTTATTATAAATAAGTAAGTTGGTTTATTTTACCATTTCTTTATTTTAGTGCTCATCGGCGCACATGAGCCTGAGCTCCAAGACGGCTCCCCCTTCGTTTGCCTCTGGTCAATTACTCTCTTCAACTGTTACTTTCTCGAAACATACTTTCATCCCGCTTTATTATATATAAAGCAACAATCGAACAAAATACACGATCGAACGAATACAAGGAGATGAGGTAGCCCTGCTGACTTGACAAATACAAGGGGTATATGATTGGTGTTAGTTACTAACCGACGTTCCCGTCGTTGGTCTTAAATATTCGTTTTGTAGACGACGACCATCATATATGTGTATGACATTCCAATAAAAAAAGTGTATGACATATTAGGTTCCTCTCCAATCAAATCGTGACTTGCACCAATCAACGTCAACAAAGGGCAGAGCTCGTGGCCATCAAATTAGGCAGCCTATACGTAAATAAATAAGAGCAGGCGTCAGTTATTGCACAATTTTTTGTTTCAACGATGGAAAGAGAAGTGCACCTCAGTTTCCACTAATGCCGTCGTCAAACTGCTTGATCTGTACGAAAAACGAATCATTAGCGAAAAGTGTCTTACCAGTAGAATTGTATCGACAGAGTCATCCAACCACCACTCATTTTCACGGAAATTCACAGGGATAAGTAAGTGCGGCGCACTCACAAAGGCCTGCCACCCATTTGATTTGCCTCGCAATTAGCGGAGCAGTTAAATTCCGCATGAGGGCACAGTAAAAAAAAGGTCTGACTATATAACACCTAAGTTATGAAAAGGTTTCTTATTTGTTTCTTTTTTGACTAGCGCACGACAAATAAATTGAAAGTGACGCAGTTCCGTTTCGAAAAAAAAGAAAGTGACGCAGTTCGCTCAATAGGAATTGAACTTGTGGTAGAAGCCGCCGCTGATTCTGGAGACGGACTGCGTCGAAATGCTGCACATGATCCACGCAAGAGGAGTTGATAGATCCAAGTATACACATCACATTAGTGAGATCAAAGGGATTCTGTCTCACGAAAGGTACATAAGTCTAGCTAAAATAAGCTGCCATGCTAATGTGGCGAGCCATACCTTAGCAAGCATGGGGCGTTCGCAGCAACGAACCGCCTGTTGGCTTCGGAACTCGCCTGATGAGATAGCTGGCATAGTAAAGTCTGAATGTAATTGTTATGGTTGATTAATGAAAGTTCCTTTCCCATAAAAAAAAATACTAGGTAACGACAGATCCTACAACTCCAATAGCTGCTGTTGACTTTCAGGAAAGAAATATTTAAGAACATAGTACAACGCCAAGATTAGAAGACATGTTTGAAACCTTCTTTACACAGATTTTGCTTTTTCTTAAATAGCGAATACTTTTGAAAGCACTTAAATTTCGAAAATTATTTTTCAAATGTGAATAACCTTCATAATTCTGATTTTTTTAAAAATAATATTAACAAAATTTGGTATTCTGAATAATTTCTTCTCAATTTTTTTTTTTGAAACACAGGCAATTTTTTAAAAGCATATAAAAGTTTTTAGAGTGTGTACATTTTAATGATAATGTTTTAATAAAAATATTGTTCGCACCATTTAAAATTTATTGATATTTTAAAAATGTTCATACATTTCAAAAAATGTTGGTGATGTTTTAAAAAATGTATTATACGATGGAAATAACTGTAATATTCAAAGAAATATGTGTGACCATTTCTTAAGATAAACTTCATGCATTTAAAAAGAAATCATGACACTTTCTAGGATTTTTTTATGCAATGTAAATAAAATTTTCGCATAAATTTTAAAAAACATTCATACCATTTAGACAAATGATTAGTATGAATTTGATTTTTTTTACTATGTATTATAAAGAAATGCTCGGTGTATTTGAAAAATATGCATAATGTATTTTAATAAATGTTCAATGTGTGGTAAAAAAATGTTCCCCATGTATACAGAAAATATACAGTGTGTAATATAAAAGTGGACATGTATTTGCAAAAAAATACAACTATATAGGGGTACTGGGTTGGGAACGAGTTGCATGCTGAGAGTGGATATGCAACTATGTCAGGCATGAATTGCATGTTTGGCTTAGACATGCAAGTTTACATGTTGGGGTTGGGCATGCAACTAGATAGGGGTCGGGGCAAGTTGCGAGTTGTATAATAAATCACAAGCCTAGTTGCGAGTCAAAGGGTAGGCTTGCAACTGGGAGAACTACGAGCTGAGTTGTGAGTTGAGGATGGACTTACAACTGCGGCAACTAAAAAATATGAGAGCATTTACGAGTCAAGGATCGACTTGCAACTGGGATAAAACAAACTATGGTCTGACATGCAATTCAGTTGCGAGTGAAAGATGGACTTGCAATTAGGTTGAAAGACAAATACACAGGCCCAGTTGTGAGTCAAGGGTGGGCTTGCAGCTGGTATAAAACAAACTATGAGCCTAGTTGTGAGTCGAGGGTGGACTTTTAACAGAGAAAAGTATATAAAACTATGATAGAGTTGCGAGTTGAGGATGGACTTGCAACTGAGATGAAAAATGAAAGATATCTTGGTTGCGAGTGAAGGTTGGACTTGCAATTGGGACAACAACAAACTATGGGCCCGGCTATGGACATTGGATGTCGTTGATAACGGGATCACATCATTAGGAGAATGATGTGATGGACAAGACCCAATCCTAAGCATAGCACAAAGATCGTGTAGTTCGTTTGCTAGAGCTTTGCCAATGTCAAGTATCTCTTCCTTCGACCATGAGATCGTGTAACTCCCGGATACCGTAGGAGTGCCTTGGGTGTATCAAACGTCACAAGTAATCGGGTGACTATAAAGGTGCATTACGGTATCTCCGAAAGTATCTTGGGTTGACACGGATCGAGATCGGGATTTGTCACTCAAGATGACGGAGAGGTATCCTCGGCCCACTCGGTAATGCATCATCATAATGAGCTCAAGGTGACCAAGGTGTTGGCCACGGATCATGCATTACGATGCAGTAAAGTGACTTGCCGTAACGAGACCGAACAAGGTATTGGGATACCGACGATCGAGTCTCGGGCAAGTAACGTACCGATTGACAAAGGGAATTGTATACAGGGTTTTGATCGAATCCTCGACATCGTGGTTCACCCGATGACATCATCGAGGAGCATGTGGGAGCCAACATGGGTATCCAGATCCCGCTATTGGTTATTGCCTGAGAATCGTCTCGGTCATGTTTGCATGTCTCCCGAACCCGTAGGGTCTACACACTTAAGGTTCGGTGATGCTAGGGTTATTAGGAAGACTAGTATGTGACTACCGAATGTTGTTCGGAGTCCCGGATGTGATCCCGGACGTCACGAGGAGTTCCGGAATGGTCCGGAGGTAAAGTTTTAAATATGGGAAGTTGTCATACGGACACCGGAAAGTTTTGGGGGTCTATCGGTAATGTACCGGGACCACCGGAAGGGTTTCGGGGGTCCACCGGGAGGGGCCACCCCTCCCGGAGGGCCACATGGGCCGCAAAGGGGAGGGAGCCAGCCCCTGGAGGGCTGGGCGCACCCCCCACCTTGGGCCCATGCGCCTAGGGTTGGGGGAACCTCGAGGGGCGCCTGCTTGGGGGCAAGCCTCCCTCCTGGCCGCCACCCCTCTAGATCCCATCTAGAGGGTCGGCCCCCCTTGCCCCTTCCCCTATAAATAGAGGGGTGGGGGAGGGCTGCTGTACCCATCTCCAAGGCGCAGCCCTTCCCCTCCCCAACACCTCTCCTCCTCCGTAAGCGCTTGGCGGCCTCACCGCCGAGATCTTCTGCACCAACACCACCACGCCGTCGTCTGCCGCTGAGCGAAGCTTCTCAACCTCTCCTTCCCCTTGCTGGATCAAGAAGGAGGAGACGCCTCCGTCCCGTCACGTGTGTTGAACGCGGAGGTGCTGTCCGCTCAGAGACTTGGACATCGGTGATCTGAATCACGTCGAGTACGACTCCATCATCACCTTGCAAGCTTCCGCACGCGATCTACAAGTGGTATGTAGATGCAAACTCTCTCCCATGACTCGTTGCTTAGATGAACTCATAGATGGATCTTGATGAAACCGTAGGAAAAATTTTAATTTTCTGCAACGTTCCCCAACAGTGGCATCATGAGCTAGGTCTATGCGTAGTTCTCTATTGCACGAGTAGAACACAATTTTGTTGTGGGCGTGGATCTTGTCAACTTACTTGCCTCTACTAGTATTTTCTTCCTTCAACGGTATTGTGGGATGAAGCGGCCCGGACCAACCTTACACGTACGCTTACGTGAGACCGGTTCCACCGATTGACATGCACTAGTTGCATAAGGTGGTGGCGGGTGTCTGCTCTCCCACTTTAGTTGGAGTGGATTCGATGAACAGGGCCCTTATGAAGGGTAAATAGAAGTTGACAAAATCACGCTGTGGTTATTCGTAGGTAAGAAAACGTTTTGCTAGAACCCAATCGCAGCCACGTAAAAGATGCAACAACAATTAGAGGACGTCTAACTTGTTTTTGCAGCGATTGATCATGTGATGTGATATGGCCAGAAGTTGTGATGAATGATGAATTGTGATGTATGAGATCATGTTCTTGTAATAGGATTCACGACTTGCATGTCGATGAGTATGACAACCGGCAGGAGCCATAGGAGTTGTCTTTATTTTTGTATGACCTACGTGTCATTGAAGAACGCCATGTAAACTACTTTACTTTATTGCTAAACACGTTAGCCATAGAAGTAGAAGTAGTCGTTGGCGTGACAACTTCATGAAGACACGATGATGGAGATCATGGTGTCAAGCCGGTGACAAGATGATCATGGAGCCCCGGAGATGGAGATCAATGGAGCTATATGATATTGGCCATATCATGTCACAACTATATAATTGCATGTGATGTTTATTATGTTTATGCATCTTGTTTACTTAGGACGACGGTAGTAAATAAGATGATCCCTTACAAAAATCTCAAGAAGTGTTCTCCCCTAACTGTGCACCGTTGCTACAGTTCGTCGCTTCTAAGCACCACGTGATGATCGGGTGTGATGGATTCTTACGTTCACATACAACGGGTGTAAGACAGTTTTACACAAAAAAACACTTAGGGTTAACTTGACGAGCCTAGCATGTACGCACATGGCCTCGGAACACGGAGACCGAAAGGTCGAACACGAGTCGTATGGAAGATGCGATCAACACGAAGATGTTCACCGACGATGACTAGTCCGTCTCACGTGATGATCGGACACGGGCTAGTCGACTCGGATCGTGTAACACTTAGATGACTAGAGGGATGTCTTATCTAAGTGGGAGTTCATAATTTGATTAGAACTTTATTATCATGAACTTAGTCTAAAACCTTTGCAAATATGTCTTGTAGATCAAATGGCCAACGCTAATGTCAACATGAACTTCAACGCGTTCCTAGAGAAAACCAAGCTGAAAGATGATGGCAGCAACTATACGGACTGGGTCCGGAACCTGAGGATCATCCTCATAGCTGCCAGGAAGCAATATGTCCTAGAAGGACCGCTAGGTGACGCCCCCGTCCCAGAGAACCAAGACATTATGAATGCTTGGCAAACTCGTGTTGATGATTACTCCCTCGCTCAAGGTCACGGCATGCTTTACAGCTTAGAACCGGGCTCCAAAAGCGTTTTGAGCATCACGGAGCATATGAGATGTTCAAGAGCTGAAACTAGTTTTCCAAGCTCATGCCCGGTCGAGATATGATGTCTCCGACAAGTTCTACAGCTTGTAAGATGGAGGAAAACAGTTCTGTCGGAGCACATCCTCAAGATGTCCGGTTGCACAACCGTATGACCCAAATTAACATTAACCTCCCGGATGAGGCGGTCATTGACAGAATCCTCCGCCGCCTCCCACCAAGCTACAAGAGCTTTATGATGAACTACAACATGCAGGTATGGTGAAGACCATTCCAAGTGTTCTCGGTGCTGAAGTCAGCAGAGGCTGAAATCAAGAAAGAACATCAAGTGTTGATGGTCAATAAGACCACTAAGTTCAAGAAGGGCAAGGGTAAGAAGAACTTCAAGAAGGACGGCAAAGATGTTGTCGCGCCCGGTAAGCCTGTTGCCGGGAAGAAGTCAAAGAATGGACCCAAGCCTGAGACTGAGTGCTTTTATTGCAAGGGGAAGGGTCACTGGAAGCGGAACTGCCCCAAATACTTAGCGGATAAGAAGGTCGGCAACACCAAAGGTATATTTGATATACATGTAATTGATGTGTACCTTACCAAGATCTGTAGTAACTCCCGGGTATTTGATACCGTGTCATTGCTCATATTTGTAACTCACAGCAGAGCTGCGGAATAAACGGAGACCGGCAAAGGACGAGGTGACGATCGCGTCGGGAATGGTTCCAGAGTCGATGTGATCGCCGTCGGCACGCTGCCTCTACATTTACCTACGGGATTAGTTTTGAACCTTAATAATTGTTATTTAGTGCCAAGTTTGAGCATGAACATTGTATCTGGATCTCGTTTAATACGAGATGGCTACTCATTTAAGTCTGAGAATAATGGTTGTTCGATTTATATGAGAGATATGTTTTATGGTCATGCTCCGATGGTCAATGGTTTATTCTTAATGAATCTCGGGCGTAATATTCCACATGTTCATAGTGTGGATGCCAAAAGATGTAAAGTTGATAACGATAGTCCCACATACTTGTGGCACTGCCGCCTTGGTCACATTGGTGTCAAGCGCATGAAGAAGTTCCATGTGAAGGAAATATGCCCTAGAGGCAATAATAAAGTTATTATTTATTTCCTCATATCATGATAAATGTTTATTATTCATGCTAGAATTGTATTAACCGGAAACATGATACATGTGTGAATACATAGACAAACATATAGTCACTAGTATGCCTCTACTTGACTAGCTCATTAATCAAAGATGGTTATGTTTCCTAACCATAGACATGTGTTGTCATTTGTTTAATGAGATCACATCATTAGGAGAATGATGTGATTGACATGACCCATCCTGTTAGCTTAGCACTTGATCGCTTAGTATTCTCGCTATTGCTTCCTTCATGACTTATACATGTTCCTGTAACTATGAGGATTGTGTAACTCCGCTTACCGAAGAACACTTTGGTACTACCAAACGTCACAACGAATCGGGTGATTATAAAGGAGTACTACAGGTGTTTCCGAAGGTACATGTTGAGTTAGCATAATTCAAGATTAGGTTTTGTCACTCCGATTGTCTGGAGAGGTATCTCTGGGCCCTCTCGGTAATACTCATCACCCAAGCCTTGCAAGCATGTAACTAATGAGTTAGTTATGAGATGACGACACGGAACGAGTAAAGAGACTTGCCGTAATGAGATTGAACTAGGTATTGATACCGACGATCAAATCTCGGCAAGTAACATACCGATGACAAAGGAATAACGTATGTTGTTATGCGGTTTGACCGATAAAGATCTTCGAGAATATGTAGGAACCAATATGGGCATCCAGGTCCCGCTATTGGTTATTGACCGAGACGGTGTCTCGGTCATGTCTACATTGTTCTCGAACCGTAGGGTCCGCACGCTTAAGGTTTCGATGATGCTTATATTATGAGTTTATGTATTTTGATGTACCAAGTTTGTTCAGAGTCCCTGATGTGATCACGGACATGACGAGGAGTCTCAAATGGTCGAGACATAAAGATTGATATATTGGACGATATATTTGGACACCGGAAAGGTTCCGGAGAAGTTTGGAGCTACCGGAGGTTACTGAACCCCGGGAGGTATATGGGCCTTATTGGGCCCATATAGGAAGAAGGAGAAGGAACAAGGGAGGCGCGCCCCAGCCCAATCCGACTGGGGGGGGGCCGCCCCCTTCCTTTCTCCTTCCCTCTTCCTATTACTACTACTAGTACTTATTCCTAATACTAGTACTCTTTCCTTCCCCTCCAAATAAGATAAGGAAGGGGGAAACCTACTTGGAGTAGGTTTCCCCCTCCTCTATGGCGCGCCCCCCTTGGGTCGGCCTCCTCCTCCCTCCCTCCTTTATATACGGGGGTAGGGGGGCACCCTAGGACACACAAGTTGATCATTGAGATCGTTCCCTAGCCGTGTGCGGTGCCCCCCCCCCTCCACGATATTACACCTCGGTCATATTGTAGCGGTGCTTAGGCGAAGCCCTGCGACAGGAGAACATCAAGATCGTCACCACGCCATCGTGCTGACGGAACTCCCCCTCGGCGCCTCTGCTGGATCGGAGATCAAGGGTGCGTTATCGAGTTGTACGTGTGTCAAGAACTCGGAGGTGCCGGAGTAACGGTGCCTGGATCGGTTGAACCGGGAAGACGTACGACTACTTCCACTACGCTGTGTCAACGCTTCGCTTGGTCTCACGAGGGTACGTGAGACAATACTCTCCCCTCGCTGCTATGTCATCACCATGATCTTGCGTGTGCGTAGGAAATTTTTGAAATTACTACGCTCCCCAACAAAGGCATCCGAGCCTAGGTTTTATGGTTTGATGTTATATGCACGAGTAGAACACAAGTGAGTTGTGGACGATATAAGTCATACCGCCTACCAAAGATGTCATACTTTGGTTCAGCGGTATTGTTGGATGAAGCGCCCGGACCGACATTACGCAGACGCTTACGCGAGACTGGTTTTACCACCGTGCTTTGCACACAGTGACTAGCGGGTGTCTGCTTCTCCAACTTTAGTTGAACCGAGTGTGGCTACGCCCGGTCCTTGTGAAGGTTAAACGAGTCTATTTGACAAACTATCGCTGTGGTTTTGATGCGTAGATGAGATTGGTTCTTGCTTAAGCCCGTAGCAGCCACGTAAAATTTGCAACAACAAAGTAGAGGACGCCTAACTTGTTTTTGCAGGGCATGTTGTGATGTGATATGGCCAAGATGTGATGCTATATTTTATTGTATGAGATGATCATGTTTTGTAACCGGTTATCGGCAATCGGCAGAGCCATATGGTTGTCGCTTATTGTATGAAATGCAAACGCCCTGTAATTGCTTTACTTTATCACTAAGCGGTAGCAATAGTCGTAGAAGCAATAGATGGCATAAACGACAACGATGCTACGATGGAGATCAAGGTGTCGCGCCGGTGACGATGGTGATCACGACGGTGCTTCGAAGATGGGGATCACAAGCACAAGATGATGATGGCCATATCATATCACTTATATTGATTGCATGTGATGTTTATCCTTTATGCATCTTATCTTGCTTTGATTGACGGTAGCATTTTAAGATGATCTCTCACTAATTATCAAGAAGTGTTCTCCCGAGTATGCACCGCTATGAAAGTTCTTCGTCTTTGAGACACCACGTGATGATCGGGTGTGTAGGCTCTACGCTCAAATACAACGGTGCAAAACAGTTGCACACGCGAATACTCAGTTATACTTGACGAGCCTAGCATATACAGATATGGCCTCGAACACGGATACCGAAAGGTCGAGCGTGAATCATATAGTAGATATGATCAACATAGAGATGTTCACCATTGAAACTACTCCATCTCACGTGATGATCGGACATGGTTTAGTTGATTTGGATCACGTGATCACTTAGATGACTAGAGAGATGTCTGCCTAAGTGGGAGTTCTTAAGTAATATGATTAATTGAACTTAAATTTATCATGAACTTAGTACCGATAGTATTTTGCTTGTCTATGTTTGTTTGTAGATAGTTGGCTCGTCTTTGTTGTTCCGTTGAATTTTAATGCGTTCCTTGAGAAAGCAAAGTTGAAAGATGATGGTAGCAATTACACGGATCGGGTCCGAACGAGGATTATCCTCATTGCTGCACGTAAGAGTTACGCCCCGAAGCACCGCTGGGTGCCAGCTGCTTCTTGATGCAACCGACGACGTTAAGAACGTCTGGCGAGCAAAGCGATGACTACTCTATAGTTCGATGTGCCATGCTTTACGGCTTAGAACCGGGTCTTCAACGACGTTTTGAACGTCATGGAGCGTATGAGATGTTCCAGAGTTGAAGTTAATATTTCAAGCAAATGCCCGGATTGAGAGATATGAAGTCTCCAATAAGTTCTACAGCTGCAAGATGGAGGAGAACAGCTCACAAGGAGCATATACTCAAAATGTCCGGGTATAATAATCACTTGATTCAACTGGTAGTTAATCTTCCGATGATAGCGCCATTGATGAATTCTCCAATCATCGCCACCAAGCTACAAGAGCTTTGTGATGAACTATAATATGCAAGGGATGAACAAGACTATTCCCGAGCTCTTCGCAATGCCGAAAGCCATGGAGGTAGAAATCAAAAGGAGCATCAAGTGTTGATGGTCAACAAGACCACTGGTTTCAAGAAAAGGGCCAAAGGGAAGAAGAAGGAACTTCAAAAGAACAGCAAACAAGTTGCTGCTCAAGAGAAGAAACCCAAGTCTGGACCTAAGCCCAAATCGAGTGCTTCTACCGCAAGCGATCGACATCGAAGCGGAACTGCCCCAAGTATTTGGCGGATAAGAAGGATGGCAAAGTGAACAAAGGTATATGTGATATACATGTTATTTATGTGTACCTTACTAATGCTCGCAGAGCACTGGTATTTGATATCGGTTCATTGCTAACATTTGCAACTCAAACAGGACTACGGATTAGCGAAGATTAGCTAAGGACGAGGTGACGATGCGCGCGGGAAATGGTTCCAAAGTCGATGTGATCGCGGTGGGCACGCTACCTCTACATCTACCATCGGGATTAGTTTTAGACCTGAATAATTGTTATTTGGTGCCGCGTTGAGCATGAACATTATATCTGGATCTTGTTTGATGCGAGACGGTTATTCATTTAAATCGAGAGAATAATGGTTGTTCTATTTATATGAGTAATATCTTTTATGGTCATCCACCCTTGAAGAGTGGTCTATTTTATTGAATCTCGATAGTAGTGATACACATATTCATAATGTTGAAGCCAAAAGATGCAGAGTTGATAATGATAGTGCAACATATTTGTGGCACTTGCCGCTTAGGTCATATTGGTGTAAAACGCATGAAGAAACTCCATACCGATGGACTTCGGAATCACTTGATTATGAATCACTTGGTACTTATGAACCGTGCCTCATGGGCAAGATGACCAAAACACCGTTCTCCGGATCTATGGAGAGAGCAACAGATTTGTTGGAAATCATACATACAGATGTATGTGGCCCGATGAATGTTGAGGCTCGTGGCGGATATTGTTATTTTCTCACCTTCACAGATGATTTGAGCAGATATGGGTATATCTACTTGATGAAGCACAAGTCTGAAACATTTGAAAAGTTCAAAGAATTCCAGAGTGAAGTAGAAAATCATCGTAACAAGAAAATAAAGTTTCTACGATCTGATCGTGGAGGAGAATATTTGAGTTACGAGTTTGGTTTACATTTGAAACAATGTGGAATAGTTTCGCAACTCACGCCACCTGGAACACCACAACGAAATGGTGTGTCCGAACGTCGTAATCGTACTTTACTTGATATGGTACGATCTATGATGTCTCTTACCGATTTACCGCTATCGTTTTGGGGTTATGCTTTAGAGACGGCCGCATTCACGTTAAATAGGGACAATCAAAATCCGTTGAGACGACGCCTTATGAACTGTGGTTTGGCAAGAAACCAAAGTTGTCGTTTCTCAAAGTTTGGGGCTGCGATGCTTATGTGAAGAAACTTCAACCGATAAGCTCGAACCCAAATCGGAGAAATGTGTCTTCATAGGATACCCAAAGGAGACTATTGGGTACACCTTCTATCACAGATCCGAGGGCAAGATTTTCGTTGCTAAATTCGGATCCTTTCTAGAGAAGGAGTTTCTCTCGAAAGAAGTGAGTGGGAGGAAAGTAGAACTTGATGAGATAATCAGATCTACTCCCTTATTGAAAGTAGTTCATCACAAGAACCGGTTCCCGTGACGACTACACCAATTAGTGAGGAAGCTAATGATATTGATCATGAAACTTCAGATCAAGTTTCTCTCAACCTCGTGGGTCTACCAGAGTAAGATCCGCACTGAGTGGTACGGAAATCCTATTCTGGAAGTCATGTTACTTGACCATGATGAACCTACGAACTATGAGGAAGCGATGATGAGCCCAGATTCCGCAAAATGGCTAGAGGCCATGAAATCTGAGATAGGATCCATGTATGAAAACAAAGTATGGACTTTGGTTGACTTGCCCGATGATCGGCAAGCCATTGAGAATAAATGGATCTTTAAGAAGAAGACTGACGCTGATGGTAATGTTACTGTCTACAAAGCTCGACTTGTTGCGAAAGGTTTTCGACAAGTTCAAGGGGTTGACTACGATGAGACTTTCTCACCGTAGCGATGCTTAAGTCTGTCCAATCATGTTGGCTATTGCTGCGTTTCATGATTATGAAATTTGGCAAATGGATGTCAAGACTGCATTCTTGAATGGATTTCTAGAAGAAGAGTTGTATATGATGCAGCTGAAGGTTTTGTTGATCCAAAAGGTGTCGACAAAGTGTGCAAACTCCAGCGCTCCATTTATGGACTGGTGCAAGCATCTCGAGTTGGAATAAACGCTTTGACAATGTGATCAAAGATATGGTTTTATATGCACTTTTGGAGAAGCCTCAGATTTACAAGAAAGTGAGTGGGAGCTCAGAGCATTTCTAGTTTTATATGTTGATGACATATTATTAATTGGAAATGATATAGAATTTCGATAGCATAAAGGGATACTTGAATAAAAGTTTTTCGATGAAAGACCTTGGTGAAGTTGTTACATATTGGGCATCAAGATCTATAGAGATAGATCAAGACGCTTAATAGGACTTTCACAAAGCACATACCTTGACAAAATTTTGAAAAGTTCAAAATGGATCGAGCAAAGAAAGGATTCTTGCCTGTGCTACAAGGTGTGAAGTTGAGTCGAACTCAATGCCCGACCACAAAGCAGAAGATAGAGAGAAAATGAAAGATGTTCCTATGCTTCAGCCATAGGCTCTATCATGTATGCAATGTTGTGTACCGCACTGACGATGCTTAGCAATAAGCTTGGCGGTAGGTACCAAAGTAATCCAGATGGATCATCGGGCAAAGGTCAAGAACATCCCAAATACCCGAAAAGGACTAAGGATATGTTTCTCGATATGGAGGTGACAAAGAGCTAGTCGTAAATGGTTACGCCGATGTAAGCTTTGACACCGATCCGGACGATTCTAAATCGCAAACCGGATACGTTTATATTAAACGGTGGAGCTGTAAGTTGGTGCAGTTCAAAACAAAGCGTCGTAGCAGGATCTACATGTGAAGCGGAGTACATAGCTGCTTCTGAAGCGGCGAATGAAGGAGTCTGGATGAAGGAGTTCATTTCCGATCTAGGTGTCATACCTAGTGCATCGGGACCAATGAAGATCTTCTGTGACAATACTGGTGCAATTGTCTTGGCAAAGGAATCCAGATTTCACAAGAGGACCAAGCACATCAAGAGACGCTTCAATTCCATTCGGGACCAAGTCCAAGTGGGAGACATAGAGATTTGCAAGATACATACGGATCTGAATGTTGCAGACCCATTGACTAAGCCTCTCTCACGAGCAAAACATGATCAGCACCAAGACTCCATGGGTGTTAGAATCATTACTATGTAATCTAGATTATTGACTCTAGTGCAAGTGCGAGATCAAGGAAATATGCCCTAGAGGCAATAATAAAGTTATTATTTATTTCCTCATATCATGATAAATGTTTATTATTCATGCTAGAATTGTATTAACCGGAAACATGATACATGTGTGAATACATAGACAAACATATAGTCACTAGTATGCCTCTACTTGACTAGCTCATTAATCAAAGATGGTTATGTTTCCTAACCATAGACATGTGTTGTCATTTGTTTAATGAGATCACATCATTAGGAGAATGATGTGATTGACATGACCCATCCCGTTAGCTTAGCACTTGATCGTTTAGTATTCTGCTATTGCTTCCTTCATGACTTATACATGTTCATGTAACTATGAGGATTGTGTAACTCCTGTTTACCGGAAGAACACTTTGGGTACTACCAAACGTCACAACGTAACTGGGTGATTATAAAGGAGTACTACAGGTGTTTCCGAAGGTACATGTTGAGTTAGCATAATTCAAGATTAGGTTTTGTCACTCCGATTGTCGGAGAGGTATCTCTGGGCCCTCTCGGCAATACTCATCACCCAAGCCTTGCAAGCATGTAACTAATGAGTTAGTTATGAGATGACGTATTACGGAACGAGTAAAGATACTTGCCGGTAACGAGATTGAACTAGGTATTGATACCGACGATCAAATCTCGGGCAAGTAACATACCGATGACAAAGGAATAACGATGTTGTTATGCGGTTTGACCGATAAAGATCTTCGAGAATATGTAGGAACCAATATGGGCATCCGTGTCCCGCTATTGGTTATTGACCGAGACGTGTCTCGGTCATGTCTACATTGTTCTCAAACCGTAGGGTCCGCACGCTTAAGGTTTCGATGATGCTTATATTATGAGTTTATGTATTTTGATGTACCAAGTTTATCCGAGTCCCTGATGTGATCACGGACATGACGAGGAGTCTCAAATGGTCGAGACATAAATATTGATATATTGGACGGATATATTTGGACACCGGAAAGGTTCCGAGAAGTTTGGAGCTACCGGAGGTTACTGAACCCCGGGAGGTATATGGGCCTTATTGGGCCCATATAGGAAGAAGGAGAAGGAACAAGGGAGGGGCGCGCCCAGCCCAATCCGACTGGGGAGGGGGCGGCCCCCTTTCCTTTCTCCTTCCCCTCTTTCTATTACTACTACTAGTACTTATTCCTAATACTAGTACTCTTTCCTTCCCTCCAAATAAGATAAGGAAAGGGGGAACCTACTTGGAGTAGGTTTCCCCTCCTCTATGGCGCGCCCCCTTGGGCGGGCCTCCTCCTCCCTCCCTCCTTTATATACGGGGTAGGGGGCACCCTAGGACACACAAGTTGATCATTGAGATCGCTCCTTAGCCGTGTGCGGTGCCCCCCACGATATTACACCTCGGTCATATTGTAGCGGTGCTTAGGCGAAGCCTGCGACAGAGAACATCAAGATCGCCACCACGCCGTCGGCTTGACGGAACTCCCCTCGGCGCCTCGCTGGATCGGAGATCGAGGGTGCGCCATCGAGCTGTACGTGTCAAGAACTCGAAGGTGCCGAGTAACGGTGCTCGGATCGGTTGAACCGGAAGACGACGACTACTTCCACTATGCTGTGTCAACGCTTCCGCTTCGGTCTACGAGGGTACGTAGACAACACTCTCCCCTCGTTGCTATGTCATCACCATGATCTTGCGTGTGCGTAGGAAATTTTTTGAAATTACTACATTCCCCAACACCATGCTGATGGACTTTTAGAGTCTCTTGATTATGAATCGTTTGACACATGCGAACCATGCCTCATGGGCAAAATGACCAAGACTCCGTTCTCCGGAACAATGGAGCGAGCAACCAACTTATTGGAAATCATACATACCGATGTAAAAGCGGTCCAATGAGCGTTGAGGCTCATGGAGGATATCGTTATGTTCTCACTCTCACCGATGACTTGAGTAGATATGGGTATGTTTAGTTAATGAAACACAAGTCTGAAACCTTTGAAAAGTTCAAGGAATTTCAGAATGAGGTGGAGAATCAACGTGACCGAAAGATAAAGTTCCTACGATCAGATCGTGGAGGAGAATACTTAAGTCACGAATTTGGTACACACTTAAGGAAATGTGGAATCATTTCAAAACTCACGCCGCTGAACACCTCAAATAAACGGTGTGTCCGAACGTCAGAATCGCACTCTATTGGATATGGTGCGGTCTATGATGTCTCTTACCGATTTACCGCTATCATTTTGGGGATACGCTCTAGAGACAGCTACATTCACTTTAAATAGGGCACCGTCTAAATCCATTGAGACGACACCGTATGAATTATGGTTTGGGAAGAAACCTAAGCTGTCGTTTCTAAAAGTTTGGGGATGCGATGCTTATGTCAAGAAACTTCAACCTAAAAAGCTCGAACCCAAGTCGGAAAAATGCATCTTCATAGGATACCCTAAGGAAACTGTCGGGTATACCTTCTACTTAAGATCCGAAGGCAAGATCTTTGTTGCCAAGAACGGATGCTTTCTGGAGAAAGAGTTTCTCTCAAAAGAAGTAAGTGGGAGGAAAGTAGAACTCGATGAAGTACTACCTCTCGAACGGGAAAGTGGTGCAGCGCAGGAAACCGTTCCTGTGATGCCCACACCAATTGAAGAGGAAAACAATGATGATGATCAAGGTACTTGGATCAAGTTACTACCAACTTCAGGGTCCACAAGGACACGCTCCGCACTGCAGTGGTACGCAACCCTGTCCCGGAAATCATGTTGTTAGACAACGGTGAACCTTCAACTATGAAGAAGCGATGGCGGCCCAGATTCCAACAAATGGCTTGAAGCCATGAAATCCGAGATAGAATCCATGTATGAAAACAAAGTATGGACTTTGATGACTTGCCCGATGATCGGCGAGTGATAGAAAACAAATGGATTTTAAGAAGAAGACGGACGCGGATGGTAATGTTACCATCTATAAAGCTCGACTTGTCGCTAAGGGTTATCGACAAGTTCAAGGAATTGACTACGACGAGACTTTCTCTCCGTGGCGGCTGAAGTCCGTCCAATCATGTTAGCAATTGCCGCATACTATGATTATGAGATATGGCATATGGACGCCAAAACGGCATTCCTTAACGGACATCTTAAGGAAGAGCTGTATATGATGCAGCCGGAAGGTTTTGTCGATCCTAAGAACGCTAACAAAGTATGCAAGCTCCAATGATCCATTTATGGACTGGTGCAAGCATCTCGAGTTGGAACATTCGCTTTGATGAGATGATCAAAGCGTTTGGTTTATGCAGACTTATGGAGAAGCTGCGTTTACAAGAAAGTGAGTGGGAGCTCAGAGCATTTCT
Organism: Aegilops speltoides; assembly: GCA_021437245.1. NCBI lineage: Eukaryota > Viridiplantae > Streptophyta > Magnoliopsida > Poales > Poaceae > Aegilops > Aegilops speltoides. Next base: position 322,916,540 of record CM038144.1, on the reverse strand, counting down.
CATATTATATGTAGATGACATACTCTTGATGGGAAATGATATAAAACTTCGGACAGCATTAAGGCCTACTTGAATAAGTGTTTTTCAATGAAGGACCTTGGAGAAGTTGCTTATATATTAGGCATCAAGATCTATAGAGATAGATCGAGACGCCTCATAGGTCTTTCACAAAGTACATACCTTGATAAGATTTTGAAGAGGTTCAAAATGGATCACCCAAGAAGGGTTCTTGCCTATGTTACAAGGTGTGAGATTGAGCTCGGCTCAGTCACCGACCACGGCAAAAGATAAAGAAGAGATGAGTGTCATCCCCTATGCTTCAGCCGTAGGATCTATTATGTATGCCATGTTGTGTACCAGACCTGATGAAAACCTTGCCGTGAGTTTGATAGCAAGATACCAAGGTAATCCCTGCAAGGAACACTGGACAGCGGTCAAGAATATCCTGAAGTACCTGAAAAGGACAAAGGACATGTTTCTCGTTTATGGAGGAGACGAAGAGCTCGTCGTAAAGGGTTACGTCGACGCTAGCTTCGACTCAGATCTGGATGACTCTAAGTCACAAACCGGATACGTGTATATGTTGAATGGTGGAGCGATGGTCGGTGCAACCGCAAGCAAAGCGCCGTGGCGGGATCTACGTGAAGCGGAGTACATGGCAGCCTCGGAGGCTGCGATGAAGCGATTTGGGTGAAGGAGTTCATCACCGACCTAGAGTCATACCCAATGCGTCGGGGCGATCATACTCTTCTGTGACAACACCGGAGCTATTGCCCTTGCCAAGGAGCCTGTGTTTCACAAGAAGACCAGCACATCAAGCGTCGCTTCAACTCCATCCGTGAAAATGTTCAAGATGGAGACATAGAGATTTGAAAAGTACACACGGATCTGAATGTCGCAGATCCGCTGACTAAACCTCTCTCATGGCAAAACATGATCAACACCGTAACTCTATGGGTGTTCGATTCATCACAATGTAACTCGATTGGTGACTCTAGTGCAAGTGGGAGACTATTGGAAATATGCCCTAGAGGCAATAATAAAAGTATTATTATATTTCATTGTTCATGATAATTGTCTTTTGTTCATGCTATAAGCAGTATTATCCGGAAATCGTAATACACGTGTGAACACATAGACCACAATATGTCCCTAGTGAGCCTCTAGTTGACTAGCTCGTTGATCAACAGATAGTCATGGTTTCTGACTATGGACATTGGATGTCATTGATAACGGATCACATCATTAGGAGAATGATGTGATGGACAAGACCCAATCCTAAGCATAGCACAAAGATCGTGTAGTTCGTTTGCTAGAGCTTTGCCAATGTCAAGTATCTCTTCCTTCGACCATGAGATCGTGTAACTCCGGATACCGTAGGAGTGCCTTGGTGTATCAAACGTCACAACGAATCGGGTGACTATAAAGGTGCATTACGGTATCTCCGAAAGTATCTGTTGGTTGACACGGATCGAGATCGATTTGTCACTCCGTATGACGGAGAGGTATCTCTGGGCCCACTCGGTAATGCATCATCATAATGAGCTCAAGGTGACCAAGGTGTTGGACACGGATCATGCATTACTAATGCGAGTAAAGTGACTTGCCGTGCGAGACCGAACAAGGTATTGGGATACCGACGATCGAAGTCTCGGGCAAGTAACGCATCGATTGACAAAGGGAATTGTATACAGGGTTTTGATCGAATCCTTGACATCGTGGTTCACCCGATGAAATCATCGAGGAGCATGTGGGAGCCAACTTGGGTATCCAGATCCCGCTGTTGGTTATTGCCCGAGAATCATCTCGGTCATGCCTGCATGTCTCCCGAACCCGTAGGGTCTACACACTTAAGGTTCGGTGACGCTAGGGTTATTAGGAAGACTAGTATGTGACTAGCGAATGTTGTTCGGAGTCCCGGATGTGATCCCGGACGTCACGAGGAGTTCCGGAATGGTCAGGAGGTAAAGTTTTATATATGGGAAGTTGTCATACGGACACCGGAAAGTTTCGGGGGTCTATCGGTAATGTACCGGGACCACCGGAAGGGTTCCGGGTCCACCGGAGGGGCCACCCTCCGAAGGGCCACATGGGCAAGAAGGGAGGGAGCCAGCCTGGAGGGCTGGGCGCGCCTCACCTTGGGCCCATGCGCCTAGGGTTGGGAAACCACGAGGCGCCTTGCTTGGGGGCAAGCCTCCTCCTCCGCCGCCGCCCCTCTAGATCCCATCTAGAGGGTCGGCCCCTGCCCCTTCCCCTATAAATAGAGGGGGGGGGAGGGCTGCTGTACCCATCTCCAAGGCGCAGCCCTCCCTCCCAACACCTCTCCTCCTCCGTAAGCGCTTAGCGAAGCCTCTGTCGAGTATCTTTGCACCAACACCACCACGCCGTCGTCTTTGCCGCTGAGCGAAGCTTCTCAACCTCTCCTTCCCCTTGCTGGATCAAGAAGGAGGAGACGCCTCCCGTCCCGCACGTGTGTTGAACGCGGAGGTGTTGTCCGTTCAGCACTTGGACATCGGTGATCTGAATCACGTTGAGTACGACTCCATCATCACCTTGCAAGCTTCCGCACGCGATCTACAAGTGGTATGTAGATGCAAACTCTCTCCCATGACTCGTTGCTTAGATGAACTCATAGATGGATCTTGGTGAAACCGTAGGAAAATTTTTAATTTTCTGCAACGTTCCCCAACAGTTGTGAGCTAAGGGTCGACTTGCAACTAGGATGAAACAAACTACGGTCTTAGTTGCAAGTAAAGGATGGATTTGCAACTAGGTGAAAAACAAAACCCATGCCTAGTTTTTAGTCGAGAGTGGGCTTGCAACTGGGAGAAATATGGGCCCATTTGCGAGTCGGAGGTGGACTTGCAACTGGGACAACTATGAATCTACGAGCCCAGTAGTGAGTCAAGGATCGACTTACAACCAGGATGAAACAAACTACAGTCCTAGTTGCGAGTCGTTGGTGGACTTGTTACTAGGATGAAAGACAAAACACATGCCCAACTGCGAGTCAAGGGTGGCCTTGCAACTGGGATGAAAGAAACTACGGGCCTAGTTTCGAGTTGAGGGCGGACTTGCAACTAAAATGAAAAACAAAATACATCCCAATTGCAAGTCCAAGGGTGGAATTACAACTGGGACAACAAAAAACTATGGGCCCAGTTGCGAGGGTGGACTTGCAACTAGGACAACAACAAACTATGATCCCAACTGCGAGTCGAGGATGGACTTCCAATTAAGACAACTAAGAAACAATGAGCCAAGTTGCGAGTCAAGGGCCGACTTGCAACTGGGATGAAACAAACTACAATTCCAGTTGCGAGCCAAGAGTGGACTTGCAACTGGGATGAAAAATAAAACACATGCCTAGTAGCGAGTTGATGCTGGGCTTGTAACTGCGAGAACTATGAGCCCAATTGCGAGTCAAAAGTGGACTTGCAACTGAGACAACTACTAAACTATGAGCCTAGTCCCGAGTCAAGGGTCGACTTGCAATTGGAATGAAACAAAGTACAGTCTCAGTTGTGAGTCAATGGTTGATTGCAACTCGGATGAAAGACAAAACACAGGCCTAGTTGTGAGTCAAGGGTGGGCTAGCAAATGGGATAAATCAAACTATGGGCCTAGTTGCGATTTAAGGGTGGACTTGTAACTGAGATAACTATATAAAAAAGTTATACAACTTGCAAGCTGAAGGTGGAATTGCAAAAATGACAAGTACAAATTATGACCCCACTTGCGAGTCATTGGTGCACTTGCAACTGGGATGAAAAACGAACCACGGGCCGACTTGTGAGTCAATGGCGAGCTTGTAGTTGGGATTAAAGAAACTGCATTCCGGTTGTGAGTACAATGACGAGTCAAAGACCTTATTTTTCTACCTCTCTTGAAATCCAAATCCTAACTCACTGTCCTTCGTAGCAAGAATATAAAATAAAACCAAATGAAACAAAATTGATGAAAAAAGTTAAAGTGAGTGAGAAACTAATTAATTGGAGATAAGAAAAAAATATGAGAAGAAGAAAGAATGGATAATGATTAAACCTCACAAATAAGGCGTCTGTCACTACTCTCTCCCTCTCATTTGTTTCCACCAACTTTGCCAAAAAACACAAAACGAAAATGGCAGTTCACACACAATATATATATATATATATATATATATATATATATATATATATATATATATATATATATAGGAAAATCCATCCTACCACCCGTGGTAGTTACCCCACATATCTAATATACTACCATGTGGCACTATATATACTATTTTATTATTTTAAATATGTTCATATACTATATTTAAGATATTTCAAAGCAAGTTATATGAAAAAATTGCATATGAGACCCTAGTTTTGTTATATTTATGAAATACGATATATTTGTACGTAAAAAATAGCATACTCAGAACATGGTACATACTACCTAAAAATTAGTATATATAATACCTAATCATTGATATATACTACATACTACACGTACATACTCTCGGTTTCGTTAGATACTACATACAACATACAAAACGCTAGTGGTGGTGACTACCACTGCTTGTAGGAAACATTTGTCCTATATATAATGCAACCCACACAAAGGTAAGCACATCCCACCCACGGACCAGACAGAAAGGGACAACAATCCAAACACTATAGGGGATGGGGGGACCTCATGCAATGTGGGACCTGGCACACCACTAAAAGACACAAAAATTGGACGTATGAATTGTACATGTTTGGAATTAGCCGAAACTTAACTATTTCACATCTAATGAGAATTAGTAAATCTGATGTTCAGAATTCACTGTGATTTATACACCTCGTTTTTGGTGTAGAAAAATTAATAAAATATAAGAGAAAAGTAACCAAAAAATCAAAAGAAAAAGGACAAAATATCCACATCGAGAAATGAGTTAGAGCCAGTTGTATATTGAAGGATGAACTTATAACTTCTGGGGAAAAGTGAGCTCAATTTATATAGGGATGGACTTGCAACTGGAAATCCAATTAATAAAAAATGAAATGAATTCATAAAATTAAAATAAATAAATAAATAAAATAAAAACATGCTTGACTCTGTTAGTTTTTTCCATGCCTACATGAAAAACTACACAGAAATACCTATGCCCAGACAAAAACAGATCAAAAAGCAGCGAGGTAGCAACGCACATGACAAAAAGATCCGTATACCCACACTCGTACAAAAATAGGGAAAAAAGACAATCCGCTTCAAGAAAATAACCCGACAGAGGTTCACCAGCATGAGACTAGGCACGGCGATAACATGAATTTTACAACCTCTAATTATGTGACCGACTATTTAAATGAGATATAGCTAAAAATATCTAGATGACAATTATTGAATCCATAGAAAAACAAAAACATCGTATTCTACATACACAAAGCATAGAATTGCAAAAAAAGGACAAACACACTCACAAGTGCTGCAGCCGATCGACACTAGTCATCAAATAATAGAAAAGAAAATGAAAAGTTTAAGGGAAAAGGGCCAACCACATTTCACTGATCCCAAGCTAAAAAAAACATGAATCTTGAAACTATTCTACGGTTTAAAACTTAGATGTGAGATACTCTTGAGATGTTGTCGTGCTCACAATCTGAGGTGTGGCTGCTCTAGTAGGTGCAACGGTGGAGGAACCAATCGGTGGTGGTGAGCATGAACTGGAATAGTAGTTGTTGTAGTCACCCAATGCATCCTCCTGTATCTGTCTCTCAAAGGTACAAGCGCGAACATACATACCAGTAATGCAATGAGGAATATACTTAAATATTGCACGAATATCATGGTAAAAACCACCAAAAAATCTATTCATTGTATCATCCTCAGATTCTTCTATGTCACAATGATGCATATAAAATGTGAACTCTTAGTAGTAAGCATGAACAATGTTATTGCCTTGTTTTAATTGTTCCAATTTGCGAAGCAATTCACGATGATAGTAAGGAGGATAAAATTGTTGTCTCATTGTAGCTTTCAAATCTTTTCAAGTTATGGGTTGGTTATCAATGTTTTTTGTACAATGTACACTCCACCAAACAGAAGCAAAACCAGTAAATGCTCTAGTGGCAGCTCGTACTCTCTCAAGTTCAGAAAAATCATGGTGACTAAAAACTTGTTCTACTTCGAGTTCCCAAACTAGATAAATATCATGATTAAATCTACCCTCAAATGATGGTAAAGAGATAACCTGACCATGTGCTTGTGTGTGTTGTCCCGCCGCTTGTGATGGTGAAGATGTATCCGTCGTCCAAGAACTTCTATCTCCGGAACCTATCAGGATTAATAGAAACAAGCAACAAAATTCGAGAATAATGTTCCTATGAACTACTAGGATATGATGGTAAAGCACTCACAGTAAAGCAAATATCAATATCTTACAAGTTCTTACCATGCAGCGGGTGGTGACAGGCAACCAGCGGTGTCAAATAACTCCGAAGATTAAGTAAAGCGATTGCCAGGGAAACGTATATATACACTCTGTAGAAATATGTGGAGCTTGGAAGGCTTAAATATATGGCAGCAAAAGATTAGCAATAATCAATTCAGAGATAATTTTTTTCAAGAACAATGATGAGGTCACGGCATAGCACAACTAGCATCAATAAAGGATATAAAGTAGCTCTGGATAGCAAGATAAATGTAAATGTCACAATAGCAGTAAAGATAATGATGTGAAACAACTGCCAAGCCAGATATACCAACAACTTTCTCTCCAACTTTCCACCAAAAAGTTTGTGCCACTTTTCTGATATATTTTTTCAAGAATGGCACTGACTCAAGCTTTCAAATGCAAAAAGAATCACTCAATTCCGAGTTGATACGAGGAGTCAAAAAATTCAAAAACTGGAACAAGGTGTGTTCACGACCTTCGAAGGGCAAAAAGACCTATTTAGAAGGGGCCAATAGCTCCTGTGCGACACATTTGAGGTGAATTGGCTTGGGTGCGACGTTGTTCGAACGAATGGCTGTGGTACGACACATTTGAGCAGCTAAATAGCCGACGCACGACATGGTCATTAAACCGAATGATGCCCTCGTAAGCTGTTGAGGGCTGGACCCACCACTTATCCACGTAAGCGCTGGACACACCACTTATCCACCTAAGCGCGGGACCCACCACTTGTCTACTCGCAGACCCACCTCCTCGCAGCTAGAAGAGACGAGCGCCCGTGCCCATCCGCCGCCGCCGCCCATTCATCCCCTTTCCCCAATCTTTCTCTTCTCCGCGACCTAGCGCAAATGTCTACCTCCTCCGCCACGCAATCAAAATGGCGGCAGTATGGACCAATCTTGCTAACAAGGTGCCTGAATGCCCACGCCTGCACCCTCTTAAACGGTTGGTCACTAAAAGGGATGACAATGGCAATCTTGGGCGGAATTTGTGAAATGCTTGAGCAAACCAATGACAGAAGGATGGCAAGGTTAGATCTCGGTTCTTAGCCCGTTCTTTCACCGCCTTTCGCTCTGATTTCTCCATATTTTGTTTTTTCTCCTCGAATTTGGGATTTAGGGTTCGTGTTGTTCTTTTCAGATCTTGAAGAAATGTTACCATTTTGAGTGGATTGATGAATATGTTGATAGGATTCAGTTTGAGGGCTACGTTGATTCGAAAGTGGCCGCAACTCGGGAGCTCAATTTGGGCGGGTGCCGCCGATTGCTGTGGAGAATACGGGAGCTTCGGGCGGAGGGGCGGCAGAGTCGTGCCGATGGCGATGTATGCGCGCAATGCTGAATCGCATCTGAGTCCGAATCGACCGAGGAACTCAAGAAGATCAAGAAACATCTAATGCATATGATCGATTTGCGTAAGCAAGCAAATATCATGGCGGGGGTTTCTATTGTTGTATCATTGCTCTGTTTTTGTTTTATTTGTTGTTCATCCGTCATTAGAATGGGCATTTAGGCCTGTCGATGTAGAGGATGTGATCTGTGCGCAAGTAATGTATCTGAATTGAAGCAGCAATTTGGAACACAAATTATTCATGTTCATGCTCTGCTTCCCTGTTTTGGTTCTTGCCAAAGAGTACACGGGCACCCAAATTCAGTTTCTAGTAAAAACAAAACTGGGCTGCCGAATAGATGTTGGGCCGTAAGGAGATCGGGCTCAAGGAGACCAGCCCACCAGCGTGAGGGGCACCAGCCCACCTCTAACTTCGGCAAATAAAATGTTACTTGTTTTTACTTTGGCCTTTTTCTTGCACTAAATTTTGTGATGGATCATTTTTTGATGCACTAAAACTAAATATTACTTGTTTTTATGCATGTCTACGGTTTCATGAACTAAATGAGTTGCATGCTTGCATGAAGTAAATTAGTTTGCATTTCCTAGTTGCATGTCCATAGTGGGTTTGCATGGGGCTCCTAGTTGCATGTCTATGGTTTGGGTCATGACCCATTATTTGGCCAATATTTTGAAGATGGTGTGTGTGGTGATTGGGGTGTAGCAACCCGGGCCCGTAGCAACCCATAGCAATACACAAATAATGGAACAACCCATAGCAATCTACAAATAATAGCACAAAATACACAATATATATAGTAGCATAACGATTATATAGAAGCATAACGATCGCAACACATAGTTCCACGATAGCCTTACAACTTAAAACACTAATACAACTTAATAACAGATAGCATAATGATTACAACTTAAAAACTAATACGATCGATCGATAGATCGGGGGCACCAAACGCGGTTCTTCTTGGGTTCTTCTCTCCTCCTCCTCCGGGTTCTTCTTGGGTTCTTCTCTCGGGCTCCTCCGGCGCCCTTCACTCGCCGTTGTTGATTGGAGTGCGGAGCGTGTGCATAACGCCGTTGTTGGGGAAGATGGAGTTGAAGTCGGTGAAAATGTTATGGGTGGTGAAAGCTATGAACTCACAACCAACCCAATACACTCGCCCGAGGAGGTAGAAAGCATCGAATGGGTTAGTGAACGTAGCGAGGAGCCCAACCACAACGCCGTTGTGGGTGACCTCCTCAACATGGTACATCCTTGGAGAGCCGTGGGGAGGTGGCGGAAGCCGCCGCAAGGAAGAACTCCGTCAACTCCTTGCGCCTCCATCTTGAGATGGCCCAAACCCTAAGGGTACTCTCCACGTACACTCCGTTCGGGTAGAGCCTTTCCGCACGCAGTTGGGGGAGTTGGTAGGTGGGGCCGTTGTCTTGCATGGTGGCGCCTTTGGCTCGAGGGCTCGATCGGGTTTGATGGAGAAGAAGAAAGAAGGAGGGCAGAGGAGGAAGAGGATGGGGTGTGGATGAGGAGGAAGAGGAAGACGATAGTGCCCGCTTAAATAGCCCAAGAGCGACGTGGTTTTTGATGGAAGCGTTGTGGTTACACCGGTAGAATTAATGGGCGGCGGCGCTTGGTGGCGCCCATGGAAGTGTGTACACGAGCGGGGAAACGGGCTGTGACGGTCGCGGGTCAAGGGGGGTGGGATCACGCACGCGTCTGTGCCGTCGTTGGTCAAGGGGACACGCCTGCCCCGGGTTCTCTGCGTGTGCCGCCCGTGCATTCATGTCATAGCCCATCTTGCTAGGGCTAGCCGGCTAGAGGGCAACGTTCGGTCGATTTTTTTTTGAGGGCAACGTTCGGTCGATGTGAGACGTGACAATAATGGATGCCTTCATTTACCCATCTTGTAAAGGGCAGCACGTCGTTTGAACTGCATCTATACCCACATCGATACCCCATGCCAGTATTGCGTCCTCAAAGAGGAGCACGCCATGCACGGCACGCCCTGCAGCGTTGGCTTTTTGGTTGTCTTCATTGGGCTGCTGCATTGTGGCTTGGTGCATGCTTTGATGCGACGCTGCATCGGTTCTAATGGTAGGCATGCGACAGGTTACTGCGTTGATAGGGGTGGCGGGCGGGGCTACGCCGAGGCATGCATGCAACGACCAACGACGGGCGCATCCTGCGGTGGGCATGCATGCTTTGCGGTGGGCACGGGCACGCATGCAACGATGAAAAGGGCACTACGTAGGCTTGGTCCATGCACCGCGTCAACTCTTGCCGTTGGATTCAAATGAACGGTCTTGATGCTCCAACGATAGAGGCTGATCCAAACCCCACCGCGTCAACCAATCAGCGCGTCTCATGCGGATCGCCGCACACTGTAGCTAACCCTAGCGCCTGATCTCAACCGTCCATGTAAAACGATCGACGACCAGGTAGTGTGCGGGGTTTTGAGGGTTTTGAGAGGGTTTTGAGAGGTTTTGGTGATTAGGGTTGAGCATAACTAATTCAAAAAAAATCAAAAAAATATAAACCTTGCGCACATAGTCTTATTATGTCGTATAGTAACGAGAAAAAAACATAAATATGGTTTACATACATTTTTACAAAAAATCCTTCACAAAATTGTCATTCCTCAAACAATGTAGTATGTAGTTCAAGGGAGAGAGTAGTGGGCACCCGAGAGTAGGTGGAGTTTTGAAAATGAAAAGTGTGAAAACCTTGTTTTCTCATTTTCATTTTGGATTGACTAAGAAAGATCTGAACTTACTTTTCTCATTTTCATGTTTTAAACTTGTTTTATATATAATTTTCTATTAAACCTTGTTTTTTCAAAAAGAAAAGAAAATAATAGAAAATTAATTCAATAAATAGTGAGACTTTAGATTTACACTATATAGGTAGAATAGATGTGTAGAAAAATTATTTGGCTGGTTTAGACAAAGTGCCAACAAAACTTGCTTAAATATGAGGCCGTTTACCCTACCTTTGGAGGTCATTTGAAACACACTTTTCATGACTATGAGTTCAACTTACCAAAAGGACTCGGAATGATCGACAAGCAAACATATTTCAGTTGAGGTACTTTAGATAGCACTAAAATATCAATAGCCCAAATTTAAATTTAAATTTAAATTTAAATTTGAATTTTATTTGGCTGGTTTAGACAAACAAGTTCGAATAGAAATATGGCGATACATAGTGACTACCAGTACGCACCAAGTTACAAATATTATTACATGCACCAAATTTTCAAACTGTTCTTTGTTCTACTTCCTACCACGTCGTGTGCCCTTCTTCGCTTTAGCCCTTCTTGTTTTTGGTTCTTCACACACACAAGTTCACTGATCATCTTGGTTTTCTTCATCGGTCTTTTCAACACCTCGCCAATACCCTCGTGATCGGTGTCTTGGCCTCAATGTTGACACCAGTTTGAGTTTCTTTGATGTGTACCTCAACATGGGTTTCTTCAATGTGAACCTCGACACGCTCAGTTCAGTTTCTTGATCTGAACCTCGACACGCTCAGTTCAGTTTCTTGATGTGCACCTCCACATCAGTTTCTTGATCAATGTTGATCGCAGCAGGATTTTCTTCATCCGCTCGGGCTCAGCACACTTCTCTTCTTTCTACCGCCATTGACTCTTGCTTTTTTGTTGTGAACACTGCTCAACAACAAGGGGCTGACTTGCTCGCTTCCTCCCGTGCGTAAAATGTCATAGATATAGTAATTGGAAAAAGCACCAAATCAAAGGCGCATAAATAAACAAGAACATACTTTGGCTTATCAGAGTGTAACGGCATTTGACAGATCCCACTGTGCCCAAGTTCCCGCACAATTTGCATCTATTTTTGTTACCTTTTGGGCCCTTTTGGCTTTTCATCTTTCTTTCCTTCTTACTACTCCCACCTTTCTCAAACCATGCCTTGAATCTACTCTGTTTAGGCCTGCCACCTTTCTTTTCGTCAAGGAGGACACATGGAAAATTCAATGTCCACTTGAGCCACCGAGACTGATCTGTAAGTGCTGGAATTGGAGTAGCATATGCAGCTTTGAATCGTGCTACGAATAATATTCATGCGATATGGGTGCATGTTTATCTTGGTTGGGATGCTAAGAAAAGAATGGCATGCTCACATGGTTTACCAAAGTGTTGCCACTCGAGGCAAGTGCAATCATGCAATTCAGTGTTAACAACATGTCGCCTTCGCTTTGCTATCTCTAACTTCAAAGACCCCAAGGTGAAGATTTTCAACAAACAAATGTGAAAGACTTCGCTCCTATTGACCACTTGTTGTACCACTTCTGGAAGCTTATCACCTTGCGACAATCACCTATCCTTCTTCTCAATTCCCACAACCGCATGAGCATGATCCCGATTTGGTCAACCATGTCATGCACAGCAAATCTTTTAACTCCTTCACCTTGTTGTTGAAACTCTCTGCTAAATTGTTGTTGATGTGGTCACACTTGATGGCAGTGTTGAATGTTGACTGCACTATAACAAAGAATGGTAGGTGTTCAGCCATGGACCAAACTCATCACATGCTGCCATTATCTTATCAAGATGATATTTGTGTGTCCATCTAGTGTAAGATCTTGTCTTTGCCACATGCGCCCAAATTCTTCTCCTCTAAATTTTTGATCAAATTCATCCACAAATGACCAAAGCACTCCCTCTCGCTCAAATGTGGGAAAACATTTTCACTGAATTTTCAAGCCCCTTACATGCATCTGTGTGTATAGCCAAAGGTGACACTGGCCCTAAGCATCTTTTTCAATGGATCATGAACCATGTCCATGAAGCCTCTGCTTCGATCAAACAAGCCAACAAAGAATAGGAAACATCCAGTTGTGTCCATCTAGAGCATTGCATGCTGCCAACCGACCATTCCACTTGCTGTCAAAAATGATGAGTCTATGCTCAAATATGGATTTGCACCACGCTTGAAGCCATCTATGCAAGGCTTCAAAGCCATAAAAACTTGGAGAACTTGACTTCACCTTTGGTGATACCTCTGTATCTATCTCCACAACACTACCAAAGTGACCTCTTTTCCACCTCTCGCTTTGAAGTTGTAAAGCATCCTAAATGTATTTGCCCAATCACCATATAAATTTTTCATTGTCCTTTGTTTTGCCTTCCACACCGTGGTATATTTCAGTTTAATGGGGTACATCTTTTCCAAGTCTACTTTGAGTTTCTTGGCAGTAGTGTTTGGTGTTTTGGCTAAAATTGGGGTGATCTTTTCGCAACCCAAAGTTGTGATGTCATGGTTGATACTCTCTGTGAACTTGTAATACAAGTATGTTGATTGGGGATTTGGTTAACCCCGACAAGATTTCCATCAAAGTTGCGATCTAGCAGATATGTACCACTTGCAAGGCTTGACACTACCATCAAATCCTCTGCACCTCGCATAAAACTTCTTTCTATCACCCAAACAGTCTTGGCATCAAACTCATGTTTCATTTGCATAAGTCTTGAAACACATCCTAAACTCCTTCATGCTTGGGAACAACTTGCCTACTTCAATGACAGGGTTTTCTTTGTCATACACATGCACCAGCTCATCATCATGTGCATCATCTACTTCATCCGCAGCTTGTTCCATCAATTGTCCATCTACATCTTCATCAACATTAGCAGCAAACTAGATTCGCCCCTCTCCCGCTTATCTCTCACATCGATGGAATGCCAAAAAGTTTGGCCATCTCAATGTCGCATTGGTGCAATGACCAAATCAAGAGGCTCATCTAATTCAACTACATTCCAATCAACGATTCTTTGCAGTTTCAGCTTTCAGCCCGATAACTCCGTCCCTCTTCGCTATTATTCTTGTAAGTTCAAGACACATGGGAATCAATGGCCTCTGTAGCCCAATCATCATCTACCATCTGCGCAGCCAATTTTGATGGCACATATCCAACCTTCAAAAATATTCAGATCAACCAGCTCAAAGAAAAAATTAGCTCTTTTGCTTGTCCAAATTTTTGCCGATCGATTTCATCAACAATCTGTTCACCATCTTCCATTCTCGACATACTCTCCTTTCCAATCATCAAACCGCAATAGTGATACTTCTTGCTCGACCCCAAACAACATTCTCCCCAATTTTTTCCACCCATTTCTTCACCGCCTTCTCTCCCATGTTCAGAGAACTTGTGGATCAATCTCTGTAAACTCAACCTCCCATTTAACAATTGTGTCTCTCTCAATGTTCAATGCTACCATCAACTAATTTTGCCTTGGATGGAAAGAAATTGACCGTCAATTCAAGGTCCGAACGGCAAGATCCCTCTCATCGATGGCGAACAGTGTGAGCCCGTGAGAAAGAGCAGACTAGGCCCTAATTGCATGCAAAATTGGGTCGGAGAGAGACGCAGATACCTATTCAAGTTGAATCTGGCGGCTCCATCTCAAGATGCCCACGGGCTCCCTCACAACCTATCGATTCAACAAGCAAAAACAGAGGAAACGAGCTGAGATCTACGGGCCGAGAGAGGAACGGAGGGGACTAGGGTTCTCACTCACCATTTTTGAGGACGAAGGCTCCGCCGCCGTTGAGAACGAGGGCTCCGCCGCCGCGGAGAACGCAAGATCCGCCGCCACCGGAGAAGAGGGGGAGGGGCAGAGGGCGGGCCCGACACGGTCGGGCGAGAACCATCGTCGGCTATTTTGAGGAGCAATTGTTGGACCCACATGTCCTAACATAAACGGGCTTGGTTGACGACCAATTTAACCACATTAAACAGCCATGTCGTATGGGCTATTTACTGCTCAAATGTGTCGCACCACAGCCATTTGCTCGAACAACGTCGCACTCAAGCCAATTCACCTCAAATGTGTCGCACAGGAGCTATTGGCCCATTTAGAAGCCGATTTTGAGGTGTCAAATATTGAACTAGCTTCTGCAACTATTTAGATGTGGCTCATCGCTAGTTTTAATTTGAGTACTCACTGAGTCAAAACGGACTTCGTATGAGGAAGATACGACTGTGTTACTATACAGTGCGCAAAACAGATTCGAATCCGAATTCAGGTACGAGATTGAGTCTAGATAGGTCCGAATTTTGTGTTTTTTTCTTCTCTTTTTTTCTCCACTTTTTTTTTCTTTTTTCTGACTTTTTTCTTTTTTTGTCTGTCCTTTTTTCACTCTTTCCAAAACAACTAGACAAGATGTAGATTGGATCAAGCAAAGATGCGAACGACCTCAACTATGATTATGACAATGAACGATGGGTGACACATGATGGAAATTGATGGAGGTGGTGGACAATGGAAGCGATAATGATGTAGCGACGGCGTGATTAATATGAACAGAACTCAAAGCTCTAAAGGAATTAGATACTAAAACCAGCAACTCGACACGACGATGTAACCGCAAATTCAACAATGCAAAACCCTAAAAAGATTATGCAAAGACTCAGATTGGTTCGGATATAATGAACTAACCCTAATTTTTTTGGTTTTTTCGTGAACTATAGGTATGAAGAATAGACGCATTCTAAACTACGAACAACTGTAAAATCTTACCGAGCAACCTAAAAACTGATACCACTTGATAGAGGCGAGAGCCTCGATCTTTCGATGAGATGATAACTATCGATTTGGTGGAGCTGACTTTGACGACCCGACTACAAGCGTGCACGACGTTGCGCCTTAGCAATCGCTAAACCAACTCCGAGAGGTTATTGACCACGCTGGAGGATGATCAACCTGGCCACGAAGGTCTATTCCTGCAAGCAATCGAAGAAAAAAGCAAGAATATGATAAAGCAATCTGAATACTGCGAATATAGATGAAGTATTGATAATGGTGGGGATCCGAAAGGGGTCTTGATCTGGTCGTTGGACACAAACGAAGTACACGAAGTTGTAATGGCTAACTTTAACTAAACAAATCCCGAGGAAAAAGATACTAGATGGATCTACTTATATAGGAGCAAAGGGTGGCGGCCAAGGAGGTGGGAGGACGTCCCAAGGCAGCCTAAAACTAACCCTAGGTCGTACAAGGCTCATGGGCCCAAGTGAAGGTGATGCAACACCTTTGGACTTGTAGT
This sequence comes from Aegilops speltoides, assembly GCA_021437245.1. NCBI lineage: Eukaryota > Viridiplantae > Streptophyta > Magnoliopsida > Poales > Poaceae > Aegilops > Aegilops speltoides. The sequence continues at coordinate 322,900,723 of CM038144.1, read as the reverse complement.
TTGACTCAGATACTGTTGCAGCATCAGATTATTTCGTCGGCAACTCAACGCTCCGGAAGAATTTGAAAGTGAATCCAACTGGGTTGGAAAGAGCACGAAATCTACTTTCCAACAAAAGAGAACACCAATTCGGAGTCCGTATGAAAAAGTTCTTGGCGTTTTGAGTCAGGTATGTTTGTGCAGTCGGAATCTGAACCAGAACGTGAGAGACTTGGACTCTATCTTCTCTTGGCCCAAAAGTGGCGTTAGAGGACTTTTTGAACAGTACCTAAACATCTCTTTCCCCCTTACCTTCATATGTGGATTGTACAAATGTCCCATACACCTGCAATTAAACATGACACAAAAGTTTGTGAAGTATTTTTGTCATGGATGACATAAATAAATTATTGCATAGTTTGCATTAGAAATCACCTCACAGATATACATGTATGCAATATTTTTGGTCGTATCCAAGATAGTCATGTCCTCATCATAGCATGAATAATAAACCTTTATCATGAATAAGGAAATATAATAATAACAACTTTATTATTGCCTCTAGGACATATTTCCATCAATTTGATCATCCTCTCATGAGGTGTCCTATATCTAGGATGCTTTGGAACATTTTGAAATGTGCTTTTAACCTTCTTGATATACCTCACAATAATCATGCATTGTTTGATAACTGGACTGTCAAGTTTAAATCAAATTAGAAGAGTCCGGTGATGGTAGGGGTGTGTGCTACTTTCTGGACAGTTTGGAAATTGAGAAATATTGTGGTTTTTTATAATCTAGAGATGACGGATCCTTGCATTCATGTTAATATGATTGCAAGATTCCTTAAAGATTGGATTATTCTACAAAGAAAACAAGACGACAAAGAAATGCTGAAGTGGGGAGTAGGAATGTTCAAACTTCTAACAAGTCAAGTTTTGCAGACAATCCATGGATGGAGTATTCGATTGAACATTATCCAACATGGAAAGAGTAGTTGTTCTTTTGGTCTTGTTCTTGTCTAGTCTTTGGTTCTCGATTGTTTACAAGTCTAACTAGGTTCTTGTTAGTTCTTAGTTGGGTGTCTTGAGAGGTGGCGTCTGAATTGCTTTTTAAGATTCCGTAGGTCCTTTTCATATGGTGCTTTGAGGATCCAACTTGTGGATGCCCATAGATCAGGGTATATCCATGTGCCCTTTTGGTTATATTTAGCTTTGTTGTCGCTTCTCCTTTTTTTTTCTTGCTAGTCTGTAAGATAAAGACATTGTGGTTTCTGATATATGAGATTGAAGAGGAAGCTCTATTTTATTAAAAAAATGTTTTTTGTAAATATTTTTCCTATTTCCAAAAAAAATGCTTGACCTAACTAGACCTACGTAGAGGGGAAAAACATAATCAGTATTAGATAGACCGTGGAAGTACTGTGAACTGAGCGTAGCTCAGATGGTTAGGTTCCTTATGGTGGAACCAACGCACTAGAGTTCAAGTCCTAAACTTGGCATTGGTGGTCGCATTTTTCTAAATTTATTTTAGGCCTTTTGGCGATGTGCGTTGAGTGAGAGGAGGAGTGAGTGTGCGTGCGTCTGTATGAGCGTCTGCATCTATGCTATGTTAAAAAAAGACTTTGAACATACTATAGATATAGATATAGTAGTTGTAGAAAAACCCTGCTCTCTTACTGAGGTTCATTCATAGAAAAGGGACATTACTGGCACACCTCATAGTAGTATTTGTGATGCAGGGAGAATATGTGGTGCTTCGGGTCAGGTGCTCCCTTGCGAGCTTCGCCGCTGCATGTTGATCAGTTGATCCAATTGTTACGCAAGGACTGACGTGCTCTGGACATTTGCAAAAAGCCCCTCAAGGAGTCCCTTAATTACGCACAACTCCAAGTCGAGCGCATCAAAGATCCAGCAGTGGAGATCTCACGGGAGCACCTGATATTGTGCCCTGTGTAGCATGGATAATTCAGATTCCACAGAGGATCCGTGACTAGGGCTGACGTGGGTGGACGTGACAGGACCTGACCGAGCTGGTGGCATTCGCAGGAGCAGGCGGAAGGGCCAGTTGCAGCAGCAAGGCGGCAGAGAATACAACCCGGCGAAGGCAGTAGTAGGGGCGACTGAGGACAACGGCGAGAGAGCGGCACGCGGTTGGCCCCGTGGGTCGGTCGTGTTGGCGCTGCGCACGGCACGGCACGCAGCGACAGCTACATGTAATAAAGTTGTAAACAAACAGAAACTGCGAGCCTATAGCTAGGGAAAGCGACAGTGATCTGGCCCGAAAATGCTGTGCCACCCGCGCGACGACGAGGCGGGGACTGCGCGGGGGGCACTGCGTCACCCGTGTCGCCATGCTTGCCGCGAATGCATTCGCATACGCCCTTCTCTTCGTACTTACTACTATACGCGAATTCTATCAAGCCTGTTGCGCGGGAGTGGCATTGGTGACGCCAATTATGCGGGCACCAGGGTCTGCATGGATACCATGCCATGCACCGGGGATCTGCTGCGTGCTCCTCCAATGGTTGGCTCGGGTCCGATGTGACGTTTCACTGCCGAGAGTCAGAAAAGATGCGGTCGTTTTTGCTTTCTTGGTTTGGGTTCTCATGTAGATCTACTAGTGGAGTACTACCCTGCATGTTGGGGATCCCGATGCACGCATCGCTCATGCATATGCATGCATATAAGAAACCAATCGCATGGTGCTGCAGTAGATTCTTTTACGTTGCTGTAGTCTCAATTCTCAACCGATTGAAAACGACGAGTTACAACGACTGCCATGCATCCCATTGTGCTAACGTGACAGTACCTACGGCTACAATGTTCCCTGGGAACCTGGACCGTCGCTTTCCAGCATGACATTTTTCAGAGCGTTGCTGTAGCGGTGCTGTACTAGTCCCCTTTTCCGCGTTAACCGGACGTCCCGTCTTTGAAGTTGACACGTACGTATCTCACGGGCTTTTTCTAAGACTGCTTCGCCAAACCAAGCACATCAGACAAAACTGTTTGATACAAGTTGAATCTTGCCATCGACATGGGTAGTACATGAAATTCCTGGATCCAAACATGCCTAGCTTCCACTTGGGATACTGCACCAAGGTAAATGACCACGGACCCCAAAATTCGGCACGGCCGGCTGGACAAACCGACCGCGACCAGGACAGGAATTCCATCGCGTGTCCTGCTTCTGTGCTACTACAGCTCACTGCCCCAACCAAACTACAATAATGCAAACATGCCTAACACACTTGACCTTCCTAGATGTTGGATTCCTAAAGTTGTTACTGGATGTGAAGCCCAAGGAATCTTGCGTTAAAAGGTTGATAAGGTTAAGCTAATGCTATGATCAAGTCGCCAACATAACCCTGGAAACGAGGGCACGAGGTAGGCTTGAATCATCCATGAACACCATTGCCTCTCAAGTCAACATCGGTAGATGTATTTAACCGGAAGACAGCAGCACTGTTACTAGAACATATGATTTTTTTTTTTCATTTTGGAATTTTACACTACTTGACTTGTGTGTAACTAATGGCACTGTTGTAAAATTTGGTTTGCACATTCATCTTTAGTCTGTCATATGTGTATCGGTTATATATCGCCGTTGCGCTCCTTCTCCTGCTACTCTTTTTCGACCATGCACCAACAATCCTTTCTCCCCTTGTCTTGCTTCTTGTTCGTCGTCTGGATTTTATGTATGTTCAATTACAAGTAGAAAGGATATGCAATAACATCACGCCCCTTAATTTACTTCATGGACAAGATAAAAGTTTGCGCGCGAGTGACGAGCCTTGGCGAAATTGTGACTTCCCGTTGGATTGAAAAAATTAAATGATTTTCACTTGTATGAGAGCATTGCTTGGCAAAAAATTTCTACAGAGCAACAAGTAGCTACAAAACAAACTAAGCTAGAACTATTCAAAGGGGATTCCTATATATGTTCAAACGTAGATCCTCATGTTGACCCCGACAAAGAAAGGCACTAGGGTTTCCTCCTAAGAACTCTGCCACCTTCAGGTGCCTTTTTGGCACCAGTGAAATGGGGGAACCATAGTCTGGGTTGTGAGTGTAGTCTCTGGTCACCCTAGCTTTAGTTAAGCTTAGGTCTGAGTGTGTGGTGGCGCTGGTGAGGTAATGCTGTCATCGGCGCAAGGAATAATACCTACACACCATGTACTCGTTCCAGCAATGTTATTTGGCATGGGTGAAGGCATGCGGATTTTCAAGCTATATCTTTGGTCCCATTTTAGTCTTCGCTTTTTCTAGGTGAACGGCAGCGTCCTACGAAGGGGATGACAACGAGACATGTTTTTGTTCTTTAGTTCCTTCTCCAACCAATGAAGCTCCGAAAATTCAATAGGGGCACGTAGGTGCCGGGGCAAGCACCTGCCATGTCCTGCCCGGTCGCTCGAGTGCCTCGCGATTCATGAAGTGGTTGAGTCTCGCACGAGGACACAATAAGTTTTAAGCTTTAATCGTTGAAACTTATGATTTTGCATCTGAAAATTCCAATTTTCTCGGTCGCAGGTATCAAGTTTCAGACTTGGAAGTTTAAGAAAATTTTTTGTTGGTTGCAGGTACTAAAGTCATGATTTTATCAGTCGCTCATACTAAGTTCCAAGAGTTGAAACTTAACACATTTTTCCAAAATTCATCAAAACATATTCAAAACGGTTCTTATTTGAAATCCCTCGTCACCAAAAATACAAAGATGAAAACATAACTTAATTTAGACTTTTTATTCAAAAGATATAGAAGTTTGAAAATCAAAAGCCAAAAGAAAAAAGAACCTGACCTGCGTGCCCCAAATCCTCTCCCAAAATGAAGCTCGGCCAGGTAGGTAACTTGCAAGATTTGTGTCCCTCCCTCCATGTCTAGCCAGAGTTGGGATTATCTTTTGGCCCTCCTCGGTACCATTGCCCCTTGAAGCTCTTGGGTTTTAACAAGCTCTCTCCGCCAAGATGGAGATCAGAAGCGGCAAAAATCTTTGCTCACAGCAAGCCGTTGATAGATGCAGAAGGAATATGGTGTTGAATTCATCAAAGGACATGCCTACAATTTCATATGTTGTAGTGGTGTCATTGTAAGAGCTGGTTTTATCTGATAGATGGTCTTAGGCCTTTCCGAAAAAGAAAAAAACTTACACTGACATAAGTTAAAGCTCCCAAGAGCAACGATTTATAATCATTGATTGCGGTGGGTACGTCTGTCGTGGTTCTAAGTCTGACAGTAGAATGGGGGGTAGGTATGGAGAGGCAAGGTCCTAGCTATGGAGAAGTTGTAAACACAAGCGATGTACGAGTTCAGGCCCTTCTCGGAGGAAGTAAAAGCCCTACGTCTCGGAGCCCTGAGGCGGTCGAGTGGATTATGTGTATATGAGTTACAGGGGTGCGAACCCTTCTGCCTGTGGAGGGGGGTGGCTTATATAGAGTGCGCCAGGACCCCTGCCAGCCCACGCAATGAAGGGTTTAAAGTACATTAAGTCTGGGGCGTTACTGGTAACGCCCCACATAAAGTGTCTTAACTACCATAAAGTCTATTTAATTACAGGCCGTTGCGGTACAGAGTGCCTCTTGACCTTCTGGTGGTCGAGTGAGTCTTCGTGATCGAGTCCTTCAAGTCAGTCGAGTGGGTTCCTCGTAGGTCGACTGGAAGGTGGTCTCTTCTAAGGGTGTCCTTGGGTAGGGTACTTAGATCAGGTCCTTTACCCTACCCTAGGTACATGAATCCATCATTAGCCCCCGAATGGATTGAGGCTTGAGTGAGGAAAGAGTTGATGCAGTTTCCGATTGACTTTTGCATACTGGTTATGCGTTGTTTTGGGCTAGGAGTCTCTTTGTTGATAACGAGCAACTTTTCTTCAGTCGACTCGATCCATTCTTTTCTTTCGTCGAGTGATCTTTTGGACTTTGCCGATTTCGAAGCGACGGATCGCAGGAAATCCCGTCCCGACAGACCGATCTGCCGTTCGCGGATTCCGCGGGTATGAAATTTGGGGAAGCGCGAAGCGGGCGGACCTTGGCCGGATGGGATAGGGCATAAACGCCGATCCTCGCGCCGCTTTTTCGCCACGTGTCGCGTCCACGCAATCTGTTTGGATATGATTAGATCGACCGGGCCCACCTGTCATCCACTCGAAGGATCTTATAAATGCGCCCGGCGAGGTTTTGAATAGTGCCTCAAGATTCCTCTCGCTCTCCTCGTCTCCGCCTAACGCGCCCGCTCTCGCCTCCGCGACAACTTCTCCTCGCGCGTCGCCGCAGCCATGGTGAAGGAGAAGACAGCGGCGCTGAACGCGAAGAAGGCATCGGCGACGGAGAAGGCGAAGGAAGATCCACCACCATGGCGGGTCTTCGTCCAGATCCCGTCTGCCGAACGGCTGGGTCCAGGGAGACTGGATCCGGTCGACCATCACGGAGAAGGATCTCCTCGACATGGCCAACGACGGTCTGATCCCCCACGGAGCTGCAAAACTTCCAGGGAAAGAATGGCAGCCCCAGCCGGCGGAGGGTGAGTGCGTGCTTCTGGCTACCCACGTCGATCGCGGATTTTCTTTGCCACCGAGTGTTTTCTTCCGTGGTTTTTTGAACTTCTTCGGAGCGCAGCTCCACCACTTCACCCCGAATTCTATCGCCTATCTTGCCGCGTTTGTGTCCATGTGTGAGAATTTCTGGGCTGTCGACCGCACTGGGGCTTGTTCAAGCACATATTCACGTGTCGCTCTCAGACCGTGAAGAAGGCGAGCCCAGCGAATGAAAAGACCCAAGTTGTCCAGATGTGTGGTGGTCTGGGGATCCAGATGAGGAACAAGAGCACCTTCCCAGCATGTCGCTCCCGAAGTTCAGTTAGAGGCTGGCAATGACCTGGTTCTCTCGCTGAATGAGCCGACGCCGGGGCAGTCGAGTGGGCTCCCTCAGTTTACCATGGACCGAGTGAACAAACCTTCTTCACTGAAGGTGATTCCGAAGGAGAAAGCCGACGTGAAGATGCTGATGGAACGTGTAGTTCAGCTGGTTAGAGATGGAGTAATCGGTATGGATCTTTTGGAAGTTTTCCTTAGGCGGCGATCCAGCCTCTTCGATTCAGAGCCATTGCATGTGGTTGTATCAAGGGATCAAGATGAGACTCGGATCCACCCGAAGCAGTCGACGATGCCACGTTGGAAAGGTGGATGACTGCGGTCACTGGGAACAAGGATAACCCCCGTGGAGCCAGAAGGATTCCTCCACTCGACCAGAACAGCGTTCCAGACAAGGTACGTTTGCCCTACCTTCCATTGCATTCTCTGTCATATTTATTTCCGTTTTCTCTGCAAATTGGTCGATTAATCTTTGTCTTGATGTCTATCAGACCCTCACCGAGCTGTACTCGATGCCCAATGGAGCTCAGGCTCCGACTGAAGAGGGACAAGCAAGCGGGGGCGAGAGCTAGGAGGAGTGGGACTCGGACGCCGCCGAAGATGACGATGATGATGATGATGATGATGATGAGGAAGAAGAAGAGGAGGAGGAGGAGGTCGTACCACCGCGCTCGGAAAGGCGGTCGAAACTTGCCCATGACCCTGCGACTGAGTGCGGGAAGGGGGTTGCGACTGTCGCGCAGTCGACCAAGCGCCCTCGGACCACTTCTCCGGTGCCGACCGAAAAGGCGCCGAAGCAGTCCAAGGTGGCCCCGTCAAAGCCTACCAAGCTCCTGCCGAAGATGAAGGTGTCTATCCCCACCATATCAGGGTAAACATGTTGCTTGAATCTTCTTGTTTTGTGCGAGCTTTATTTCTGACTGACACTTGAGTTAACCGACTGATTCTTTGGAATTGCAGTGCTGCTACTTCTGAGACTTCAGCCAGGGCTGACGACCATGAGATGGAGGATGCAGCAACCTCGAACCCTGGTACTATACTCTTAATTCCATTTTAGTCGATTGACTGTTCGTCCCTAATTCTGATTCTTTTCTGTAGTCTCATCCAATGTCGTTATCACTCTTCCTGATGATGATGATGATGATGACGAGGAACCACTGAAGCATAGGAGGAGCAGGAAGGCGTCTGCCGGCAGGGTGGCCCAGGATGTGACGGCGCCCGAGACTCTGATCACGGAGGAGGAGAACACCACTCGACACACCGTGTCTTTCGCAGTGCCGTTGACGAGTGCTCATCCCACTTCGCCGAGTGCCGCACAACCTTCTCTCTTCACGACGCACCACGCCCCGAGGACTGCCGCCACTGCGAAGGAAGCGATACGCCAAGGGGGTCATGATGGAGCAGGTGAAAGCCATCCGGGATGCAAGTCAAGCAGCTTATGACGCCAGCTCCGCCCTTCAAAGCAATGTTCAGGTCACTCGACCATCGCTTGTTTTGTTAGGATATGCTATCAAAAAACTTCTCTTCCGAATCCATAGCGATCACCCACCGGGTGTGTCGATTAAAACTCCGTGTTAGCGGGGGCACGCTGAGTGCACCCGCTGGGTGTAGTCCCCAAGGCTAAGGTCGACTGCTGGCAATCGGCCTTAGGATTTATAAGTAAAGTCTTTCCGTCATTCGACTAAGGCGAATGGATTTCCCAAACCGTGGGGCACGCTGAGTGCACCCATCGGTGTAGTCCCCGAGATCGTGGTCGATCGCTTGCGATCGATTACGATCTAGAGAATACGTCTTTTTTAGGGGTCGACTCGTCACAATAGAACTAGTGGGGGCACGCTGAGTGCACCCACTGGGTGTAGTCCCCGAGACTACGGTCAAATGTTTGTATTCGGCTGTAGTCTTAGAAACGCATGATTTTCTCTCATCCACTCAGAAGTGAATTATCCTTGACATTTTGTCGATTGGTTCTTCGCAGAAATCCTGTGACCTTGCGGCTCGTTACACCGAGCTGGAGAACAAGCACATTCAGCTCGAGCTGGATCTGAAGCTGGTTCAGGAGAATATGACGAAGGCGAAGGAGGAGACCAAAGGTATGTTTGGTGAGACCTTGACGACTGCCTTTTCCCTTCATTTGTTTCAAAATATGATCTTGCTGTAACTTGCAGGTAAGGTGAAGGAGGCTCAGAAGAAAAAAGACCTTGAGCTAGCTGAGAAGATCAAGCTTGCTGACGAGAAGCTAGCTTCAGTCACCAAGCTTGAAGAAGAAAATACTAATCTGAAAGCTGCTCTTGGGATTGCCAACAAGGAAGTCAGTCGACTGAAGACTGACAAAACTGCCCTGACCGACAAGATCAATCAGTTGACTGGGAAGAAAAATGATCTGGAGGCCTTCCTGAGTGGACTTGCCAAGAAGTTGTTCCTTATGCTCGAAGGTAACCCTTTACGCTCGATAATCATTTCCAACTGTGACCTTTCCATTCGACCATTGTCTTGACTCGGTGATTGTCCTTGCAGAATTTTGCCAAAACTTTGAAGAAGAGACTAGCCAGCTGGAACCAAACCTTGACTCCGTCAATTCTCGAGTGAACGATGAAGTTGCCATGAATGTTTTCCGATTGGAGTCCCGTGTTGCAGCTGTCGTGGATTATCTTGCAAGGCTGAAGGTCGCCACTTCTCGCATCGACTCAACACTCTGGCCCAGGGAGACACTCCAGAACGACCTCGAGTCGCTGATGGCCCGACTGAACACGGTTCCTGATCGAGTGCAGGAGTGGAAGAAGTCCTCGGCTCGGAGCGGTGCAGATGTTGCTCTGTGTCTGGCCCGAGTCCACTGCAAAGATGTGCGAGAAGACAAGCTGGCGGCTCTCCGGTGGCTAACACCAAGAAACACGACTTCGTGTCCTTCATGGAAACCTTCATCGCTGCTGCCACTCGGATCGCAGACGGAATCGACCTTGATGAGTTCGTTGCACCTTCCAGCCTCCACGGAGGGGTAAAAACTTCTTTAAGCTCGACACTTTAAATTTGCCTCGGTATGCCGAGTGGGTTGTAATCGATAACCTTAACAGTGCTTAGCGCTGAGCACTTTCGGTTCCTTTAGGTATCGATCCGAACTTGGATTTGATGTTTGAATATGATTGCTTTTGGCTCAAATGTCTTTTGCAGGTTCAAGCAAGACGCCACCGCAATGACTTATTCCTTAATCCACTTAGGCGAGCGCTGGCTGCAGCTAAGCCCCGAGTGAGAGGTTCGCTCTTCACTCGGTAGGGTTTTTATATCTTAGGCGAGCACTGGCTGCAGCTAAGCCCCGAGTGAGAGGTTTGCTCTTCACTCGGCAGGATTTTTATATCTTAGGCGAGCACTGGGCTGCAGCTAAGCCCCCGAGTGAGAGGTTTGCTCTTCACTCGGTAGGATTTTTATATCTTAGGCGAGCACTGGGCTGCAGCTAAGCCCCCGAGTGAGAGGTTTGCTCTTCACTTGGTAGGATTTTTATATCTTAGGCGAGCACTGGGCTACAGCTAAGCCCCCGAGTGAGAGGTTTGCTCTTCACTCGGTAGGATTTTCACGTTGTACTTGTGGCGAGCACTGGGCTGCAGCTAAGCCCCCGAGTGAGAGGTTTGCTCTTCACTCGGTAGGGGTTTTATATCTTAGGCGAGCACTGGGCTGTAGCTAAGCCCCGAGTGAGAGGTTTGCTCTTCACTCGGCAGGATTTTCACGTTGTACTTGTGGCGAAGCTCAGAGGAGAGGGTCGCAATCGACCTGCACCTCGTCCTCCTTACGAGCGCACATTGTACTTATGGCGAGCGTTGGGCTGCAGCTAAGCCCCCGAGTGAGAGGTTCGCTCTTAGGTGAGCACTGGGATGCAGCTAAGCCCCCGAGTGAGAGGTTTGCTCTTCACTCGGCAGGATTTTCACGTTGTACTTGTGGCGAAGCTCAGAGGAGAGGGTCGCAGTCGACCTGCACCTCGTCCTCCTTACGAGCGCACATTGTACTTATGGCGTAGCTCAGAGGAGAGGGTCGCAGTCGACCTGCACCTCGTCCTCCTTTCGAGCGTACATTGTACTTATGGCGTAGCTCAGAGGAGAGGGTCGCAGTCGACCTGCTCCTCGTCCTCCTTGCGAGCGTACGTTCTACTTATGGCGTAGCTCAGAGGAGAGGGTCGCAATTGACCTGCTCCTCGTCCTCCTTGCGAGCGTACATTGTACTTAGGCGAGTGTTTAAACCGCAGCTAAGCCTCCCGAGTGGGAGTCTGGCTCGTCACTCGGTAGGATTTATACAACTTAGGCGAGTACTTGGACTGCAGCTAAGCCCCCGAGTGGAATTCTGGCTTACTACTCGGTAGGATTTTTATAACTTAGGAGAGTACTTGGACTGCAGCTAAGCCCCGGAGTGGAAGTCTGGCTTACCACTCGGTAGGATTTTTATAACTTAGGCGAGTACTTGGACTGCTGCTAAGCCCCCGAGTGGAAGTCTGGCTTACCACTCGGTAGGATTTTTATAACTTAGGCGAGTAATTGGACTGCAGCTAAGCCTCCGAGTGGGAGTCTGGCTCACCACTTGGTAAGAATTTTATTTAAACTTAGGCGAAACGGATTCGCAGCTAAGCCTCCGAGTGGGAGTCTGGCTCACCACTCGGTAAGGATTTTTACAAACTTAGGAGAAACGGATTCGCGGCTAAGTCACCCACTGAGGGGAAAATTTTATTGGACAAATAAAAAGTGACAAAAATTATGGAGGAACTATGACACTATTATTTTGAAATCCATGAACTACAGAAGTACTTTATTACAACTCATCCGAGTGAAAACTTTAAGTGTAAAATGGGCGGAGTAATTCCGCGTTCCAAGCTCGGGGCTCGTCGATATTATGTTCGACGTTGTAAAGACGGTATGCCCCGTTGTGGAGAACCTTGATGACGACGAAGGGCCCTTCCCAAGAAGGAGCGAGCTTGTGTTGTTTCTGCTGATCCACTCGGAGAACTAAATCTCCTTCCTGGAAGGCTCGACCCCTCACATTTCTGGCGTGAAAGCGACGCAAGTCTTGTTGGTAGATGGTCGATCGGATCAGAGCCATCTCCCTTTCTTCCTCTAAAAGGTCGACTGCGTCCTGCCGCGCTTGTTCAGCTTCCGCTTCATTGTAGAGTTCAACTCGAGGAGCATTGTGGAGAAGATCACTCGGCAAGACTGCTTCAGCTCCGTAGACCAAGAAGAATGGAGTTCTTCCGGTTGATCGATTAGGTGTGGTCCGCAGTCCCCAAAGCACCGAGGGAAGTTCGTCGACCCACGCTCCAGCTGCATGTTTGAGATCACGCATCAGTCGGGGTTTCAGCCCTTTGAGGATCAGGCCATTGGCTCGCTCTGCTTGTCCATTCGACTGCGGATGGGCGACTGAAGCGTAGTCGACTCGTGTGCCTTGAGAGTTGCAGAAATCTCTGAATTCTTCTGAGTCAAAGTTTGACCCATTATCTGTAATGATGCTGTGCGGGACTCCATATCTGAATATCGCCTCGATGATGAAGCTAACAGCGATCAAGGCGTCAAGGTTCTTGATCGGCTTGGCCTCAATCCACTTGGTGAACTTGTCGACTGCCACCAGTACATGCGTGAAACCACTCCGTCATGTTCTCAAGGGACCGACCATGTCCAATCCCCATACTGCGAAAGGCCAGACGAGTGGAATGGTCTTCAGAGCCGACGCAGGTTTGTGTGACATATTTGAGTAGAACTGACATCCTTCACACTTGTCCACTATTTCCTTCGTCATCTCATTCGCCTTTGGCCAATAAAATCTGGCTATGTATGCTTTGGCCACGATGGTCCGAGAGGACGCATGGTGACCACAGGTCCCCGAGTGGATATCATTGAGAATGATTCGACCTTCTTCCGGCGTTATGCATTTTGACCAACTCCAGTCGCGCTCTCTCTATACAACTGTCCTTTGATAACGGTAAAGACTTTGGATCGACGGACGATCCGCCGAGCCTCTTCCTCATCCTCCGGGAGCTCTTTTCTCGGGATACACGCGATATAGGAATTGTCCAATGGGTGTGACTACTAAGATCTCCATAACCAAGCCGACCACCGCCGGGACTTCTACCTCGACCGGATCCGTGGCACTCTTTGGTTGCGGGTTTCTTCATGAAAGGGTCTTGCTTAATCGACGGAGTATGAATGTGCTCCAAGAACACGCCACTGAATGGCTTCTCTCTTGGAACCTATGTTTGCTAGATCATCACCGCTTGATTTTTCATCGGGTATATGATGGAGCTCCAACCCTCAAACTTCTTTTCCAGCTTCCTCACTGCATTGCAGATCCAATCATGGCTGGGCTTCTCACGCCCCACTCCTTCATCACTTGGTTGACCACTAAATCTGAATTGCCATAGACCATCGGCGACGGACGCCGAGTGAAATGGCCATGCTAATCCGTATAAGAGGGCCTCATACTCGCCTCATTGTTGGAGGAATCAAAGTAAATCTGAGCACATATCTGAGCTTATCTCCTCCGGGGAAACCAGACAACCCCAAAGACCGAACCATTCAACATCTTAGAGCCATCAAAGAACATGGTCCAATGCTCCGAGTGAACCTCGATCGGTCTGTCTGCTCAATCCACTCGGCGAGGAAATCAGCTATTGCACGGACTTAATGGCTTTTTTGCCTCAAACTTGATATCAAGGGAAGAAGTTCAATCACCCATTTCGCCACTCGACCAGCTTGCATCTTGTTGTGCGTAATCTCGAAAGTGGAGCGTCGGCGACGATCGTGATGGAATGATCGAGAAATAATGAGCAACCTTCTTCGTGGTCATGTATATCCCATACACAAGCTTCGATAATGAGGGTATCTCGCTGATGGAGTCAAAACTTCAGACAAATAATACACTGGGCGCTGAACTTTGAAGGCTTTTCCTTCTTCTTCCCGCTCGACCGTAAGCACTGTGCTGACGACTTGTCCTGTGGCTGCGATATAAAGCAACAAAGGCTCTTTGCTGATTGGAGCAGCAAGCACCGGCTGGGTGGAGAGCAGAGCTTTTAGCTCGGCAAACGCTGCATCAGCTTCTAGAGTCCACTCGAACTTGTCTACCTTCTTCATCAGTCGGTAAAGAGGTAATGCCTTTTCACCGAGTCGTGAGATGAATCGACTTAATGCGGCCAAGCATCCAAGAAGCTCGACATCGTGCACTCGCGTATGCGTTTCATTCGGAGAATAGTGCCGATCTTCTCTAGATTAGCATCGATCCTCGCCGAAACGAAAACCGAGTAACTTTCCACCAGAACTCCGAATGTGCACTTTGATGGATTGAGCTTGATATCATACCTTCGAGGTTGGCAAATGTTTGGCGAGGCCAGCGAGCAGGTCGGAACCTTTTCGTGACTTGACGACGATATCATCCATATACGCCCACATTCCGACCGATTTGAGTGAGCGGACACTTCAATCATTCACATAAATGTGGCTCCGCATTCTTGAGGCCGAATGGCATGGTGATATAGCGAAGCACCCGATGGAGTGATGAAAGCTGTTTTATCTCATCGGGTCCGTCTGAGAGACGGATCTGGTGGTACCGGAATAGGCGCCTAGGAAAGACAATCTCGCATCCCGCCGCCGAGTCAACAATTTGATCTATGCGAGGAGAGGAAAATGATCTTTCGGCAGGCCGATTGATGTGCTTGAAATCAATGCACATTCGGAGTGATTTGTCCTTCTTAGGGACCATGACGACATTAGCGAGCCACTGAGTGGTATATCTCTCGGATAAATCCTGCCGCCAACAAATGAGCCACTTCCTCACCAATAGCCTTTCTCTTACGGGCGGCGGACCGCCAAGATGCTATTTAACTGGCTTTGCCGATGAGTCGACTCTAAGACGATGCTCAGCCATCCCTGAAAACACCCGCATGTCACCGCTTCCATGCAAAATGTCCCGCCTCACGGAGGAATTGGATGAGCGCTTCTTCCTATTTCGGTCGAGTGTTGTGGAAATGTGGGTCGGGCTGCATTGGGATCGATCGGGTGAATGTGGACAGGCTTCGCCTCACCGGACGATCAAATGCGATTCTGTGGCGGGCTTCTTGGATCGCAGCAAATCACTCGGATCTGCGCTTTGCTTATACTCTTCAAACTCGACCATTGTCACCGGGAATCGCAATCTTCGAGCCCTTCCGAAAGCACTCTTCGCTTTTTCCGATCACGGTGATGATGATCACCCTTTGGGGCCGGGCATCTTCAGTTTGAGGTACACGTAACATGGTCGAGCCATGAACCGTGCATAAGCTGGTCTCCCCAAAATGGCGGATATGCACTCAAAATCCACGACCTCAAACGCCAACTTCTCTTTGCGAAAATGTTTTGAATCACCAAACACCACGCCCAGAGCTATTTGGCCGAAAGTGACTCGGCTTTCTTCCCCGGTATAACTCCATGAAAGCTCATGTTATCGGTGCTCACCGACATCGAATGCCCATTCCTTTCAATGTGTCTCGATACAACAAGTTCAGCCCACTACCACCGCCCATCAAGACTTTCGTCGGAAAGTGCCTTCGACAACCGGATCGACCACCAAAGCTTGCCTCCTGGGGTGGCAATATGAGTCGGTGATCAGATTGGTCGAATGTGATGGGTGTTTGGGACCATCTCAGATAAATTGGTTTTGCTGGGGCAACCATGTTCACCTCACGATTAATGACTTTCAGTCGGCTCTTGCTTTCCACGTCTGCGAAGATCATCATAGTGGAGTTGACATGCGGATATCCTTCCTCATTGTCCTCCTTATCTTCGGCCTTGTCCGACTCTTTTTCCTTGTCCTTAGACTGTTTTCCTTGAAACTGCTGGATCAGGAGTCGACATTGGCGAGTGGTATGCTTTGGGTAAATGATATTGCCCTCTTCATCTTTCTTCGTGTGGATGTGACACAGCATATCCATCACGTCATTCCCTTCTTTATCCTTCACCTTCTTAGGGTTTCAGGATCCTTTTGGTTTCCCCTTGAACTTTCCCTGAGTTACGGCCAGAGCCTCTCCAGGAGCTGCTGGTTCAGCCTTTCTCTCGCTCCGATTGAGTTTCCTTCTCCGATCGACTCGGCTTGTACTTGCCGCTTGAGTCGGTCTTCTTCTTCGCCGTGCATTTGGTAGCAATTCCATCATCCGACTCAGGGTCATGTCTCTGGTTCGACCAAATTTCAAACTCAATTCTCTGTTCTTGACGCCATCCTTGAAGGCGCAGACTGCCTGATGATCAAACACATTCTCCACAGTATGGTGCAAAGTGATCCATCTCTGAATATACTCTCTGAGAGTCTCATTGGTTTTCTGCACACAGACTTGCAGCTCCGTCAATCCAGCCGGTCGCTTGCAAGTTCCTTCAAACGTTCTGACGAACACTCGGGACAGATCTTCCCAAGTGTAAATGCTGCTAGGAGGTAACTGATTCAACCACGCCCGCGTAACCTTCCAACATGAGGGGCAAATGCTTCATGGCCACCTCGTCATTCCCACCACCAATCTGAACCGCCACTCGGTAGTCCTCAAGCCAAGTTTCAGCTTAGACTCACCAATGAACTTGTCAACTCTGCTGCCAACCTGAAATTGGGGGAGATCATCGGCTCGATAGCCCTGCTAAAACATTCTAGACCGAAACATGCACTGATCGCCAGGGCGATCTCTGTCGGGTCCGCCCGATGGGCTCTGCTCGGTCGACCAAACCTTGCACGATAATGGATCGCGCGTCGAAGCATGGTTCCCTGGGTCGACTGGAGCTCTTCGCCCCACACTGAGCTGACGCCTGTCATCTTGCTGCCGAGGAGCGTAAGACCCACCCCTCGGAGGGGAAGTGGGCACTCGACGCCTATCATCTCGGTCGTGTCGGTCTCCGATCTTGGTCTCGCCGATTCGCGCTTCTTCACGCCATGGAGGCGATCTGGGACTATGAGCCGATCGAATCAGATTCGCAGAACGGATCGACCGGAATTTCGCTGCGCGATCGCGACACGGCTGAATTCTGGTCTCCTGCTGCCTGCAAATCTCGATCTGCATCATTGCCTCTCCCACTTCGACCGAGAAGGCTGGATGGACTCGCTATACGGGTTGCACCTGCTAAATTCTGAATTGGTGTTCGATATACCGAGTCGGCGGGAAGAGTTGACGCCGACATGCTGAACTTCGTTGCATGCAGCATTGCCGAGTGCTCGCTGCTGGTTCTCCAGACGAGCGCGTTCACCAAATTGGCCAAACGTGCCTCCTCCAAGGCGCGAGCCTCGGGTTTCTCCTGCGATGGGAGTATGCAGGCATCCATGTTCTGCTGGGCGGCTCTTCTCTCTGCAGAGAGTCGAGTGGCTCGGCTGGTACTCTTCGTGGTCCCGACGGGTCGCCTCCGCCGCCTGCCCGCCCTCATGGGCGGCCGAGGATCGCGGGTCCGCTGACCATTAGGATTTCCGCCACGGATCACCGCTATCACACTGAATGCAGTCTCTACGGAGCCGGTCGGCGGTCGAATGCATCAGAGAGATTCGTCGGGCTCGATTGCGCAACTTGGCGGTGGCCGTCTGGCGAGCCACCGCGTGCTTCACCCACAGCTGAGCCTCGACCGACCAGAGCGCTTGCGCCGGTGGGAGACCGGAAGGTGACCGGCGGGAGTCGACCGATCGGGTCGACGGTTGTCGAAAGCGTAACGCCGCGACACATGCGCAAAAACGCCGCACCGCTGGGCGGGAGCGATCAACGTCGAGTGGAGCCTCCTGGAGCCAGGCGGAGTCGTCGGCGACGAAGGTGAGAGCGCCGAGACGGATCTCGCGACCCTCAACCAATACTCCAGCAATCATCATGATGAATATACTCGGAAGAATCGCAACTTCTCCACAAAATCGCTAAAACACCGGCCCCACGGTGGGCGCCAACTGTCGTGGTTCTAAGTCTGACAGTAGAATGGGGGGTAAGTATGGAGAGGCAAGGTCCTAGCTATGGAGAAGTTGTAAACACAAGCGATGTACGAGTTCAGGCCCTTCTCGGAGGAAGTAAAAGCCCTACGTCTCGGAGCCCTGAGGCGGTCGAGTGGATTATGTGTATATGAGTTACAGGGGTGCGAACCCTTCTGCCTGTGGAGGGGGGTGGCTTATATAGAGTGCGCCAGGACCCCTGCCAGCCCACGTAATGAAGGGTTTAAAGTACATTAAGTAAGTCTCTTAACTACCATAAAGTGTATTTAATTACACGCCGTTGCGGTACAGAGTGCCTCTTGACCTTCTGGTGGCGAGTGAGTCTTCGTGGTCGAGTCCTTCAAGTCAGTCGAGTGGGTTCCTCGTAGGTCGACTGGAAGGTGGTCTCTTCTAAGGGTGTCCTTGGGTAGGGTACTTAGATCAGGTCCTTTACCCTACCTAGGTACATGAATCCATCAACGTCCACCATATTTACTGAAAATTTTCTTTATCAGAAGGGCTGCACGTCGATCGGACAGGTACATGAGCCGTGGACTTTAATTCTCGAGATAAAATCAAGGAGAACAATGGAGCATGAGTCACTGTATACTTTTGGCTCCGTGTCGGAGGACGCCCATGATGATTGTGGTTTCATACATTAGTTATACAATGCCCTAAGGAACCTATGTGCATGCATGCATGCATGCATCCTAGCTCATGCTGTCACCATTTCACATGATTGTTTTCATGCGAGCGGTTGCAGGTTTTAGAAAATTTGCCAAAAAAAGAACACTTACTTGAGCATCGCCACACTCGCGCACCTAGCAAGAGCAATGTTTAATTAGCTCGCTGTTATGTCCGAGCAATGATTGTTAGTACTCGGTTCTTTTTGTCTTTTGCATGGTGGCCTTAACGTGTTTATGGTCTGCGAGCAGCTTTGATACGCACTAAGAAAAGCGTTTATATATAAGAACTCTCCGTTTCCTCGTCACCGAACAAGCCCTACATGCTGCAGACGATATTATCAAACAGACAAGGGGAACAAGGAACTAAAGTATGTACATGTGCATTGTGCTAGTGCAAAAACTTCTCAATTCAACCAAGAGTCGTCGTCGTTTTCCTGCTGAAATCATGCACGCATAAAAGTACCCAACGATGATTCTACTAATCGATGACTCATCATTGTGCGGCGTATCGGCATGAGCGAACGTACCGCCCGTGCTATTGAGTTAATTAAAAACGTCAGAAAGTGAGGTTACGTGCTGAAAAACAAAGAAATGAAGGAAGAATAGGAACCAACTACTCCCTCCGTCCGAAAATACTTGTCATCAGAATGAACAAAAGAGGATGTATCTAGACGTATTTTAGTTCAAGATACATTTTTTTTTATCCATTTTGATGACAAGTATTTTCGGATGGAGGGAGTATCTTCGTTCAGGTTTATTGGGTTCCCTTATGTTTTGGATTAAACTCTACATATATATTCGCGAAAAGGATTGAACCCTATATGACTAAAAAAATGTATGAACAATTTGATCTAAACATTTAGAAGTGATTTGATTTTTTTCGATAAAGAAGTGATTCGATGAACTGTGTTGGAGCCACCGTAACCAGTAGGAGTTCTACGGGAGAAGCAAGTGAACGCAGAGCCACAGATGCAGTTTGCTTTGGTAGTGAAGAAGACAAGCGAAGCTAAGATATATGCACAGAATGAGATTTTTTTTTTAGAAAAGGAGGATGACCCCTGGCCTCTGCATCTAGGCGATGCATACGGCCTCTTTATTAATTATTCTTACAAGACCTTACAAAGCCATACACAGTAAGACTAAAGCCACCGTCTAAGCAACAACTGTCGCTACACCTATCCAATTGATGAGCTACGGCGTTGATCCGTTCCTGGTCGCTACTCACTCCGACGGAGGCCAGGGAGCGTTTGGTTACTGGATCTACCCGCTGGGAGACGGTAGCTCGAGATATCTTCAATCGGTTTGGATGGCGGTCATGTAATAGGATAGGCAATTAGTTTCTCTGTCTATTTTCGAGCCAGCCGGTTGTGGTTTATCTCTTTTGGCTAGTTAGTGTGTCTAGCCTTTTGGTTCTGTGTGAGCCTTTTGTCTTATCTTTCTTTACTTGCGGAGACATTGAGACCTTGTTGAACTTTTTTTATTAATAAGATGGCCGTATGCATCATGCTGATGCAGAGGCCGGGGAGGCCCCCTTTTCGGAAAAAAAATCCAATTGATGAAGGGGCGCAGATAGTCTGGGCCTAATACCAAACAGACATCGCAGCCAAACGTAAACATCTAAGACCTGAGGTCCCAACCAGGACGCCTGCCGGGTATGGGGCATCTACCAGTCCGGCGCACTCCTCAACCAGGACGTCTGTCGGGTATGAGGCCGCAGCCACCTGCCACCAATTCATCTTCAGTGTTGTACTGCTGCATCAACCTTCTCCGGTCTAACTGGCATCGACGCCACCACGACGCCAGACAGCGCCACCTCCCTGCGCGAGTTCATCTCCGCACATCGGACTCCGAATCTCCACAGCGCCACGCCGCCAAGACCGCCGCCATCAATGTATAAGATGAAGTACCACTCCACCAAAGCAACCGTCCTCTGTTCTCCGAGCCCGTGTGTACCTCCAGACGCCCCCAAGGGGGAAACGACACTAGAGCGCCGCCATCATCCGATCAACTGATTTAGGGTTTCCCCCGGAGGTAGCAGAGAGTGACCTTGAACTTCTCCACAGCGATGCCTTCAAGAAGAACGACACAGACAGCACTGTATGTTGTGGGAATTGCACGATGTATTGACTCGGTGCAATGTGCATGGTATATATAAGTACAAGGTGGGGCCTCTACTTCAATCTATACAACAAACTAGAGAGGTGGGCCTAGTCAATATACATGCACAAATAACATACTCAACCCCCAAGCAATCGAAGCGGCACCGTGGCTGACGCAAAGACTGGACCGGAACTCCTCAAAAGATGCCGTAGGCAAGCCCTTGGTCATGATATCTGCAAATTGTTGGGAAGTAGGGACGTGTAAAACACGAATATGGCCAAGAGCCACCTGTTCCCGAACAAAGTGAATATCCAACTCAATATGCTTGGTCCGGCGATGATGTACCGGGTTAGCGGAGAGGTAGACCGCCGAGACATTGTCGCAGTAGACCACCGTGGCACGGTCAACAGGGCAGGAAAGCTCCTAAAGCAGCTGGTGATGAGGATACGGACCTGGGGTAGGGTCATAGGCCTGACCTATACGCCCTACCCAAGGTCACTACCCTGGAAGATAAAAGGACCAACAGACGACAAGGAAGCATCAGTCGAACAAGTCGAATGCAATCCACTCGACGACCACATCACTCGGAAGTCCTCCTCGCTACCGTCACTCGACCATATGAAGAGTCACTCGACCATATCAAAGACCAAGAGTCAGAAGGACCCGCAACGGTCGGATGTTCACCCCTTAGTCTTTATAAGCATTAACAGCACTTAAGGCTGGCGTTACCAGTAACGCCCCTTACTTTATGTACATTAAGCCCCTTGTAATGGAGGTGCGCAGGGGTCCTGGCGCACTCTATATAAGCCACCCCCTCCTCTAGGACATGGGTTCGCACCCCCTGTAATATCACACACATAATCCAATCGACCGCCTCGCACCGAGACGAGGGGCTGTTACTTCCACCGTGAAGGGCCCGAACTCAGAATCTCGTGTGTACACCTTCGCCATAGCTGAGATCTTGCCTCTCCATACCTACCCCTTTGTACCGCCGGTCTTAGAACCACGACAGCTTGGCGCCACCGTGGGGCAGGTGTCTTAGCGACTTATTGGTGAAGTTGCAAGTTTTTCCGATCATCATCATGGTTTCCGCGGCGAAGTTGGCTTAGGGCGCGAGGTCCGCCTCGGCCTTCGCTGCTGTCGCCGCCGACGACTCGGCGTGGCTTCAGAAGCTCCGCCGACGCTGAGGCGCCTCGTCCGAGGGCGACGACTTCCGCGCATGCGTTCATGGCGTCCTTCTTTGGTAGCCGTCGACCCAAAGATCGATCGGCTCGGCGATATCTTCCTCCCGTTGTCCGCCGCAAGCGATCCGGTTGATCGCGGCTTCAGCGGTGAGTGAAGCATGTGGTGGCTCGGCGTTCGGCCACCCATCAAGTCGCGGCAATCGAGCCCGACGAAACTCTTCACGGCATGTTCGATCTGTCGACTGGCTCCGCGGAGACTGCATCCGAGTGCGATAGCAGCGATCCTGTGGCTGAAGTCCTGATGGTCGATAGTCCGCGTGGCCGACCTGGCTTTTGCCGCGAGGATGGCGAAGATGCTGGCGGCGATCCGTCACGGGTCCACGAGGAGTATCGTCCCGAACCTCTTTCTTCGCAGCAGAGAGAGGAACTTCATCACCGCAACGTGGATGCACTCCACACGCCCATCGTTGGAGAAACTCCCAAGGCTTGGGCCTTGGAGGAGGCGCGCTTGGCTAATTTGGCTGAGCGCACTCGACTGAAGAACCTGCAACACGCTCTCGACGAGCGAGCTCGGGAGCGGGTCCCTGAGTCCAGTTGACGGCAACTTTTCCCGCCTCCACCTAAGGTATACTGTACTCCGATTTAGAACCTCACAGCTGCGGCCCGAATTGCAGAGTCGATCCAACCTTCCCAGTCCGAGGCTGGCCGAGGGTTGGAGAAGATCCGGGCCTTGCTCCGAGCAGCAGGAGAGCAGAATTCTGCAGTATCTCAGTCGCGGAATAGGATCCACAACAGATCCGTGGTAGCGGATACAGTCCAGTCGGCCCATAGCCCAAGATCGCCCCTGTGACGTGAAGACCGTGGGAAGTATGATCGTCAGTTCGACCGCGACAATCGTCGTCGAGTGCCTACACCTCCTCCGAGGAGTGCGTCGTACGTGCCTCGGCAGAACGATGACAAACGCCATCACAGGGACGAGCGCAGAGCTCCAGTCGACCCAAGAGAGCCAGGCTTTGATGCGAGATCCATTCTCGTCCAAGGCCTGGTCGACCGAAAGTCCGAAACAGAGCGCATAGAGAAGACCCTGGCAGAGATCGTCCGAGTGGCAGCAGATTGCATGTTTCAGGCCCAGAGTGCTTCAGCAGAGCCATCAGGATAGAAGTGATTCCTCCCAACTTCAGGTTGGCAACAGGAGTTAGTAAGTTCACTGGAGAATCCAAGCCTGAAACTTGGCTTGAAGATTACCGAGTGGCTGTGCAAAGTGGAGGCGGAAACGATGAGATCGCAATGAAACATCTCCCTCTTATGTTGGAAGGGTCGGCCCGAGCTTGGTTGACTCAGTTGACTCTAGGCAGTATACACAGTTGGGAGGAGCTATCTCGGGTGTTCGTAAGAAACTTTGAGGGCACGTGCAAGTGGCCAGCAGGGTTGCCCGAGTTGCAGCATTGTGTGCAGAAGCCGAATGGGACTTTGAGAGAATTCATTCAGAGGTGGACCACTTTGCATCACACCGTTGAGAATGTATCAGAGCATCAGCAAGCAGCGCCAAGGAAGGCGCCAAGTACCGAGAGTTGGTTCTCAAATTCGTAGGATCGGGATATGACTCGACCGGATGATGGAGATAGCCACCCGCACGCTAACGGAGAAGAAGAGGATCGACTCCATAGCGGGAAGAGAAACCGATCGGCCAAGAGGCCGTGGGGTAACTCAATCGGAAATGAAGCGCAAAAGCTCAGCCAGCCGCACCCGTGAGATTGCAGCGAAGGCTCAAGGAAAGTTTAAGGAAAACCTAAGGGCCCCGCCCCTAAGAAGGTAAAGGATCAAGCAGAAATGACGTCTTTGGATCTGCCGTGTCACATCCACACGAAGAAAGATAAAGAAGGTAATCTGATTTACCCAAAGCATACCACTCGACAATGTCGACTCGATCCAACAGGGCCCGAGAGAAACAGCCCAATGAGAAGGAGAAAGAGTCGGACAGAGATGAGGACGAAGAGGAAGATGATGGTTATCCCAAGGTCAATTCCACTCTCATGATTTTTGCTGATGTTGAGAGCAAGAGTCGGTTGAAGGTTATCAACAGAGAGGTGAATATGGTTGCTCCGGCGATGATGACCACGTACCTGAAATGGTCCCAGACAGCCATCACATTCGACCAGTCAGACCGTCCTGCTCGTGTAGCCACCCCCGGGAGGCAAGCGCTGGTGGTTGACCCAGTGGTCGGTGGCACTCAGCTGACTAAAGTGCTGATGGATGGTGGTAGCGGTTTGAATATCTTGTATGCTAAAACCTTGAAGGGGATGGGCATCCCGATGTCCAAGCTTAGCGAGAGCAATATGAGCTTCCACGGTGTTATCCCCAGAAAGAAAGCAGAATCACTCGGCCAGATCACTCTCGACGTGCTTTTCGGTGATTCCAAGCATTACCGTAAAGAAAAGTTGACATTTGAAGTCGTGGATTTCCATAGTGCTTATCATGCCATTCTGGGGAGGCCGGCATATGATGGCTCGACCGTGTTATGTGTACCTCAAGCTGAAGATGCCTGGCCCCAAAGGTGTGATCACAGTCACTGGAAATTGGCAGAAGGCAGAGGAATGTTTCCAGAAAGGTTCCAAAATCGCCGATGCATAGATGCCAGCGGTTGAATTCCAAGAGTATCAGAAGAGTGCAGATCCAAGTGATTTGCTCTGAGCCAAGAAGCCTGCTACAGACTCTGCATTTCAGTCGACCGGTGAAACAAAGCCGATTCATATTCTCCCGACTGATCCCAATGCTGCACTGACTCATATATCAACAACACTCGACAGCAAATAGGAAGAAGCGCTCATCCAGTTCCTCCGTGAGAACTAGGACATCTTCGCATGGAAACCCTCTGACATGCCAGGTGTACCTAGAGAACTGGCTGAGCACCATTTGCGTGTCGACCCCAAGGCAAAACCCGTCAAAGAGCACCTTCGGCGGTCCGCCGTGCAGAAGAGAAAAGCAATTGGCGAAGAAGTGGCTCGGCTGTTGGCAGCAGAGTTCATCCGTGAAATCTACCACTCCGAGTGGTTAGCCAATGTAGTCATGGTCCCTAAGAAGGATGATTCACTTCATATGTGCATTGATTTCAAGCATATCAATCGGGCTTGCCCGAAAGATCACTTCCCTCTCCCAAGCAACAATATCCACATTATCAGAAGCTTGTCTATGGAATATACATGACCATAAAGAAGGTTGCGCATTATTTCTCTGATCACTGCATTACAGTCGTCAGCGACGCGCCACTATCTGAAATTTTGAATAACAGAGATGCAACTGGTCGAGTGGCAAAGTGGGCGATTGAACTACTTCCATTGGATATCAAGTTTGAGGCAAAGAAGGCTGTCAAGTCCCAAGCAATTGCAGATTTCCTTGCCGAGTGGATTGAGCAGCAATCGCCGACTCAAGTTCACTCGGAGCATTGGACTATGTTCTTTGATAGCTCCAAGATGCTGAATGGTTCAGGCGCTGGAGTAGTATTGGTATCCCCCCGTGGAGACAAGCTTAGTTATGTTCTCCAGATTTATTTTGATTCCTCCAATAATGAAGCCGAATATGAAGCACTTTTATACGGGTTGCGTATGGCCATTTCACTCGGCGTCCGTCGCCTTATGGTTTACGGTGACTCGGATTTGGTGGTAAATCAAGTGATGAAGGAATCAGACGTCAGGAGTCAGCCATGACTGGTTATTGCAATGCAGTGAGAAAGCTAGAGAAGAAGTTTGAAGGTTTGGAGCTTCACCATATACCCCGACTGAAAAATCAAGCTGCAGATGAGTTGGCAAAGATAGGTTCAAAGAGAGAGGCCATTCCTCGAAATGTGTTTTTGGAACATATTCATTCACCTTCAGTTCAGGAAGATCCTTTCACCGAAGAATCACCACAACCCAAGAGTGCCACAAATCCGACTGAAGTTGAAATCCCAGTCGTGGTCGACTTAGTCATGGAGGGTTTGGTCATCACTCCCAACTGGACAACATCGTACATTGCATACATTCTTAGGAAAGAACTTCCAGAGGATGAAGAAGAGGCTCGACAGATCGTCCGACGGTCTAAAGCCTTTACTGTGATAAAAAGTTAGTTGTTCAGAGAAAGTGTAACTGGGTTTGCCAGAAGTGCATCATGCCAGAAGAAGGCCGAATGATCCTCAATGATATTCACTCGGGACCTGTGGTCACCATGCATCCTCTCGGACCATCGTGGCCAAAGCATACCGAGCCGGATTTTACTGGCCACGTGCCAATGAGATGGCAAAAGAAATAGTGGACAAGTGTGAAGGATGTCAGTTTTACTCCAACATGTCCCATAAACCTACATTAGCTCTGAAGACTATCCCACTCATCTGGCCTTTTGCTGTTTGGGGATTGGACATGGTTGGACCCCTGAGGACTGGCAGGAGCGGATTTACCCACGTGCTAGTAGCAGTCGACAAGTTTACCAAGTGGATCGAAGCTAAGCCCATTAAAAACCTTGAAGCAAGTACTGCCGTGAGTTTCATCAGAGAATTGATATTCAGATATGGTGTGCCACACAGCATCATCACGGACAACGGATCGAACTTCAACTCCGATGAATTCAGAGCCTTTTGTGCCTCCCAATGTACGAGGTTCGATTACGCTTCGGTCGCCCATCCTCAGTAGAATGGGCAAGCTGAGCGAGCGAATGGATTGATTCTCAAAGGAATGAAGCCCCGGTTAATGCGTGACCTTAAGCATGTAGCAGGAGCTTGGGTTGATGATCTCCCATCAGTACTTTGGGGCCTAAGGACAACTCCCACTCGGTCGACCGGACGGACTCCATTCTTCTTAGTCTACGGAGCCGAAGCCGTGCTTCCGAGTGATTTTCTCCACAATGCTCCCCGAGTCCAACTCTTCTCGGAAGAGGAAGCAGAACAAGCTCGACAAGATGCAGTCAATCTCCTGGAGGAAGAAAGAGAAATGGCCTTGATCCGGTCGACCATTTATCAACAAGACCTGCGTTGATTCCATGCCAAGAACGTAAGGGGTCGGGCATTTCAAGAAGGAGACTTGGTTCTTCGAGTGGATCAGCAGAAGCCACACAAGCCCTCCCCTGCTTGGGAGGGCCCTTTCATCGTCACCAAGGTCCTCCACAACGGAGCATACCGTCTCTTCAATGTCGAGCACAACAAAGATGAACCGCGCACTTGGAATGCGGATCTGCTCCGCCCTTTTTACTCTCAAGTATTTAGACTAATGAGATGTAATAAGAAATACCTCTCAGTTTGGCTATCAAAAGACATAATTTTACTTTCTTCCGAATGATTGTTGTTTATTTCTTTTGTACGTATCGCCTTAGCTGCGAATCTGTTTCGCCTAAGATGAAGTGATAAAAATCCTACCGAGTGGTGAGTCCGCCTCACTCGGGGCTTAGCTGCAGTCCAAGACTACGCCTAAGTGATAAAAATCCTACCGAGTGGTGAGTCCGCTCTCACTGGGGGCTTAGCTGCAGTCCAAGACTACTAAGTAATAAAATCCTACCGAGTGGTGAGTCCGCCTCCCACTCGGGGCTTAGCTGCAGTCCAAGACGCCTAAGTGATAAAAATCCCACCGAGTGGTGAGTCCCTCCTCACTCGGGGCTTAGCTGCAGTCCAAAGCTCGCCTAAGTTTGAAAAATCCCACCGAGTGGTGAGTCCGCCTCACTGGGGCTTAGCTGCAGTCCAAGACTACGCCTAAGTGATAAAAATCCTACTGAGTGGCGAGTCTGCCTCCCTTTCGGGGGCTTAGCTGCAGTCCAGTACTCGCCTAAGTGATAAAAATCCTACCAAGTGGTGAGTCTGCCTCTCACTCGGGGTCTTAGCTGCAGCCCAGTGTTCGCCTAAGTTTGAAAAATCCTACCGAGTGGTGAGCAATCCTCCCACTCGGGGGCTTAGCTGCAACCCAGTGCTCGCCTAAGTTTGAAAAATCCTACCGAGTGGTGAGCAATCCTCCCACTCGGGGGCTTAGCTGCAGCCCAGTGCTCGCCTAAGTTTGAAAAATCCTACCGAGTGGTGAGCAATCCTCTCACTCAGGGGCTTAGCTGTAGTCCAGTACTCGCCTAAGTTTGAAAAATCCTACCGAGTGAGGAGCAATCCTCCCACTCGGGGGCTTAGCTGCAGTCCAGCACTCGCCTAAGTTTGCAAGTTCTGCCCCTCCCCGCCCACCCCGAAGACTACACCATCAAGAAGAAGTACGAGATTGTGCGCATTGTCAAAGGCCTCTCCAATGGTTGACAGGAACATCAAGACCATTGCTGAGTGCCTTGCTGATGAGCTGATCAATGCCGCTCAAGGATCGCCCAATCGGTTGACAGGAATGTCAAGACCATTGCTGAGTGCCTTGCTGATGAGCTGATCAATGCTACTCAAGGATCGCCCAATCGGTTGACAAGAACGTCAAGACCATTGCTGAGTGCCTTGCTGATGAGTTGATCAATGCTGCTCAAAGATCGTCCAATCGGTTGACAGGAACGTCAAGACCATTGCTGAGTGCCTTGCTGATGAACTGATCAATGCTGCTCAAGGATCATCCGATCGGTCGACTAGGTATTCTTCTTCAGCACCTGCATCAAACGATGAGAAATCGATCCAAGTGAAGAAGAGATTTCGCTCGAAGATAAACCCAACATATTTAAAGATAAATCCAGAGTTTCCTAACCGCAGATTAAAAGTAATCGGGCACCAGACCCGAAGGAGTTTTAATGGTTACAAAGGTGAAGCATAATGTTTTTTCAATCACTCAGCGAGAGAAGGACTGACCGAATCATAGAAGCTGTCGAGGTCGATGCTGTCGGCGATGCGAGTGGTTGCCTCAAGGAAGGTGTCCATGAAGTCCTGGAAAGAGTGCTTCTTAGTGTTCGCCACTTTGAGAGCTTCCAGCTTGTCTTCCTTAGCCTCCTTGCAGTGCACTCGGACCAAAGACAAGGCGACATCGGCACCACAGCGGGCGGAAGATTTCTTCCACTCTTGCACTCGGCCTGGAATCTGATTTAGTTGAGTCATCAGGGACTCGAGGTCTTGAGACAGCTCCGCCTGAGGCTAGAGTTCAGCATCCACTTGGGTCATCGCCGCCTTCAGTCGAGCAAGATAAGCAACCGCACCATCTAAGCGCGACTCCAATCGCAACAGATTCATTGCAACGTCATCTTTCACAGGACAATTGATGGGGTCGAGACCCGTCTCAACCCGCCCAGTTTCAGCTTCAAAGTCCTGACATAGTTCTGTCCCATCGCGAAAAACAATGAGTCAACAGCATAACAACAAAGTTTAGTCGGCAACGGATTGATTAGTCGAATGAACATACCTTCAAGCTTCAGAACAAGTGTTGAAGCAAGTTGTTCCAGATAAGACTCTAGCTTGTCTGTCTTGGCTCTGAGGCCACCGACTTCTGTGGTCAGGTTCTCCTTGTCCTCCTAAACTGCTTGACTTCCTGATTAGCTTCCGAGATGGTGGCCTTCAACTGCGCGTTCTCCTCCTCAAATTTGCCGACTGAAGCCAGCTTCTGGTCTGCAAGCTTCGTCTTCTCATGTGCTTCCTTCTGAGCAGCGGCAAGGTCCAGGTCCTTCTTATCCAAAGCCTCCTTCATCCTCTCTAAAGAAACAACACTCTTCAGACGAGACTGAAGTTGGCGATTTTCACTACGCACATCTGCTTGTGTGAAACCACTCGGTTCAAAGAGACTGAAAGAAAAACCAGTGCGGAGTGCAAACTGCAAAGCAGACAAAAGAGCCGAATGATTACCTCCCATGATGGCCGTTTCTTCTTGAGCAGTCTTCAGATTCTTCTTCGCGAGTTCAAGGTCAAGTTCAACGCTGATATGCTTCTTCTTTAATTCGTGAGCTGAGCTCCAAGATCACACGACCTCTGCAGCCAAAGAAGAGAGACATGTCACGACGTAAATAAGAGACAAGGACGGAGAAAATTACTCTAAGACTACTACCGAATCAAATATTCAACAAGAGTCTCGGGATTACACCCAAGGGTGCACTTAGCGTGCCCCCACTGAATCAGATCAATACTCAACAAGGGTTGCCCAGCGTGAGTTCAAAAAAAAAGAGAGAGATACATCATTAGACCTCAGTCGACTGCCAGCAGTCGACCGTGTTCTCGGGGACTACACCCAGTGGGTGCACTCGGCGTGCCCCCACTGATTCGAACAGTTTACTGGGACTCAGCTCGAGGCGAGCAGAGTTGAAGATTTCCTAAATTCCAAACGAAGGAACACCCTCTGGGCGATCAGATATAAAGCAACACTCAAAAGTTCAGTCGGAACTTTGCTGACCTGAACATTGGTCTGAAGGGCAGTGCTGGCATTGTAAGCTACCTTACTAGCTTCATGCATCACTTTCACCTGCTCCATGACAAGGTTCACCTGACGAAGAGCTTCCCTAGCGGCGCCCGGCGAGTCGTTTGGAGTTTGATACGTAGCAAAGAGGGATGGCTCCATAGTGGTCAAAGTGGTTACCGGGTCGGACGAGTGGAGTTGCACCGGTGCAGCGGGTGTCTGTGCAGTCGACCCCGACGGACGATCAGCCGTCAGAGGGTTGGCGAATGTGACGTTGGTCCGAACTGGCCCTTTGGAACGTTCGACTACCGCCTCAAGCGCCGGTGTCGACTGAGGGACTTGGATTTCAAGCCTCCTCCTGCTTGAGCCTCCACTCTTCTTCCTCCTCTCCTGTAGAGGCGCTTCTTCTTATTTGTCATCAGGGAGCACAACGATCTCTTGTGGAGCTACATAAAGAGAGATGTATCAAATTTTCAGCCGATTGACCGCCCACTCGACTAAATGGAACTCAGTTGAACGAACTTACCAGCTTGGGAAGTGGCTTCCTCGTCTCTTGGAGCCTTGTCGACATCCATGTCAGTAGCAACAGAGGTGGGACTGGAAAGACACATGAATTGGTCGGTCAGAACAAGAAAATCTTCAGTCGACCTACGAAAACGCAGACGAGATACTCACCCCGAAGCAACGGGGACGTCCATCTTAATTCGTGGTAATGTCTTCCAGGCCTTGGGAGGAGCAACTTTAGGCTGCTTGGCCGCCTTCTCCATCGGCTCCGGAGTCGACGTCCGGGTGCGCTTCTGAGTATTGACACTCGGGCCCATGCTTTTTCCGCGCCCGCCAGCCGGATCTTGCAGCTGTTTGGATCAATGTTCGGAGCGCGATGGCGAGTTGACTTCTTCCTCCTTGTCCGACTCCTCGCTCTCCTCCTCCTCCTCTTCTCCCGGAGACTCCCACTTGCCACTCTCCTCCGCACTGTCCTCCCCCTCCTAGCCCTGCTCCAAAGCTGTAACGCCCCGGATTCGATGCGCCAGGTGTCCGCCAGTTATTCGCCTTATTTGCCATGTAATTTGCTTGTGTGTTGCATTTTATCATGTCATCATGTGCATCTCATTTTGCATACGCGTTCATCTCATGCATCCGAGCATTTTCCCCGTTGTCCGTTTTGCAATCCGACACTCCTATGCCCTCCGGCGTTCCCCTTTTGCCTCTTTTCGTGTGCGGGTGTTAAACTTTCTCGGAATGGCCCGAGGTTTGCCAAGCGGTCTTGGTACACCACCGGTAGACCGCCTGTCAAATTTCGTGCCATTTGGAGTTCGTTTGATACTCCAACGGTTAACCGGGGAACCATAAAGCCTCTTTTGTGTGCAGCCCAACACCCCTCCAAAGTGGCCCAATAACCCATCCAAAACCCCTCCATGCTCTCGGTCATTCGATCACGATCGTGTGGACGAAAACCGCTCCTCATTTGGACTCTCCTAGCTCCCTCTATCTATAAATATGTGCATCTCCCCCGAAATCCCGGTCCAAACCCTAACTTCTTCCTCCTCCCGCCGACGGACACGTCCGCGCCCGCCGTGTTCGCGAATCCCAGCCCCACGTGGCCGCGCGCCGCCCGGCCTGTCGGGGCCGAGCAAGGCCCGCGACGGCTGATCCGCCCCGCCGCCAGCCAGCTGGACGCCTGCGCCTCGAGCCAGCTGGAGCGCCTCCGCCGTCCGTGCGAGGTCGCCGGCGCCTCTCGGCGTCGGCCGCCTCCGCCGCCGCCTCGGCTGCCCGTCACCTCGCTCGACCACGCCCTCCCGCCTCCGCCTGCCTCCGCCCGGCCGCCGCCTCCCGGCCGCCGCCCAGCGCCGGCGTCCCTCACCAGCACCACGAGGACCTCCGTCGCCGCCCGTCTCCGTCCTCGCCGCCGGTGCCTCGCCTCCCGCACCTCCTCGGCCTCCCCGCGCCCCGTTCCCCGCCGACGGCCGCCTTCTTCCTTGTCTCCGGCGAAGCCCCAAATCCAGATCTGGATCCAGAGGTTGACCCCGTTTTTCGTCCAAGTCCCTGATATTTTGACATTTTTGTGCCCATGTTCATCGCATCATAACTTGTTGCATACTGCTCCGTTTTGTGCGTGCAATATGTCAAAATGTTTGTTGTGAGATGCTCTTCATTTCATTACATTGTGCCATGCTTGTTTGAGACCATCTTGATGCCCTAATCATTGTTGCAAGAGTGCTATATGATATTAATCTGCTGAAACTGTTATAACTTGATGATTTGTCATTTTTGATGCATTTTGTGTGTGCATCCTATGAGCATGAACTCTACATGTGTTTTGTACTATGTCATGCCATCTTCACAGTGGTGCCATCCATGTATTTTTGTGAGTCTTGTACTGAGTGCATCGAGCTCGTGAAGTAGGGTACTTGTTGTTACTGTTTTGCTAGGCTGATTATGTTATATTTTGTTGCTATGTAAACCTGCTGCTATAAGTCACTCTATGCATAATCTGGATATGTTCACTAAGGATGTTTTGTTATACATGTCATGCTCTATCCATGCATATCCCTGGTTGCATTTATAGCCTGCTGTAACCTATTGTAATCTTGCTCTAAACTTGCTAAATAATGTTGTTGTCAGTCTGTTGGCATTAAGTTCAGTTTTGCCATGAGCTTTCCTAGTGATCCATGCACCCTATGAACTTGCTTTTGCCATGCTTAGCTTCATAAACATGTATTCTTACTGTTGGTTGCTTTGTCATGCCATGTATTGATCTGTGGCGAGTGGTACAAGCTCACCAACATGCCGACTTATTGTTGTTCCTGCCATGTATGAATCTGTCATATCACTTGCTATGTTTACATGGGTGCCATCATATCTTCTGCTCCTTTTTGGCTCATGGTCAGTAAAGGACATTTGTTCTAAGCAATTAGTAGATTCATGCCATGCCTTTGTTTGCCATGATGAGTTCCTATAACATGTTGTTTGATAGCTCTAAACATTGCAACCTGATGTTATTTCTGCTAAGTCTGAAACTGTTATTGTTTGCAATCTTGCCATGTCCTTTTGAGCATATTCTAGTTGTTTCTGGAGATAGCTCAGTGTTCATGTTTCATCATGCTTTACCTGTACTTCATGCCCATGCCTTTTGTTCTTATCTTGAGGTGCTGTAGCATATTGTTTTGATGCTTCCTATATGCCTAGTTGCTGTTTTGGACAACTTGTCCTTTAAACTTGTATAGAGTGTATGTGTTGAACCGTTGCTCCGTTTTGAGTGTGCCTGTATGAAACTTGCTTGATTTTGCATGAAGTTTCATATTACCTTGTTGCATCCATGTTTTGAGAGTGTTTGCTTGATGATTGCATGCATTTTGCATCAATGCCATGTTTAACTTGTTCTGCTCATATCTTCTAGGCCGTAGCTCCGAACTAAATGAACTTTATGTGTAACTTAACTAGAATCTCGTGTAGATCATCTTGGTGCATCTTAACTTGCTGTTTGACTACTTCAACTTAATGTTTGTTCAGTTCTGGACCAATATCTAAATTTGCATATGAGGACTTACCGGAATTGTTATATGTTGTTTCCGGCCTCATTTAAACTTGCTTTGATATGTTGCTCTTGTATGCATCATCACTTGTCATGAGTAGCCTCATGTAGCTTTGTCATGCATCATGCTTGTTGTGCATCATGTCTTGTCTATGTGTGGTGTGTTTACCATGTGTGCTTCTTCTCGATAGTTCCCGTTTTGTTGCGATCGTGAGGATTCGTTCGTCTACGCTTGGTTCGTCTTCGTGGCTTCATCTTCTTCATGGATTCGTTCTTCTTCCTTGCGGGATTTCAGGCAAGATGACCGCTACCCTGGATCTCACTACTATCATTGCTATGCTAGTTGCTTCGTTCTATCGCTATGCTGCGCTTCCTATCACTTGTTCTTCAAGCCTTCCCAAATTGCCATGAACCTCTAACCTTTGTCACCCTTCCTAGCAAACCGTTGTTTGGCTATGTTACCGCTTTGCTCAGCCCTTCTTATAGCGTTGTTAGTTGTAGGTGAAGTTGAAGATTGCTCCATGATGGACAGGATTATGTTGGGATATCACAATATCTCTTATATTATTAATGCATCTATATACTTGGTAAAGGGTGGAAGACTCGGCCTTATGCCTGGTGTTTTGTTCCACTTTGCCGCCTAGTTTCCGTCATACCGTGTTATGTTCCCGGATTTTGCGTTCCTTACGCGGTTGGGTGATTTATGGGACCCCCTTGACAGTTCGCTTTGAATAAAACTCCTCCAAAGAAGGCCCAACCTTGGTTTTACCATTTTCCTCACCTAGCCCTTTTTCCTTGGGTTTCGGAGCCCGAGGGTCATCTTTATTTTAGCCCCCGCCAATGCTTCTCTAAGTGCTGGTCCTAACCAGAGCCCTTTGCGCGCCTCGTGGAAACTTGAGGTCTGCTTTTAGTTGTACGGATTGCTCATCCGGTGTTGCCTTGAGAACGACATATGCGCAGCTCCTATCAGGATTGTCGGCGCATCGGGCGGTCTTGCTGGTCTTGTTTTACCATTGTCGAAATGTCTTGTAAACCGGGATTCCGAGACTGATCAGATCTTCCTGGGAGAAGGAATATCCTTCGTTGATCGCGAGAGCTTATCATGGGCTAAGTTTGGACACCCCTGCAGGGTTTAAACTTTCGAAAGTCATGCCCGCGGTTATGTGGCAGATGGGAATTTGTTAATATCCAGTTGTAGATAACTTGACAACAGATCCGAATTAAAACGCATCAACCGCATGTGTAGCCGTGATGGTCTCTTCTCGGCGGAGTCCGGGAAGTGAACACGGTTTTTGGGTTATGTTTGACGTAAGTAGGAGTTCAGGATCACCTCTTGATCATTACTAGTTGACGACCGTTCCTTTGCTCCTCTTCTCGCTCTCATTTGCGTATGTTAGCCACCATATCATGCTTACACACTGCTGCAACCTCACCACTTTACCCCTTCCTTTCCCTTTAAGCTTTGCTAGTCTTGATACCCATGGTAATGGGATTGCTGAGTCCTCGTGGCTCACAGATTACTACAACAATAGTTGCAGGTACAGGTTATACGATGATCTTGACGCGAGAGCGATGTTTGCTTGTGTTGGAGTTCTTCTTCTGCTTCTTCGATCAGGGGATAGGTTCCACGTCGGCAGCCTGGGCTAGCAGGGTGGATGTCGTTTGAGTTTCTGTTTGTGTTTTATCTGTAGTCGGATGTTGCTCTTACGTATTGTGATGATGTATTCGTGTGGCATTGTATGCCTTTTGTATGTATCCCCATCTATTATGTAATGTTGAGGTAATGATATCCACCTTGCAAAAGTGTATCAATATGCGGTTCTATCCTTGGTGGGACCTTCGAGTCTCTTTAGGATAGTATCGCATATTGGGCGTGACAAAAGCTTGTTCACCGTTGGGCATCGAATGGATCTCAGTGAATACCTGCAGAACAAATTGGTCAAGCGAGAGTCAGTCAACATCAGGTACAGTCGGAGCATGAGCGGGAAACAGTCGGAACAAAAAGTATACCTTGTTGGGCGGGTTTCCGTCGCTGAAGGGGACAACTCTCCTGGATCCTCTGGGTTGTCCTGGTTACCTGTGATGCTCCTCAGCCACAAAGCTACGGTTTTAGACTGCACTTCTTCTGGATGGGTCCGAGCGGTGTCGTCCGGTCCGGAATACAACTACATCGCATGATCGCGGGCCTGGAGAGGCTGGATGCGTCGACTGAGGAACACTTCCAACAAGTCCATGCCGGTAACACCATCGTTGATGAGCTGGACCACTCTATCCACCAACATCCTTGTCTCCATGGTCTCATCAGCGGTTACTTTTAGTAGGGCAGGAGTTTGAACACGGTCATACGAGAAAGGGGGAAGACCAGTCGACTGACCTGGAGCTACGATGTCCTGGCAGTAGAACCAGGTCGACTGCCAGCCTCTAACAGATTCAGGAAGAGTCATGGCGAGAAAGGCACTCCTATTCCTCTTTTGGATACCTAAACCCCCACACATTTGGATGACGTGGGTTTTCGAGTCACTCGACTTCGCCTTTTTTACCGACTAGGAACGAATGGTGAAGATGTGTTTGAAAAGACCCCAGTGCGGTCGACACCCTAAGAAGTTCTCGCACATCGATACAAACGCAGCTAAATATGTGATGGTGTTGGGAGAAAAATGGTGGAGCTGAGCGCCAAAGAAGTTCAAGAATCCCCGGAAGAAAGGATGCGAAGGGAGCGAGAAACCCCGGTCGACGTGGGTGGCGACCAGAACGCACTCACCCGGTTGAGGTTGCGGTTCCATCTCCCCCTTCGGCAGCCTCGCCGCTCCCTTGGCGATCAATCCGGACTCCTCCAGTTCGGCTAGATCCTCCTGCCGGACCGAAGACCGGATCCAATCGCCCTCGATCCAGCTCGGCGGCAGCCCCGCAACCGACGACGACCCATGGTTCTGCTTCTTGCCTTTCGCTGCCCCCGTCGCCTTCTTAGCACACTCTAGCGCCGCCGTCTTGTCCTTCACCATGGCTGAGGAGCAGCGGCGTCGAGAGCAGAGGTGCTAGGCGCGGTGGAGAAGCAGAGGAGAAAGAAGAAGGACCAGGCGTGCACAGTGCCAGCGCCTCGGACCCGTCACCTTATAAAGGGCCCCCTCCGAGTGGCTGACGCGTGGGACCAGGCAATCTCGTCAAATCCCGCAACAGTTGTGTGCAGCATACGTGGCGAAAAAGGCGGCACGGTAATCGAGGCATTGCTACTTATCTGGCCTGCCCGTTTCGGCGCTCTCCACCCCGCGCGCTTCCCCGGAATTTCATATCCCACAAAATCCAGGATACACTGCAGACAATCGCGCCCAAGATCCCGCGCTCCAACACAGCACTCGACACATGAGATCACCAGTTCAATCGACAGCTCACTGAATGGATCAAGGCGACTGAGTTGACACCGAAGTATCGACGCGGGCGTTCAGTCCTGCAAAACACACTCGTGAAGACACAAAGCTCGGAGTGAAGGAAATATGCCCTAGAGGCAATAATAAATTTATTGTTTATTTCCTCATATCATGATAAATGTTTATTATTCATGCTATAATTGTATTAACCGGAAACATGATACATGTGTGAATACATAGACAAACTTAATGTCGCTAGTATGCCTCTACTTGATTAGCTCATTAATCAAAGATGGTTATGTTTCCTAACCATAGATATGTGTTGTCATTTGATTAATAGATATGTGTTGTCATTTGATTAACGGGATCACATCATTAGGAGAATGATGTGATGGACTTGACCCATTCCGTTAGCTTAGCACTTGATCGTTTAGTATGTTGCTATTGCTTTCTTCATGACTTATACAAGTTCCTATAACTATGAGATTATGCAACTCCCGTTTATCGGAGGAACACTTTGTGTGCTACCAAATGTCACAACCTAACTGGGTGATTATAAAGGAGCTCTACAGGTGTCTCCAAAGGTACATGTTGAGTTGGCATATTTTGAGACTAGGTTTTGTCACTCCGATTGTCGAAGAGGTATCTCTGGGCCCTCTCGGTAATGCACATCACTATAAGCCTTGCAAGCAATGTAGCTAATGAGTTAGTTACGGAATGATGCATTACGTAACGAGTAAAGAGACTTGCCGGTAACGAGATTGAACTAGTTATTGGATACCGACGATCGAATCTCGGGTACGTGACATACCGATGAGAAAGGGAACAACGTATGTTGTTATGCGGTTTGACCGATAAAGATCTTCGTAGAATATGTAGGAGCCAATATGAGCATCCAGGTTCCGCTATTGGTTATTGACCGGAAACAGTTCTAGGTCATGTCTACATAGTTCTCGAACCCGTAAGGTCCGCACGCTTAAGGTTTCGATGACAGTTATATTATGAGTTTATGAGTTTTGATGTACCGAAGTTTTTTCGGAGTCCCAGATAAAATTACAAACATGACGAGGAGTCTCGAAATGGTCGAGACATGAAGATTGATATATTGGAAGCCTATATTTGGATATCGGAAGTGTTCCGGGTGAAATCGGGATTTTACCGGAGTACCGAGAGGTTACCGGAACCCCCCCGGGGGCTTAATGGGCCTACATGGGCCCTAGTGGAGAGGAAGAGAGGAGGCAAGGGTGGGCCGCGCCCCCTCCTCCCCTAGTGCGAATAGGACGAGGAGAGGGGGCGGCGCCCCCCCTTTCCTTCTTCTCTTCCTCCTCCTTCCCCCTTCTCCTACTCCAACTAGGAAAGAAGCGAGTCCTACTCCCGGTGGGAGTAGGACTCCCCCTTGGCGCGCCCTCCTTGGCCGGCCGCCCCTTCCCCTTTGGCTCCTTTATATACGGGGGCAGGGGGCACCTCTAGACACAAAATTGATCTCTTGATCTCTTAGCCGTGTGCGGTGCCCCCCCCACCATAGTCCTCGATAATATTGTAGCGGTGCTTAGGCAAAGCCCTGCGACTGTAGAACATCAAGATCGTCACCACGCCGTCGTGCTGGCGGAACTCTTCCCCTACATCCTGCTGGATCGGAGTCCGGGGATCGTCATCGAGCTGAACGTGTGCTAGAACTCGGAGGTGCCGTAGTTTCGGTGCTTGATCGTTCGGGCCGTGAAGACGTACGACTACATCAACCGCGTTGTTCTAAAGCTTCCGCTTTTTGTCTACGAGGGTACGTGGACAACACTCTCCCCTCTCGTTGCTATGCATCACCATGATCTTGCGTGTGCGTAGGAATTTTTTTGAAATTACTACGTTCCCCAACAGTGGTATCAGAGCCTGGTTTTATGCCGTAGATGTCATATGCACGAGTAGAACACAAGTGAGTTGTGGGCGATACAAGTCATCTCGCTTACCAAAGATGTCATACTTTGGTTCAGCGGAATTGTGAGATGAAGCGGCCCGGACCGACATTACGCGTACGCTTACGCGAGACTGGTTTCACCGTTACGAGCACTCATTGCTTAAAGGTGACTGGCGGGTGTCTGTCTCTCTCACTTTAGTTGAACCGAGTGTGGCTACGTCCGGTCCTTGCAAAGGTTAAAACAACACTAACTTGACAAACTATCGTTGTGGTTTTGATGCGTAGGTAAGAACAGTTCTTGCTCAGCCCGTAGTAGCCACGTAAAATTTGCAACAACAAAGTAGAGGACGTCTAACTTGTTTTTGCAGGGCATGTTGTGATGTGATATGGTCAAGACATGATGCTATATTTTATTGTATGAGATTATCATGTTTTGTAACCAAGTTATCGGCAACTGGCAGGAGCCATATGGTTGTCGCCTTATTGTATGAAATGCAAACGCCCTGTAATTGCTTTACTTTATCACTAAGCGGTTGCGATAGTCGTAGAAGCAATAGATGGCGTAACGACAACGATGCTACGATGGAGATCAAGGTGTCGCGCCGGTGACGATGGTGATCACGACGGTGCTTCGGAGATGGAGATCACAAGTACAAGATGACGATGGCCATATCATATCTCTTATATTGATTGCATGTGATGTTTATCCTTTATGCATCTTATCTTGCTTTGATTGACGATAGCATTTTAAGATGATCTCTCACTAAATTACCAAGAAGTGTTCTCCCTGAGTATGCACCGTTGCGAAAGTTATTCTTGCCGAGACACCACGTGATGATTGGGTGTGATAGGCTCTACGTTCAAATACAACGGGTGCAAAATAGTTGCACACGCGGAATACTCAGGTTAAACTTGACGAGCCCAGCATATACAGATATGGCCTCGGAACACGGAGACTGAAAGGTCGAACGTGAATCATATAGTAGATATGATCAACATAGTGATGTTCACCATTGAAACTACTCCATCTCACATGATGATCGGACATGGTTTAGTTGATTTGGATCACGTGATCACTTAGATGACTAAGAGAGATGTCTGTCTAAGATGGAGTTCTTTAGTAATATGATTAATTGAACTTAAATTTATCATGAACTTAGTACCTGATAGTATTTTGCTTGTCTATGTTTGTTGTAGATAGATGGCTCGTGCTATTGTTCCGTTGAATTTTAATGTGTTCCTTGAGAAAGCTAAGTTGAAAGATGATGGTAGAAACTACATGGACTGGGTCCGTAACTTGAGGATTATCCTCATTGTCTTTGCCTGAAGAATTACGCCCCGAAGCACCGCTGGGTACCAGAACTCTTTGTAGATGCAACCGACGCGTTAAGAACGTCTGGCGAGCAAAGTCGATGACTACTCAATAGTTCAAGTGTGCCATGCTTTACGGCTTGGAACCGGTCTTCAACGATGTTTTGAACATCATGGAGCATATGAGATGTTCCAGACTTGAAGTTAATATTTCAAGCAAATGCCCGGATTGAGAGATATGAAGTCTCCAATAAGTCCTATAGCTGTAAGATGGAGGAGAATAGTTCACAAGGTGAACACATACTCAAAATGTCCGGTTACGGGAGTTAATCTTCGATGATAGTGTCATTGATGAAATTCTTCAATCATCGCCACCAAGCTACAAGAGCTTCGTGATGTACTATAATATGCAAGGGATGGACAAGACTATTCTCGAGCTCTTCGCAATGCTAAAAGCTGCGGAGGTAGAAATCAAGAAGGAGCATCAAGTGTTGATGGTCAATAAGACCACCAGCCAAGAAAAGGGCAAAGGGAAGAAGAAAGGAACTTCAAAAGGAACAAAGAAACAAGTTGTCGCTCAAGAGAAGAAACCCAAGTCTAGACCTAAGCTCGAGATCGAGTGCCTCTATCGCAAGCGTGATCGACATTTGAAGCGGAACTACCCCAAGTATTTGGCGGATAAAAAGGATGGCAAAGTGAACAAAGGTAAATGTGCTATACATGTTATTGATGTGTACCTTACTAATGCTCGCAGAGCACTGGTATTTGATACCGTTCTGTTGCTAATATTTGCAACTCAAACAGGGACTACGGATTAAGCGAAGATTGGCTAAGGACGAGGTGACGATGCGCGTGGGAAATGGTTCCAAAGTCGATGTGATCGCGGTCGGCACGCTACCTCTACATCTACCATCGGGATTAGTTTCAGACCTAAATAATTGTTATATGGTGCCAGCGTTAAGCATGAACATTATATCTGGATCTTGTTTGATGCGAGACGGTTATTCATTTAAATTAGAGAATAATGGTTGTTCTATTTATATGTGTAATATCTTTTATGGTCATGCACCCTTGAAGAGTGGTCTATTTTTGTTGAATCTCGATAGTAATGATACACATATTCATAATGTTGAAGCCAAAAGA
Organism: Aegilops speltoides; assembly: GCA_021437245.1. NCBI lineage: Eukaryota > Viridiplantae > Streptophyta > Magnoliopsida > Poales > Poaceae > Aegilops > Aegilops speltoides. The sequence goes on along the minus strand of CM038144.1, from coordinate 322,859,442 downwards.
TGCAGAGTTGATAATGATAGTGCAACTTATTTGTGGCACTGCCGTTTGGGTCATATTGGTGTAAAGCGCATGAAGAAACTCCATACTGATGGACTTCTGGAATCACTTGATTATGAATCACTTGGTACTTGCGAACCATGCCTCATGGGCAAGATGACTAAAACGCCGCTTCTCGTAACTATGGAGCGAGCAACCGATTTATTGAAATTGTGGCGCCCCGATTTAATCGTACACTAATCATGCACGCAAACGCGTACGATCAAGATCGAGGACTCACGGAAGATATCACAACACAACTCTAAAAGTAAAATAAGTCATACAAGCATCATAATACAAGCCAGGGGCCTCGAGGGCTCGAATACAAGTGCTCGATCATAGACGAAGTCACGGAAGCAACAATATCTCGAGTACGCATATAAGTTAAACAAGTTTGCCTTAAGAAGGCTAGCACAAACCGGATACAGATCGAAGAGGCGCAGCCTCCCGCCTGATCCTCCTAAACTACTCCCGGTCGCCGCCGGCAGCTGCACATAGTAGTAGGCACCTTCGAGTAGTAGTCGCCCTCGACGGTGGCGCTGCCTCGGATTCCAAAGATCTGGTTGCGACAACCGTAAAGAAAGGAAAGGGGGAAAAGGGGAAGAAAGCAACCGTGAGTACTCATCCAAAGTACTACGCAAGCAAGGAGCTACACTACATATGCATGGGTATATGTGTAAAGGGCCATATCGGTGGACCGAATCGCAGAATGCCGAGAATGAGAGGGGATAGCTAATCTGTCAAGACTACGCTCGCAGCCTCCGCCTTACAAAGATGTAGAAGAGAGTAGATCAAGTCCTCCAAGTAGCATCGCCAAGTAGCATCTCCAAGAAGCATCTCCAAGTAGCATCTCCAAGAGCATCGCATAGCATAAACCTACCCGGCGATCCTCTCCTCGTCATACTGTTAGAGAGCGATCACCGGGTTGTATCTCGCACTTGGAAGGGTGTGTTTTATTAAGTATCCGGTTCTAGTTGTCATAAGGTCAAGGTACAACTCCGGTCGCCCTTTACCGAGGGACACGGCTATTCAATAGATTAACTTCCGCAGGGTGCACCACATAACCCAACACGCCGATCCCATTTGGCCGACACACTTTCTGGGTCATGCCCGCCTCGGAAGATCAACACGCCGCAGCCCCACCTAGGCACAACAGAGAGGTCAAGACGCCGGTCTAAACCTAAGCGCCAGGGTCCAGGCCCATCGCCTGAAAGCACACTTGCGTTCGTCTGTGACGCTGCCGAAGCGTAACTAGCCCCTTAATACAAGTGCAGCTTACGCCCAATCCGGCCGCCACTCGGTCCGGCGCGTCAAGAAGGCTTCGGTGATACCACGACGCCGGGATACCCATAACTACTCCCACGAGATGGTTAGTGCGTATAGACCAAATGGCCGACTCGGATCAAATACCCGATCTCGTTAAGCGTGTTAAGTATCCGCGAATGCCGAGCAGGGCCAGCCCACCTGCCTCCTAGGTGGTCTCAACCTGCCTGCCGCTCCGCCACAAAGTAACAATCGGGGCCGTCGGGAACCTGTGCCCACCTCTACCGGGATGGAGCCACCTTTCCTTTCAGCCCCTCATCGTAATCACTTATGGTACTCATCGAGTGACCCGACTTTTGTCACCATCTGTATAGTATGTATGTATTTATAGTATATACCGTGATCACCTCCCAAGTGATCACGGCCCGATAGTATAGCAAGGCGATCGACAAGAATGTAGGGCCAATGATGATAAACTAGCATCCTATACTAAGCATTTAGGATTGCGTAAGGTATCAACAGATGTAGCAACAATGTCGCTATGCATCGTAATAGGATCAAAGAAAAGCAAAGAATATGCTACACTACTCTAATGCAAGCAGATAGAGGAGAATAAGCGATATCTAGTGATCAAGGGGGCTTGCCTGGTTGCTCGGCAAGAGAGAGGGTCGCCCACCGTAGTCGAACCGGGCAAAGCAGCAGCTGCCGGTCTCGTAGTCTATCGTAGAGAAGAGGGGGAGAAACAATGAATACCATGCAAACAGATGCATATCGATGCATGACAAGACAAGTAACGATGCTAGGTGTGCCCAATCGCGGTAGTAGGTGATACCGACGAAGGGAGAAACATCCGGGAAAGTATTCCCGGTGTTCCGCGTTTTCGGACCGGTCAACCGGAGGGGGAAAGTTGCGTGTTCGGTATGCTAGGGGTGTGTGGCGGACGAACAGGCTGCGTATCCGGATTCGTCTCGCCGTTCTGAGCAACTTTCATGTAGAAAGTATTTTCATCCGAGTTACGGATTAAAAGATATGACTTTCTAAAGATTTAAATCATTTTCTGATTTATTTTAAAAGCAGAAAAGGTTTATTGCGCCAGCGAGGACGTCAAGATGCGTCAGCTCTGCTGACTAGTCAAACTGACAGGTGGGACCCACCTGTCAGCCTCTCTGTCTAACAGAGGCTTAACTAAACTAACAGGGTTAGTTAGGGCGCGTGGGCCCCAGCAGTCAGTGACTAGTTAGTACTAACTAACTAACTAATTTAACTAACATTTTAATTAACCGTTTTTATTTAGAAAAACATTTATTTAACAAAATATGCGATGGGGCCCGCGTGTCAGAGACACTGTGTGCCCAGTCAGCACAGTTGACCACGATCAACGTGGTCAATCGGGGCTGGGCCCACGGCAATGACCTGCAGGCGGGCCCTAGGTGTGCCACGCCGGCGGCGTCGGGTTCGCCGCCCGGCGACCAAAATGATGGCGGGGCTTCGCCGAACTTCCCGGAACCGCGCATGTCATCATTTGCCCGGACTTGGCGCGTTCAACGAGGAGAGAAAGCCGCGCCGCATGGTGTGGTCGGTTGGACGCGGGGGTGACCGGAACTGCGTCGGCGACGAGTGGAGGCGGCGGGGTTCGGGACCTCGCCGGATCGGCGCTGCGGGCGTGTTGTTGGCGAACGGCGAGCTGGCGAGGTCTACGACGCTCCAGAGCTCGCTTGAGCTACTAGCTCGAGCGGAGGAGCTCGGTGGCGAGCCCTACGACGGCAATGGCGGACGGCGGAGCTCGGCTTGCGGCGAAGCTAGCTATGGTGCACGGGGAGGAGAAAGGAGAGGGGGGTCGAAGCGGCTGCTCATCGGGCCCTGCAGGTGTGCACAAGTGGGCTCGGGGAAGAACCGGTGGAGCAGATCGACGGCATGGTCGTGCGGTGGCCGTAGATGAGGAAGATGAAGAAGGCGACGACGGCGGCGCTCCCGGTCCCGATCCAGTGTAGAGGAAGAAGAGGCGGACCACGACGGAGCTCCCGGACTTGTCGGAGCAGCGGACGGGCGACGGTGGCCGCGGACTTCATGGTGGCGCGGCCATGGCGGAGAGGAGAAGCAGCAGCCTGTGGGGGAAGGGGATCTGAGTGGGGAGGCGGAGAAGGAGCGCAAGGGTGAGTGGGCGAGTGGCGGTAGGTGAGGGGGAGGATCCGAGGCGTCGAGGGGGCGTTCTTATCTCCACCCTCGTCGACGGCGAGGTGGTTCGGGCGGCGACAAGACGGCGCGCCTCGGTCGGTCGAGCAGGGGAGGGAGAGCGATGCGGGAGCTGGGTGGCTGGGTCGGCCAGTGGATCGAGGCCAGTGTGGGGCGGTGGCTACCGGGCCAGAGCCCCGGGGGGTTCTTTCCCTTTTTTTGGTGTGTGTGTTAGTTCTGTTTCTATTTTGATTCATTTTCTTATTTTCTTTTCTGTTTCATTTCTAGTTTCTTTTAATTTTTAGTTTTTACAAAAATCACCACTAGTACCTAAAGTAGTATTTATAAACAAACTGCTGTCACATCAATTCTTAACCCATAATAAAATATTTTTAATATTTTATAAAATCCAATAGGTATTTGTTTAATTGTTTTCACTACTGTTTTAATTAGTTTAGAGCCCTTGAACATTTTATCAAGGTTTGGTTTCTCCATCGTATTTACACATGATTTATCTGGCCCACCTTGGACATTTTGGTTTCATTGTTTAAAAACTTTTATTATTTGCCTTTAATTGAATTTGAATTTGAACCGGTTTCGAACTAACACGAGATTAGCGATAGTAATCGAAGTGACGTGGCATCATTAGCAGAGAATTACTGTAGCTTAATTATCCGGGCGTCACAATTCTCCTCCACTACAAGAAATCTCGTCCCGAGATTTAAGAGGGGAGTAAGGGGGAAAGTTCTGGTTACGATATTCTAACAGATCTTCTCGAAGAAGTTAATCTGTTTAGTTGATGTCTTCAATTCTTTATTCCAATGCATCATGATAAACTTGTCATCATTTCTTCGGGAACTCCATCGTATTTCTTTAAAGGATAAGGGGCAGCTCACTACGACATAATGCTTTTGAGGGAAACAATCTAGGGTTAACCCACGAATAGTATAAGATTATCTCTTGAGTTGAACACATAAAATACATCGAGAGTAAGGTACGAAGGTACCATAAGAGGTTCCAAGCGGATAGGTAGTTGCTGGATGTCTGAACTAGAGGGAGACAAAGGTTCAGAGCAGCGAGAGTAAGTATTGCGTCTGATACCCGAATAGATCACTTGGCAGGTGGCCCGTGAGTTACATACGAAGCCAAGTGTGAAGAATAACTTTGACACTAGGGTGTAAAGGAGAGTTAGGTTTCGATCTTGTGAAACTGTGGGTTATGGGCCCACCATGTGGGTTAAACGTTGAAAGAGCGGTGACATCTTGCACGGTTATGGTAGCAAGGCATGCCAGAGAATAACCTGTCAGTTATGTCGGTAACAACGTCGGTACCAAGGGCGAGGGACGAAGAGAACCATTTTCCTGCTCGTTGAACGAGGTGGACCATTAGGCAAAGTTCTCGTCCATCGGTGGTTAACGGAATGTCATCAACAAAAGTAACAGGGTCTTACTGACAGAGTGGTACCTTAAGGTTCTTACCTAAGCAGGGAATTATCACTGCTTAGTTAAGTCGGATTACCAGAATAGTCAGAACAATGGAAAGGAAAATGTGTTTAAACACATGTTTCAGGGGTATATCCTTCCCAAGGACAAGTAGAGCAAGATATCCACGACGGGATAGAAAGTAGGTAAGGGGAGAAGAATTTCAAGACCTTACCCATACAACGGTGTTTGGATAATTGAGCATGAAACATTTAGCATTGGGCTTCAAATGCTCTTATTGAAAATCGGAGTACCACAGACACGCTTCAAGATAGCATTGACATTGTCTTCAAGCAAAGGTCAGACTTCGGATACACGAAGGATCCATCAGGAACAACTTGTAGAATAAGTTTGACAATTTCCTCATGGAAGAATGGATAGCCTTGCTAAAAGGAAAATTATAACAATAAGGCCCCCGGCCAGGTGTGCTAGGCACGACATCACCTTACTGGGTCACATAAAGACCAACGTTATAACTCTTGGAATTATGTTCCAACCATCATATCTGACTGAGATTCAGATCTGATTGGTGACAGGATACCTCAGACTTAGGATACCTGAGAAGAAAAGGTGCAACACAAATTGACGGGATGACACTGTAAGATTCTCGGGAAATGAACTATGAAGTGATTTCCGTTAACAAGAGTTCATCATTAACCCAAGGAGAGGTCAAGGAGGTGGCTGATGAACTCAACGACAATTCATCGAGATTTTCAAAAGATGGATTTCGACAATTAAGTGAACAAGGAGATAACATTTGTCAGACCAAATGATATAAGGAAGTATGCTCGAGGAGAACATACACAACTAAACATTGGTTGAAAGGTGCGCCCGAAATATGGGTTGGGTTGCACGACCAATGTCAGAATGGTGATTCAATAATCAATAGTCTAAGAATGAACGGCCGATCATTAACTTCAAAGCAATAGGGTTGCTAGAAGTGCGAGGTCCAAACAGCACTGTTCACTTGTGGGTACCCCGGTTGGAATCAACACGAGGACCATGTAAGAATGGTGATGATGAGAAGTATCACCATACCAAGAATTCTTAAGAGGTGGTGAAATTCCCACGACATTCTTGACATAAAAGGTGGTAATATTCCAAGGTAAAGAAGAACAAGGCTGGGTAGCAAGGAACTCAAGGTATAACACAAAACACGAACAAGTTTGTGTTGGAGGGAAGGCAGTAAAGTGGTTGATGATAACACAAATCATCGAGGCAAAGATGGTATTTCTCATCATGAATCCGATTGATATCCTGGAAGAGCTCATAAGGTTGATGATGATCACGACACATCTGTCGAGAGGTTACACGAAGATGTAACTGATTGACGATGACATCAAGTCAAACGAATGATGAAGCAAAAGGTTATTGGGACCACGGTTAGGACACAAACTCCAAAGCAAGCTTGCTATCCAAAGCAAAATGATATGATGAGTAAAGATCGACGTAAGCTTAGCTCATCGTCAAAAATTATGCTCTGGGAAGAGGACCAGGTAGCACAGTTAAAACGGCACGACAAGGATATAGCCAAACAAGCTAGGAATGACGTGATTGAGTTCAAACTCATAAGTAATGAAGGTTACCAAGAGTTGCTTAATTGTGATGCGGACTCGGGTCAGTTATCGGTGTCTTTGAGTGTTAAATAACTCAAAGCCCGTGCAAAATTGGAATCAATGAGAATGTAACACTTGATGAAGAACTCATAAGAAGTTATGCAGTTCCGTGATAATCTTGAGATACCAGGGGGGTAATACTCGACGACAATTCAAAGTAGAGGTTGGACTGGGGTATTACTCTATAGAAGACAAGTGCTTAAACTTGCACGAGAAATGGTATTTAAAGGAGAACATGGTCGGAAATCTCGATCATAAATGATCGAACCACGGATCTGAGATGAACTTATAACAAGGGGTAACTATTTTACGAGCAGCTTCCATGATAAGTTATACATCGTGTCCATGGGCATGAACGCAAGGTTCAAGGTCGACTCCCACTTCTTCAATGCATAACCTTTCATTCACCTCTCGATTTCAAAATGACATTAGTTGTTGAAAGTTTTTTACCCGTGCAATACCAGATAAGTATGACCCGTGTAATCTTTCGGGTTCACACGGATTAGGGAAGGCGTAGGTTCAACCCATCAGGGCATCTTAGGAACATATACCACAAACTTCGGAGTACATAATACAAGCTCGAAAGCAGAGCATGGTTGGTCAATCAAAGGATAGGATTTACCAATGGAGAAAGAACTTCCAAAGTGATTGAATATGGAGGACGTTATCGGATAAAACCCAACAAAGGATCCGGTGGTCCTCAAGGGATCTGATGTGAGCATCGGTACTCAACCAGAGGAATAAACAATGCAAGGAGATCTGATTATAGAAACATCTGACTAATCCAAAGTTCAATTGCAAAAGAATTATGATTTCCAAATCAGGGGATCAGAAGCAACGCTCTGATCAAGGATGAATAAGTTGAGTAGGCTTAGGGGTACAATCGATGCCAATTTGATTGGTCGAGATCCAGCTCATGTTTAAAATGACGTCTGAGCCGAAAGGATGAATCCTAGGATCTGATTAAGGATTGCAACATTCACAACATATTGAATCAAGGGACCCAAGATGATAAAGGCAAGGACATCCATGAATATTGCTAGTCATTTGAATTAACCAAAATGCAAAGCGGCATAAGCATTTCAAGAGCCATAGGCTAATGAGGCTTCTCGAAAGATCGGATAGTATTTTGAAGAATTTTATGAAACACATGAACAACTAGGGATGAGCGGATACTTGGTAAGAGCGAGGAATTATCCGTAGGGGTATTCATGTGGCAAAGAACTGCAAGGCAGTCGGCACAAAGTATTCGTGAAACAATAGAGAGAATTTCGGTGTATCTTGTAATAACAAGATCAACTAGGAAGCATTGTATGAATGGCGAGTATACGTGGTTATCCATAGGGGTTTATCGATGGAGGGGAATTGCAAAAGCGACGCCATCAGTCTCAAGAGAACATCGAAGAGTATCTTTGGATCCTTATGGTGCAGTAGACGACCATCTGTATAAGGGGCTCTCTGGGAGAAAGTATTGTCGAGAACCTAAAGTTAGTTTTGTTTTTAGCAAAATCATTTAACCCGAATAGAAGAGAGCTCAGAGTCCCAGAGTAAAGATCGAGGAGTAAAAAGATCCTAATACCACCCAATGGCGACGAGGGCCCATGGGCCGCACAGCCATGTTAGTAAAACAGTTTTCATCGACTAGACTCAACCTCGGCCAAGGAGTTGGAAAGGGGATTCCTACAGGCAGTCGGCTCTGATACCAACTTGTGACGCCCCCGATTTAATCGTACACTAATCATGCACGCAAACGTGTACGATCAAGATCGAGGACTCACGGAAGATATCACAACACAACTCTAAAAGTAAAATAAGTCATACAAGCATCATAATACAAGCCGGGGCCTCGAGGGCTCGAATACAAGTGCTCGATCATAGACGAAGTCACGGAAGCAACAATATCTGAGTACGCATATAAGTTAAACAAGTTTGCCTTAAGAAGGCTAGCACAAACCGGGATACAGACGAAGAGGCGAGGCCTCCGCACAGGATCCTCCTAAACTACTCCTCAGTCGTCGCCGGCGCGCTCGCACGTAGTAGTAGGCACCTTCAGTAGTAGTCGCCTCGACGGTGGCGTCGCCTCGATTCCAAAGATCTGGTTGCGACAACCGTAAAGAAAGGAAAGGGGGAAAGGGGAAGAAAGCAACAGTGAGTACTCATCCAAAGTACTGCAAGCAAGGAGCTACACTACATATGCATGGGTATATGTGTAAAGGGCCATATCGGTGGACCGAATCTGCAGAATGCCGTAATGAGAGGGGATAGCTAATCACGTCAAGACTACACTTCGCAGCCTCCGCCTTCAAAGATGTAGAAGAGAGTAGATCAAGTCCTCCAAGTAGCATCGCCAAGTAGCATCTCCAAGAAGCATCTCCAAGTACCATCTCCAGTAGCATCGCATAGCATAAACCTACCCGGCGATCCTCTCCTCGTCGCCCTGTTAGAGAGCGATCACCGGGTTGTATCTGGCACTTGGAAGGGTGTGTTTTATTAAGTATCCGGTTCTAGTTGTCATAAGGTCAAGGTACAACTCCGGGTCGTCCGTTTACCGAGGGACACGACTATTCGAATAGATTAACTTCCCTGCAGGGGTGCACCACATAACCCAACACGCCGATCCCATTTGGCCGACACACTTTCTGGGTCATGCCCGCCTCGAAGATCAACACGCCGCAGCCCCACCTAGGCACAACAGAGAGGCCAAGACGCCGGTCTAAACCTAAGCGCGCAGGGTCCGGGCCCATCGCCTGAGCAGCACACCGTTCGTTATGTGGCCGAAGCGTAACTAGCCCCTTAATACAAGTGCAAGCTTACGCCCAATCCGTAGCGCGCACTCGGTCGGCCGACGCCAAGAAGGCTTCGGCCGATACCACGACGCCGGGATACCCATAACTACTCCCACGTAGATGGTTAGTGCGATAGACCAAATGGCCGACTCGGATCAAATACCCAGATCTCGTTAAGCGTGTTAAGTATCCGTGAACGCCGAGCAGGCCAGCCCACCGCCTCCTAGGTGGTCTCAACCTGCCCCTGCCGCCCCGCCATTAAAGTAACAATCGGGGCCGTCGGGAACCCGTGCCCACCTCTACCGGATGGAGCCACTGTCCTTCGGCCCCTCATCGTAATCACTTGCGGTACTCATCGAGTGACCCGACTTTTGTCACCATCTCAGATAGTATGTATGTATTTATAGTATATACCGTGATCACCTCCCAAGTGATCACGGCCCGATAGTATAGCAAGGCGATCGACAAGAATGTAGGGCCAATGATGATAAACTAGCATCCTATACTAAGCATTTAGGATTGCGGTAAGGTATCAACAGATGTAGCAACAATGTCGCTATGCATCGAATAGGATCAAAGAAAAGCAAAGAATATGCTACACTACTCTAATGCAAGCAGATAGAGGAGAATAGGCGATATCTAGTGATCAAGGGGGGCTTGCCTGGTTGCTCTGGCAAGAGAGAGGGTCGCAACTCAGAGTCGAACCGGGCAGCAGCAGCGTCGGTCTCGTAGTCTATCGGAGAGAAGAGGGGGGAGAAACAATGAATACCATGCAAACAGATGCATATCGATGCATGACAAGACAAGTAACGATGCTAGGTGTGCCCAATCGCGGTAGTAGGTGATACCGACGAAGGGAGAAACATCCGGGAAAGTATTCCCGGTGTTCCGCGTTTTCGGACCGGTGAACCGGAGGGGGAAAGTTGCGTGTTCGGTATGCTAGGGGTGTGTGGCGGACGAACGGGCTGCGTATCCGGATTCGTCTCGCCGTTCTGAGCAACTTTCATGTAGAAAGTATTTTCATCCGAGTTACGGATTAAAAGATATGACTTTCTAAAGATTTAAATCATTTTCTGATTTATTTTAAAAGCAGAAAAGGTTTATTGCGTCAGCAGTGACGTCAGCACTGCGTCAGCTCTGCTGACTAGTCAAACTGACAGGTGGGACCCACTGTCGACCTCTCTGCTCAACAGAGGCTTAACTAAACTAACAGGGGTTAGTTAGGGCGCGTGGCCCCAAAGAATAATGACTAGTTAGTACTAACTAACTAACTAATTTAACTAACATTTTAATTAACCGTTTTTATTTAGAAAAACATTTATTTAACAAAATATGCGATGGGGCCCGCGTGTCAGAGACACTGTGTGCCCAGTCAGCACAGTTGACCACGGTCAACGTGGTCAACTGGGGCTAGGGGGCCCACGGGCAGTGACCCAGAGGCGGGCCCCAGGTGTGCCACGTCGGCGGCGTCGGGGTCTCGCCGCCGGCGACCAAAACAGTGGTGGGGCTCGCCGGACTTCCCCGGGAACTGCGCACAGGGGGTCATTTGGCCCAGGACTTGGCGCGTTCGAACGAGGAGACGGGTTGCGCCGCATGGTGTGGTCGGTTGGGCGCTGGGTGACCGGAATCTGCGTCGGCGAGTGGTGGAGGCGGCGGGGTTCGGGACCTCGTCGGATCGGCGTTGCAGTGCGTGTTGTTGGCGAACGAAGGAGCTGGGCGAGGTCTACGACGCTCCAGGAGCTCGTCGGAGCTACTAGCTCGAGCGGAGGAGCTCGGTGGCGAGCCCTACGACGGCAATGGCGGACGGCGGAGCTCGGCTTGCGGGCGAGCTAGCTATGGTGCACGGGGAGGAGAAAGGAGAGGGGGGTCGAAGCGGCTGCTCACCGGGCCCTGCAGGTGTGCACAAGTGGGCTCGGGGAAGAACCGGTGGAGCAGATCGACGGCATGGTCGTGCGGTGGCCGTAGATGAGGAAGATGAAGAAGGCGACGACGGCGGCGCTCCCGGTCCCGATCCAGTGTAGAGGAAGAAGAGGCGGACCACGACGAAGCTCCCGGACTTGTCGGAGCAGCGGACGGGCGACGGTGGCCGCGGACTTCATGGTGGCGCGGCCATGGCGGAGAGGAGAAGCAGCACTGTGGGGAAGGGGATCTGAGTGGGAGGCGGAGAAGGAGCGCAAGGGTGAGTGGGCGAGTGGCGGTAGGTGAGGGGGAGGATCCGAGGCGTCGAGGGGGTGTTCTTATCCCCACCCTCGTCGACGGCGAGGTGGTTCGGCAGCGACGCACGGGCGCGCGCCCTCGGTCGGTCGAACAGGGGGAGGGGAGAGCGATGCGGGGAGCTGGGTGGCCTGGGTCGGCCAAGTGGACTGAGGCCAGTAGGCGCGGGCCACCGGGCGGAGCCCCGGGGGTTCTTTCCTTTTTTTTGGTGTGTGTGTTAGTTCTGTTTCTATTTTGATTCATTTTCTTATTTTCTTTTCTGTTTCATTTCTAGTTTCTTTTAATTTTAGTTTTTACAAAAATCACCACTAGTACCTAAAGTAGTATTTATAAACAAACTCTGCTGTCACATCAATTCTAACCCATAATAAAATATTTTTAATATTTTATAAAATCCAATAGGTATTTGTTTAATTGTTTTCACTACTGTTTTAATTAGTTTAGAGCCCTTGAACATTTTATCAGGGTTTGGTTTCTCCATCGTATTTACACATGATTTATCTGACCCACCTTGGACATTTTGGTTTCATTGTTTAAAAACTTTTATTATTTGCCTTTAATTGAATTTGAATTTGAATCGGTTTCGACTAACACGAGATTAGCGATAGTAATCGAAGTGACGTGGCATCATTAGCAGAGAATTACTGTAGCTTAATTATCCGGGCGTCACAGAAATCATACATACTGATGTATGTGGTCCAATGAATATTGAAGCTCGCGGCGGGTATCGTTATTTTCTCACCTTCACAAATGATTTGAGTAGATATGGGTATATCTACTTGATGAAACACAAGTCTGAAACATTTGAAAAGTTCAAAGAATTTCAGAGTGAAGTAGAAAATCATCATAACAAGAAAATAAAATTTCTACAATCTGATCTTGGAGGAGAATATTTGAGTTACGAGTTTGGTTTACATTTGAAGCAATGCGGAATAGTTTCGCAACTCACGCCACCGGAACACCACAACGAAATGGTGTGTTCGAACGTCGTGTCGTACTTTACTAGATATGGTGCGATCTATGACCAGCAATGCTTATTCAGAACTCCTAATATTTCCGAGATGACTATAACTGAAGTCACTCCTACATTTCTAATGAGCTCGTAGCATACCTTGTTAATGTTGCGCCAAAGATGTTCCGAAGTGCTTGACATAAAAGGATCATCGGAAACATCATGACCAGGATGACAACAAATGCAACGGATGTCTGTTGCCAATATGATGACGACTTCAAAATGAACAGGCTGATGAATCATGTCAAATGAAGTTTAGAATGCCAAATAGTAGTCTTAATGGAACAGTTAAGTTGATGGTTTGAGCGCATGCTCTGAGTCGTAGGACAAGTGCTCATGTGTCAGCTAGATAGCATGTGTCGCACTCACCCGGCATGCAATTGTATTAAGTGCAGGAATGTTAGCCACGGAAGTTCTCGAGTGCCAATTGCGTAACGCGTTACGAATCTAACACGCGGACGGAAACTTCAGTGCATTTGACCTGTAGCATGCAAAGTCGAACACGTCACTGCGTATTGAAAGCTGTATCAGTCAGATCGTAATATAGCCTGAGGATGTCACATCACTCTGTCCAGCATCAATTACTCATGCAGCTCGGCCTCGATTTCCGAATGGTCATATGGCATCATCAAGATCAGATCATTGCAGCATTCTAGAGAAACAGGTATAGTCAGAAAAGACGACTATAGCTATCCAAAGTGATGCAGTAAGATCCTCACAGACTGAGCACTTGATGAGCTTAAACAGAAGCAGTCAGTTCGTCCATGATAGAGTAGCTAGTTTCGAGCATGAGCATAGAGATCATGAAGTGCCATCATGGCCATGCGAAATCTGCCAATTCTAGTAGCTGCAAAATGATGATGCATAAAGTGAAATGAACAGAATCAGACGAAGGCACAGCTCAGATGGTTCATGCTAGTTAATCATGAACCGCACTGAAGGAGCATCGACATTGAACTGAGTGTCACGCAGATGACACTTAGTGATGTTCATGTCAGAGTTGTATTCGCGGAACCTGTCAGAGACATGCATGCCAGCTGCTCAGAGCAATCTACATATCGTGTCTCTATGACTTGCTAGGATATCTGCAGTAGTACATGCCAGTACGATTCAAATGATCCGTTCGAAAGTCAAGCCAGTCTGTTCTTAACTGCAGGCGATGCAGGTCTCTACGCGTCGATGTAGAATCGCAAATGATCTCATGCCTAAGATCTTGCAGATGCAGCACCATGAAGTACATCTAGATGAGCGTCACTTATCAAGATACTGAGCTCCTACAGGTCCTAGTGATCAGTAGCATGCTCACGGAGTTCTTAGGCCTCAGTCAATGCTCACATCCGAGCATGCTACTGCATATGCTGCATCATCTGATAGCTCATCGAGATCTGCATATATCGACTCGAACATGCCGCGCAATGAAGACAGTTTGAGATGTCTGCCAACTGCATTGCGCAATTCGTTATCATCAAAGCGCTTTGCGAAGTCGACATGACAATGACGCAATCATGAACCGATGAAGACATGCATCAACTTACTAGTTCGTTAGCAATGCTTTGTATCTGGAACTGCATGTAAGGACATGCAAGAATAGTCAATCAGTAACGGTCATGCAGTACACTGACGTTCGTCAGTTACGTTAAGATTAGCAATCAATGCGCTGAGTCTAGCGAGATGCCGCAGTACAGTGCACAAGCATGACAAGACTCATCTGCTAGACGCCGAACGCAGGTAATGCAATGAGCATGGTATGATGCAATCAGCGAAGACTACTGTTCAAACAACTATAGCATTATGACAGTTCGACGTAGTACACGACTCTACGGTGCCTTAGACGCAGCCTCGTGCAGCGAGCTGCAACGACGCCTGCACAGAGATCACCTCCATGAGTCCTGCTATTGAGAAGATAGGCTTGCGTGGCAAAGATCGGACAATGAGTCGATAAGATCATCGTAGTGCACTGCATGAAGTCGTCTATCGGACTTGCCTCATCCACCTGCCGTCGCTAAGCATTGTCAAGCTAACTGCGCTCACCGTCATAAGCCAAGCACTCTGCATGATCAGAGACATACTGCAGAGTCATCGATGCAATCGTATGAAGCATAGAAGCTGCGACTACGACCAGAGTCGTACGGATCGTCAGTGACGACTCGACCGCTACGACAGACCATGCTGAGTCTGCTGTCGTGCAGCTCGACACAGCAACCTAGAGCTGCTCGGTCAATAGATGCCAACTCACTGCCAGATAATCGGCGTCTGCACTGGCTCGACATCAGATATCAGTTAGTCGCAGCTAACAGTCCGGATGCCTGCCATAGACCGAATGAGGCCTTCGACGACTGGACCACTCTGGCGCCATCATGTTCGAAGTCACTGCAGTCGCAGATGGCACTCGCGTCACGCGTTGCAACGCCTTGTGCTCCGCTTTGCGCACCGGCAGCGAGTCCGCAGGCAGCTCGATAAGACTGCAGTCGCGTATGTGTAGCTGAGCTCAGACGCTGCGGACGAGATTGCGTGACGTTGCAAGCAGCCAGCTGAGACTGCACGCTCCAGTGCATAGGTAGCGATACTCGAGCTACCCTGCGGCGTCACGCTTGGCTCGACCGACCTGCTGCCTGTCGACGGCACTGACTTCGGATCGCGGCGTCTGAGGCCTCGACTCCGCGCGACGATGGTCGAGGACGCTCGACGTTGCTAGGCGCAGCAGTAGGTTCGCGCTCAGCTGGCGGCAGCATCTCGGCGCCAGATCGTGCGTGCTACTCGTGCGCGCGCTTCTGAGCGCGCGACAGGCGGCCTGGCGTGACCTCCGTTGTCCGGATCAGGCAGAGCAGGCGGCTGAGGTCGGGCAGCAGCCGCATGACTGCTGCACGGTGACGATCCCAGGACTCGACGGCCGAGTAGTCACGCTGGCACGCGCGGATCGTGCGCGCATGTCCGACGAGGCCAGGACTGGCGCACGACGTCCTGAGCTGGCAGCGTCGATGTGGGCTCGACGACCGGATCGGCACGGCGCACTGACTCGTCTGACGCGTGCGGCAGCACGTCCTGACGACTGACGAGGCAGAGCGGCGAGTCGAGCTGAGCGGTCAGATGGAGACGTAGGATGCTGGACGACGGCGGTCTGGCGAAGGCTTCGAGGATGAGCGTGAGGAGGACTGGCGCAGCACAGCGTGCGTGAACGGAGGATGACGGTGACGTACTGGCGTCAGGTCGGTGGTCGCGTCTTGGCGCAGCGTCGGACGACGCCTGGGACGCGTGGGCACAGCGGCTGACACTACGGCAGATGGACGGCCGAAGTGCAGCGTCAATGTCTGAGGCGATCAGAGCTGCTGCTGAGCGTAGAAGCTGGAGATTCAGGAGCAGTGAGACGGTCGGACGAGTCTGAGTGTGTCAATTGGAGTGCGTCTACGAGAGTGAATCTGAGGCTAGATCGAAGAGACTATTGACAAGGCTGATGGAGCGAGCGCTGCATCGTGATGCCGCCGATCGGTTGCATGTGGCTCATACTGAGAACAGTGTGAATGTGACTGGTGATGGGATCAGTCATCGGAGCAGTTACGATACGGCAGCTAGCGAAGCATCGACTGAACTGGTCAAAGTCGCAGTTGCTGACGTTGAAGCTGTATTCTCAGACACGTTTATGAGCCGTCGCTTGCATTCCTTCGCAGTACCAGTCTGCACATATTGCGAATAATTATGACATGATGCTTGAATGTCGGTAGCTAGCGTGTGCACTGACATCGGCATCGGAGTACTACGAAGACGATTGCTACTCAACTCGAATGGAGCATCAAAGCTTCAGGCAGTTTTGAGGAACAGCGAGCTCATCTTGTATGGAGACAAGTTGACTAGCCAGTGACAGCATTCGCTTCATCTCGACAGAGTCAGTTCACGATGGTAGACTCGAAATTCACGAGATTTTGACGCACGACAGTTCCTGAGTCGATCAGAGTGTGTAGATCATGCATGAGACGATGGGCTGACTTGCCAGCAGCCTCACTACTGAACCACTAATTCAATTTCAGTGCTCTACGGCCTGCGATCTTAATGCACGTGAATGAAAGCTTATTAAGCCACATCTGACAGCACATTGCTGACTCTAACATGCTACAACTCTGACGACTCATACTCGATACGATCATTACGATATCAGGATAAGGCACAGTCATCGACATAGATCGAAGCTGCTAGTCAAATTGCAGTGACACATATCTACATGATCGAATGCAGAGTGCGCAATATGCTCAGACCAGGCAAGCTACGTGAATCGCACATCGATCGTCAGGTAGCCATGCATTGACATCGAGTCGCAGTCTGCCATAGACGAATGACTGTCCGCTATGCTCACGTATCCGATGCAGTGCAGTCGTAGCCATGCTCGAACATCCGTAGGAGACTATCCGGCAATGCAGTCAACCTATGAGCAGAGTGCACATGAGTTCGACACTTTACTCGCATTATCGTGATGAACGACTCTGAGAGAGTCGCTACGGCTGATGCTGTAGTCAGGGCTAGTGTCGCCGTAGTCATGCCATGCGAGTGCGTCATCACGTCCTCAGAAGTGTCCGCGGCCAACTCCTACTTGACGCAGAGCAGTCGCTTCGCTCCACGCTACCGCGCAGGCTATGCAGATGAGGCGGCACACTGTCGGCGTGGAATGTCGCGGCGAGCATCGGTAGGCTAGCCGCGCTGACGAGCAGATGCCGGCTGCACGACCTGAGCGAGCGGCAGTGGTCGCACGACAGTGAGCATGGACTATCGTCGCGCACGACGTGTTGCAGCGACGTCCACTGAGCCACGATCAGCGCAATGTGACCATGCGACGATATGGGCTAGCGCGAGACGGCAGTACATGCCGTAGTACGGGAAGTGATGAGCCGATGAGCTGGCGACTGCGCGTAGCGATGAGGGCAGCTGCGATGCGAGTCAGCTGCATCGTCGCAGTCTGCGTATGACTGAGAAGAGCGCGATTTGATCATGCATGCAGCTCAGTAGCAGCTTTCGTCGAGTCCTTGCGAGCTGTCGATCATGTAGCTGACTGACCGACGCGAGGTGCTGCAAATGATCGGTTACTGCAGTCTCAGACTCGACTTATGCTGACTGACATTGATCATGTAATGGATACATTTGTACAGCTAACGGAGGCATTAGCTGGTACTAGCTTACATGACGTCTTACGCATGCATTATGATTGGCTCGTATGAATCTGAGATGATGCGTCTATCAGGCGATGGTCGAGATGTATGGCAGATTCCCACTGAGTTGGATAGGAATGACCTAGGTGTCGAGTAGTTTCGAGTGATCGCAGTGAGCATCAGATATTTGCATGAGAGTCTAGTCGGAACTTGGATCCAAATTGCAGGAGACTTCATGATTCTCATTCCTGATTTGGAGATCAGCGTACTCTAGCTTACCGGACATGGTATCTGAATGAGAGTATGGATCATGTGCTCATGCGATGCTTTCTACATAGGTTAGGATTATTATGACCATGAATGACAATTCAGTGTCTATGCATAGTGATCATCGTATCATGATCAGATGATCACTGACAAGATTGGTAGAGGATCCACTGTCTACTCAGATCTTGCATAGAGTCATGAGTGAGCGAATATGATAGTCTGAATCACTCTGACGTAGGCATCATTGCACGTTAATGATGAAGAATCTGAATCAGCGTAGCTGCATGAGTACGGATCATTGAGACACATCGAAGTTCAGTATCATAGTGCATCTGATCTCAGCATGCGTATGCGAATGTCACATTGACAGTATGCCGATCACGTCATGATAGTCGATAGTCAGCAGCGTGACTAGCAAAGGTCGCCATGACGTGAGATCACAGGGTACATCTCTAACCAGTTCTGACATCAGTAGCGCTTTCAGTAGGAGATAGTCATGGCTGCCTGTGCACCGCGATGCCTGAGGTACGCATCGTGCCATCTCAGCATAAGGATGTGACAGTCCATGATGTAACTGCAGACCAAAGATGGCACCATCTGGCAACAGCGTCATCTCATGGCGAAGACGCCCAGGTCAAGTATGAGCCCATGATGCATGCCCGTAGCACGATTGCACAGTGCAGAGCACACTGGTCGATGATTTGGACGCAACGTAGCGACTAGGAGTTGCAAGTGCCTGTGACTCAGATTGTAGCGTCATGACATTAGATCACGATCACGGTAGCACAAGTATGAGAGTACTCATGGATGATTGCACATCGATGCACTCCTGAACCATACGATGCGAATCAAGCCAGCCAGCCATGGCATGTAAACAGGCCGATTTGCGCACGTGCACAATAGCTGTGAGTCTCACAGAGTTGGCTATGCTCATGCTTCTCTACATCTGGCAGACGTCAGCCTGTACGACTGCAATTCGTGGACTCCATGCACAATTGCACGACGGTATGAGTTCCGCAATCATTTAACATGCGTTCCGCATTCGACGAGTTCAGATAAGTCTGCAGTTTAGCTCGTAGCATGATCTTCTGTCCAGCCTTCGATACACGTTCGTACACTCTGACATACGCTGAGTTGATTGACTCAATCGCACGTAGTCATACATGTTATCCTCAGTATCGCTTATGCGTGCCTGATGGGCCACTTGTCAGACTGTTACATGGCTAGATCTCCTTCGCATTTGATCAGTCGATTAGCTATGTACAATGATTCAATGACTACATTGATGCACGTTGGATTGCACTTCATATGACATCATTGACATTTCTCACTCATCGTATTAGCACATTCGTCTTATTGTGAGTCTCTATGCATTGTCTGACTCAGTCTTAGTGCTATATCGCTCTCGCATGAAGTATGTCTATCAGTACTTTTTATCAGAGACCATGCTGTATCACACCAAGACACTGTCGCATTTTCATGTCCATACTAGTCTCGTTAGCTTCTAATAGTTGCTCACTTATATGGTAATTCGCATAATATTTGTTGACGGCATATTCGATGTCTACGAATTAGTGTGCATTATCAATATTGCTAGATATGCTCGCAGCATAATTTCAGCTCACATGAGTCCAGACTTGAGCAATCAACGTCACAATTATGCTAATCAGCCACAGATGATTGCACCGACTGCACTCATGCAAGATCAGCCAATCAGCTAACGAGTAGCAGCTGCGCTCAGATTGCCACTTCATCGCAATACCTCAGGTCAATCAGCACTGGCTTGACTACAATGAATGTAAAGTCCGACTATGCATATCCCGCATCGACCAGATGGCTGAGCGAAATGCACCGCTGCTATACGGTGGTATCCGAAGTAACGACAATGATGCAATCGAGCCTATGCAAGATCCTCTGACAACATCGATTGAGATCAGCTGCTCTCTGCAGCAGCTTGGAACAGATTGACGTGAGTAGGACATGATAAAGCCATCTTGACAGAGCACTGAAATCGAACATCCAGACAGTCATGAAAGACAGAAGCCTCACCTGCAAGCTCGATCATTCCCGCAAGCCCCGAAACCGCAGATGGACCGAAGACATACGTAAGCTCGACGAATGATACGAGCTCGATGCTAACGCCGTCACAGCATCGCCGAGGACTAGGAGCCGAGCTTAAGGGCTCAAGACGTCCATCCACGAGATCGTATCACCTGATGGCAGTCCCCAAGATCAATAGCTGAGTCCTAAACACGCTGTCTCCGGCCAATGCAACAGAAAGTACGCAAGAAGCAGAATTGATAGGCCTCAACGTGGACATACCAGCACATTGCATCGTAGCCACTGCAGAAACAAAGGCTCACCGCGCGATGACAAGCACGACTACGATGATCCAATCGCACAGCTACTTCAGTTACCTGCTAACAAAGCCTGATCCCGTCCTGCACCCTCCGCAGACACGCTCCAGACTGGCCCGCCGTCGCACTGCACGTCGGGCCGCGGTTCGACGCCGGGTCGCAGTGTAGATCGACATCGCGCCGACTCCGATCGTGCCGCAGAGCCACCGCCTGCTACGCCCTGCCCCAGTCCGCGACTCGCGAGCGCTCTCGCCGACTCACAAAGCCGCAGATTGTCATGCCCCTGTGGCTCACGCGTGACGCGGCACAGGTACGCCGAGGGATCCGTGTAGGCGCGAGTCCGCGCGATCGACCAGAGCATGCCGCTTCGGCCGCGTCAGCAGGCCGAGGCTCGTGACGATGCGCCAACGCCGATTGCGTTGCGCAGCTGGACGTACGCGGCGCTCGCGCTCGCCAGCGGTCATAGATGCCGCCGACTGGCGCCGCTGCGGCGCTCAGCAGGCCGCTGGCCAGCGTCCGGCGCACGGCTCGAGCGGCGCTGCCGCGCCCGATCCGACGGCGTCGGACAGGCGGCTGAGCCGGCATCGCTGGGCTGGGATGGCTGACGGCGGACGTCGCGATGCGTCGGACTCGGCCGGTGCCGCGGACGGGATGCCGGCACGGCGACTGACGGGCGTTGACTGCGCCGGCGAGGGCCTATCGCTGGGCTGTGGGCGGAGCCGAGCGGAGCCTTGAGGCTGCGCGCGACTCGTGCCGCCCTGACCGCGGTGCGACAGGCGACCGCGAGGGAGGGCAGAGGCCACGTGGCGGGGCCGCACTGTGTCGCGTGCTGGCGCAGACGTGCGACGGGAGGCTGGCGCTCGCGGCGAGGCGCGACGTGCCAGCCGATGAGCGGACGGATCGCTGGCGGTCACGGCTTCGCGTGACATGCGGGCGCAGGATAGACGACCTGACCGCCGATGACTGCAGTGACGAGCACCGAGGCCGTGGCACGAGCGTGCCGCCGCCACGTCCGACCGTGCCGAGCGCTGAGCGCGGCGTCGGCGCCTAGCGTACCGCGCGAGCGGCGGCAGCCGAGCGGAAGGCGCGTGCTGCCGCGGCATGGCCGCGTGGGCAGGGCCGGGCCTCTGGGTAACGCCGGCTGCGCCGGCAAGGCGCTGGACGCGATCAGGACGCTGCACGAGGCGACGCATGGAGCTGCCAGAGAGCTCAGCCAATAGCGCCAGCAGAGTGAGGACGCCGCTTGCTTGCGGGCACTACTTTGAATATCTTTTTTCCATTTTATGACCTGATTCACATTATTGCATGCCAAGGCAAACACCCAAAATCAATTCGGCCCCCGCTGCCGTTTGGGTTCGGCCCATCAGCATTTTTTTCTTTCTTGTTGGTTCGAAAATGTTTGTCGCGCGGTCATTTTTCTACTTCAATGTTTGTCACGCCTTTTCTTGGGAAGCAAATCCATCCCCTCAAATTCTGAACTTTTTATCAAATTCACAACTTTTTGATGGTTTTTATTAACCTTTTTACTTAAATTAGTGAACCTTTCTCCCTCCAAATCATGGCTTTTTTCAAATCCATGAAAATGCGAGCTTTTATTCAAATTTGTGAACTTGATTTTCACATGTGTGAACTTTTTTAAAATCCACAAACTTTTTTGAACTCATAAATTTTTGAGTTGCTGCAAAAAAATTCAAATGCATGATTTTTTTTTGAATCCCGCAAACTTTTTCAAGTTTGTGAACTTTTATAATTCATGATTTTTTTTTGAATCCTATGATTTTTTTTATTTTGTGAACTTCTTTTTGGAACCATGATTTTCCCCAGAATTCTTGAACTTCTTTTTAAATCCTTTTTTCTACAAAAACATATTTTCTCAAAAAGTCAACAGTCAACCAACCAACAGTTGATCGGTTAACCACGACCAGCGAACCGTAAAAACTGAAGCGTCTCACTCCAGGGCTCGCTTCATGTGTCATGTGTGGGGTGGCCCATGAGGGGATCTGCTGACCGCATAAATATCGGTTATCCTCCCTGGCGATTAAGGCGCCGGTGAGAAGGTCCCGAGCAAATGCGTACAAAAGCAAAGGAACAACCATGATCCAGCAGATAGCAGAACACGCGCCCGCAGGTTGCCGGCCTCGGCCCATAGGCGACGGCAGTGAGTGCGGGCTTGTTGTGCTAAATATTGTAGGAAAAAGTTCAAAACAAACCTTCAGTTTGTAGACAAAAGCTAAATCAAACCCCAAACTCTCAATCCTTGAAATCAGCACACCAAACTCTCTAATCCCGGTCAATTTTAAACCTTCACAGAACATAGTCGGGATTTGCAGAATTGGGCCGGCCCGGTAGCACAGTTGCTCGCGCGCGTGCACTAATCTGGGTTTTTTTAGTTTCTTCCTTTTTGGTTTTCTTTTCTTTTTTCATTTTTACACATGTCTAATTTTTCTTAGTATCCAATGTACATTTTAACGCACACATTAAATATGTTTGGATAAACTTTTGATATTTTCAAATACATTATGTACATTTATAAATTACATGTTTTCAAAACTTTCTGAATACATGGTAATATTTTTTCAACTACATGTTTTTCATTTTCTTAACGACAATAAACATTTTATAAAACTACGCAACACCCTTTTACATGGTTCAACATTTTTAAATTTGCATACACTTTTTTCAAGGACATGCCACATATATTCTGTTGAGGTTATGACACATTTTTACATCACGCAAACATTTTTTACATTGTAAATACATTCTTTTAAAAATGTCACAAACACAATTTTGGAACTCATGATCATTCTTTAAATGTTACATTTTTTGAATGTATGAAACATTTTTTTAATCACACAAATATTATTATACATTGTATAAACATTTGGATTGCCCCGTACATTTTTTTAATACTTGTTATATTTTTTAGATGTCACAAAATATTTTCAGGTTTAAACAAATGTTTATGTATCAAAACGTGTCCGCACTTTAAAATTTTGTTCAGGTTGCAGAAGAAATTTATGTTTCAAAAAAGTTTGCACTTTTAAAATTTTGTTCAGGTTTCAAAAAATGTTTGTAAAGGCGTTCACTTTTTCAAAGTTGTTGGTGTTTTAAAAGTATTCAAAATTTCAAAAAGTTCTTGCACTTTATAAAATGTTCAAAGATTTCATAAATAAATACGTTTTCAATAATTGTTTGCCCCTACAAAATGTTTTCAATGTTCGACGCTTTGGTTTCTGATTAAATATTTCGGGCCTCTGACTATGTCAGTCATTGTCGTCTGGTGTAGTGGCTACCAGGTCCCAAGTTCGACACGACTACACCATAACAGGTTTTTTGTTTTGGAATTATTACGTCGCCCGTTAAGAAAAAGAAAGAAAGAATTTTTACGCCGCGTGTTAAGGAAAAAAACTCGCTTCATGTCTGGTGGGCTGGCCCAGTCGAGTCCACTGCCAACAATCCGAAACATTTTTTAAATACATTATTTATGAAATAATTTACGTAATTCCAAAAACAGTATTTAAAAAATGTGACACAATTTTGAAAATACGATTTAAAAAATGAGAAAAACTGTTTGAATTCTGAATATGTTTTGATAAATCTGATTTTTTTGAATTGCGTACAGTTTTTTAAAATGCTAATAGAGTTGATTTTGTGCGAAACACGAAATTCCATACAGTTTTTAAAAACACAAAACGAATTAAATTTGTGCGAAAAATAGAAAACAGATACATTTTTAACTTTTGAACAATTTTAGAAATGTGCGAACATTTTTTAAACCTCACGAATTCTTGTTCTGTTATAGTTGGCCGGCCCAAATTCTTGCCCATGATTTAGCTTTTGAATCCCGGTAATTGGCATTCTAAACTTGTAATCCCGGTCTATTTTGGACCCTAGACCTGTTTGGCATACTGGAGAGACTACAATCCCGGCCGGGATTCCAGCTGCACTCATGGGCAAGAATTTGGGCCGGCCCACTATAACAGAACAAGAATTCGTGAGGTTTAAAAAATGTTCGCACATTTCTAAAATTGTTCAAAAGTTAAAAAAGTTTCTGTTTTCTATTTTTCGCACAAATTCAATTCGTTTTGTGTTTTTAAAAACTGTTTGGAATTTCGTGTTTCGCACAAAATCAACTCTATTAGCATTTTAAAAAGCTGTTCGGATTAAAAAAAAACAGATTTATCAAAAATGTTCAGAATTCAAACAGTTTTTCTCATTTTTTAAATCGTATTTTCAAAATTGTGTCATATTTTTTAAATACTGTTTTTGAAATTTCGTAAATTATTTCATAAATAATGTATTTAAAAAATGTTTCGGATTGTTGGCAGTGGACTCGACTGGGCCAACTTACCAGACATGAAGCGACTTTTTTTCCTTAACACGCGACGTAAAAAAATTTTCTTTCGTTTTCTTAACGGGCGACGTAATAATTCCAAAACAAAAAACATGTTATGGTGTCGAACTTGGGACCTGGTAGCCAGTACACGAAACGACAATGACTGACATAGTCAGAGGCCCGAAATATTTAATCAGAAACCAAAGCGTCAAACATTGAAAACATTTGTAGGGGCAAACAATTATTGAAAACGTATTTATTTATGAAATCTTTGAACATTTTATAAAGTGCGAGAACTTTTTGAAATTTTGAATACTTTTAAAACATCAAAAACTTTGAAAAAGCAAACGCCTTTACAAACATTTTTTGAAACCTGAACAAAATTTTAAAAGTGCAAACTTTTTTGAAACATAAATTTCTTCTGCAACCTGAACAAAATTTTAAAGTGCGGACACGTTTTGATACATAAACATTTTTTTAAACTTGAAAATATTTTGTGACATCTAAAAAATATCACAAGTATTAAAAAATGTATGGGGCAATCCAAATGTTTATACAATGTATAATAATATTTGTGTGATTAAAAAAACGTTTTATACATTCAAAAAAATGTAACATTTCAAGAATGATCATGAGTTCCAAAAATTGTGTTTGCAACATTTTTAAAAGAATGTATTTACGATGTAAAAAAATGTTTGCGTGATGTAAAAAATGTGCCATAACCTTAACGGAATATATGTGGCATGTCCTTGAAAAAAGTGTATGCAAATTTAAAAATGTTGAACCATGTAAAAGGGTGTTGTGTAGTTTTATAAAATGTTTATTGTCATTAAGAAAATGTAAAACATGTAGTTGAAAAAATGTTACCATGTATTCAAAAAGTTTTGAAAACATGTAATTTATAAATGTACATAATGTATTTGAAAATATCAAAAGTTTATCCAAACATATTTAATGTGTGCGTTAAAATGTACATTGGATACTGAGAAAAATTAGACATGTGTAAAAATGAAAAAAGAAAAGAAAACGAAAAAGGAAGAAACTAAGAAAAACCAGATTAGTGCGTGCGCGCGAGCAACTGCGCTACCGGGCCGGCCCAGTTCTGCAAATCCCGACTATGTTCTGTCAAGGTTTAAAATAGACCGGGATTAGAGAGTTTGGTGTGCTGATTTCAGGGATTGAGAGTTTGGGGTTTGATTTAGCTTTCGTTTACAAATTGAAGGTTTGTTTTGGACTTTTTCCTTTATAGTATCGAGATTGAAGGGATCTGCTAGACAGGTAAAAACATATTGTTGTTCCCCATGTCTATTTGTGCACCCAACAAACGCAATGCTTCTACGTTAGCTCTTGGAAATTATTATCATCAGTTTCAGAATCTTCATAAAATAAATCAGTCCCTGAATATGTACAGTTAACTCCTGTACGATTCTTTTCATATAAATTAACAAAAAAAATGCAGGCGGATGCACAGCATGGCTACAAGAAATCTATCCTTTGGATAGTTGACAGGGTAGCAAGCAACAAGAAGCATGCTCACTGCCGAAAGAATTGCTTTTTATATACACACAACAAAAAGAACCAAGGAAAAGGTGTAATTTGTTCAGAAAGAGAAAGGTGTAACTCTAGCCTACGCGAATGAACAAAGATCCCCTACTCCTAAGCTCGAGTGGATGTACTCATCTGGACTTCTGGATGATTAGCATCACGAGAATCTTGCGACTTCTCCATCTCTCTCGCAATCTGGATGTCATTGGGCATGAAATGTTCCCTGATGGCCTTTGCAGCAAAATGAGGGATCATTCCAACCACAATCACCGCAAGAAGCAATGCCCAGAACAATGCAGTTCCCATCACCTCATAGATTGCCCTGTGGTTCAGTTAGAGAATCAGAAATCATGTAGGTTTCCTTTTTTCCAATAGGCGAGCAAATAATAAGGATCAGTAAGGATGAGTATGTACCAGAAACCGGGCAAGGTGGGTATGGAGTCTATGATGATGACGCAAATCCATGTCGCCACAATACTGCCCCATATTGCTGCATGAGTGATCCAAGTCCATCTGATGACATCCATGGCAAGGTGAATGTTGACAAGAATGACAACAGACAGTGTCCACAGGTCTCCCAGGCTGGCGCTGTCGATTGCGCTGTTTTTGTATGCGAGGTAAGGGATGAAGAAAACTGCGACGCTCTGCCAAACGGAGTCCACCATGATGAAAATGAATAGTCTTAGGTTGTAACTCTCCTCGCGCTGCCCCGCACCGTAGAGTTGGGGGTATTTCAGCAATGTCCTTCGGCTCAGATCCTTGTCGAGAATGGCGACAATGACAGTCGGCGCAGAGGTATAGACCACAGAGTATAACACACTGCTCCACTCATTTATTGCTGTTGACAGGGTATAACCAGTGTAAAGTACATACCTGCAATGGTTATCGTGGTTTAGGTATGTTTCTAGGTGCAGAATGAACGAACCTGGTAATAAAGGGAATGCACTTACCAGAAAAGCACAAAGACAAAAGTAGCATTTCTGTAAAAGTTGTATAGGATCATGTAGCTCATTCTCTGGTAGTTCCAGTGGCCATGAACTAACAACAGAGGGACCAAAAATCTAAATTGCCCCATGGCAAAATCTGAGGCCATCACAGCTTGCCTTCCTTCTTGACCACTGATGCCAATGCCAACATCGGCCATTTGGATCATGGATACATCATTTGCACCTGAAAAATAATACTTCTTCAGATTATAATAACAAAAAACAAATAACTCGGAGCAAAAGATGAAAGTGCTGAACTAGTTTGAAAGAAAAAAAAAATGTACCATCTCCAATAGCAAGAGTCATGTCACTTGTTCGCTTCTTTATTAAATCAACAATCCCAGCCTTCTGTAGAGGAGCCACTCGACAACATAGAACAACATCGCATGCTATCGCGACTTCAAAAAGCTGCAGAATTGACATTTCATGGGTTATTTATAAGAAAATGACTGTTTTTCCTTTTGCGGGAAAATCACTGCGCTTATAGAGATGCTAGTATGATTGCATACCTTCTCCTCACGGTCTGTGTCAAAAATGTAGACGAGACTGTTTCCGTCAATGATCAAAGCGAGGGGAACTCTAGATTGGGAGTCTGTAGACAGTGACCGAAGTTTGTTAACCATGGAGATCGCATCATCCAGACTTTTTCTGCACGACTCTCTTGAATTGCTATTGATTACAATCTGTGTCATGTCCCTTGTCAAAAGCTTGCAGGAATAGCCAATGGAGATGGCAGTTTCTTGTTTGTCACCTGTCAGAACCCAAACCTTAATCCCTGCTTCCCTTAGTTTTTCAATTGCTTCAGGCACTCCATCTTGCAGCTTGTCTTCGACACCGGAGGCTCCTAAGAGGCGCATGTTCCTTTCAATGTTGGCGGCCACACTGCGTAGGAGATTGCCTCTGCCTAGTAAGGCAGTGCTAGCCTTCTCGTAAGCCATTTGCCACTCCTGAAACTCTGACTGACTAAGTTCCCGGACACCGATGACGAGTGTTCGCAGGCCGACTGACGAATATGAATGGAGATGTTTCTCAGTTGCCTGGACAACATCTGGATTCAGTGTTTTGTCGATGATTCCAAACATGGAACTATCTGCACCTTTTACAAACAGCTTGATAGTCTTGTCCGGGCAGCCAATTATAACTGACATCCTCTTGCGGTCGCTGTCAAACTCATGAAGACCAAGGACGTCAAACCTGCACAATAAGTCCGGTAAAGGCGATTAAATGTTTTGTGAAAGTTATTAGTAATGGCCAAATGCACAAAGGACTGAAGCAAAACGAAGCATATGTTTCAAACCTATTGCAGTCATCAACCAATGTTAGTTTAGGTGAAGCAAATATCTGAAGTTCTGCGGTTGCCTTGCTACTACCACATGCCGTGCAGGCCCAGAAAAAGAGATGCAAGCAACGGCCACAAACCAACGAAACCTCCCCAACTACTGTAGTACGCACTAGAAGACACAAACTAAGGGCAAACTGTATATCATGAAATGAAAGCAAAATTCCCATGGTCAATTTGTCCTTATTCCCAATGCAAATCTATCATCAATGATGTATACCTCTGCTTCTGACCAAGGACGTCAATGACAATGTGCCCGGAGCTTCGCTCAACCAGGACAAAGCCATACGCCGCGGCGGCAGAAACCAACGCCTGCTCGTCCGGCGACTCGCCTTGGTAGTCAATCACCTTCTTCTTTGGGTCAGGGCCATCAATGATCAAAGGAACAATGGTGTTGCACGTTGCCAGGGCAAGAAAGAACTCTCCGGCGTTCATCCCTTGCTCCGTAGCACCCCCGTTCCTCACCAGCTTCATCACCTCTCTGTCGACCTTCACCGGCATCTTTGGCGCCCAAGCCGGCTCACCCTCTGCCATGAATCAAAGGCCATCAAACCCCAGCCCAGACTCCTCCACTCGATAGAATTTACTGAGAATGAGAGAGAAGCTAGCCCTACCGACAGGTCGCTGCCGTGCGACGTCGTTGTAATCGACGCCGTCGATGCTTGCGCACCGGAACTCCATCTTGTTCTGCGTCAGCGTGCCGGTCTTATCGGAGAAGACGCACTTGACCTGCCCCAGGTCCTCGTTGATGTTGAGCGCCCTGCACTGGAACCTCGAGTCGGACGACGCGTCGTACAGCTTGGCGTCCCGGATCATGAAGTAGGCCTGCCCGAGCCTCACCAGCTCCATGGAGATGTAGAGCGAGATGGGTATCATGATCTGGAACACGATGACCGCCATGAGGAAGTTGAACACGATCTGCGCCGCGATGCCGTAGTAGTTGTAGTTCTCGTTGTCCTCCTTGCCGACCTTGAGGTAGTCCTTCTTATGGAAGAACTGCGCGAGCTCCAGGTCGGTCTGGTGGGTGCGCAGCCACACGCCCGAGAGCGTGGCCACGACCGAGCAGAGCACGATGAGGATGCCGGAAAGGAAGAGCGTCTCGCGGTTCATGTGCGTCTCCAGGCGGCTGCGCTTGGTCGGCGTGCCCGCGTTGTTCAGCATCGCCTTGGTCTCCCGCCCCGCGTAGACCACTACGCCCACGGCCCAGGACGTGTTCTTGAGGTCGCAGCCGCGCAGCACGATGTTGGACGGGCCCAGCGGTATTCGGCGGCCCTCCCCCTGGAGCTCCAGGTTGGCCTGGAAGCCGTAGATGTTGCGGTTCGGGCGCTCGCACCTGACGACGGCGCCGGCGAGATGCTCGAGCGGCGTCGTCAGCGTCTCTTGCTTAGCGTAGCGAGTCTTTAGGTTGGACTCGCCGTCAAGGTTGAGCGTCTGCACGTAGGCGACGCCGGTGGTGTCGCTGGTGGCGAGGAGGACCATGTCCGCCGGGGGCGACTCGTTGGCACCGACCCGCACGACGTCGCCGACGCGGACGTGCTTCCACTCGATGGGGACGAATTGGGCGCCCGCGCCGGGAGACAGGACAGCGGCGATGCGGTTATTCTCGGCGCGGTCGGAGCGGTGGCGGCGCCAGTCCTCGTACGCGTCCTTGACGGCGGTGACGGCGAGGACGAAGGCGAGCGGCATGACGGAGGCGCCGCGGCCGAAGACCGCGAGCTGGGGGAGCTGGTTGAGCACGGCGATGACGAGGAAATAGACGTAGGCGAGGCGGTGGAACTGCTCGAACAGGTTCCGCGGCAGGAAGGTGAGCGGCGAGTACTTGGCGGTGCGCACGGCGTTCCCGGCGAACTGGAGGCGCTCGTTGGTGCGCTCCGCGTCGCCCACATGCACCACCCGCGCGTCGTCGTCGCCCAGCTCCTTGTGCGACATGGACATGGACGACATGTGCCGCGACGATCCATGGTCCTCGGCCATGGCGTGCGCTGTCGCTGACCGGCCGGACCAGCCGCGTCAGTGGGAGAACCTCGAATCCCCGCCCATGGCGATCCCAAAGTCTGATTTCGACCGGGGCACAAGCTGGGTTTGGGTTCAAGAAACAAACATGGGAGCAAAGGAAGGAAGCGCAGGAGAGCAGAGCAGAGCAGTGGTTGGGTTGAAGTGGATGCCCGGGAGTAACTATGGCGAGTGTTGCATTAAAGATGGGCTGCTGCTGCAGAGGAATTTTTATTTCAGGGAGGAGAGGGAGACGAAGCAAGCAGAGAAAAGATACGCGATCTTGCTGAGGGCTTGAAATGGTTTGCTCATGGCGCTTAAAATCTGGGAGAGGGGAGTTGGTGAGGAGAAAAGCACCGTTTGGATGAGCGAGCGAGGGAGGGAGAGACCCTGTTGTAGGCTTTGGGTTTTGGGGCTGCTCCTCTCATGTCTCATGACTCAACCCTCCTCTAATAATTTTGTTTATAGGCGGCTCAATATAACTTAATTAATGTAAAAGTATATGGTTTAATTAGTGCAGAAACAAAGCTGTCATACGTAGACAGACTCGGAGTAGCGCAGCCGGTAGCTTAGCTGGTCAAGAAATGGTGGATACAAACGGGCTCCGAAAGTGGGGAGACGGCGACGGCGACTCGCTAAACAAGCTTGTCATTTTCGTCGGGTTGGTACTTTGGGGTGCCGGCTCTGCTTTCTTTCTTTCTTTCTGGCGGAGATGGCCAAGCTTCCACACACGCCAAATGGATTGCAGATGGGTCGATCATCAATGATGCTTCTTCATTTCTTCGGTCATCGAGGGTGTGCCGGCGACCGATGGGTCCCTCCCAATACTACGAACAAACAGTTTGCAACCAGTTTCTAATTCTCCACATAAATCAAGGGCTAAAGAAAATGCATTTCATTTGCATTACTTGGACGGCAATCACGAAATACCATCTCTGACTTGATGACTTTTCGCTACGCCAAGACTGCTGCTTTATTTTCTGCGTTTCGTTTCGAATCAAGTCAACGTTCGCAATGGAGTACGTCAGACCAACAAGTGCCTTCATAAATAACCTAATTGTTGGACGCAAACATATTTTAGCCCTGGAGAATCTTGACAGAGGACCGCTCTAATCTGCTCATGGAACAGAGCATGGAGGCCATAAATCTTGGCAAAGCCGCCTTTCAACCTCCGCGCAATATGCACACTATACTACAGAGTTGACATCAAACCCTCGACTGGAAAAGTCCCCGTAAACCACGGCCATGTGCTTTGGTAAACATGGCCACGAGTCATCGGACGGACAGACTCTGTGTAAAGAATTCTAGAAACCCATGCATGACGATAGCGCATGCGCCATCGTCCAATCCAGTGACCAAACCCACAAGCTACGTTGCACTAAATTACGCTGCTCCTGCACCGGTCTTGGCTCTACGCGCATGTTCCTATTCGTCTCCAAGCTTTTAAATTCAGCGTGGCAATTTGCAGATGTTGGGATGTATCTATCCACCAGAGCGAGGCACAGGGGACTAAAACCATCTACAGCCAGACTCGATAAATCCGGTCTCCCTTGGACGCGTCTGGGCGCGTCCACGGACACTGACCGGGCACCCTTTAAGTCGCGTCGTCCACATCCGTGTATCACACAACCTCTATATTCATACTAAATTATGCAATGTTGATCATACTACGTAGATTAGTTGACCGGACATAGAATTAGATATAGGATAGCACAATAGTTCTCCAAAAAATCACGAACGGGCTGTTCATAGGTCCACCAAAGTTTACATCAACGACGGACAACTTATACTACGTCTAAAACTTGAAATGAAATTGAACTTTACCGCTTCCGGACCGGCCCTTTCCCCTTCTGGTCGCCGGCGTAGCTGTAGCCGCCGGCGGCTGGTGGAGGATCATCCGATTAGTCGGACGAGGAGCCGCCGGCGGCTGGTAGAGGATCATCCGATTAGTCGGGCGAGGAGCCGTCGTCGTCGGACGAGGAGGAGGAGGAGACGATGACGAGGCCCTTGAGGCGCTGGATGGCCCGGTCCTACTGGCGCCTAAGCTTGGCCAGCCGAGCCGCCTCCGTCGCCTTCTCTTCGCCTCCCGCTCGGACTGCTCGATGGCAAGCTGAAGAACCTTCGCGTTCTTCCAGCGGAGCCGCCGAGCGTCTGTCTCCGCCGTCGTAAGCGACCGGCCGTAGACCCACGCGAGGAGCGACGCGTCCTCGTCAGGCTCCGCCGGTACCCCTAGGCGGCGGCGGACAGAACTCTCCGCAGCGCCCCACTTCCTTGCCCGCTGCCTCTCGCGGCAGGTGGTGCGCACATCCTACTCTGGCGTGCGCGTCAAGGACGGCATGGCAGGCACAAGCACCCACCGCTGCCCACGAAGGGGAGCAGCAGTCGGCGTGGCCAGGGGACGGCATAGGGGAGGCGCGGATTGCGCAGTCGCCTGTCAGAACTGCCCCCGGGCCGGGAGGGGCCAGTGCCGGCGTCCGAGCTGCGCCGGCAGGGAAGTTGCGGCTGCGGCGAGGATGCAGATCCGGAGCTTCCCCCAATCTCCACCTTGGACCGCTCCAAGGCGATGCAAAGGGCAAGCTCATACTCCGGATCCAGCTCGTTGTCGGAGCTCGACATTGCGCCAGATTCGATCAGAATCAGTGCAGGGAGAGGAAAGGACGGAGCGAGAGAGGGGAGTAAGCGAGCTAGGGTTTCGGAGCGATGAGCCCGATAGGATTTTTTTATGGAACATCCGTGGGGTCGGTGATGGGCCAAGCTTGTCAGGCGTACGCGCCCGAGCGTGCCCGGGCTGCCTCATATTCCTTCTATATTTGGGACGGATATGAGGTATGCCGATTACCCGGGCGTTTGAGACCCGTTTGAGAGCTTTGGTTAGGTCGGTACTTTCTGACCGGCCTGTGATTGGTGGGTCTGCTCGGGCGTATAAGACGGATATAAGGCGCCCGACCGTAGATGCTCTAATAACTGGTGAAACATTTTAGGCCTTCTCATGAAAGCATGAAGTTTCTCAGCTAGTAAAAAAGGAAGGAAATCACGGAGCTATGCCGTGCGCAGAGCATGGCAGAAGTGGAAAAGAGGTCGAACTGGGAGCATTGTCCAAAAATTCAGAGCTCTCTCGTCGCAGATCATGGATGGATTGATGGATGACGGACGATGTATGAAGTGACCACGCCATATCGCTCGCACAGTGGATTTGACTAGGAGATAAAAAAACGAGTATTTTATACTTGGGTGTGATCTGTCCTTGGAAAGTAGAGTAGGCAGAGTACTGGTTCGTAGGAGCTCGCAGGAGAGGACAAGAAAAGGTTGCTCTTCCCTTTTTCCTTCGTATTTCTCCCACTTTTATGCCTAACCTGACTGGATCAATTCTTGTATATCTCTTCCAGATAATCCAGAAATTTCAAGTAGGAGTACTTTGAGGGTGCATGCCTTTGACTACCAAGGAATTTCACTCTTCACAAGTGTTTTGAGGGTGCATGCCTTTGACCAAACGAGTTTTGGCACAGTAATCGTTTTATGCGTGCTCTCATCTAGTGGAGACGAGATTTCTTGTGTGCCAAGATGAGACACCGACCGAAAAGAGGTTTATGGAATATTTTCCCGTGTTTAGGTGTCCAAAGTTGACCATTTGAGATGGAGAAATACAAGGCAGCCACGTGAATGGGATACGATTTTGGAAAGATCCATTGGTATCGTGTAGGCTCCATCCCAGATTAGTTGGATCGAGTCAACTCCGTTAAACAAAGCCATGGCTCGGCTGCCGAACTAACGAACGATCCATGCGCCAGGCACTCAAATTAGAGTACCCCATTTACATTGACATTTCTGTCTATATTATATATAATATAAAGAAAAGATACATAAACAAACTACTACCGGTTTATTAGCCATCATCGTATTTTGGACTGAAAACTGAGACGAAGATATTAATAAAAGTATAGTCTCGTGCAAAAGTTCGTCTCTAGTACATGAGTTAAAGAAACATTTCACACATATGAAGAATAGGAGCGGACTCTGGTGCAAAAGTCTGTCTCATGCCATGCGGAAACATGAGTTAGAAGGTTCATTCATAATGACATATGGAGCAGACTCGCACGGTTCCACTAGAATCCCATTTTCAATCCCATCCATAACCATGAGCGCGGAAAATTAAAGCTCCCACAGCAGCTGTAAATCCATGGCATGGAGACCCTTTTGACGCACTAGTTGAGCAGAGGGTAGGGTTGGGGAAATGGTAGCGTGCGATGGTGGTACCGTGCTAGTCATTCTCGAGGCGTCGCGATCGTCCCACCTCGCCGTCGCCGTGCACGGGCGGCTAGGCTAGGCCAGGGTCATGAAGATGGCTCGCATGCGATGGGGCCCGACATGTGGCACCCGGCGGGTTGGCCGCGCACGTCCACGTCCGCGCAGGCCGCTGCGCAGGTGGGCCGACCAAACTAGGCGCCGCCCAGGACGATGGAAGTCTAGTTTGGAAGCCTCGTAGGCGCCGTCTCTTTGGGCCAGGCACGGGCCCACGTGCCTTGGGCAGCACGGGACGAGTGCCGCCGCGCACGACCCAATCGTGGCAATTCGCGCATGACCGTGATGGATCGACTTGTTTCACTGGACCTTCAACTCAACAATAATGTTCCGATCACCGAAGAAGGGTAAAAACCCCTCAAAAGAAAAAAAACCAAAGAAGGGTAAAAGTGAGCAACATCCTTGTGCATAATTTTGACCTTCTAGGGGCTGTGGGACAATCCTGCAAGCGACATGGGAAGGTCCAAGTCCAACACAGCACGGAACACATGTGAAATGCCACACGAGTCCGGCATGTTTTGTGCGGTCGGGCCCACACCCAGTATGGACTAACAAAGAGGAGTTTCTCTCCACTTAATTCTTCTTCCCTCCATTAATTGACACGTACGTACACGTCCATGTCGGGTGGTACTAGTCTCTCGGCTTCTAGACGGGATTGCATTTGCACTCATCATATTTCCGTACCATTTTTTTGTGGGTAGTACTAGTCTCTCGGCTTCTAGACGGGGTTGCATTTACACTCATTATATTCCCGTACCTTTTTTTTGTGGGTAGTATTAGTCTCTCGGCTTTTAGACGGGGTTGCATTTGCACTCATCATATTCCCATACCTTTTTTTTTCGGATAGTACTAGTCTCTCGGCTTCTAGATGGGGTTGCATTTGCACTCATCATATTCCCGTACCCTTTTTTTTGCGGGTAGTATTAGTCTCTCGGCTTCTAGATGGGGTTGCATTTGCACTCATCATATTCCGTATTTTTTTTTGCGGGTAGTACTAGTATCTCGGCTTTTAAGCGGGATTGCATTTGCATTCATCATATTCCCGTACTTTTTTTGCGGATAGCACTAGTCTCTCGGCTTCTAGAGGGGGTTGCATTTGCACTCATCATATTCCCGTACCCAATTGGCAATCAATCGTTGCAGTTGGTCTACCGCGAGACCTGTCACCATCCAACGATCGCATAATTTTCTTCGCCAAGAATAGTGAGCCTGCCTGCAGCTCTGATTGCCCCTACGTGTGGTACATGCAAATAGCTTCCTTCTGTACGTCAAAGCCTCGTGGCACATGGATCATTTGCTACAAGATTGTGAAAGAAAGAAAATTCGACTTCATGCCCGCACATGGATCCCAGACCATCGGCCCCAATTTAGGTAAATTGGTCACAACTCTAATTCTACGCCACGCCTTTGATTGGAAACGCGAATGGATATTCATCTGGGAAAGTTCTTATATCGCTTTCATGGTTGCCCTCTAGAGACGAGCATCGCTTGGTCAGGGAGGCTACAAGGTCTCGGCTTTGA
This sequence comes from Aegilops speltoides, assembly GCA_021437245.1. Lineage (NCBI taxonomy): Eukaryota > Viridiplantae > Streptophyta > Magnoliopsida > Poales > Poaceae > Aegilops > Aegilops speltoides. Next base: position 322,823,088 of record CM038144.1, on the reverse strand, counting down.
ATATTCTGTTTGCCAGGTAGGCTTTTGGGTAACTAGGATTTTTTTTTGAACACAAGAAGGGCCCCGAAGGACCCAGACCTCTATTAGATAAGCATGCAACATTTTACAACCAGACCCAACAGAAAGTAGAGATTACATCCAAAGTCTCAAACTTTGCAAATGGGACCCCAGTAGACGAAAGTAAAAAGCAATCGCGCCCTTGGCACCGCCTGCTTCGATCCTGGCCCGATTCCACCACCGCCGGGGACGAAACCACTTGGGGTAGAGGAATGGCTGCAGCACCACCAGCAAAACACCGGTGATAGACATTGAAAATTGCCAGTTCGAAGCTCTGATGAACTGCCTCCCTTTTGGCTCGACGGCCGGGAGGAATAAGAAGAGCCGGCTTGAGTCGCCGGAGCTCGGATAGGTCGCCCTTCGACCAGAAGAAACCACAGCATGTTGTTGAAGCACCCCTTCGGATTTGCTGCAGAGATAGGGCCCCAAGAACGAACAAAAATAATTCGTCTGCTAGAGGATCCCCTTCCTCCCGTGTCCTTCCGTCCACCACCATGGCAGCACAAGAAGAAGTAGAGAAGAAAGAACTTGGGCTTCAGATCTGGGACACACGCGAGCTTATTAGGGGGAGGAATGGCAACTAGCACCACCTCTGCTTCTGGCTCTGACCACCGGAGCAGCACAAAGAGGAGCATCACCACCGCCACGACCGGACGCAATTTCGCTGCACCACCAAGACACCTCCCATCGGCATAACGCCATCCTAAAGACTACCTTACATCTACTCAGACAAAGAACCCAAGCTCTTCTCTCGCTTCTACTCCGGCGCAGCAGCCGTCGGAGAGGAGAGGGGCCCGAGCCGGGCCTGCACAGGGTAACTAGGATTTAGATGTTGCTGATCGTCTCGTCTCGAAGAAGTCGATGGTTTTCGATAGCCAAATAACTAAGCCGGTGGTCCAATCATGCCTGCAAAATGGTTCAGACCAAGATCCCTGACGGCAACTACTATGTCATGACAAATTCAACTTACTCCCTAATAAGGGCATCTCCAGCCGTCGGCCCCCAGGGGGCGTCTAAAAGCGCCGCCTAGGGTGAGCCGCATAAAGAAAGGCCCCTGGGCGAAGTCGTCGCCAGTACGTCAATTTCGGGCCGCCCCAGTGAGTGTTTAAAAAAAAGGCCGTTTCGGCGAAGTTATGATAAAAGAGTAGTTAAATTTCGGCTAAACATGGCAAATTTTGGCGAAATTCGCGCATTTTTATTACATTAAGCTAATCTAAAAAAGAAAGGGCCTGAAGTCGTCGCCTCCGTCGCCGCCATCGCCGTCGTCGCCTTCTCCTCCTTGACGCTGGCCCCGGCTGACCCGCGTCGCCATGGTGGATCGGGCGGCGACGTCGTCGTCGTCGTCGCTGTCGCATAGGACGACGACCCGTTGCGTCGCGCCGCGTCGGCGCTCCTCGGCGGCGCAGTAGGCGCTACCGGGCGCCTTTCGCTTTCTCCCGCGCGCTTTCTCCATCGCAATGGAGTCTGGCGCGCCCATTCTAGGGCCGCGTCGTCGTCGTCGAACTCCGCCTTCACCGGCACCAACCCTGCTCCGTCTTCACGGCGCCACCCGCTCCGTCTTTGGCTTGACGGCGCGAGGAGCCGACGAGGAGAGGCGCGCCGACCGCCTCGTTGATGACGATGCCGGCGCGCGAGGGCGCTGGCCGAGCGGCGACTCCGCGCGGGCTCGGCCTTGACGCCGAAAGGTACGAGTGCCGGAGGAGGCGACGAGGATCGGGAGGAGGAAGAGGAGGAGGAGGACCCAAACCGCTTTGGCGCCCATGGCCCGACAGCGTCGGTCTTTGCGCCGAATACGCTAATGGCGGGTCGTTGCCGCCGAGGTGCGTGAGCACGCCGAGTGTCGCGGCGGGACGCCTACCGTAGGCGGCGCCGCCGCTGTTCTGCCGCCGCCGACCACCGGGCGCGTTAGTGGACGCCAATCGTTCTTCTTGGCGGCGCTGAATACGCCGCCCGAGCCGCGTGGTTGTCGGCGTCTTCGGGAGGGCGTTAGGCGTCGGTGAGGACGCGCACAGACGATCTCGACCTCCTCGGCGAAATGCCGGCCGCCACGCAGCGTCGAGCAACGGGGAATGGGCACTCCCGGCCGAAGTCTCCACCGATGGCGGCGCGCATGTCCGGCGGCCGGATGTTCGCCGAACAGAGCGAGACTCGATTCATGGAGCGAACGGCGGCAACCGTTGCCGCCGCCGCCTCTCTCGGGAAACGTTCTGCGATGGCGGCGGCGCTCGGGAGAAGCGAGGAGAGGGAGGGCGGGACGGCGGAGGGGGGGCGGGCTGGTGTGGTACAGAGAATGGAGTGGAGGCCGCGGCTTTATAGCGGGCCGCGCCCGTGTACGTGTGTGCGGGAGGGCGTCGGCGCCGTCCGTGGCGCCACCGTGAAGGAATCAATGGCAAGGCTGACCGCTGGCAGCCTTGCCATTGATTCCAGCGAACCGAGGCCGTTGGGGAGACGAGGCGCCGAAGTCGCCGACGCTGGCCGGCCCGCCGCTTCTTCGCGCTAAAACAACTCGCCCGGCGCCGGCGCCCCAAGTAGCCGGTTAGGGCTGGGTCCGCGGTCTTGCCGGCCAAGCCGCGAAAATCGGGCTCCTCGGGGCGCGACTGGGCCGTTTTTTCGGCACCGGCGCAAAAAAATCGTCTGGGAAGGCCTTCTTGGGGGCGCGGCTGGAGATGCCCTAACAAGCGTGATGCACTCTGGCATAAGTGTGATGCACAAGAGGGAGAAGGAGGAGGAAGAAGAGAGTTGATGCTGACGTGTTGGCCCCATCTGCCATAACGCTCTACTTAAAGCATCTACAACCACACGCCCTAAACCGGTCTCAAACGCCCGGCCTACCCGCTCGGTCACGAAAATCTGACCTAGACGGGCGCCTCAAACGGGCCTCAGACGGCCGGGCTGACCGGCACCCCTCATATCCAGCCCAAATATGGGGTGGACATGGGGGCGCCCCGGGCGTGACCGCCACGTCGGACTGACGGCGGGGTCCCACGCGGAATCACTCGAAAACCCGGCGGTCCGAAGTTTGTCTCCTCCGTCAGACCGATGCCTTCGCGTGACGCCGCTTCGGCGGGCCGCGTGCCTAGCCCGGCTATTTAAGTTGACCGTCGGCGCCAAAACCCTACCATCCACATTTTTCTCCACCTGTCCGCCGCCGCTGCCACTTTCCACTCACCGCCCGCCTAGTAGTCACGTCCCATGCCGCCGGGTGAGGAGTCACCCATTTCTAACGCTGGAGCGCCGATTGGAGCTCCTTGAGCAGATCTGGGCAAGGTGCGAAGCCCGATCGCCGCGAGGCTACCTCCGGATGCAGTAGATCCGGATGAGGAGTTGGAGGAGGACGAAGTGGAGGAGGTTGAGGATGAGGATGAGCCGAAGGAGGAAGAGGATGTGGGGGGACGCTGGCGACACGGATCTGCAGGCAGAGCAGCAGGCCATCCTCGATTCCCTCCGGTCGGAGTCGGCTGCGGAGGCTAGACGCCGTCCCCGGCAGGAGATGAAGGCCCCGGAGGAGGCGGAGATGCTCGCCTACATGGATGAGGTCTATCAGGAGGAGGATGAGCCGGAGCCCTCCTACGTGCCCGTCCAGCCGGCGCCCGGCACTGACGTCGTGGACATCTCCGACGACGACGATTAGCTAGGGTAGTACGTAGGATTTCTTTTGCATGCTTTGTATGGATCTAGGGGTTGAAATATGAGAGACTCGGATGCAGAGTGGATAATTTGAGGTGTGACCGATCACTGTCCGCGGGCATTTGACGAACCGGATTTGTTGTAGATGCTCTTACTGGTCAAAATAAACAGAATTGTCTTTCTTGCCACGTCAGCTTTGATGAATGGGTCCTGCCTGCCATAAATGTGTTTTTCTGAAATGATGTCATAAACGTGTTTAAATTGTCCAAACCGATCAGTATTGAAAAGTAATAGTTTTTATCAAAAATAGCTTTATCTGTTTGTTTTTTGTTGTCGTTTTGAAAGTGGTAGTTCAGTGGGATCAAACCTGAAATGTGGTATTTTTTTCTGTTAAATACTCAATATACTCTCCATTGAAGAGCAAACTTGAGCAGGCTAGGATTAAAGACTCCACTACAAATATGCCATCAGATTTTTTACCACGGAAAATCAAACATTTTCAATGACAAATGGTGTTCTTCGAGAATGGCAAGTTTATTTGACGAGCATGACAAATTCATCTTTGTCAGAAAATTATTGTGCTTGTAAACTAAATTTGTCATCGTCATGTTAATATAAATTGTCGTGAAAAATATCAGATTTGACATGCCTAAAAATCCAACATCAGATTTTGAGCGTTTTCAAACAAAAATACTCCTCCCGTTCACTTTTGTAAGTCGTTTCAGACAACTTGAAATAAATTGCTTTGCACATTGTCTGAAATGTTTTTAAGGTCTTATAAAAATGAACAGATGAAGTAGTACTTTCCTCGGAAGAAAAGTACCGGGTCCTACGAGCAGCCACACCTACCCTGTGGCTTGCACGGAAGTGGAGCAGTTACAGTTTCGGTTTGTGCGCCCAGATGGTCGGAGCGACGTAGGAGTATCACATTAGCGCCGGACCCAGGATTTGGTGACACCAACTGAACACTTTAGTTTTCCCCTTGTCTCACTAACGTCTACTCCTACTCCTGTATGACGTCTCCCTATGGAAATGTCTATGTCGATCGCATCACAACCTCGCATATTTATCGTTATGGCAACAAACAAACAAACAAACAGAAATTTCACCCACAAACAATGCAGTGAAATCCTAACAGAAAACAAATCAATTTCACCAACGTCAAACGGCGGAATTGCTATGAGAAGCAAATATTTTTGCAGTAAACGGGCGGGGTGGTGAGCTCGTACCTTTGCCTGCTGCCGAACACGTCGACGACGATGTGGCCGGAGGTGCGCTCGACGAGCTTGTGCCCGTACGCCGCGGCGGCGTACACCAGCGCCTGCTCGTCGGGGGACTCGCCCTGGTACTCCACCAGCTTCGCCGCCGGGTTCACCGTGTCCTCGACGATGGGCACGATGGTGTTGCAGGTTGCCAGCGCTAGGAACAGGTCGCGGGCGCGGCTGGCCTTGGCGCCCGTCCCGTCCTTGAGCAGCGCCGCCAGCTTCGGGTCCGTCTTCACCGCCGTCTTGGGTCTCAGAACCACGCCGTCCGCTGCACCCAAACAGAATGTCCCGCGAAACATGGACCAGATCAGATTCGTCTCTCCTCCTGATTGGGTGTTGAATTTTTCTACTACTTGCTAGAAAAATAATTGGGTTGTCAAACGAAGGTGTATCGTGTCGGGCTCTCATCCCAGGAAAATGAATGGATGGTGACGATTCATCGTTATCGATACAGCCAGTCAGTCTCAAATTGAAATCCGAAAGAATTTTGGTTGTTGACGTCCGGTAACTCTATGCTTATTGGGCCAGATGGCGGTAAACCCATGATCAGTGACCCGAGGTTGTATCATTCGCTAGAACCTAGAAGAGTCAAATGGCAACACACAAGCTTAGTACAGGATTTTCAGGTCCCGGTAGATTAAATGTTGTGCATAGTGGAACAGCTCGCTTTTGCCTTTTGGGCTTAAAAAGGGAGAGGAAAGTTCATTCAGAAGTTTGACTCGATCAGTGGCATAACAAATCAGTAATGAACAGTATCATTGCACGTACTTGTCATGTAACCATCAAAAGATGTTCTTTCTTTTCACCGGTCATCTAACTATCGAAATGTGTCAGTGTTTGTATCTTGCGTGTCGCACAACTCGCGTGCTCATTTCTGGTTCGGCGTGTGGATGCAGAAACTTCAAATTCTGCATACGTGTACCCGAAATAACCATGGCGATCATCCTAGCACGCAACACACAGGCCAGTGACATGTCTTCTAGTAGTACGTAGTAGTACTAGTTTTCTTACGGTCAGATAATGCCAACGCCGCCGCTCAAAATCGGTGATTAGTCAACCAAGCTTGCCGCTGGTGAAAATTTCAACGAAGACTAAAATTTGCTTACCTTGCACGGCATGTCCGTCCTCCTCGTCGCCGTCGGTCTCGCTGAAGTCGCGGCCTTGCACGCTGGCGCAGCGGAACTCCATCCGATTCTGCGTGAGCGTGCCGGTCTTGTCGGAGAAGACGTACTTGATCTGCCCGAGGTCCTCGTTGATGTTGAGCGCCCGGCATTGGAACCTGGCCTGGCTCTTCTCGTCCAACATGTGATTGTCCTGCACCATGAAGTATGCCTGCCCCACCCTGATGAGCTCCATGGATATGATGAGCGCGATGGGGATCATCACCTGGAACTGTATCACCGCCGACATGAACGTGAACACCACCTGCGCGCCTGTGCCGTACCAGTTGTACCTCCCGTGGTGGTGCTCAGCGGCCCCAGAGTAGTCGTATTTGTGGAAAAAGGGGATGATGCCAAGCCGGTCGACATGGTCACCCATCCAGATGCCGGCGAGGAGAGACAAGACCGAGCAGAGGACGACCAGAGCCACGGCTAGCGCGATGATTTCGCGGTTCATGTGCGTCTCGAGGCGGCTGCGCTTGGATGGCGCACCCGAGCTGTTGAGCACGACCTTGGTGTCCCGGCCGGTGTACACCGCCACGCCGATGGCCCAGGCCGTATTCTTGAGCTCGCAGCCACGGAGCATGACGTTGGAGGTGCCGAGGGAGATGGCGCGGCGGCCGTTGAGGTCCACGGTGGCGAGGAAGCCGTAGATGTTGCGGTTGGGTTTCTCGCACTTGATGACACCGGCGAGCGCCTCCGGCGGCGTGGACATGGTTTCCTGCTTGGCGTAGCGCGTCTTGAGGTTGGACTCGCCGTCGAGGTTGATGGTCTGGATGTAGGCCACGCCGGTGGGGTCGCTCGTGGACACAAGCACCATGTCGCACGGCAGCGTCTCGTTAGCCACGAGACGCACCACGTCGCCCACCTGAATGTCCTTCCACCGCTTCGGCCGGAACACGCCGTCCGCGAGCACAGACGCCGTGCGGTTGTTCTCGTTCTTGTCTGACCGGTGCCGCCGCCAGTCCTCGTACGCGTCCTTCACTGCCGTGACGCCGAGCACGAAGGCCAGCGGCAGAACGCCCGCTTCCTTGGACAGCACGAGGAGTTGCGGCACGAAGTTGAGCACCGCCAGGATGAGGAAGTAGATGTAGGCCACCCTGTGGAACTGCTCGTAGAGGTTGCGCGGGATGAAGGTGAGGAGGGAGTACTTGGAGGTGTGGATGGAGTTGTCCGGGAACATGGCCGGCGGCGCGTTGGTGCGCGGCGCGTCGTTGATGTAGACGAACCGCGCGTCCTCGTCGCGGAGGTCCCGCTGCGAGCCGGCACGGTCGGACGCGGATCGCCTGGTGGACGACCGTGAGACGCTGGACGGCCTCGACCGGGCGGTCCGGAAGCTGTCGAAGGAGGGCGAGGTGGATTCCGGCTTGGAGGGCGACCGGAAGTCGGCCGCGAAGGTGACGGACGACGTGTCTGCCGCCGACCGCAGCGAGCGCGATATGGACGGCGAGTGCTTCAGTATCGGCGACGGCACGGGGTCCGGCAGCCTGGCGGGCGGGTCCATATCTGCTCCGGTCGCTTGCGGCGGCCGTTGCGATGGATGTGGTGGCGGCAATTGCCCTTCTGGCCGCATGCTTCCGTACGGACGTGGAAGAGTACGTAGGAGTACTAACTAAAGCACGCAGCTGCTAGGCGCGCAAGCGCAGCTAGTACTATGATAAGATTGGATTTAGGCAAGCGAGGAACAAGAAGGGATGAGTAGTTGATTTGTCTGCACTGGAGTTAACGAGATCGGCCCGAGGTTTTGGAGGGACCGCTATGTCGTTTGCGCGAGACAGGCGGGGAGTTCGAAGGAGTTGAGGTCTGCGGCTGTGTTATCAATTCGCGGGGAAGGAGAGGAGAAGCTTTGCTGCGAGTGCGACGGCCAGAGGGAGTGACTGTCTTCCAGATGGAAAATGGTCAGGGACGGCGGAATACTCTCACTCTTCCAGAAATGACATGGAAAATAGTCAGGGACGGCGGGTGGTCAAATTGGACCGGAAGGCGTCAGGCGCTGATGCGCATGGACCGAGTCCAGGGGGTTAACGAGGGGGCGGTCGTGGGCCCAGGATTTTTTTGAGTAACTTAATTAGTGTCATGCATATCACACTAGCCTATATCATTACCTTTACATAATGTAATGTAAAGTGTCTTAGAAGTATTTATGAGCTTGTAGAGTCAACTTTTATTGGGGAGCGCTATGTGATGGTAACATCCAAAACTAAGACTTGCAGGAGAACGTGGGCTCTCTCAAAGCTTAGAGCATTTCAGCCGTCGGATCGGTTTGCTTGATGCGTTTTGAGCTGTAGGATCCCCCTCCCGATCGATCTTGTCCGCCGGATAAAAACTGAGCACTCTATCAATGAATAGTGCACTCTCCAGCGAAAATATCATATGCAACCGTGTGTAATTTCCATGCCCCGCCGAGGGTACGAGTGGTATTTGGTGTGATCCATTGTGACTTGCCTTACACCAATTCGCCGCTCCATCCCCAATCAGGGGAGATGCTAGGGTTTGGTATCTCTTCTCTCATTCTTCTCTCTCTCACTCCCGCGAATCTCTATCTGGCGCCGCCGCCATCGGCATCGACCGCAGCCACCTGCTAGCATCCGTTCCAGTCTCGCCGCCCCTCCCCCACCGCTCCTCCTTCTCCTCCATTGCCAGGAGAGGCTCGACCTCGCTCGGGCCGCTGCTCCTTCGTGGAGTCCGCGCGTCTGCGTTGTCAGGAGGAGTGGAGGCTGCAACTTGTGCACTCTGCTCCTCCATGGACTGCAGCACAGACGGGTGAAGACGTCGATCTCGCTCTGTGCGTCCCCGACGTCATTGCTGCCGCCTCTTCTCCATCCCCTTTGGCGCTCCTCAGTCGGTGTTCTTGGTGAGCACCAGGCCCTTCTACCATGTCGCCGACGCCACCTCCTTGCAAGATCCCTGCAACGGTGGGCTTCCCCACCCTCCCCTCCCACCACCGTTGTCGGGGTGAAAACCAGCAGACCTCGGGGTAGGGGGTCCCGAGCTGTGGATCTCAGACAGATGGCAACAGGAACAAGGATACGATGTTAATCAGGTTCGGTCCCTCTTGATGGAGGTAAAACACTACGACCTGCTCTTATTTATATTGATATAGATGTATCGAGTATAGAGTTGATCTACCTCAGGATCGTAAGATGTGTTCTAACCCTAGAGCTAGGTGAATGAGATTGCATTGATGTCCCGTCTGCGGGCTAGACCTTATGGCTTATATACACGTCAGGTAGGGTATCTAGGGTTACAAGGTCGGCATCTTGGCGTGGAGGCGGCAGGAAAGTCTTGGAGTAGACGACAAGTCATCGGTTGATGCAGTCTTGGCCACGCCTCTAGTGTGCAGCTTCCGGAGTCCATCTTGAGAAGAATGAGGGCACATCAGCCAACCCGAGGAGTATGGGCTCACTAGGCTAGTACTGTGTTGGTATTTTCCCGAAGAGGAGAGGATGATGCAACACAACAACCGTAAGTATTTCCCCCAGTTATGAAACCAAGGTTATCAATCCAGTAGGAGAACCAAGCAACACTATGTAAACAACACTTGCACACAAATTACAAATACTGCAAGCCAACGCATAAGAGGGGTTGGCAGATCCCTCCTCGGTATTGAGATAGATTAAATTGTATGAGATTTGATAAATATATCTAGCAAAAACACAAAATAAAATAAAGAAAGAAAAAGTGCAGCAAGGTATTTTTGTTTTTTTGGATAAATAGATCTGAAAATAATATGATAGGAAATAGACCAGGGGTAATGCAATAAGAATGATGGAAAAACGGAGTAATGCACATCGACCGCTATCGACCAGGGGCGTCCAAGATTAGTAGACTGAAATGATTCTACATCTACTACTATTACTCTACACATCGACCGCTATCTAGTATGCATCTAGTGTATTAAGTTCATGGAAAAACGGAGTAATGCAATAAGAATGATGGCATGATGTAGACAATATCTATTCATGTAGGAATAGACCCCATCTTTTTATCCTTAATGGCAACGATACGTGCGTGTCATGTCTCCTTCTGTCATTGAGAATGAGCACCGCAAGATAGAACACATCACAAAGCATCTCTTTCCATTGCAAGAAAAATCAATCTAGTTGGTCAAACCAAACCAAAGTTTCGGAGAAGAAATACGAGGCTATAAATATCATGCATAAAAGAGTTCAAAGAAGACTCAAATAATATTCATAGATAAAATTGATCGTATACTCAGATCCCAACAAACACACCACAAAAAGTCGTTACATCAAATAGATTTGTAAGAACAACGAGGAGAACATTGTATTGAAGATCAAAAAGAGAGAAGAAGCCATCTAGTTACTGCATACGGGCCCGTAGGTCTATGGTAATGTGACGTCCGCATAATTAAGTACAGTGATTCCCTTTAGTGATGCCACATCACCGCGATTACTGTTGTTAACATCGTGATGATTCAATCCCGTTCGAATTCAAAACTGAAAATCTAGTCAAACTATAAAAGTTTTCTAACGCCTAAATAAAATGTTGATCATGTGACAACTATTCACTTCTTAGTATCGGTGGTGAACCAATTTTTTTTTATAAAGTGGCTTAGTGCCCTAAAATAAAATAAAACAAAGGCAACAAATTGAAAAAGGAAAAGGCAAAAAAAGGACCCACCCTTGCTTCCCTGCGCCTTGCCACCGAACCAGCCCAGTGGCCCGCTCCCTCCCCGGTCGCCTTCTCTTGTTCCTCGAGCCGCGTCGCTACAGAGCCGGGCTCCCGCCCGACCACCTCGTCGGCGTCGAGAGGGGAAGGGATAAGGACGACGCCCTGCCTCTCCTGGCCCCCCGGCCTCACTATTCCTTGACGCCCCCTCCCAGATGCACTTCTCCTCCCCCCTCACCCTCGTCTCCCTCGCTCAGATCCGCCCGCACCAGCAGCCCTGTCGCCATGGCCTCGTCGATCCCGTGGCCGTCGACCTCCCCTCGCCACTCCGCCCTGACCATGATCTTCGGGACGTCCTCCGCTTCGTCTACGCCAACCAGCGCAAGCCGGGAGCCACGACATCGACTGGACCGGTCGTCTTCTTCCTCGGCCCCGACGAGCTTCGTCGTCAAATTCGTCGCCATCGCGCCTCCCCCGAGCCCATTGATCTGCTCGACGACTCCGCTGTGAGCCCTGCTCCTCTTCCCCTAGCTCTTCCGTGCGGATCCGTCGTCGTAGCACCGTCCCTATGTTCGGTCGCCGCGCCCAGAGCCCTCTGCGAGCTCGCGCCCTAATCGCCGCGCCCATTCGCGCTTGGCCGCGGCCGCCTCTGCCGAACGCGCCCGCGGTGCTCCCCGCCTCTGCGCCCTAGTCACGAACTGCGCCCTGCCGCTTCTGCTGCCCCGCTGCGCCTGCTCGCTGGTGCCCCGGCGCGCCCACACGGCCGGCCTCGTCGCGGGCTTGGCTGGCTTCGCCCGGGGCCTTTGCCCCGCCCGTGCCCGTTTCACCCGCTCCAGTGGACTCCTGGGCCACTGGTAGTTGGGGCCCGCTCCTGTTAGATTAAAAAAATAGATTTAAAAGTAATAAATGATAATAGTTAAATTGAGTTAATTAGATTAATTAGTTTAACCTAAGCCCCAAATGACAGGTGGGTCCCTGGGGTCAGCTTGACCAGTCAATTGGCTGGTTGACTGCTGACATCAGGATGACATCATGCTGGTGCAGTATTATCTTTTTAGTTAACAATAATTTCAGAATATTGCTAAAACTTTAGAAAATCATAGAAAATAATCCGTAGCTCAGATGAAAAAGTTTTATACATGAAAGTTGCTCGGAACGACAGGACGGAACCGATTACGCGGTCCGTTCGTCTGTCACACGTCCCTAGCATAGTGAACGTGCAACCTTCTCCCTCCAGTTCGTTTGTCCGAAAATGCCAAACTTCGGGGAAACATTCCCGGATGTTCTCCCCCTTCGCCGGTATCGCGTAGCACCGTGTTAGAACACCCCTAGCACCGCTTATTGTCATGTCATGCAACTATGAGCCTTGTATTTACTGTTTCTTTCCCCACTTCTTCTCTGATAGACCCCGAGACCACTGATGCCACTCCTATGATCGACTACGTCGACGACGACCCTTCTTCCCTTTCATCGGAGCTTCCAGGCAAGCCCCCCCTTTGATCATCCCGATATCGCCCATTCCATTCTCTCATGCCTGCATTACATTTTTCTAATGTATTTGATTGCTCCTATTCTGATGTATAGCCTGCTTTTGTACCTGCTGTTGTACCTTACCAGCTTACCCTAAACTGCTTAGTATAGGTTGGTTAGTGATCCATCAATGACCCCCACTTTGTCATTGTTGCCCCTACTTCATCATCGACGACTCGATCAACATGATCGACGATCAGAACCCGACACCTCACATCACATCACGCCCCTTTTTGTTGCTCGACTCTACAGAGCTACTATCGAGTGCCGAGGGTCATCCCTCATAATGCACTCCTGATGATAATTCTGTAGTATAGCTATTTGGTCGTGGTCAACGAGGGTGGTTCCTCATTCACCATTCCCGATACGGCTCTGTCATGCAACACCTCAAGTGTGAACCTCGAGGGTGGTTCCTCTTAGGTTCACCTTGATGATTACATCGAGTGGAATCCTCTGTGGGTGATTCCTCGGGTTTTCCCCTTGATGTTTGGACACACGGTTACCTTGACTTTACTTGAGACCATTGTTGAAGTCGAATTGGCCCCGAGGGTACCGCGAGTTGATGTGAAAGTCGGGCGGGCCCGTTGGGCACCCGTGAGTTTTCCACATGGCACGGCCGGGCAGTCTGGGCCCTTGCCGTAAGTCCATGAGACGGGGCGACGGGGTCACATTATCGTGAGTCTCTGCTTGTCTCCGTGAGCCCCCAATGCACTAGCAGGTTTGGGTATTTGTTCTGAGTTGGCCTCTAGCCTTTCCGCGCTAACCACCATGCGAGAATAGTTATGGGCCTCAACGTCGTTGTATCAGTCGAAGCTTTGTCGACGTCGATTCGAAGATAGTGGCACGGTCGGATCGTCTTTGGCCATCCGAGGCGGTCTTGGTATTCACCACGCACACAACGACACAGAGTCTTTGCGGGTGATGGGTCCAAGACCCCGGAGTGCTTAGGATGTAGACCGGCGGGGACCTCTCTGCTGAGCCTAGGTAGGGCCGCCACATGTTGATCTTCCGAGCCCGGGCATTGACCCTAGAAAGGTGTGTCCGACCAGAGTGATCGAGTGTGTTGGGTAACATGGTGCACCCCTGCAGGGAAGATATATATTCGAATACCGTGTCCACGATAATGGACGTTCAGACTTGTATCCGGATCTTATATAACTAGAAATGGATACTTGAGATATGTGATGGATATGTGGCTCCGGGATTGCTTTCTCGTAGGGAGTCAAGGAAGGATCTCTAGGCGTTGATACTACAACATGTTTGTTAAATATAAACTACTATTCTTTACTCTTCTACATGCTGCAAGATGCTTGGGGCTGCTTGAAGATGCTAGTCTTTGATAGGCTAGGCCTCCCCCCTCTATTCTGGCATTCTGCAGTTCAGTCCACAGATACAACCCTTCCATTTGATACCAATGCATACTTAGTATAGATCTGGTGCTTGCGAGTACTTTGGATGAGTACTCACAGTTGCTTTGCTACCCCTTTTCCCCCTTCTTTCTTCTTTCCGATTGATGCAACCAGATGGTGGATCCCTGGAGCTAGATGCCACCGTCGATGGATGCTGCTACATGAAGACCGCCGACGTCCAGGAGTAGTTAGGAGGTCCCAGGCAGGAGGCCTCGCCTCTTCGATCATTGATGTTTGTGTTAGCCTTCTTAAGGCATCCTTGTTTAACTTATGTATGTACTCAGATATTGTTGCTTCCACTGAATCTTGTGTATCGAGCTATGTATTCGACCCCTCGAGGCCCCTGGCTTGTAATATAAAGCTTGTATTATTTCGATTTGTGTCTAGAGTTGTGTTGTGATATCTTCCCGTGAGTCCCTGATCTTGATCGTACACATTTGCGTGTATGATTAGTGTACGGTTGAGTCGGGGGCGTCACAAGTTGGTATCAGAGCCGACTGCCTATAGGATCCCCCTTTCCAACTCCTTGGCCGAAGTTGAGTCTAGTCTTTGAAAAACGGTTTTACTAACATGGCTGTGTGGCTTACGGGCCCACGTCGCCATTGGGTGGTCTTAGGATCTTTTACTCCTCGACCTTTACTCTGGGACTCTAATCTCTCTTCTATTCGGGTTAAATGGTTTTGCTAACTATAACTCTAGGTTCTTGTAAATACTTTCTCCCGAAGAGCCCCTTCATTCCAGATGATGGCCTGCTTCACCAGAAGATTTCGAAGATACCTTTTAGTATTTTCCTAAGACTTTTGTACTCATTACTTTTGCAGTTCCCTACCTCCGATGTATCCTTACGGATAACTTCATACACTTGTCATTCATACAATCATTCCCAGTTGCTCTTGTTTTTACAAGATACATCAAATTATTCTCCGACTTTTAAGAATCCCCTGTGTCACTGCCTTTTAGTTCTTTGCCACATGAATACCCCTACGGATAATTACTCACGCTTGCCGAGTATCCGACGTCCACCGTTGTTGATGTGTTTCACAAAATTCTTTGGTATACTATACGATCGTCCGAAAACTCTCAGTAGCCTATTAATCTTGTTCCTCTTTACCTGCTTGCATTATGGTTACATCCATATGTCTAGCAATACTCATTAGCATCCTTTGTCATCATAATTTCAAGCATTTGATTTGATTCGTTTGTGAATGCTCACGATCATTAGTCATATTTAAAATTCTCCCCTTGGTTCAGACGTCACCCCGGACATGAGCTGGTGTTCGACAAATCAAACCTTGATTGATTGTTGACCTGGCTATTCAGCTTACTTGTCTTTGATCAGAGCCTCTGTTTCTGATCCCCCGACTTGGAAATCATAATTCCTTTGCATTTAAGCTTTGAATTAGTAAGTTGTTTCTATAATCTGATCTCCTTGCATCTTTCTTCTTCTGGTTGAGTATCATTGCTCAGATCAGATACCTCGTGGACCACAAGGTCCTTTGTTGGATTTTATCTGACAACATCCTTCATATTCAATCACCTTGTGAGCCTTTCCTCGGATACATAATGCCTTTGGTAAATTGTATCCTCTACTTCCTCAACTATGCTCTACTTTCGAGCTTGAGTTACTTATTCCGAAAGTTGTGGTATATGTTCCTAAGATGTCCCTATGGGTTGAACCTACGCCTTCCCTAATTTGTGTCAACCCAAAGATTATGCGAGTTATATCTAGTGGCATTTCTTTGGATAAATTTTCAATTCTACAACTTCGTTGAAAACGAGATGTAAATGGAAAGTTGTGCATAGAGAAGTGGGAGTCGACCTTGAACCTTTGCATTCATGCCCATGGACCCGGTGTGGAAATTATCATGGAAGCTTCTTGTTATAATGATAATCCCCTTGTGATAAGTTCATCTTGTATCTATATTTGGTCCTTTGCAACCGTGGTTCCGACTCTATAGTTCTTCTTTGATCCCATTTCTCGGACAAGTTGAAGTACTTGTCCTCTGCAGATCTTTTCACCTGTCCAACCTCTATCATGTTCTACCTTCGACTATTACACTCTGTTATCTCGAGGATATCACAGAACTACATAACTTCTTATGAGTTCTTCAAACAACTATTATTTCTCACCAATTCCAATTTTCCACGGGTTCTGAGTTGTTAGACACTCGAGATCGCCGATAACTGATTCGAGTCTACACTTTCCTTTCCATTGTTTCGTTTAAACTTTCTTGTAACCTAACATATCTGAGTAGTGATAATTCCCTGCTTAGGTAAACACATCGGTGTACAAGCTCTGTCTGTAAGACCTTGTTACTATTGTTGATGACATTCCGGTAGCCACCGATGGACGAGAACTTTGCCTATTGGTCCGCCTCGTCTTAATGAGCAGGAAAATGGTTCTCTTCGTCCCTCGCCCTTGGTGCCAACGTTGTTGCCAACATAACTGATAGGTTGTCTTCTGACCTGCCTTGCTATCATGACCGTGCAAATGTTAGCACCCTTCTTGCTTTTAAACCACATGGTGGGCCCGTAACCTACAGTTCCACAGGATCGAAACCTGACTCTCCTATACATCCCCGTTTTCTAAGTTATTCCTCGCGCTTGGCTTCGTATTCATGATCCACTGAAAGTGCAACTAATCCCCGGGTGGTTTTGGTAATTAATAACAACATATATATCATTGAACTAATAGTTACTTGAGAATCATTTGAAAAGTTCATTGATATGGGTATGGCAAGGATCAAGAAGTGGACCCCTCAAAATGCTAAAGCAAGCATTGGCAAAAGCTCAAGACTCCATTTTTGGTTTAGTGATCCAAGATCACATTGAGTCCATAGGAAAGCCAATACTATTAAAAGGGGATGAGGTTATGATGATGATCTGGTTGCTCAAAGTGCTTAGTGATACATCTCCTAAACTATCGAACTTTCACCGCCACATACACTCATAAGTAATCTCGGTCCCACCGATATTCCAAACTCACCACACCGAGATGAACCACCTCACCATATAGCCAAACCCTAGAAATCTCGGATTTTCCGATTCGAACTCGGTCTCACGAAACTTGAGTTGCCAAGCTTCAGAACCTTCATCATCAAATCGGTGTCACCGAGATGATGAAGTCGGTCCCACCGAGATTGGCAAGCTCTTGTGTTTGGACGAATCGGACTAACCGAGTTTGTATTTTCGGTCCCACCGAAAATCCCAACGTTCACATGATTTGAACTTTCGGTCTCACCGAGTTGTCAACTTCGTCCCACCGAGATTGGTCAAATGTGTGTAACGGTTGGATTTTGTGTGGAGGCTATAAATACCCTCCACCCCTCTTCATTCGTGGAGAGAGCCATCGAAAGAACTACCACTCCTACCTTACATTTACGAGAAGAAAACTACCTACACTTGTGTTGAGATCAAGTTGCTCCACTCCCACCATATGAAGCTTGATCTCTAGCCTTCCCAAGTTGCTTTCCACTCAATCCTTTCTTCCACCACAGCCAAATCAGTGAGGAGAGTTGAGTGTTGGGGAGATTATCATTTGAAGCACAAGAGCAAGGAGTTCATCATCATCAACACCATCTATTACCTTTTGGAGGGTGGTGCCTCCTAGATTGGTTAGGTGTCGCTTGGGAGCCTCCGTCGAGATGTGGAGTTGAACCAAGAAGTTTGTAAGGGCAAGGAGATCGCCTACTTCGTGAAGATCTACCCCGAGTAAGGCTAGCCCTCCGTGGGCGTAGGCCATGATGGCATAGACAAGGTTGCTTCTTCGTGGACCCTTCGTGGGTGGAGCCCTCCGTGGACTCTCGCAGCCGTTTCCCTCCGTGGGTTGAAGTCTCCATCAACGTGGAAGTACGATAGCACCACCTATCGGAACCACGAGAAAAATCACCGCGTCTCCAAAATTGCGTTTGCTCTTCTCCACCTCTCTTTACTACATGTGCAATTTACTTTCCACTGCATATACTCTAGAATTGCATGTGTAGGGTGATGCTTGACTTGATCATAATTGTGAATCTGCCAAAAACTTGTCTTTGTTAAAAGGCATAATTTTTATATTGTCAAGTAGTCTAATCACCCCCCCTCTAGACATACTTTCGATCCTACAAGTGGTATCAGAGCTTTGGTCTCCATTGTATTGGTTTCCATTGCATTGGACTCCATAAGCTTGGTTTCACAACCTAGGAGAGTATGGCGTCTAGTGAGGGTAATTTTCGTAGAGGTCCTTACTTTGATGGTACAAACTTTGCTAGTTGGAAGCATAAAATGAAAATGCATATTCTTGGCCATAACCCAGCCGCATGGGGCCTTATTTGTGTTGGTATGCAAGGTGAATTCTTCGAGGAAGGAAAAGTTCCGGATCGTGAAGCTACAACGGAAGAATTGCGGATGTTGCAAAACAATGCTCAAGCTTGTGACATTCTCTTCAATGCCTTGTGTCCCGAGGAGTTCAACAAAACCAGCCGTCTTGAGAATGCAAAAGAGATTTGGGATACTTTGGTTGAAATGCACGAAGGTACCGAGTCCGTGAAGGAATCAAAGCTAGATGTTCTTCAAGGTCAACTTGACAAGTTCAAGATGAAGGAAGGTGAAGGAGTCATTTGAAATGTACTCTAGGCTTGCTCTCATCACAAATGAGATTGCCGGCTTAGGAAGCGAAGAAATGACCGACCGATTCATCATCAAGAAGATTCTCGAGCTTTGGATGGAAAGTATGACACCGTGTGCACTTTGATCCAAATGATGCCAAACTACAAGAATCTCAAGCCAACCAAGTCATTGGAAGAATTGTTGCTCATGAGATGACACTTAAGGATAAGGAAGAGCTTCACAACAAGTCAAGTGGTGCTTACAAAGCTACAAGTGATGCTCCCACAACCTCAAGTGACAAGCTAGTTTCCAATGAAGAGATAAGCCTAATGGTGAAGAACTTCAACAAATTCTACAAGAGTAGAAGCAAAGAGAGAAGCTCAAAGTCTAGATCATATGATGAAAAGAGATCTTCTAGTCGTGATCGAATCTGCTACAATTGTGGAAGACCGGACACTACTCAAATGAGTGTTCGGCTCCCCACAAGAGAAGAGAAGAATCTCCAAGAAGAAGAAGCTCAAGAGATGAGTCACCTCGGAAAGAGAGAAGGAGTAGAGATGATCGTGATGAACGAAGACCCTCTCGGAGAAGCAAGGATTCGGAGAGGAAAGACAAGTCATCAAGGAGCTACACAAGAAGAAAACATCAAGCTCATGTAGGTGAATGGGTCTCCGGCTCCGACTCCGACAATCAATCCGAAAGAAGTTATCACTCCAACTCCGACTACAGTCAAGATGAAGGTGTTGCCGGTCTTGCTCTCGTATCCTCCAACTCCAACCCCTATGACTTATTTGACTCACCAAATGAGGGAATTGGAAGATGCCTCATGGCTAAAGGCCCCAAGGTATCACACCCTGAATTCATTGACTTTGATAGTGATGAGGATGACTTGCCTGGTGAAGATGAGCTCTTACATGATAAATCTAGTGAGCCTAGTAATGATGAACATGCTAGTAGTCTTTATAGTCGAGAAGAGTCGAATGACAATGCTATGAAGGAGATTGAGCGTCTAACTAAAGAACTAAACACTCTTAAGTTAGCTCATGAAACAACTCAAGAAGATCATAGAGAGCTCCTAAGATCTCATGAGAAGCTACGCTTCGAGAAGCTCACTCTAGAGCAAGAACATGAGTTTCTAAAAGCAATCAATGGCGATCTTCGAAAGAAGAGTTCTTCATATCTTGCCAAACGACTTCTCTTGTCTAATTTCTTGCCACCCATTAAGACTAAACATGACAAGCATAAGAAAAATTCTTCATCTAGTAGTAACAATAACCATGCTAAATCCAATATTGTTGCTTCTAGTAGTTCTCTTGATCCCACTAACAATGTTTCAAGCCAAGTTACACTTGAGCAAGAAAATAGTTTATTGAAAGGGATTATAGAGAAAGGTGTCTACAAGAGCCTTGCCGAAGCAAGAACTTTGAGAAATTGTTCGCAAGCAAGGAAGGCACCTAAGAATCAAGGAATTGGTTTTGAGCGAAAGTTCAACGCCAAGGTGTTGAATGGGAAGAAGGTCAATATCCCACTCCAAAGTTTGTTTCTAAAAGGAGAAGTATGATCCTACTTCTTCCAATGTGGAACAAGCACAAGATGATCTTCCACCACAAGACCACAAGCTAAAAGGCAAGGACAAGCTTCAAGAGGAGATTGATGCATTTGTTGAAGCACCTCAAGCCATGGTCAAGTGGGTTCCCAAGGAAACGTCAAGTTCTACTTCGTCAAGCTCAACTACAACCCCAAGGATTCCCATCAAGATGATGTGGATCCCAAGAAGAAGAACTAGAGAGTTCTTGAGGGTGACTCCGCCAACATACTTCACTCACATTCATTTTGGCAAAAATTTGTGCAATCAACTTCCACATTGTGCACTAGTTCATGGAGTCACAAACCCTCTTGTTGGTAAGACAAGGGACAAGGTAATCATTGCTTTCATGGACATCAGCTATTGTGAACTTCAATCTATGTCCATGGATATCCTTGTTTGTTCCTTGTGGGACTAACCCATGTAGGTATTGAAAGTGCCCGAATCCAAAGGATTGCTCCCAACTCTTGATGATCTTCATCAACATTGAGCATCCACATCTTCAACATCTACATGAAGTCTTCTACGACAACCCAAGGTTAGTTTGACCCTTTAAAAGGGCTTCTCACATCTAGGGGGAGCTTTGCTCTAAAAATTGAGCTAAAGCATCTTCAAATGATGTGAACACATCAATGCTTTATGTAAAAGTGGTAACCCCACTTGTGCTTAAACGATGAGTATGACCTATGATCAAATGTTCTCATTTGACTCCTAAGTCAATATACTCATATAAAGATGACTTAGTCATCGACAAATTGTGTGATAGTAGCTAGAGTTTTGATTGTGCATGTTTGACACATATTTCATTTGCTATCTTATTGTGTGAGCATGTTGGATGCATGATTTTATCCATTCAAGGACATCCATTTGTTGTTTTGGTCGTTTTGATTTTTTCTGACCAAATGGATGGACAAGAATGCCTAAGTACCTCCCTAGCTATCTATGCTTTCTTGTCTCAAATTCTATTCATGCTTACATCACAAACTTTGAACAAGTCATTTTCGGACCCTCCGAGTGAGGAGCACTTTCAGAGCCACCGATCCGTCAAAGGCTAACTTCCAAAACCTTCTAAGTGATTTCGGTCGGACCAACTCACTCAAACTCGGTCGAACCGAAAGCATTTAGATCGATCTAGGTTTTCACCTCGGTGAAACCGAGTTGTGATTTTCGGCGTGACGAAGTGCATAACGCCTGCGTTATCCATCTCGGTGCCACCGAGTTTTACAACTCGGTCCCACCGACAAAGAAAGGGGTATATATACTCCGAGGGCGTGCGTTGATTTCTCCTTCAAACGCCGCCCCACACCCTTTGCCGTTGCCTTGGTCTCCGGATCGTCGCCGTCGTCGCTGGCGCCCTCGCCTCGAGTCTCCGTCGCCGTCAGCGGACATCTTCTCCGCGGCTGTTGCCGCCAGTGAAAACTCCACCAAGTTAGGGTGAGTTTTGATCCCACTCGTGCTCCCATCTCCGATTCAATGCACGTTTGGTTTGCCTAGTATCTTGCCACGATTGAAATCTTCACAGACACCAGATTAGTTCGTTTGAACTAGATTCGAGTAAAAGTTTTAGGGTTAGGTTTCCGCGAACACATCTCGGTGAGACCGATTTTACATTTTCGGTATGACCGATTTGGCCTATAGCCATTGCCTTTGCACCCTTCGGTCCAACCGAAGTTGTGCAAATCGGTGTGACCGAAATGAGGATTTAGTGAAACCCTAGTGTTTTCGGCAGACCAAACCCACTTCGTCCAACCGAAAGTGGTGTGAAAGCTTGTGTTTAAACACTTGGATTCACGAATTTTAAACTCGGTCGACCAAATGTCTTCTGTGAAAACCCAATACTAAAATTTAAACTCATTTTGTTTGCAAAAACTTCGGTTTGTGATAACTCTTCTACTCGCCTACACCTTATCTATTCACAGGTTGTCGGCTATGTCGATGCCGTGGGATCGTAGCAGTCGAATCACCTATTGCGAGATATTCCAGGCGGCACTAGTCCCGATCCCAAAGCTCATCGATGATGGTGAGAGGAGTACACCAAGTGGTTTGCCTCCTGCAGCCACCAGGAGCCAGAAAGAAGAGGAACTCAGATGATGAAGACTCAGATTTTGTTGTTGAGGAAGAAGTCACCTCAAAGCCCAAGAGGAAAGTAGTTGCCAAAGAGCCACAAGGTCAGCAAACTAAGAAGGGCACCAGAAAAGTCAAGCAGTCCACTGTTGCTAAGAAGCTGAATTTGGAAGAAGCTGCAAGCAAAGTGAAGAAAACTTCAAGAGGAAGAGGTTAGTGCATGATGATGCAGCGAGAGGAAGATGAGGATGAGGAAGCACCCCACCTCCTCGAAGCCTAAGCTCATGGGTGATGCCATCGGTGGAGCCACTTCAAAGCCCAAGCAATCTGCTCCAGTCAAGGCAGCTCCAAGAAAGCTCTTTGCTAAGCCAAAGAAGACAACAGAAACATTCCAAAGATCTGAAAAGAACAAAGATGATGTGCCACCAGTGTGTCGATGATGAAGGACCAGTTTTTTTGAAACTTCGTCCAAAACTGCCACTTCACAATGATGCTCATCCTCAAGCCGAGAATATGAAGGAAAGGAAAGATAGAGGTCTCGGGCTATGGAGACAATCGACCCATATGCCATGAGGAGAAGAACTGCTGTTGATCCCAGATTTCACACCGAGAGCAAAGGGACTTCTATGAGGCTGGCTGATGGACAAGAAGCCCATAGTCGCAGACACAAGATATGTTGATTGGAAGTACATTGACAAATAAGAGCACAGAGACTTCTTTCCACATGTGCATGAAAGCTTCACTGCATGTGGTGTTGCAGACTTTGTAGGTCAGAAGTTGACAAATTGGAACGATGAGATGATTATGCAATTCTATGCCACAGCTCATTTCTATCCTGATGGAAAGATTACATGGATGACTGAAGGCCAAAGATTTTCTTCATCTGTGGAAGAATGGGCAGAACTTCTGAATGCTCCAGTGCCAAGAGAGGATGATATTGATGTATATGGTATTCCAAAGAAAAATCATGAATCCATGAAGAACATGTACAAAGAGGTTCCAGCTAAGGATTTGGGAATCTGGAAGCTCGGCTCAGTGTACTATCTCCAGGCAGGTCTACCTACCACCAATACTATTCTGAGGCATACCTTGATGCCCAAGTCCGGAGATCATTGCATGATCAGAGGATACTCTATCAACATGCTGCATATACTTGATGAGAAAGCACCTTTCAAGGTGATGGACTTAATAGTAGAAACCATTAAGAGGACTGCAGCTGACCAGAAAAGGTCATGTGGATTTGCCCCGCATATTCAGATGCTTATCAATGCCAAGTTTGGCACGGACACATTCCTGTTGGATAGAGAACACTTACCACTGCAGCCTGAGCATGAGGATAATGATGTTGTGATGGATGAGGAGGACCCAACATCTGTTGAAGGTCAAGCAAAGATTGAAGCTGCCAAGAAAGCCAAAGTCGACAAGGAAGCGGCGAGCAGCAGCTAAACCAAAGAGTGTCGAGAGCAGCTCCTTGAAGCTACCCGAAGGATTGAGCAACGCTTGCCAAGATTATGCAGTCTCGGAGAGCCTAGAGAGGATTGTTGAAGACAAGATCCACGCTCGGGGCGTGAAGTCGATCAAGTGCAAGTAATCACAAACAAGCTTGAGGCGGACATTGAGGAAGCAAAGAGGAGAAGGAAGAGCTTATCGTGAGATGCGGATGACTTAGTCCAGATGCTTATCAGCAGATCGCTCCGGTTCCCACAGACCCGATCATTTGCTATTCGATGGATCGACACGGGACTACAGCTTCAAAGACACTCCACAGCTCCATCGGTTGCTCCGGCTCGGCTCCGAAGGACCACTCCTCCAAAGACAGACATCATCGGTGAAGTCTTCGCCGATCTTTGTTATATCAACTCAACATCAACCTGACAGAGCCGCCAAAGAGTCCCCAGTGACGCTTAGCTCTATGTCTGTTTGAACTTTTGGTAACTTGTTGCGAGGGGAGAAATTGTATAGATCATAGGACTTCGAGAGAGAGAGTGCTGTTGTCGCTTTTGCTCTTTCGTTCTTTTGCGGTTTCTTTGAGATATTTTTGGTTTTCGAGACATTCAGTGTGTTTGATACTATGTTTGATCCTACTCTAATGAGTACTTGGTCGTACTATGCTTTAATGTGTGCTTAATGCCTATCATATGCTATTCCTATCTTGTATGACCATTTACTCATGTCTTGGTGATTGGGTGCATGCTGTTCATTCTTATCATTTTGTGCGCTCCACCAAGATGTATGTGACATGGAAGAGTGACCCATGATCCTAATCGATTGTGCATTTGCATTCAAACGCAAATCTTAAATAACGCACAAATTTAGGGGGAGCTCTTACTTATCACATACTTCTCAAAGCGACGATATTATTCATTGATTATATCCTTTGTCGAAGCTTTGATCTATATGTTGTCATCAATTACCAAAAAGGGGGAGATTGAAAGTGCAACTAATCCCGGGTGGTTTTGGTAATTAATAACAACATATATATCATTGAACTAATAGTTACTTGAGAATCATTTCGAAAGTTCATTGATATGGGTATGGCAAGGACTGAAGAAGTGGACCCCTCAAAATGCTAAAGCAAGCATTGGCAAAAGCTCAAGACTCCATTTTTGGTTTAGTGATCCAAGATCACATTGAGTCCATAGGAAAGCCAATACTATTAAAAGGGGATGAGGTTATGATGATGATCTGGTTGCTCAAAGTGCTTAGTGATACATCTCCTAAACTATCAAGAACTTTCACCGCCACATACACTCATAAGTAATCTCGGTCCCACCGATATTCCAAACTCACCACACCGAGATGAACCACCTCACCATATAGCCAAACCCTAGAAATCTCGGATTTTCCGATTCGAACTCGGTCTCACCGAAACTTGAGTTGCCAAGCTTCTGTAACCTTCTGTCATCAAATCGGTGTCACCGAGATGATGAAGTCGGTCCCACCGAGATTGGCAAGCTCTTGTCTTTGGACGAATCGGACTAACCGAGTTTGTATTTTCGGTCCCACCGAAAATCCCAACGTTCACATGATTTGAACTTTCGGTCTCACCGAGTTGTCAACTTCGGTCCCACCGAGATTGGTCAAATGTGTGTAACGGTTGGATTTTGTGTGGAGGCTATAAATACCCTCCACCCCTCTTCATTCGTGGAGAGAGCCATCGAAAAGAACTACCACTCCTACCTTACATTTACGAGAAGAGAACTACCTACACTTGTGTTGAGATCAAGTTGCTCCACTCCCACCATATGAAGCTTGATCTCTAGCCTTCCCAAGTTGCTTTCCACTCAATCCTTTCTTCCACCACAGCCAAATCAGTGAGGAGAGTTGAGTGTTGGGGAGATTATCATTTGAAGCACAAGAGCAAGGAGTTCATCATCATCAACACCATCTATTACCTTTTGGAGGGTGGTGCCTCCTAGATTGGTTAGGTGTCGCTTGGGAGCCTCCGTCGAGATGTGGAGTTGAACCAAGAAGTTTGTAAGGGCAAGGAGATCGCCTACTTCGTGAAGATCTACCCCGAGTAAGGCTAGCCCTCCGTGGGCGTAGGCCATGATGGCATAGACAAGTGTAACACCCCGGATGTAACTTTCCATATTTGTAACTCCAACTCTTGCCATTTTCGGATATGTGCTATGATATTCCCTCCGTGGTTGGGTTTTGTTTTCGTTTTGCATTTTTGTCCATGTCATGCATCTCATATCATGCCATCATGTGCATCTCATTTGCATACGTGTTCGCCTCATGCATCCGAGCATTTTCCCGTTGTCTGTTTTGCAATCCGGCACTCCTATGTTCCCGGCGTCCCTCTTTTTCTTTTTCCGTGTGCGGGTGTTGAACATTCTCGAATGGACCGAGCCTTGCCAAGTGGCCTGGTATAGCACCGGTAGACCACCTGTCAAGTTTCGGGTCATTTGGAGTTCGTTTGGTACTTGACGGTTAACAGCGCCCTCGCAAAAGGCCTCTTTGAGTTGCAGCCCAACAACCCTCCAAAACAGCCCAATAACCCATCTAACTCCCTCCATGCCCTCGGTCGTTCGATCACGATCGTGTGGCGAAAACTACACCCCATTTGGACTCTCCTAGCTCCTCTATGCCTATTTAAAGACCCTCCCCAAATCCGGATGAAACCTAGCCCTCTTCCTCCATGCATACGGACACGTCCTTCGGCGGCGCTGACACGTCCGCCGCCGGACGAATCGCGAGCGACGACACGCGGCGCCCGCCACGCCATTGCCTGCCAGCCCGCCCGCCCGCCCTGGCCCCGGCTGCGTCCGCCCGCCCCCGCGCCTCGGCCACCTTGCCCACCGCCTCCGCCGCCGCACCTCCGCCGCCCGCCATGCCTGCCTTGCCATGTAGGCACATGCATTGCGCCGCCCATGCGCCGCATGGGACGGCCGCCGCCTCTCCTCTCCACGCCGGCCCGCCAAGCCCGGCCGCCGCCTCGCCAGCGACCTTCTCCCGAGCTCCGCTCCCGCTCCGGCGAACCTCGAACGCCGCGCCGGCCGATCCAGATCTGGAAACCGTCGGTTGACTTTTTCTCCTCCTAAAAATTCGTCTAAGTCATTTTCTGTGATTATTTCGTGCATTTTTCATAGCATCACATCTCCGCAACCGTGGCTCCGTTTTGGGCGTATAATATATCAAATTGTTCGTCTCGAAGAGTACATCATTTCATTCCATTGCATGATTTGCATTTGAGCTCATTTTGATGCCCGAAATGCTGTTGGAAGATGGCTTCAGATCGTTAGTTTCAGAATCTTATCAGTTCGAGCTCTTTTGTCATTTTTGCCATGAATTATGTGTGCACCCTATGAACTCGAGTCCTACATGTGAGTTGAACATTGCCATGCCATCTTTCCAGGGGTGTTTGCCATGTATTTTTGTGAGTTATGTGTTGACTAGAACAAGCATGCAAATTAGGGATGATGATGTTGCTGATTTCAGGAACTTAGT
Source organism: Aegilops speltoides (assembly GCA_021437245.1). Lineage (NCBI taxonomy): Eukaryota > Viridiplantae > Streptophyta > Magnoliopsida > Poales > Poaceae > Aegilops > Aegilops speltoides. The sequence goes on along the minus strand of CM038144.1, from coordinate 322,796,219 downwards.
GTTTTCACTAAGTCTTGTCCTGCTGTTATTTTTATGCCATATGTTCATGTTGCTACAGAGAGATACATGCCCTTTTTGAGCATGATCAGTAAGGGTGTTTTGAACATATGGATGTGCTCTATCCATACATGCCTTTGTTGGCATTTATGGAGTAGTCTAGCATGTCATTTTCGTGCTCTACTTTTGCTTGAAAATGTTTCCTGGCAGATTGTTTGCATGAGATTCAATTTTCACGAGGTCGTTGTAGTTGATCCGTGTATGCTATGATGTTGTTCTTGCCATGTATAGCTCCTATGCCATGTCTTCTTGATGGGTGTATGCTTAGTTTATCTTGATATGCTTTGTAGTGAGTGTATCAAGCTCACGAACATGCCTACTCGTTATCTGTTTTTGCCATGCCCAGTTTTTCTGCTAAGTCTAAAATCTGTAATAAAACTTGCAATGTTTACATGGGTGCCATCATTTCTTAGAGTCCTTTTTGGCTTATGGTCAGTAAGGGACTATTGATATATGCTTTGAGTAGAATCATGTCATGCCTTGTTTTGCTATTATAAGTTTCTGTAGCATGTTGTTTGCTTGCTCTAAACATGCCTTCCTGATGTTAATTCCTGGCATGTTAGTATTTTCACTAAGTCTGTGAACCTGATATTTTGAGCACTTTCACCATGCTTGTTTGAACATGTTATGATGTGATTTAGCCGTAGCTCAGTGTTCCTCTTTTGTTAAGAATCTCCTGTAGTTCACTGCCATATGCTTTGTTTTTATGTTGGGGTGCTGTAGCATAGTTTCTTGTTGCTTGCTAAGTAGCATCGGGCTGTTAAACGCAGATTTGCGTCATTCTTGTTTTGCTTGTCATTTGCAAACCGTGCATCCGATTCCGGTGATCTTTATATCGATTTCAACCGAAATCACCCCATCTTTCCAGCGGCATACTTGGTTTGCCAAGTTGATGCCCGGTTCATCATTTTCCTTCCGGAGCTCACATATGCATTGCATATCACATCTCGCATCGCATGTCATGTTTTGCATCATATTGCTTGTGCATTGTTCCTTGTTTGATTGTGGTTCCGTTGCTTGTGTTCTTGCTTTGGGTAGAGCCGGGAGACGAGTACGTGAACGAGGAGCCTGTTGAGAACGCCTACGAAGATCAAGTCTTCGACAACTCTGAGAACCTTACAGGCAAGATGACCATACCTTCGAAATCACTTCTATCTTTGCTTGCTAGATGCTCGCTCTTTTGCTATGCCTATGCTGCGATACCTACCACTTGCTATGTCATGCCACCCATATTGCCATGTCAACCTCTAATCATCCATGTCCTAGCAAACCGTTGATTGGCTATGTTACCGCTTTGCTCAGCCCCTCTTATAGCGTTGCTAGTTGCAGGTGAAGATGAAGTTTGTTCCTTGTTGGAACACGGATATTTTGGGATATCACAATATCTATTGCCTTAATTAATGCATCTATATACTTGGTAAAGGGTGGAAGACTCGGCCTTATGCCTGGTGTTTTGTTCCACTCTTGCCGCCCTAGTTTCCGTCATACCGGTGTTATGTTCCTTGATTTTGCGTTCCTTACGCGGTCGGGTGATTTATGGGACCCCCTTGACAGTTCGCTTTGAATAAAACTCTTCCAGCAAGGCCCAACTTTGGTTTTACCATTTGCCACCTACACCCCTTTTTCCCTTGGGTTTTCGCGAGCCCGAGGGTCATCTTTATTTTAGCCCCCTCGGGCCAGTGCTCCTTCGAGTGTTGGTCCGAATCGAAATACTGCAGGGGCCACCACGGGGAAACTCGAGGCCTGGTTTTACTCGTAGCTAGTCTCATCCGGATGTGCCCTGAGAACGAGATATGTGCAGCTCCTATCGGGATTTGTCGGCACAATCGGGCGGCTTTGCTGGTCTAGTTTTACCATTGTCGAAATGTCTTGATGTACCGGGATTCCGAGACTGATCGGGTCTTCCCGGGAGAAGGTTTATTCCTTCGTTGACCGTGAGAGCTTGTGATGGGCTAAGTTGGGACACCCCTGCAGGGTATTATCTTTCGAAAGCCGTGCCCGCGGTTATGAGGCAGATGGGAATTTGTTAATGTCCGGTTGTAGAAAACCGAAGTTGACCTTAATTAAAATACATCAACCGTGTATGTAACCGTGATGGTCTCTTCTCGTGGTCCGGAAGTGAACACGTGTTGGAGTCATGTTTGACGCAGGTTGTTTAGGATCACTTCTTGATCGCTACTAGTTTCGCGATCGTGCTTTGCTTCTCTTCTCGCTCTCTTTTGCGATGTAGCCACCATATATGCTAGTCGCTTGCTGCAGCCCTCCTTTTTACACCAGCCTTCCCTTAAGCTTAAATAGTCTTGATCTCATGTGTGAGATTGCTTTGAGTCCCTCGTGGCTCACAGATTCTACCAAAACAGATGCAGTACTGGTGATGCCAAATGAGATGGCGAACCGAGCTGAAGTGGGAATTTGATGAGGCACTTGGTCGTTACTATGTTTCATTTCAGACGATTAGTAGTGGAGCCCAGTTAGGCGACCGGGATCTGTGTTGCATGTGGGGTATTCTTCTTTTATTTTGGTTCCGTAGTCGGACCTTGAGTGTAAACTGAATGATGGATGTTTAATTATGTATTGTGTGAAGTGGCGACTGTAAGCCAACTATGTATCTCTTTCCCTTATGTATTACATGGATTGTGTGAAGATTACCTCACTTGCGACTGTAAGCCAACTATGTATCTCTTTCCCTTATGTATTATTTGGGGAGACTATTATTTGAAGCACAAGAGCAAGGAGTTCATCATCAACACACCATTTGTTACTTCTTGGAGAGTGGTGTCTCCTAGAGTGGCTAGGTGTCACTTGGGAGCCTCCGACAAGATTGTGGAGTTGAACCAAGGAGTTTGTAAGGGCAAGGAGATCGCCTACTTCGTGAAGATCTACCGCTAGTGAGGCAAGTCCTTCATGGGCGACGACCATGGTGGGATAGACAAGGTTGCTTCTTCGTGGACACTTCGTGGGTGCAGCCCTCCGTGGACTTGCGCAACCGTTACCCTTCGTGGGTTGAAGTCTCCATCAACATGGATGTACAATAGCACCACCTATCGGAACCACGGCTCAAAAATCACCGTGTCTCCAAATTGCGTTTGAATTCTCCAAACCCTTCCCTTCACATTCTTGCAAGTTACATGCTTTACTTTCCGCTGCTCATATACTCTTTGCATGCTTGCTTGAATTGTGTTAAGATTGCTTGACTTGTGCTAAGATAGCTAAAATCTGCCAAAGACTAAAGTTGGGAAAAGGATAAGTTTTTATTTTGTCAATTAGTCTAATCACCCCTCCTCTAGACATACTTTCGATCCTACAAGTGGTATCAGAGCCAGGTTTCCATTTGCTTTGATTTCCATAGCTTTTGGTGGTCATAGCCTTGGTTTCACAACCTAGGAGAGTATGGCGTCTAGCGAGGGAAATTATCATCATAGAGGTCCTTACTTTGATGGTACTAATTTTGCTAGTTGGAAGCATAAGATGAAAATGCATATTCTTGGACATAACCCTGCCGTTTGGGCTATTGTGTGTATTGGCTTGCAAGGTGAATTCTTTGATGGGAGAGAACCAAATCGTGAAGCTACTGCGGAAGAGTTGAAGATGTTGCAATACAACGCTCAAGCTTGTGATATCCTCTTCAACGGATTGTGCCCTGAAGAATTCAACAAAATCAGCCGTCTTGAGAATGCAAAGGAAATTTGGGATACTTTGCTTGATATGCATGAAGGTACCGACTCCGTCAAGGAATCCAAGTTGGATGTGCTCCAAAGTCAACTTGATAAGTTCAAAATGAAGGATGGTGAAGGTGTAGCTGAAATGTACTCTAGGCTTGCTCTTATCACAAATGAGATTGCGGGCTTAGGAAGTGAAGAGATGACCGACAAAATTCATCATCAAGAAGATCCTAAGAGCTTTGGACGGAAAATATGATACCGTGTGCACATTGATCCAAATGATGCCCAATTACAAAGATCTCAAGCCAACCGAAGTCATTGGAAGAATTGTTGCTCATGAGATGTCACTCAAGGATAAGGAGGAACTTCGCAACAAGTCAAGTGGTGCTTACAAAGCCTCATGTGAAGCCTCTTCATCATCAAGTGAGAAACAAACCTTCAATGAAGAATTGAGCTTAATGGTGAAGAACTTCAACAAATTCTACAAGAATAGAAGCAAATAAAGAAGCTCCAAGTCAAGGTCCTACAATGACAAAAGATCTTCCAGTCGAGAGCGCAATTGCTACAATTGTGGGAGACCCGGACACTATTCCAATGAGTGTATGTCACCTCACAAAAGAAGAGAAGAATCACCCAAGAGGAGAAGTAGAAGAGAAGAATCACCACCAAGAGAGAGGGGGAGTAGAGATGATCATTATGAACGAAGAACATCCCGGAGAAGCAAGGATTCGGAAAGGAAGGACAAGTCATCAAGGAGCTACACAAAACTAAGACAACAAGCTCATGTTGGTGAATGGGTATCCGGCTCCGACTCCGACAATCACTCCGAGAGAAGCTATCACTCCGACTCCGAATATACTCAAGATGAAGGTGTTGCGGGTCTAGCACTTGTGTCAACCAACTCCTACGACATATTTGATTCACCAAATGAAGGACTTGGAAGATGCTTCATGGCTAAAGGCCCAAAGGTAACACAACCCGAGTATGTTGATTTCAATAGTGATGAAGATGACTTGCTAGGTGATGATGATTTACTTGTTGACAACTCTACTGATGAATGCTATGATGAAACATCAATTAATCATGCTAATCAAGATAAAACGAATGACAATGATAAGGAGAAGATTGAGCTTCTAACTAAAGAACTAAACACTCTTAAGTTAGCTCATGAAACTATCTTAGACGATCATCGAGAACTTTTAAGGACTCATGAGAAGTTACGCTTTGAAAAACTCAATCTTGAGCAAGAGCATGAGTTCTTAAAGGCAATCAATGATGATCTCCGTAAGAAAAGTTCTTCTTACATTGCCAAGCGTTTACTCTTATCTACTTACATTCCTCAAGCCAAGTCCACTAACAAGAACAAGAAGGATTCTTCCTCTAGTAGTAACAATAATCATGCTAAATCAAATGTTGTTGCTTTTAGTAGTTCTCTTGATTCCACTAATGATTCTCTTAGACAAGTTACACTTGAGCAAGAAAATAGGTTATTGAAGGGATTTATAGAGAAAGGTGTTTACAAGAGCCTTGCCGGGAGTAAGCAATTTGAGGAAATTGTACGCAAGCAAGGAAGGCACCAGAAGAACCAAGGTGTTGGTTTTGAACGAAAGTTCAATGCCAATGGAGTTGAGTGGGAAGAAGATCAGTACCCAAAGACGAAGTTTGTTCCTCAATAAGAGAAGTATGATCCTACTTCCTTCAAAGGGACACAAGCTCAAGATGATCTTCCACCACAAGACCACAAGCAAAAAGGCAAGGACAAGCTTCAAGAGGAGATTGATGCATTTGAAGAAGCTCCTAAGGCCTTGGTCAAGTGGGTTCCCAAGACTATGTCAAGTTCTACTTCATCAAGTACGACTACAACTCCAAGGATTCCCAGCAAGATGATGTGGATCCCGAAGAAGAAGAACTAGAGAGTTCTTGAGGGTGACTCCGCCAACATATTTCACTCATATCATTTTGGCAACAACAAGTGCAATCAACTTCCACATCTTGCACTAGTTCAAGGAGTCACAAACCCTCTTGTTGGTAAGACAAGGGACAAGGTAACCTAATGCTCTCATAGACATTATCTTGTGTGTGCATCACTCTATGTCTATGGATATCCTTGTTTGTTCCTTGTGGGACTAACCCGTGTAGGTATTGAAAGTGCAACTCACTCCAAGGGATTGCTCCAAATGATCTACATCAACATTGAGCATCCACATCTTCAACACCTACATGAAGTCATCATCGACAAAACCCAAGGTTAGTTTATCCCTCTAAGGGGGGATCTCACATCTAGGGGGAGTTTAACTCTAAGAATTGAGTCAAAGTAACTCTAATGGTGTGAACACATCAATGCATTATGTAAAAGTGGTAACCCCACTTGAGCTTAAACGATGAGTATGACCTATGATCAAATGTTCTCATTTGACTCCTAAGTCAATATACTCATATATAGATGACCTAGTCATCGCCAATTGCTTGATAGATGCTAGAATTGGTTGTGCATGCTTTGCCACATATTTCATTTGCCATTTTATTGTGTGAGCATGTTGGTTGCATATTTTACTCATTCGAGGACATCCACTTGTTGTTTTGAATGATTGGGTTCCTTTTTTGCCAAGTGGATGGACAAGAATGCCTAAGAACCTTCTCTAGCTATCTATGCTTTTCTCGTCTCAAACTCTATTCATGCTACATCACAAAATTTGATCAAGTCAGATTCGAACCACTCTGTGTGAGGAGCACTCAGAGTCCCCGATTCGTCATAGACTTAAACTTCCAAAACTTCTTTGTGCGTTTCGGTCTGACCGATTCCTCCATTTTGGTCATACCGAGATCACTAAGTCAATCTAGGTTTTCAATCTCGGTGCAACCGATTTGAACTTTTCAGTCACACCGAGTTGCTGTAACTGTATACGTTATGCATCTCGGTGCCAATGAGTTGTTCCACTCGGTCACACCGACAGGGTCGGGCTATATATACTCACGGGCAAAAATTTGGAAACTTTCTCCAAACCCCTTCGCCCGCGCATAGCTCGCTCTGCCTCCAGGGTCTCCGGATCGTCCTCCTCGTCGCCAGCCGCCTCCAGTCGCTGGTCTCCGCCGCCGTCAACAAAATTCATCCCCGCCGTTGCCGCCGTAGCGAGTTCATCGCCAAGCTAGGGTATGGACTCGATCACAGTGCTATCCCCGTTCGATTCCTAGCACATTGTGTTCATCATGATTCTTGCCACATTTGAAACGATTCTATCCAGTCAAAACAATCCATAGTTTAGTAGTGAATTGAAAATTTAGGGTTAGGTTTCCGCCGAAACCATCTCGGACCCACCGAGTTGCAGGACTCGGTTCCACCGATTCGGCTAAGGCCATTGCACAAGTGATTCTCAGTCTGACCGAGAATTGCAAATCGGTGTGACCGAGTTCAGGACTTTGTGAAACCCTAGCAGTCTCGATGCCACCGAACCGTCACTCGGTCTGACAGAGTTCACTAGTTTAGGTTCCAAAAGCTGCTTCGGTATCACCGAGTTTGCAAATCGGTTGATCCGAAATGCTTTCTGTGGAATACTAAAACTAAGTTTTTGACTCATTCTTTTGCAAAAACCTCTGTATTTTGTGATGCTCATCCACTCTATCTCATCTACATCTATTCACGTGGTCAGAATCGGTGTTTGCAACATGTCTGATCAAAGTGACAGCCAGAACAGGGAAGAGGAGCAGGTTCAGATGAGTGAGGGCACTAGTCCCTCTAGTACCTCTGATGAGGGCAGCAGGAGCACCCCAAGCAACTTACCTAAAGCTGCCACCAGAACCAGAAAGAAGAAAACCTCAGAATCTAAGGATGAAGACTATGTGGCAATAGAGGATGAGGCCACTTCCAAGAAGAAAGTGCTCAAAAAGGAGTATGGCACAGCTGCATCCATTAAGCCTGGTATGAAGATCAAAGTGCCTGCAAAGAGAACTCCCATGTCTAAAGCCAAAGCCTCTACTCAAGTACCTTTGGAATCTCAACCCAAAGAGGCTGCTGCAGAAGGGAAGAAAAGGAAGGAAAGGGTCAAGAAGACCATGGTCAGAGTTGTTGGAAAGCCTTCCATGATGGAAGAGGAAGAGGAAGAAGAGGTTGCTGCACCAGCACCCAAGGCTCAGAAGCTTATGGGTGATGCTATTAGGTCAGGGGCTGCATCATCAAAGCCCAAAGAAGCACCCAAAGCTGCCTCCAAACGAAAGACTGCACCAAAGAGGAATACCAGAAACATATCTGGTGCTGAGAAGAACAAGGCCCCAGTGCCTGAAACTGCTGCTGAAGAAGAAGAAGATGAAGAGCATGTTTTGAGAAAGTTGAAGCAAAGATTCCAGACCATAATGATGCTCATCCTGTGGCTGAGAACATGAAGCTAAGGAAGGATGCAGGACTCAGACAGTGGAGGTTGTCTGATCCCTATGCTATCAAGAGAAGGACTGCTGTCGACTACAGGTTCCATACTAAGGAACAACATGATTTCTATGAGACAGTATTGTTGGACAAGAAGCCTATAGTTTGTGACATGAGGTGGGTGGACTGGACCTACATGAAGGAAAATGAGGAACACTATCCTGGAGTGTATGACAATTTCAGTGCTTGTGGACTTGCAGACTTTGTTGGGCAGAAGCTCACAAAGTGGAATGATGAGCTCATAATGCAAGTCTACTCCACATCACACTTTTATCCAGATGGCAGGATAGTGTGGATGTCTAAAGGTACAAGGTACCAATCAACTATTGAGGAATGGGCAAATCTAATCAATGCACCCAAGGAGAAGGAAGATGACTTGGATGTCTATGCCAAGAAGAAGATGGATCACAACACTATGGCACATATGTACAAAGAGATCCCAGATGCTGCAGTTGAGACACATAAGTTTGGATCTGTTCACTATCTTCTGTCAGGACTGCCAACTATCAACTGGATCCTCAGGCACACTCTCTTGCCCAAGTCAGGTGACCACAACATGATCAGAGGCCATGCAATAAACTTGCTACACTTATTTGATGTGCCACAGAAATTCAAGATCACGAGCCTCATTGTTGAGACTATCAAGAGGACAGCAGCTGACCAGAAAAGAAGTTGTGGGTATGCCCCACAGATCCAGGAGCTGATAAACTCCAAGATGGGCACAAACACATACTTGCTGGACAAGGAACATTTTGCTATCTATCCAGACTTTGAGGATAACCAAGTGGTTATGAATGAAGATGAGCCATCTTCTGTGCATGCTCAAGCCAAGAAGGAGAAGGCAAGGACAGAGAAGGCTACCAAGATGCCAACAATGGAAGAGGCATCTCAAGACTTCATCAAGAGCAAACAGGATCAACTAGGCTACTTGATTGCATCCACTCGAGGATTGAGAAGGGCTGGCCACCTTAACTCAAAACCAGAGAGCACAGGAAAGGATCATGGAGCGTAAGTTCTATAACTTGGATGTGAAGGTAACTGAGATCCAGTCTGTTGTTGAGCAGCTTCAGGATGATATGCAGGAGAGGCAGGGCAAGACAACTACTGGTGCATTTGCCAGAGTGCCTAGAGCTCAGCGATCAGCTGAAGTGCCAGCGACAGTCACCAGAGCCACTTCATCTGCACCAGCTACAACTCCTACAGCTCCAGCACCTACACCTCCAGCTCCATCCACATCAACTGAAGTCTTCGTCCAAGGAGCCATCTCTACACCACCACCTGAAGATCAAGCCCGAGAGTCGATCTAGTGCTATGCATTTTCTATGAACTTTTTGGTAACTTGTTGCCAAAGAGGGAGAAAAATGTATAGATCATAGGCTTCGAGAGAGAGTGTTGCTTTTTGTTCTCTCTTACTTTGGTGGTTGAACTTTATTTGCTTGTTTGAGATACTTTATGTCTGTGTGATACCTGGATGATCATGTGTTTGATCATATGCTACATTTATGCTTGTTGGATGACATTATCCCATTTATCTCTATATGATCATTCACTTTGCTTGGTGATGAGTGCATGTATTCAATCATTATAATTTCGAGAGCTCCACCAAGATGTATGTGACATGGAAGAGTAACCCATGAGCCTAACTCTTTGTGCATTTGCAGTCCAAAGCAAATCTTAAACTATGCACAAATTTAGGGGGAGCTCTTGCTTATCACATACTTCTCAAATCGATAACGTTTTTCACTCTTATTATCAATTGTCGAAGCTTTGATCTATATGTTGTCATCAATTACCAAAAAGGGGGAGATTGAAAGTGCAACTATCCCTAGGTGGTTTTGGTAATTCCTAACAACATATAGCTCATTGAGCTAACATCATTCCAAGACGAATATTTCAGGAAAATCTCAATGGATGGCATGGCATGGATGAGAAAAGTGGATCCCTCAAAATGCTAAGTATAAAAGCATTGGCTCAAGCTCAAAAGCTCAAGACACTACATTTTATATTTTAGTGATCCAAGATCACATTGAGTCTATAGGAAAAGCCAATACTATCAAGGAGGGATGAGGTGTTGCTTAATGAGTTTCTTGCTCCACAGTGCTTAGTGATATGCTCCAAAACCCTCAACTACTTTATCATATCCACATATGACCTAAACCAAAAGTCAAACTCTGCCCTACCGATTCTTTCTACCCGGCGCAGGGTGCTCGTTTAATAGAGACGCAGTGCTTGAAGGATATTATGTTCGAATAACATGTGTTGTTGTGAAACAATGTTTCGATGGAATATATAAAAGATTTTTATACTTGTGCCTTTCAAGAATTAAAATACCTCTTGTGCGGCCGTTAATGTACATGTGTATATAACCTGAAAGATGGCAGTCTTCGGCTTCAGCCCCCACACATATAATGCGGGGGTGTTTGCAAAAGGCGCGTTTTCACACTTGATCCAACGTCTTGGTCCTATAAAGGAGGTGATAGCACGGCAAACTAGGCAACCGGACTATAATGCTTTATCACTTTCACTTAGCCATAGGAGTTTGACAGTGGGGCTACTATATAGCCCCCAGGGGCACCGCGCTCGCCCGAATTCGGGGCGCGTATGTGCCTGACCGGGAAACGGCTCTTCGTTCATGCGGAGGAATTCTAAAGATTCCTACGGGTGATCAAGTGGTTGACCAGTCTCACGCTATATCATGACAGTCAGTTTTCGGCTTTCTCTACTGAGGTGCTCGCCGACAAACCGGGCACAATCGCGAGAGTTCTCCGGTGCCGCGTTAGCCGATAGAGCGGAACGTAAGGCAGCAAAACACGGAGCCGGCAAACCCAACATTTGACCAAAGACATGATTCGAGCTGATGCATATAAGGCCTAACTCGAGACGCCAACACTCCCTAAGGTATTCGGTCTTTATGAAAACGGGCGAACAACGCCCTTTGTAATAAGCCCACGTGTCCAGTGCAGCGAAATTCGAGCGTGGCCCATGCCAAAACGCCACCTCCTCCTCGGTGATAGCAAAACCGGGATGTGTATCAACAAGAGACAAGTAAAAAGGTTTACACAGGTCTTAATCTGAAAAGAATCCTTGCGACGGGTCCCTCTTGCGCGCTGCGCCGTGTCTCCGTTGTGCCGTATCCTGGACGGGTGTAGCACAGTGTTCATCTGTAAAAGAGAGGAACTTAGTTGAAAAAGATCGTGCGAAAATGTACGTTATATTAAATAAACAAAGTACGATTCAAAAAATGAATAAAATTGAGCCTTATTGTCTCTTGTTGTACATGCGCGGAGCCCCTTGTGCGGGGGTATGCGGCTAGTAAGCCCTTGTATGTTTACGCCGGACTCGTCTAACCGTGTCCGAGGTTTGAACGACCTGTTTAGGTGCTTTGATTAGTGAAGCCGATTTAGTGTGTGGCTGTCAAGGCAGTCACACAATCTTCCACGCTCGAGGAACACTCCATATTTACCTTTAAGGAGATGATGCCTCGCGGACCAGGCATTTTAAGTGTAAGGGATGCATAATGCGGTATTGCGTTAAAGCGGGTGAAAGCTTCACGTCCCAGTAGTGCTTGGTAGCTACTTGTAAATGGGGCGAGGTGGAAGGTTAACTTTTCGCGGCGGAAGTTGTCGGGTGAGCCGAACACAACTTCTAGCAGTAGAGAGCCCGTACAAAGGGCATATGGCCCTGGCATTACCCCTTGAAAGGAAGTGTTGCTATGGCGAATTTTGGTTGGGTCTATCCCCATTTTGTGGATTGTGTCCTGATATAGCAGGTTTAGATCACTGCCGCCGTCCATTAGGACTTGTGTAAATTGGAGTCCGTCGATTGTCGGATCTAATATCAAGGCAGTCCATCCTGCATTCCAGATACTTCTAGAGTAATCCTGATGGTCGAAGGTGATTGGTTTTAACAACCAGTGGCGGGACTCCTCTAGGATAGGTCGTATGGCGTGTATCTCTATGGGCGCCACTCTGTTTTTCCCTTTTGTCACGTGAAGTGAGTTTACTGTTTTGACTTCTTGTGGGAAATTCTTTTGTTTTCTGGTGCCTGCTTGTGGGGTTCGTCATCGTCCTCGCTTGGTGTGTCGAGCCCCTTGTGTTTGGCGTTGAGTTTGCCGGACTGCTTGAAGACCCAACAATCTCTGTGGGTATGGTTTGCAGGCTTCCCGGGGGTACTGTGGATTTGGCATATCTTGTCCAAGATTTTGTTTAAGTTAGATAGCTCATCCCTATTATCCTTAGGGGGCAGTTTTTTATGATTCTGCCGTGAGCTTTTGAATCCGGCGTTGACTGCCGTGCTCTTGAGCTGTTTCCTTGGTCCCAACCTTTGGTCCTTGCTGCGTCGTGGTCTCCCATTTCCATCCCCGACTTCGGATGTACTTGGGTTGTTTATCGCATCTTGCCAGCCAGCTATCCTCTCCCGCAAAAGCGGGTCATGAGGCTTGTTAATGCGGCCATTGTTCTTGGCTTTTCTTGGCGAGGTGTCTGGCGAGCCATTCGTCTCGACGTTGTGTTTGAAAGCTGCTAAGGCTTCGGCGTCCGGACAGTCGACTATTTGGTTCTTTTTAGTAAGGAATCTGTTCCAGAATTTTCGGGCTGACTCTCCGGGTTGTTGAGTTATGTGACTTAAATCATCTGCATCCGGAGGTCGGACATAGGTCCCTTGAAAATTTGTCCGAAAAGCATCCTCGAGCTCCTCCCAACTTCCAATGGTGTTTTCGGGGAGGCTTTTGAGTCAATGCCGGGCTGGCCCTTTGAGCTTGAGGGGTAAGTATTTTATGGCGTGGAGGTAATCTCCTCTAGCCATGTGTATGTGGAGGATGTAAACCTCAATCCAGACTCCAGGGTCTGTTGTTCCGTCGTATGCCTCTATGTTTACGGGTTTGAATCCCGCTGGAAATTCATAATCCAGAACCTCATCGGTGAAACATAGGGTGTGTGCGGCACCCCTATATTTAGTTATACCGTAATATTCGGATACTTGATGTGTTGCATTGCTTACTAGAGCTTGCTTTTTGGCCCGTAGACAGATCTAACTGGGCCATCTTTTTGATGCGAATCCGTGTGCAGATCGCGTGCCGGCTTGTGTGCGGCGCCGTTTGCCGCTCTATGTTTGCCATGGGGTCGTCTATCCGGCCGGGTGGTCTCCTTGTTCTTTGATTGCGGGGGCTGTACGGCCTCCTCATCAAATTCGGGCAGTAGTTTTCACTTTGGGTAGCTCTTTGTTCGGCGACTATCGCCGTATTTGTCTGCGGTGTTGAGTACTTTGCTCCATCTGATTCTGAGCGCATATTCCACTGTTTTGAGCTTCCGCTTATGCTTTTTCAGGCTACGCGCAGTGGAGACGAGCCTTTTGTGGAGGTTCTTCTGCTCCAGCAACTTGTCCGGCGTGAGATCGTCCGGACTGTTATCTTCGCCCGGGACGGATTGTTTATCCAAGTTGTCCTGTTCGGACGGTTGCTTGATGGCATGTTCGTCGTCCACCGGTTCGCCCTGCTCTATGGCTGGATCTGTATGGATGCTGTCTTTGTCGAGGCGGGATTTTGAGCGGCGCTTACATTGCCGTTTTGACTGCTTTTCGAGGGAATGAGCCCTCGTGGCGTCCCGTTGTTCCTCGTCGTCGCTTCCTTTAGGTGTGTCCACCATGTATACATCGTGAGATGAGGTGGCTGTCCAGTGCCTTATAGGTGCTGGTTCATGTTTATCTCCTACATCGTCGTCCATACCGTCGATGTCTTCGGAGTCGAAGTCGAGCACGTCGTTTAAACTTTTGACAGTGGCTACGAAGTGGGTGGCGGGTGGGCTTCAAATTTCTTCATCGCCCGCATCCCAACCTTGCTGACCATAATCTGGCCAGGGCTCTCCTGATAAAGAGAGAGACTTTAGTGAATTCAGGATGTCGTCAAAGGGCGAGTGCTGAAAGATGTCGGTGGCAGTGAACTCCATGATGGGTGCCTAATCGGATTTGATTGGCAGGGGCGCGGAAGGTTCGGAGTCCAGAGAGGAGTCCGACACCTTGGAGTCACAAGCTTCGCAAAGGACAGGGTTGGTGTACGGCTCAATCGCCGTAGAGATCGCAGCCCCCGAGGCGGTGTCCAGCCACCCGTCCTTGATTGGTGCAGTCGGCTCCGAGCTAAGGGTCGGAGCGGACACTGGCGTGGACCCCAGGGCAATGTTCGGTGGCAGAGCTAGATCATGCCCATCGTGACAGTGCGGCGCGCTTGGCTGTGGCTCGAACCCATCGAAGATCAAGTCTCCGCGGATGTCAGCCATATAGTTGAATCTTCCAAATCTGACCTGATGGCCAGGGGCGTAGCTTTCAATCTGCTCCAGATGGCCAAGCGAATTGGCCCGCAGTGCAAAGCCGCCGAATATGAAGATCTGTCCGGGGAGAAAGGTCTCACCCTGGACCGCATCGTTGTTGATGATCGGAGGAGCCATCGGGCCTAAAGATGACGACACAGAGGAACTCTCAATGAAAGCACCAATGTCGGTGTCAAAACCGGCGGATCTCGGGTAGGGGGTCCCGAACTGTGCGTCTAGGCGGATGGTAACAGGAGACGAGGGACACGATGTTTTGACCCAGGTTCGGGCCCTCTCGATGGAGGTAAAACCCTACTCCTGCTTGATTAATATTGATGATATGGGTAGTACAAGAGTAGATCTACCACGAGATCAGAGAGGCTAAACCTTAGAAGCTAGCCTATGGTATGATTGTTGTTCGTCCTACGAAGTAAAACCCTCCGGTTTATATAGGCACTGAAGAGGGTTAGGGTTACACAGAGTCGGTTACAATGGTAGGAGATCTACATATCCGTATCGCCAAGCTTGCCTTCCATGCCAAGGAAAGTCCCATCCGGACACGGGACGAAGTCTTCAATCTTGTATCTTCATAGTCCAGGAGTCCGACCAAAGGCTATAGTCCGGCCATCCGGACACCCCCTAATCCAGGACTCCCTCAAGTACTTCGACCCACTTTTCGTTCAGTACGTCGGGATTGGCTTGTAGCAGGAGTTGCTTGCGTTTCATACTTCGAGCGGTGGAGATGAGGCACCGCCGGAAGCGCTCTTGTTCAAAGGGGTCTTCAAGGACGATGTAGTCCTCAGTATCGAGGCTCTCGTCTTCCTCGGAGAGTACTTCGAGCGATTAGTTGCAATGCTTGCAAGGCTTAAGTGATGTGCATTACCGAGAGGGCCCAGAGATACCTCTCCGACATTCGGAGTGACAAATCCTAATCTCGAAATACGCCAACCCAACAAGTACCTTTGGAGACACCTGAGAGCACCTTTATAATCACCCGATTCGTTGTGACGTTTGGTAGCACACAAAGTGTTCCTCCGTAAACGGAGTTGCATAATCTCATAGTCATAGGAACATGTATAAGTCATGAAGGAAGCAATAGCAACATACTAAGCGATCGGGTGCTAAGCTAACCTGAATGGGTCATGTCAATCGATCATTCAACTAATGATGTGATCCCGTTAATCAAATAACAACTCTTTGTCCATGGTTAGGAAACATAACCATCCTTGATTAACAGGCTACTCAAGTAGAGGCATACTAGTGACACTCTGTTTGTCTATATATTCACACATGTATTATGTTTCCGGTTAATACAATTCTAGCATGAATAATAGACATTTATCATGAAATAAGGAAATAAATAATAACTTTATTATTGCCTCTAGGGCATATTTCCTTCAGTCTCCCACTTGCACTAGAGTCAATAATCTAGATCACATCACCATGTGATTAACATCGATAGTTCACATCATCATGTGATTAAGACCCATAGTTCACATCGCCATGTGACCAACACCCAAAGGGTTTACTAGATTCAGTAATCTAGTTCACATCGCTATGTGATTAACACCCAAAGAGTACTAAGGTGTGATCATGTTTTGCTTGTGAGAGAATCTTAGTCAACGGGTCTTTCACATTCAGATCCGTTATGTATTTTGCAATTTTTTATGTCTACAATGCTCTGCACGGAGCTACTCTTAGCTAATTGCTCCCACTTCCAATATGTATCTAGATCGAGACTTAGAGTCATCTAGATTAGTGTCAAAACTTGCATCAACGTAACCCTTTACGACGAACCTTTTGTCACTTCCATAATCGAGAAACATATCCTTATTCCACTAAGGATAATTTTGACCGCTGTCCAGTGATCTACTCCTAGATCACTATTGTACTCCCTTGCCAAACTCAGTGCAGGGTATACAATAGATCTGGTACACAGCATGGCATACTTTATAGAACCTATGGCCAAGGCATAGGGAATGACTTTCATTCTCTTTCTATCTTTTGCCGTGGTCGGGTTTTGAGTCTTACTCAATTTCACACCTTGTAACACATGCAAGAACTCTTTCTTTGACTGTTCCATTTTGAACTACTTCAAAATCTTGTCATGGTATGTACTCATTGAAAAAACTTATCAAGCGTATCGATCTATCTCTATAGATCTTAATGCTCAATATGTAAGCAGCTTCACCGAGGTCTTTCTTTGAAAAACTCCTTTCAAACACTCCTTTATGCTTTGCAGAATGATTCTACATTATTTCCGATCTACAATATGTCATTCACATATACTTATCGAAATGTCTGTAGTGCTCCCACTCACTTTCTAGTAAATACAGGCTTCACTACAAGTCTCAGATAAACTATATGCTTTGATCAACTTATCAAAGCGTATATTCCAACTCCGAGATGCTTGCACCAGTCCATAGATGCACATTTTGTCAACACCTTTAGGATCGACAAAACCTCTTGGTTGCATCACATACAACTCTTCTTTAATAACTCCATTAAGGAATGCAGTTTTGTTTATCCATTTGCCGATTTCATAAAATGCGGCAATTGCTAACATGATTCGGACAGACTTTTAAGCATCGACACGAGTGAGAAAATCTCATTGTATTCAACATCTTGAACTTTGTCAAAACCTTTTTCGACAAGTCTAGCTTTGTAGATAGTAACACTACTATTAGCGTCCGTCTTCCTCTTGAAGATCCATTTATTTTCTATGGCTTGCGATCATCGGCAACTCCACCAAAGTCCACACTTTGTTCTCATACATGGATCTCATCTCGCATTTCATGGCCTCAAGCCATTTCGCGAATCTGGGCTCATCATCGCTTCCTCATAGTTCGTAGGTTCATCATGGTCTAGTTACATGACTTCCGAACAGGATTACCGTACCACTCAGTGCGGATCTCACTCTGGTTTACCTACGAGATTCGGTAGTAACTTGATCTGAAGTTACATGATCATCATCATTAGCTTCCTCACTAATTGGTGCAGTAGTCACAGGAACAGATTTCTGTGATGAACTACTTTCCAATAAGGGAGAAGGTACAATTACCTCATCAAGTTCTACTTTCCTCCCACTCACATCTTTCGAGAGAAACTCCTTCTCTAGAAAGGATCCATTTATTAGCAACGAATGTTTTGCCTTCGGATCTGTGATAGAAGGTGTACCCAACAATTTCCTTTGGGTATTCTATGAAGATGCACTACTCCGATTTGGGTTTGAGCTTATCAGGATGAAACTTTTTCACATAAGCATCGCAACCCCAAACTTTAAGAAACGACAGTTCATATAGTGTCGTCTCAACGGATTTAGATGGTGCCCCATTTAACGTGAATGCAGCTGTCTCTAATGCATGATCCCAAAACGATATTGGTAAATCGGTAAGAAACATCATAGATTGTACTATATCCAATAAAGTACGGTTATGACGTTCGGACACACCATTATGATGTGGTGTTCGGTGGCATGAATTTGTGAAACTATTCCACATTGTTTTAATTGAAGACCAAACTCAGAACTCAAATATTTGTCTCCGCGATCGATCATAGAAACCTTATTTTCTTGTCATGATGATTTTTCCACTTCACTCTGAAATTCTTTGAACCTTTCAACTATTTCAGGACTTATGTTTCATCAAGTAGATATACCCATATCTGCTCAAATCATCTGTGAAGGTCGAAAATAACGATACCCGCCATGAGCCTTAACATTCATTGGATCGCATACATCAAGATGTATTATTTCCAATAAGTCGGTTGCTCGCTCCATTGTTCGGAGAACGGAGTCTTAGTCATCTTGCCCATGAGGCATGGTTCGCAAGCATCAAGTGATTCATAATCAAGTGATTCCAAAATCCCATCAGCATGGAGTTTCTTCATGCGCTTTACACCAATATGACCTAAACGGCAATTGCCACAAATAAGTTGCACTATCATTATTAACTTTGCATCTTTTGGTTTCAATATTATGAATATGTGTATCACTACGATCGAGATCCAATGAACCATTTTCATTGGGTGTGTAACCATATAAGGTTTTATTCATGTAAATAGAACAACAGTTTATTCTCTTACTTAAATGAATAACCGTATTGCAATAAACACGATCAAATCATATTCATGCTCAACGCAAACATCAAATAACATTTATTTAGGTTCAACACTAATCCCGAAAGTATAGGGAGTGTGTGATGATGATCATATCAATCTTGAAACTACTTTCAACACACATCGTCACTTCACCCTTAACTAGTTTCTGTTTATTCTGCAACTTCCGTTTCGAGTTACTACTCTTAGCAACTGAACCAGTACCAAATACCGAGGGGTTGCTATAAACACTAGTAAAATACACATCAATAACATGTATATCAAATATACCTTTGTTTACTTTGCCATCCTTCTTATCCGCCAAATACTTGGGGTAGTTACGCTTCGATAACCAGTCCTTTGCAAGAGAAGCACTTAGTCTCGTGCTTAGGTCCGACTTGGGTTTCTTCACCGAGCAACAACTTGCTTGCCGTTCTTCTTGAAGTTCCTTCTATCCCTTTGCCCTTTCTTGAAACTAGTGGTCTTGTTAACCATCAACACTTGATGTTCTTTCTTGATTTCTACCTTCATCGATTTCATCATCGTGAAAAACTCGAATCATTTTCATCATCCCTTGCATACTATAGTTCATCACGAGTTCTACTAACTTGGTGATGGTGACTAGAGAATTCATCAATCACTATCTTATCTCGGAAGATTAACTCCCACTTGATTCAAGCGATTGTAGTACCTGCACAATCGAGCACATGCTCACTAGTTGAGCGATTCTCCTCCATCTTTTAGCTATAGAACTTGTTGGAGACTTCATATCTCTCAACTCGGGTATTTGCTTGAAATATTAACTTCAACTCCTGGAACATCTCATAAGGTCCATGACGTTCAAAATGTCTTTGAAGTCCCGATTCTAAGCCGTTAAGCATGGTGCACTTAAACTATCAAGTAGTCATCATATTGAGCTAGCCAAACGTTCATAACGTCTGCATCTACTCCTGCAATAGGTCTGTCACCTAGCGGTGCATCAAGGACATAATTCTTACAGGCAAAGAATGAGGATAAACCTCAGATCACGGATCCAATCCGCATCATTGCTACTAACATCTTTCAATACATTTTTCTCTAGGAACATATCAAAATAAACATATGAAAGCAACAACGCAAGCTATTGATCTTACAACATAATTTGCAAAATACTACCAGGACTAAGTTCATGATAAATTTAAGTTCAATTAATCATATTACTTAAGAACTCCCACTTAGACAGACATCTCTCTAGTCATCTAAGTGATCACGTGATCCAAATCAACTAAACCATAACCGATCGTCACGTGAGATGGAGTAGTTTTCAATGGTGAACATCACTATGTTGATCATATCTACTATATGATTCATGCTCGACCTTTCGGTCTCCGTGCTCCGAGGCCATATCTGCATATGCTAGGCTCGTCAAGTTTAACCCGAGTATTCTGCGTGTGCAAAACTGGCTTGCACCCGTTGTAGATGGACGTAGAGCTTATCACACCCGATCATCACGTGGTGTCTAGGCACGACGAACTTTGGCAACGGTGCATACTCAGGGAGAACACTTCTTGATAATTAGTGAGAGATCATCTTAAAATGCTACCGTCAATCAAAGCAAGAATAAGATGTATAATAGATAAACATCATATGCAATCAAAATATGTGACATGATATGGCCATGATCATCTTGCGCCTTTGATCTCCATCTCCAAAGTATCATCATGATCTCTATCGTCACCGCACGACACCATGATCTTCATCATCTTGATCTATATCAATGTGTCATCACATGGTCGTCTCACCAACTATTGTTCTTGCAACTATTGCTATCGCATAGCGATAAAGTAAAGCAATTATTTGGCACTTGCATCTTATGCAACAAAGAGACAACCATAGAGCTTCTGCCAGTCGCCGATAACTTCAACAAAACATGATCATCTCATATAACAACTTATATCTCATCACGTTTTGACCATATCACATCACAACATGCCCTGCAAAAACAAGTTAGACGTCCTCTACTTTGTTGTTGCAAGTTTTACGTGGCTGCTACGGGCTTAAGAAAGAACCAATCTCACCTCGCATCAAAACCACAACGATAGTTTGTCAAATAGACTCGTTTTAACCTTCACAAGGACCGGCGTAGCCACACTCGGTTCAACTAAAGTTGGAGAAACAGACACCGCTAGTCACCGTGTGCAAAGCACGGCGGTAAACCAGTCTCGCGTAAGCGTCTGGCGTAATGTCGGTCCGGCCGCTTCATCCAACAATACCGCTGAACCAAAGTATGACATGTTTGGTAGGCGTTATGACGATATCGTCCACAACTCACTTGTGTTCTACTCGTGCATATAACATCAACGCATAAAACCTAGGCTCGATACCATTTGTTGGGGAACGTAGTAATTTCAAAAAATTTCCTACGCACACGCAAGATCATGATGATGGCATAGCAACGAGAGGGGAGAGTGTTGTCTACGTACCCTCGTGAGACCGAAGCGGAAGCGTTGACGCAACGTAGAGGAAGTAGTCGTCGTCCTCCGGTCCGACCGATCCAAGCACCGCACTCGGCACCTCCGAGTTCTTGACACGCGTACAGCTCGATGACGCACCCTCGATCTCCGATCCAGCAGAGGCGCCGAGGGGAGTTCCGTCGGACGACGGCGTGGTGACGATCTTGATGTTCTCTGTCGCAGGCTTCGCCTAAGCACCGCTACAATATGACCGAGGTGTAATATCGTGGAGGGGGCACCGCACACGCTAAGGAACGATCTCAATGATCAACTTGTGTGTCCATGGGGTGCCCCTGCCCCGTATATAAAGGAGTGGAGGAGGGAGGGCGGCCCTCTATGGCGCATACAGGGAGTCCTACTCCCACCGGAGTAGGATTCCCCTTTCCTAGTCCAACTAGGAGACCTTCCATGTATTAGGAGTAGGAGACTAGGAAGGGAAGAGAGAAGGAAGGAAGGAGGGTGCGGCCTCCCCTAGTCCAATTCGGACTAGGCCATGGGGCGCGCGCCTGCCTAGGCAGCCCTCTCTCTTTCCCGTATGGCCCAATAAGGCCCAATACTTCTCCCGGCGAATTCCGTAACTCTCCCAGACTCAAAAAATACCGAATCACTCGGAACCTTTCCGAACTCCGAATATAGTCGTCCAATATATCGATCTTTACGTCTCGACCATTTCGAGACTCCTCGTCATGTCCCCGATCTCATCCGGGACTCGAACTCCTTCAATACATCAAAACTCATAAACTCATAATATAAGCATCGCCATCGAAACCTTAAGCGTGCGGACCCTACGGTTCGAGAACAATGTAGACATGACCGAGACACGTCTCGGTCAATAACCAATAGAGGACCTGGATGCCCATATTGGTTCCTACATATTCTACGAAGATCTTTATCGGTCGACCGCATAACAACATACGTTGTTCCTTTGTCATCGGTATGTTACTTGCCCGAGATTCGATCGTTGGTATCCAATACCTAGTTCAATCTCGTTACGGCAAGTCTCTTTACTCGTTCCGTAATACATCATCTCGCAACTAACTCATTAGTTGCAATGCTTGCAAGGCTTAAGTGATGTGCATTACCGAGAGGGCCCAGAGATACCTCTCCGACATTCGGAGTGACAAATCCTAATCTCAAATACGCCAACCCAACAAGTACCTTTGGAGACACCAGAGAGCACCTTTATAATCACGCAGATACGTTGTGACGTTTGGTAGCACACAAAGTGTTCCTCCGGTAAACGGGATTTGCATAATCTCATAGTCATAGGAACATGTATAAGTCATGAAGGAAGCAATAGCAACATACTAAACGATCGGGTGCTAAGCTAACTGAATGGGTCATGTCAATCAGATCATTCAACTAATGATGTGATCCCGTTAATCAAATAACAACTCTTTGTCCATGGTTAGGAAACATAACCATCTTTGATTAACAGCTAGTCAAGTAGAGGCATACTAGTGACACTGCTTTGTCTATATATTCACACATGTATTATGTTTCCGGTTAATACAATTCTAGCATGAATAATAGACATTTATCATGAAATAAGGAAATAAATAATAACTTTATTATTGCCTCTAGGGCATATTTCCTTCAGTAGGCTTGTCCTCCGGCTTCCATGGCAGGGGTTCACCATCATAAAAGGATGCACGAGTCTCCTGAGTCCTGAAACTCGCAGCTAAACTCATAGCTTTAAACCTTGCTTCATAATCAAAATTTTGATTTTGAAGATCGTAGATTTAGCCTTGCAGAAAATTGATTTGCTCATTGAAGTTGAAGTTGATGTCCTTCATAGACTGGCCACCCACCTTATGATCACGGGTGAATTTCGTGATCATGGAGTGGTCGGCACTTAGTCCACGCTCCACCATCCCTTGGCACTTGAGGATCTCCTACTCGACCTCCTCAAGCCTGGCCTCCATGCTTCCCGTCTTCTTGGGCCCTTGAACATCCTGGATGTGGAGCACCCCCTTACGCATCTCAATGGCCTGAGGGTGCTTCAACACCTCCGGTAGGTAGGGGTTGATGACCTTCTCATAGAACTTGTCCTTGGAAGAGCTTGGTGAAGCCGTGGCGATCTAGATCTGATAGAAAAACAACACAAAAACAAGAACAAGGGGTTTCTTAATGATACGGTGGTCAAACTGTTCAGGAGTGTATATAAAGAATTTTTATCTTGGGAAACAAGTATACCATCGGAAAACGGAGTCGGGAAGGTTCCCGTGGGGCCCACTACCCACCAGGGCGCGCCAGGTGGGGCAGGCACGCTCTGGTGCCTAGTGGACACCTGGGTTGCCTTCTCGGTGTTTTTTATTTTTATTTTTTTCTAATATTCCAGAACTGATAGAAAATATTTTTGCGGAATTTTTGGAGTCGGTTTACTTACCGTATCATGTACCTCTTCCTTTCTAGGGTTCTGGAGTGTTCTGGAAGGACTCTTTTATGTATTCTTCCAGTGTCATTGTTTGAATAATATTAGTTTCAACATTAATATGTGTACCTAAAATATAGTGCTTAATTCTTTGCCCATTGACCACCTTTGGATTAGCGCCTTCGGCATGATTGATCTTGATAGCTCCAGATCGATAAACTTCTTCAATGCTATACGGTCCTTCTCACTTGGAGAGAAGTTTTCCTGCAAAAAAACTAAAATGGGAATTGTATAATAGAACATATTCACCTACTTTGAATTCCCGCTTTTGGATTCTTTTGTCATGCCATCTTTTGACTTTTTCCTTGAATAGTTTGGCATTTTCATAGGCTTGGGTTCTCCATTCATCTAGTAAGCTAATATCAAATAACCTATTTTCACCAGCAAGTTTGAAGTCATAATTGAGTTCCTTAATTGCCCAATATGCTTTATGTTCTAACTCAAGAGGCAAGTGACATGCTTTTCCATAAACCATTTTGTATGGAGACATACCCATAGAATTTTTATAAGCAGTTCTATAAGCCCATAGTGCAGCATCAAGTTTCTTAGACAAATTTTTTCTAGATCTTTTGATAGTCTTTTTTAATATTAATTTTATTTATCTATTGCTAAGTACAACTTGATCACTAGATTGAGCATGATAAGGGGATGCAATTCTATGGTTGACATCATATTTAGCAAGCAATTGATGGAAGGCACCATGAATAAAATGTGAACCACCATTAGTCATGAAATATCTAGGGACTCCAAACCTTTGGAAAATAACTTCTTTCAACAGAGGTGTTATGATCAACACTACTAGTGGGAATAGGTTCTACCCACTTAGTGACATAATCAAAAGCAACCAAAATATGTGTATACCCATTAGAGGAAGGAAAAGGTCCCATATAATGCCCCAAACATCAAATGGTTCAATAACAAGTGAATAATTCATAGGCATTTCCTGACATCTACCAATATTACCAATTCTTTGACATTCATCACAAGATAGGACAAACTTACGAGCACCTTTGAAAAGAGTAGTCCAATAAAAACCAGATTGTAATACCTTGTGTGCAGTTCTATCTCTAGCATGATGTCCTCCATAGGCTTCGGAGGGACATTTTCATAGGATTTGTTCCTGTTAATGCTTAGGTATACAATGTCTAATAATACAATCTACTCCATCTTTATAAATATGTGGGTCATCCCAAAGGTAGTGTCTTAAATCAAAGAAAAACTTTTTTCTTTTGTTGGTATGTAAAACTAGGTGGTATGAATTTGGCAACAATATAATTAGCATAGTTGATGACCCACAAGTATAGAGGATCAATAATAGTCCTTTCGATAAGTAAGAGTGTCAAACTCAACGAGGAGCACAAGGAAATGACAAGTGGTTTCCAGCAAGGTATTTTCTGCAAGCACTGAAATTGTGTGTATCAGGTGTTTGATAGCAAGATAATTTGTAACGAGCAAGTAACAGTACTCGTAAATAAAGTGCAGCAAGGTAGCCCAATCCTTTTGTGGCAAAGGAAAGGCCAAAATGTTTTCTTATAATAGGCAAAGCATTCTTGAGGGTACACGGGAATTTCATCTAGCCACTTTCATCATGTTGGTTTGATTCGTGTTCGCTACTTTGATAATTTGATATGTGGGTGTACCAGTGCTTAGGTGATGTTCTTACTTGAACAATCCTCCTACTTAGGATTAACCCCCTCGTAAGCATCCACAACTACGAGAATAGTATTAAGATAAAATCTAATGATAGCATCAAAGATTTGGATCCAGATCGGCCCCTTACGAAGTAGCGCATAAACTAGGGTTTAAGATTCTCCCACTCTAGCAACCCATCCTCTAATAACTACTCCACAATGCATTCCCTTAGGCTCAAATATGGTGAAGTGCCATGTAGTCGACGTTCACATGACACCACTAAGGGAATCACAACACACATATCATCAAAATATCAAACACATATCAAGTTTACATGATTACTTGGAACATGACTTCTCCCGTGACCTCAAGAACAAAAGTAACTACTCACAAATGATAATCATACTCAAGATCAGAGGGGTATAAAATAGCATAATGGGTCTGAACATATAATCTTCCACCAAATAAACCATATAGTAATCAACTACAAGATGTAATCAACACTACTAGTCACCCATAGGTACCAATATGAGGTTCCGGTACAAAGATTGAACACAAGAGATGAAATAGGGTTTGAGAGGAGATGGTGTTGTTGAAGATGTTGATGGATATTGGCCTCCCAAAGAAGAGAGGGTTGTTGGTGATGACGATGGCTTCAATTTCCCCTCCGGGAGGGAAGTTCCCCAGTGAATCGCTCATGGGAGGGCAAAGTGCTCTGCCCAAGTTCCGCTTTGAGGCAAGGCTTCATCCCGAAAGTAATCTCCTTATTTTTTCTAGGTCAAAGTGACCTATATACCATAAGATGGGCACCGGAGGTGGGTCAGGCTGAGCACAACCCACCAGGGCGCACCTGGGGGGCATGGCGTACCTTGGTGTCTTGTGCTCACCAGGTGGCCCCCCTTGATAACCCACAAGTATAGGGGATCACAACAATTTTCGAGGGTAGAGTATTCAACCCAAATTTATTGATTCGACACAAGGGGAGCCAAAGAATATTATCAAGTATTAGCAGTTGAGTTTTCAATTCAACCACACCTGAAAGGCTTAATATCTACAACAAAGTATTTAGTAGCAAAGTAGTATGAAGTAACAGTAACGATGGCAAAAGTAACAGTAGTTGTTTTTAGCAATTGTAATAGTGGTAATGACAAAGTAATGTAGCAATGATCAATATGTGAAAAGCTTGTAGGCAATGGATCAATGATGGATAATTATGTCGGATGGCATTCATGATGCAATAGTTATAACCTAGGGTGACACAAAACTAGCTCCAATTCATCAATATAATGTAGGCATGTATTCCGAATATAGTCATACGTGCTTATGGAAAAGAACTTGCATGACATCTTTTGTCATACCCCCCATGGCAGTGGGGTCCTAATGGAAACTACGGGATATTAGGGCCTCCTTTTAATAGAGAACTGGACCAAAGCATTAGCGCTTAGTGAATACATGAACTCCTCAAAGTACGGTAATCACTTATTGTCACCTTGGGGTATGCGGATCATAACTCGTAATAGGTGTCTACAACTTGCAAGATAGGATCAAGAACACAAATATATTAATGAAAACATAATAGGTTTAGATATGAAATCATGGCACTCGGGCCCTAGTGACAAGAATTAAGCGTAGCAAAGTCATAGCAACATCAATCTCAAAACATAGTGGATACTAGGGATAAAACCCTAACAAAACTAACTCGATTACATGATAAATCTCATCCAACCCATCACCGTCCAACAAGCCTACGATGGAATTACTCACACACGACAGTGAGCATCATGAAATTGGTGATGAAGGAAGGTTGGTGATGATGATGGCGATGGATTCCCCTCTCCGGAGCCCTGAGCAGACTCCAGATTAGCCCTCCCGATGAAGAACGAGAGGAGGCGGCGGCTCCGTATCGTAAAACACGATGAATCATTGTCTTTGATATTTTCTCCCCGAAAGTGAATATATGGAGTTGGAGTTGAGGTCGGTGGAGGTCCAGGGGACCCACAAGGCAGGGGGACGCTCCCTAGGGGGGCGCCCTCCACACTTGTGGACAGCCGGTGGGTCCCTTCTGGTAGATTCTTTCGCCAATATTTTTATTTATTCCAAAAATATTCTCCATAAATTTTTAGGTCATTCCGAGAACTTTTATTTTTGGACAAAAATAACACCAAGGCAATGCTACTGAAAACAACGTCAGTCCCGGTTAGTTCCATCCAAATCATGCAAATTAGAGTCCAAAACAAGGGCAAAAGAGTTTGGAAAAGTAGATACGATGGAGACATATCAAATCCCCCAAGCTTAACCCGTTGCTTGTCCTCAAGCAATTCAGTTGATAAACTGAAAGTGATAAAGAAAAACTTTTACAAACTCTATTTGATCTTGTTGTTGCAAATATGTAAAGCCAACATTTAGATTTTCAACAAAGATCATGAACTAACCATATTCACAATAACATTCAGGTCTCATGTTTACTCATATCAATGGCATAATTAACTAGTGAGCAATAATAATAAATCTCAGATGACAGCACATTTTCAAAACAATCATGGTATGATATAACATAACGGTATCTCGCTAGCCCTTTCTGAGACCGCAAAACATAAATGTAGAGCACCCCTGAAGATCAAGGACTGACTAGACATTGTAATTCATGGTAAAAGAGATCCAGTCACAGTCATACTCAATATCAATTAATAACAACACATACAAATGACAGTGGTGCTCTCTAACTGGTGCTTATTATAAGAGGATGGTAACTCAACAATAAAAGTAAATAAGATAGGCCCTTGACAGAGGGAAGCAGCGATTTGCAGAGGTGCCAGAGCTCGAGCTTTTGAAACAGAGATGAATAATATTTTGAGCGGTATGCTGTCATTGTCAACATAACAACCAAGAGATCACGATATCTTCCATGCTAGCTACTAAATCAAGAACGATGAACTAATCATATTTACAAAAACAAAATAGGTCGAGTTCATACCAACCTTTCCTCATCTTAATCATTTCATCAAATATCGTCATTATTGCCTCACTTGCACGACGAAACGGTGTGGATAATAATAATAGTGTACATGCACTAGACTAAGCTGGAATCTGCATACATTTATTCAAAGAAGAAGACAAGGTAATATGGGCTCTTTGTTAGATCAACAATAATGCACATAGGAGCCACTCAACATTTTCATTGTGGTCTTCTCCTCTCAACCCAAAGAAAGGGAAAAGAATTTAAAAGAAACACACACAAATATTTTTTGAAGTTTTTGTTTTTCTAAAGAAAGTAAAACAAGAACGAGAAAAACTACTTACACAAGAAAGCTCCCAACAAGCAAAGAAGAACGAGAAATCTTTTCGAGTTTTCTTTAATAGTACTACTAAATAAACTTGGAAAGGAAAGAAGCTACAACTATTTTTTTGGATTTTCTCAAAGTTTTTCAAACACACAAGAAGAAAGCAAGAAAAATAAATAAACTAACATGGATAATACAATGAAAAAGTATGAACACTGACAACTAGAATGAGTGTGTGAACATGAATGTAATGTCAGTGAGAAATATGTACTCCCCCAAACTTAGGCTTTTGGACTAAGTTGGTCTATGCCCATGGATCAAAGTAGCCCTATCCTGGGTACTGAGGAGGATCCTGGGGGTTCCATTGGTTAGTGAGCTCGTGTGGCTCCCACTGATATACAGACTCCTCATACGGATCTGGTGATGGTTCTGGCTCATGAACTGGGGATTGCGTCCGCTCCCAGTATGTATAAATGTCCTTGGGCATGATGAGGTACCTGCTTGAATGAATATCGAACAAAGAAGGTGCAGGTAGAGTAATAATGTGACAAGTCTCCTGGCTGAATACCAGGTTATAAATGAATCTCTTATCCTTATCATCACTAATAAAATCATGTGCTACCATACTGTTATAGTCTAAGTATCTAGTGGGTAGTAGCATCTCCTCTTCCTCGTCGTGCCTAATGGGTATCTCGAAGCGTCTAGAGAGGCGGGAGCCATAGATACCTCCAAAGATAGGACCCCTCGAGTAGCTTAAACTCAACCATCGAGCAACAATGGTGCCCAAACTAAAAGTTTTATCATGAAGTAAAGCATGGTGCAAAATAGCAAGGTCTGGGGCACTGAGGCCTCCACTCTCTCCACAACCAATTAAACATCTCCCAGCAAATAATGAGTAATAGCGTAAAACAGGAAAAATGCAAACTAGCCACTCTCGCTTCCGACACTTCTCTCCCTTCCCCTACGGTAACCTCAGCAATAAAATCTTCTACATCTCTAGGACGTGGTTTATTGACGCTACCCTCATAAGGTAATTTGCAAATCTCGCAAAAATCATAAAGCGTCATCTCCTTATGCTCATCATATAAATAAAATTCTACTGTGGGCGGTGATTTCCTAGCATGAAAGTAACAATTTTGCACGAAGGTGTTAGTGAGTAGAAGGTACTGATCAGACTTATTGTGTAGGAAGTCGGTGATGCCTGCGTTCTCAGCCAAATAATAGAAATCCTCATAAATTCCTGCTGCCCTCAAGAATGCATCACTTGGCCACTCACACGGCCGAACCTCCGTAGTGCGAGGAAGGTTGTACTTGGGCTTCTTCTTCTCTTCATTTTCATTTTCCTTTGAACCCTGCTTGAAGAGCCTCTCAACCATCTTTTAATCATTTCTTTCCTCTGAAAATTTCTGAAATTTTAGTGACTCAAAATAAAAGTGACCCAAACTCAACATGATTGATAGCAACTACTCCTATAAGTGCCTAGAGGCTATATCATGCAGCAAAACTACTTTGTACCATATAAATTTGACATGCAAGCTCAAGAACAGGGTCACCACAGCAGCTAAAATTTGCAATATATAAAGCAATAGAACAAAAGCTAATTTGACCATTGGAGGAGTCACATACCGAAGAACAATCCCCCCAAACAGTTTTGCAAATGGAGCTTTGCACAAGCAGATCGAAAATGGCAGCAAGATGAGCTAGAACACGAGTTTGAGCAATAGGATGATATTTTCTTCGGGAAGACGAAGTGGATGGTTGCTGGAATAAGTGAGGGGGACCCACAAGGCAGGAGGCGTGCCTAGGGGGTAGGGCGCCCCCTCCACCCTTGTGGTCCACTGGTGTAGCCCCCTGGTGTGTTCTCAGTGCCAAAAATTCTAAAATATTATATAAAAAATCATACTAAATTTTTAGGGCATTCCGAGAACTTTTATTTTCGGGAAATTTTTTTATTGCATGAAAAATTTAGAAAACAGACAGATACTACTATTTTTGCTTTTTGTCTAGATAACAGAAAGTAAAAGGTGTGTATAGAAGGTTGTATTTTCTAAATTCATCCATCTCATGCTCATTAAAAGGAATCCATTAACAAGGTTGATCAAGTCTTATTAACATACTTCTGTTGGATAACATGAAACCAGAAATTTTTCGAATAACACTAGGTTGCTGATACATACATTTTGCATCATGCTTTTATATCCATATTTATTGCATTATGGGCTGTTATTACACGTTATGTCACAATACTTATGCCTTTTTTCTCTTATCTTATAAGGTTTACATGAAGAGGGAGAATGCCGGCAGCTGGAATTTTGGACTGGAAAAGGAGCAAATATTAGAGACCTATTCTACACAACTCCAAAAATCTTGAAACTTCATGGAGATCAGTTTTGGAATGTATTAAAAATATTGGGTAAAGAAAGCACGAGAGAGGGCCACCAGCCAGCCACGAGGGCGGAGGGCGCCTCGTGGGCCCCCTAGGAGGCCCCCGACTCCCATCTTCTGCTATATGGTGTCTTTTACCCTGGAAAAAAAATCATAGAGAAGCTTTCGGGACGAAGCGCTGCCGTTTCAAGGCGGAACCTTGGCAGGACCAATCTAGGGCTCCGGCGGAGCTGTTCTGCCGGGGAAACATCCCTCCGGGAGGGGAAATCATTGTCATCGTCATCACCATTGATCCTCTCATTGAGAGGGGGTCAATATCCATCAACATCTTCACTAGCACCATCTCGTCTCAAACCCTTGTTCATCTCTTGTATCTGATCTTTGTCTCAAAACCTCAGATTGGTACCAGTGGGTTGCTAGTAGTGTTAATTACTCCTTGTAGTTGATGCTAGTTGGTTTATTTGGCGGAAGATCCTTAATGCTTATTAATACTCCTCTGATTATGTCGGGGAAATGACACCTATGGGATCATGAGGAACCTTTCTACGGTTGGCAGGGAGAAGAGTTGCACAAAGAGCAGGTCTGGTGATCAGCGCGAGGGGTTTTTACCCAGGTTTGGGCCGCAATGGTGCGTAAAACTATAGTCCTGCTTGAGTGTATATTTTGTGTTCTTGAGCTCTTGAACTAGCTGCTGTGCATGCCCAGTCCAAAAAGTCTGAATCCTTCTCCAGTATGCCTTGGACCTCCTTTTATATGTCAAAGGGATCGCCACAGTGGCACACAGGAGGTGTAAAGTAGCTATAGTGTACAAGTTTATCTCTAACATCATAGGACAAATGCATTTAATGCGATGCTTAGGTGCCCTCTAACTTTATCGAGAAGACAACATAAACCTTCCCGTCCGTCGCTGCCTCACCCCGTTCCGACACGCGTCCAGGCCGGCGAGGAATGCAGCGCCAGGCTGGCTTGCCAGCTGCTGTGCTGGTGCGGTGGTAGAGCCTCCATGAAGATCTCAATGCCGCCACGCAGGCGTCTGCCTATTTGGCAAGCTGGTCATCGCGCTTGAACGGTCGTGAGGTGGCGAGAACCTTGCCGGGTGCGGTCCTGGCTACGGCCCCGCAATTGTCCCTGGAAAGCGTCTTGCCGGGGGCCTTGCGGTCGTCCCCGGTAAGGGTTCTTGCCTTCTGGTCTCCTCGTGGACCCGCGGGCCATCAGTCTTCACAAAAATCTGCATGCTACTATGCACGCGCCCCCCGAGCCTTGGCCTTGACATTGTCGATGGTGTCAGGGCTCTCAGTCTCAATGGTGATGACCTTGCTGGTGCTTCGCAGGCAGCCCCGGCAAAGGTGTTGCCGGGGGAGGTCCAACTAGTCTTCTGCTCTTTGTTTACTAGCTCGAATGTTGTCTTGGTAGTCTTGTATCTTTCCTTCTGATGCCCTGCCAAACCTTGCCGCAGGTGTGGCTATGACTGCCCGCACACAAGTAAGGGGTACAGAAAGCCCATACTTTTTTACACCGACAGGAGCCCCCTGAAAGCACATTTGCTCCCTAGGTGGTTTTGGTAATTAATGACAACATACTTTGTGGTTGGACTAATGCTTTCATCAAGTATGTTTCAGGAAAGTCAATCACTCTGGCATGGCAAAAGGACTAGAAAGGTGGACCCCTAGGATGCTAAGGAAAACATTGGCAAAATCTCAAGACTCTATTTTTGGTTTAGTGATCCAAGATCACATTGAGTCCATAGGAAAGCCAATACTATTAAAAGGGGATGAGGTTATGATGATGATCTGGTTGCTCAAAGTGCTTAGTGATTTATCTCTCAAACTATCAGCAATCTTTCATTCCAACATAAACCCATAAGTAATCTCGGTCCCACCGATTCCATAAACTCAGTCACACCGAGATGAACCACCTCACCATATACCCAAACCCTAAAATTTGGATTTTCCGACTCCAAACTCGGTCATACGAAATTGGTGTTGCCAAGCTTCAGAACCTACGTACTCAAATCGGTGTCACCGAGATGAGAAAGTCGGTCCCACCGAGATTGGCAAACCCTAGACTTTGGAAGAATCGGACTAACCGAGATTGTATTTTCGGTCCCACGAAAATCCCAACGTTCACAAGATTTGAACTTTCGGTCTCACCGAGTTGTCAACTTCGGTCCGACCGAGATTGGTCAAATGTGTGTAACGGTTGGATTTTGTGTGGAGGCTATAAATACCCTCCACCTCCTCTTCATTCGTGGAGAGAGCCATCGAAAGAACTACCACTCCTACCTTACATTTACGAGAAGAAAACTACCTACCCTTGTGTTGAGATCAAGTTGCTCCACTCCCACCATATGAAACTTGATTTCTAGCCTTCCCAAGTTGCTTTCCACTCAATCCTTTCTTCCACCACAGCCAAATCAGTGAGGAGAGTTGAGTGTTGGGGAGATTATCATTTGAAGCACAAGAGCAAGGAGTTCATCATCACCAACACCATCTATTACCTTTTGGAGGTGGTGCCTCCTAGATTGGTTAGGTGTCGCTTGGGAGCCTCCGTCAAGATGTGGAGTTGAACCAAGAAGTTTGTGAGGGCAAGGAGATCACCTACTTCGTGAAGATCTACCCGAGTAAGGCTAGTCCTCCGTGGGCGTAAGCCATGATGGCATAGACAAGGTTGCTTCTTCGTGGACCCTTCGTGGGTGGAGCCCTCCGTGGACTCTCGCAGCCGTTACCCTCCGTGGGTTGAAGTCTCCATCAACGTGGATTGACGATAGCACCACCTATCGGAACCACGAGAAAAATCTCCGTGTCTCCAAATTGCGTTTGCTCTTCACAATCTCTCCTTACTATATGTGCAATTTACTTTCCGCTGCCCCATACTCTAGAATTGCATGTGTAGTATGTTGCTCGACTTGTATGCATGATGCTTGACTTGATCTTCATTGTGAACTTGCTAAAAACTTGTGTTAATCAAAAGGCATAAACTTTTATCTTGTCGAGTTGTCTAATCACCCCCCCTCTAGACACTCTTACCTTCAACGATCCTACAATTGGTATCAGAGCTTTGGTCTCCATTGCTTTGGTTTGCACACCATTGGAGGAAGATGGACGTGTCTACGTTTGGGAGTGTTAGTCATAAAGTGCCTATTCTTGATGGAGTGTCCTATAACTCGTGGAGGACTGAAATGCTTGCTATCTTTAAGATGTACAACTTGCGCAAATATGTTGAAACCCCATATGTACCACCATTTGACCCCTTGCACCCTACTATGGATGAAGAGCTTGATTTGCTTCAGAACCTTAGAACTGTCAATCTTATCATTAGAGGTTTGCCCGATAACTTACTTGAGCTTGTCACAAACTTTGAGTGCGCCCATGCTATGTGGAAGTTCTTGGAAGAACTTTATCCGACTACTCTCGAGAGGTCTTGATGAAATTCTATACAAGACTGTTGAATTTGATATGTTGCCCCAAAGATCCCAACTTTGATAAATGCTTCTTTGAGCTTCGTGATCTTATGAAAAGAAGGGTGATCCCGGTTTTATCAATGTTCAATAAGAAATGCTCTTGTCTTGCATTCCGATGATTATTGTCATTCTGACAAAACTAATGCAAGTCATTGTCAAATTGACCTAGGTATTGATGATGAATTATCTATGGGTCAATATGATGATGAGCATGAGCATGATGACGATTACTCCGATTCAGACACCGAGCTAGACAAAATCATGAAGAGTCTCAGTCTTATGGCAAATCTGAGAGACTACATATCCGGTGGAAAAGAGTGGATTCTTGATAGTGGATGCACCGATCACATGACCGGAGATGAAGACATGTTTCGAGAGCTTGCAAAGAACGATGGTCCACGCAAGTATGTGACTTTTGGAGACAACTCCAAGGGTAAGGTACTTGGCCTTGGTAAGGTGGCCATATCTCATGATAGCTCCATTCAAAATGTCATGCTTGTTGAATCACTTGGATACAATTTACTTTCCGTGTCTAGATTAGCTGACTTTGGATTCAATGTGCTATTCACCAAAGTAGATTGCCAAGTTTTTCGTCGTGACAATCATAACATGGTCTTTACCGGTATTCGTAGAGGTGATTTATACATTGTCGATTTCACTAAGAAAGCTCAACCTAGAACTTGCTTTATTGCTAAATCTGCTAAAGGTTGGCTTTGGCATAGAAGGCTTGGACATGTTGGTATGCGTAATCTAGATAAGCTAATCAAAGGTGATCACATCCTCGGTGTTAAAGATGTTTTCTTTGATAAAGACAGACTCTGTAGTGCATGTCAAGCGGAAAACAAGTAGGTGGAAGTCATCCCGTGAAGAACATCATGACCACAAGGAGACCACTTGAGCTTCTTCATATGGATCTCTTCGGTCCCAATGCTTACAAAAGCCTTGGTGGTAACTCCTTTGGTCTAGTTATTGTTGATGATTTTTCCAGATTTACGTGGGTATTTTTCCTTGATGACAAATCGCAGGTTCAGAGAATCTTCAAAACCTTTGCCAGAAAAGCTCAAAATCAATTTGAGGTGAAGATCAAGAAAGTTCGGAGCGACAATGGAACGGAGTTCAAGAACGCCCATGTGGACTCCTTTCTCGATGAGGAAGGATTCTACATGAGTTCTCGGCTACATACACACCTCAACAAAATGGAGTTGTTGAGAGGAAGAACCGAACGCTCATTGAGATGGCGAGAACGATGCTTGATGAATACAAGACACCGAAACACTTCTGGGGAGAAGCCGTCGAGACAGCTTGTCATGCTATCAACAGGCTTTATCTTCACAAGCTCCTCGGCAAGACCTCATACGAGCTCCTTACCGGTAACAAACCCCAAGTGGGATATTTTCGTGTCTTTGGTTCAAAATGCTATATCCTTGATAAGCATCGTCGGTCTAAATTTGCTCCTAAAACTCATGAAGGCTTTTTCCTCGGTTATGGATCAAACTCCCACACCTACCGTGTCTACAACAATTTCACCTGAAAGGTTGAAGAGACGGTAGATGTGAAGTTTGATGAATCTAATGGCTCGCAAGTAGAGCAAATGCCTATTGATGTAGGAGACAAGGACCCATCGGAAGCCATTCAAGATTTATCCATTGGAAAGATTCGTCCCATGGAAGTGAAGGAGAGTACCTCATCTACATATGTGGAGCCCCTACCTCACGGAGAGATGAACCTCAAGGCAACATGGAGGCTTCCACAAGTGGAACTCACCAAGATGAGGAAGTGCGACAAGAAGATCCACCACAACCTCCTTCTCCACCACCTCAAGACAACACCAACAACAATGATGAAGAAGAAGATGAGGATGATGAGGAAGCTCAGCCACGACCACGACAAAAGCTATCCCGAGTTCGAGCAAGAGTCAAGAAGGACCATCCGTGGAAGAAATGATGAATGACATCGACTCAGGAGAATCACTCGCTCTAAAACTCGTTTAGCTAACTTTTGTGAACACTACTCATTTATCTCTAGTCTTGAACCTATGAAGGTAGAAGAAGCGCTTGAAGACCGGATTGGGTGAGCGCTATGCACGAAGAGTTACACAACCGAGAGGAACAACGTTTGGACTTTGGTAGAAAGCCCAATGATGACCAAAACGTCATTGGAACCAAATGGGTGTTTGAACAAGCAAGATGAAGATGGACAAGTCATCCGCAACAAGGCTCGTCTCGTAGCACAAGGTTACACACAAGTCGAAGGTATGGACTATGGTGAGACCTATGCCCTGTTGCTAGACTTGAGTCCATTCGCATTCTTCTTGCTTATGCCAACCACCATGACATTACTCTCTATCAAATGGACATTAAAAGTGCTTTCCTAAATGGTGAAATTGAGGAGGAAGTATTTGTGAAACAACCTCCGGTTTGTGAATCCTAAAAGCCTAATCATGTTTATAAATTGCACAAAGCTCTTTATGGTCTTAAACAAGCTCCTTGAGCTTGGTACAAATCTTGACTAGCTTTCTTCTTGAGAAAGGATTTGAGATTGGAAAAATAGACTCAACGCTATTCACAAAAAGGGTTGATGGTGAACTATTTGTGTGCCAAATATATGTTGATGATATTATCTTTGGTTCAACTAACCTGATTTTAGTGAGAAGTTTGGAAAGCTTATGTCGGAGAAGTATGAGATGTCCATGATGAGTGAACTCAAGTTCTTCCTTGGGTTGCAAATCAAGCAATCTAAGGAGGTACTTTTGTCTCACAAACAAAGTACACTAAGGATCTCTTCAAGAAGTTCAACATGCAAGAGAGCAAAGGTATGAAAACACCCATGGCTACTAGTGGACATAATGACTTGACTAAAGATGGAGAACACATTGATCAAAAGGTTTAGCGATCCATGATTGGTTCTCTACTATATCTCTGTGCTTCTCGTCCCGACATAATGTTGAGTGTATGCATGTGTGCTCGATATCAAGCAGCCCCTAAAGAATGTCATCTTAAGGCTGTTAAAAGAATTGTGAGATATTTGATACACACACTAACTTTGGCATTTGGTATCCTAAGAGGGCCTCTTTCGATCTTGTTGGCTATTCCGACTCGGACTATGCCGGAGACAAGGTCGATAGAAAGTCAACTTCGGGTACGTGTCAATTTCTCGGTCGATCCCTTGTATCTTGGTCATCCAAGAAACAAAATTCGTATCATTATCTCTGCCAAGAGAATATATTGCTGCTGGTTCGTGTTGTGCTCAGTTGCTATGGATGACACAAACGCTTAAAGATTATGGGATACATGCGAGACATGTTCCTTTGCTTTGTGACAATGAGAGTGCAATTAAGATTGGACACAATCCGTGCAACACTCTCGCATACGAAACACATTGAAGTTAAATCACCATTTTATTCGTGATCACATTGCTAAGGGTGACATTGATCTTAAGCATGTTCGTACTGACAAACAGCTTGCAGATATCTTCACAAAACCACTTGATGAGAAAGTGTTTTGTCGCTTAAGGAGTGAGTTGAACATCATTGATGCTTCAAACTTGGAGTGAAAACTCCATTGATGCATGCAAGGCATGAGCCTAATTGACCAATCCTTGATATTTCTCTTATGATGAGGATCATATGTCTTGGACACATTTGCCCCCTTGTATTGCATCTAACTCCTTGCAGGTACTTGGATGGTCTACATTCCACAAGATTATCACACACACTCAAATCATGAGTAATCTTGTCATTGACCAAGTATCTAGCTCTTTGGGATGTTGAGTTCAAGGAACAAAATTCCACATATCCTTTTTGACACCATATACTTCTAGTACTTCACTCATGTCATCTTGGATATTCTTGAGTATTTCCTTGCTTGCCTAACCCATGTAGGAAGATGAACTATACAATTGGAAGTGGTGCTTCAACTTCACATTCTATGAGCATCAACATCAAGTTCACCTACATGAGTACAAGCAACAACAAGCCCAAGGTATGTTTTTCACATCTTGAAGGAGTTTTGATCAAAGTCATGAGTACAAGCAGCTTCAAAAGATGTGATCACATCAATTGCTTAATCGAAAAATGGCAACCCCATTTTGAGATTAAACGATGAGTATGACCTATGATCAAATGTTCTCATTTGACTCCTAAGTCAATATACTCAAACATAGGTGACCTAGTCACCGACCCCTGTCTAGATGAAGTACATATGTTTTGGAGTTTCTCTGCTTTTCTCATTGAGTTTTCTTGCTCATTTAAAAAAAAACTTCATCTAGCAATCTTTTTCATTTCTATTTCTTCATTCTTGTGTATATCTTTTGGCTCGATCAATTCCTGAAAATCATTTACAAATTCGTTGCAAATCTTTTGAAACATTCCTTGCAAAGTGAGCTGAATTATTTCTGGATTTCCTTGGAATTAAACTCGGCGTCACCGATTCAATCACTTCGGTCTGACCGAAAAAGGATCTGCCCTAAGTCTCTGACTTTCGGACTCACCGATCCATATCAATTCGGTGTCACCGATTTACATCCACCAGGATATCATCTTCTGCAGTTCCACTAAATAATTTATTCTGCATGTTTCTTATTGGACAAGTTGTGATTCTTAAGGATCCCACTTCTTTCCTTCCATCTTTCCTGCCCTTCCTGGTTTACTGTCCTTTTCGGCACTTGATGTCAAAGGGGGAGAAGATTTAAGGGGATCTTAAGGGGAGAAAAGAAAATTTAAAGGAAGAAAAACAATCTTACCTTAAGGGGGAGAGGATCACATCAAAGCTTTGCCATATCCCATATTGGATATTACATTTGGCATTATTCTTTTGATTTTTGCTTCTCTTACTCTCACAATTGGTATCTTATGAAAAGCACAATTGGTATCTTATGAAAAGCACAATTGGTATCTTATGAAAAGCAAAATCTCTCAGAGCTCATTGAAAATCTTTTAGTCTTGGGAGACATGTTAGCTAATTCAAGCTAGTGCTCAACATGAGACACTCTTTATACATGTCATCCTGGCTTGGTACTCTTGACGTTCTTCTTTGTTGGTTGAAGGAATACTCTTGTGTTATCTAACCTTGTTTTCTCAAGCTTATTTCTTCGTACAA
This sequence comes from Aegilops speltoides, assembly GCA_021437245.1. Taxonomy (NCBI): domain Eukaryota; kingdom Viridiplantae; phylum Streptophyta; class Magnoliopsida; order Poales; family Poaceae; genus Aegilops; species Aegilops speltoides. The sequence continues at coordinate 322,756,909 of CM038144.1, read as the reverse complement.
TGTCAAGGAACTTCAAGGTAAGTATATGCATCTTGCAGAATGTGCATGATGGTGACTTGCTTGTGAATACTTGTTTGCAAGAAATCACCATGCACATATGCATCATCACTCTCTTATCCTCATCTCTCTCGATGCATATAGCCAAGCTGCATGTAGCACATCTTGCTTTTCTCTCATGTGTGCTTGTGGTAGTCCAAAACCAAAATCTAAAATCTTGCACACTTGTAGGGGAGCCTGTGTACTACATGTCATCAAAGCTTTAATGATAATCCTGTCTTTCTTTTAGTAAGCTTTGATATCTTATTTTGTGTGTTGCCATCAATTACCAAAAGGGGAGATTGAAAGCACATTTGCTCCTAGGTGGTTTTGGTAATTAATGACAACATACTTTGTGGTTGGACTAATGCTTTCATCAAGTATGTTTCAGGAAAGTCAATCACTCTGGCATGGCAAAAGGACTAGAAAGGTGGACCCCTAGGATGCTAAGGAAAACATTGGCAAAAGCTCAAGACTCTATTTTTGGTTTAGTGATCCAAGATCACATTGAGTCCATAGGAAAGCCAATACTATTAAAAGGGGATGAGGTTATGATGATGATCTGGTTGCTCAAAGTGCTTAGTGATTTATCTCTCAAACTATCAGCAATCTTTCATTCCAACATAAACCCATAAGTAATCTCGGTCCCACCGATTCCATAAACTCACCACACCGAGATGAACCACCTCACCATATACCCAAACCCTAAAATTTGGATTTTCCGACTCCAAACTCGGTCATATTGAAATTGGTGTTGCCAAGCTTCAGAATCCATACAGACTCAAATCGGTGTCACCGAGATGAGAAAGTCGGTCCCACCGAGATTGGCAAACCCTAGACTTTGGAAGAATCGGACTAACCGAGATTGTATTTTCGGTCCCACGAAAATCCCAACGTTCACAAGATTTGAACTTTCGGTCTCACCGAGTTGTCAACTTCGGTCCGACCGAGATTGGTCAAATGTGTGTAGCAGTTGGATTTTGTGTGGAGGCTATAAATACCCTCCACCTCCTCTTCATTCGTGGAGAGAGCCATCGAAAGAACTACCACTCCTACCTTACATTTACGAGAAGAAAACTACCTACCCTTGTGTTGAGATCAAGTTGCTCCACTCCCACCATATGAAACTTGATTTCTAGCCTTCCCAAGTTGCTTTCCACTCAATCCTTTCTTCCACCACAGCCAAATCGGTGAGGAGAGTTGAGTGTTGGGAGATTATCATTTGAAACACAAGAGCAAGGAGTTCATCATCACCAACACCATCTATTACCTTTTGGAGGTGGTGCCTCCTAGATTAGTTAGGTGTCGCTTGGGAGCCTCCGTCAAGATGTGGAGTTGAACCAAGAAGTTTGTGAGGGCAAGGAGATCGCCTACTTCGTGAAGATCTACCCCGAGTAAGGCTAGTCCTCCGTGGACGTAAGCCATGATGGCATAGACAAGGTTGCTTCTTCGTGGACCCTTCGTGGGTGGAGCCCTCCGTGGACTCTCGCAGCCGTTACCCTCCGTGGGTTGAAGTCTCCATCAACGTGGATTGACGATAGCACCACCTATCGGAACCACGAGAAAAATCTCCGTGTCTCCAAATTGCGTTTGCTCTTCACAATCTCTCCTTACTATATGTGCAATTTACTTTCCGCTGCCCCATACTCTAGAATTGCATGTGTAGTATGTTGCTCGACTTGTATGCATGATGCTTGACTTGATCTTCATTGTGAACTTGCTAAAAACTTGTGTTAATCAAAAGGCATAAACTTTTATCTTGTCGAGTTGTCTAATCACCCCCCCTCTAGACACTCTTACCTTCAACGATCCTACACCCCCGGGCTTGGGCCACACATAAGCGCGCAACGTAGTTGGGCCAGGCCCACAGAAGTGCGCGGGCACGCGTGGTAGGGATTAACTGCTGCAATCTCTTCATCAGTTGCGCTTCCCCACAATCCGTATTGAGTTTGTGACGTGGGTGTCATGCGTGGAACGGTCGCATCGCGCTTGCGTCACCTCACAGTGAAGAGTAAAGAGGCGGCCCGCGCCTTCCCCATATAAAGAGGAATTCGCAGGGGCGCTGCTCATTTACAAAGTGCACTCGGGTCATGGCTTGCATCGCGCCTGCACTCCACGATCACGGGATGGAAAACGGTCATCCCACTTGTCTTTATGCTTCAGGCTCACTCGCCATGTGTCCTCCATGCCTTAGGAAGTGTAGGCAATGGATGCGGAGGGCATGGGCATTAACGCCGAGGCGGGAAACCGGGCGTCGCTGATTGGAGCAGCGGGTCGGTCCTGATTCCCCACGCCTCAGGGGGCCTCATTGGTCGAGCGGGGAGGCCGCCCTTGGGTTAGGAGGCCAGGCCCCAACCCTGCTCTTCTATAAAAAGGGAGAGGGACAGTGCCTTTCCACACTCACCTCCTTCCTCCCCTTTCTGCTTGGTATCCTTCTTCCACTTGCCATGGTGAGAGGGCGTGCTGGTGCTTCAATGGCGGCGATGAGGGCTTATGCTCGACAGCACATCCCCCTCCTCCGGAGTTCATAGTGGTGGAGCCCGCCATGAGAGGGAGAGGGAGGGGGCAAGGCCGAGGTCGCCGCGGCGCTCGGGGAAGAGGAGGACAGGGCGACGCACTAGCTGCGCCTCTGCCGGCGGCCCCTCTTCCAATGGAGGGCCATGTCGGAGACCAGCCCCGCGAGTTCTTCACCAGGCTGTGCAAGCCTGTGTGTGGTCATCTCCGCCTCCCTACCCCGTTTGCTCGGGTAATGGAGCTTGATCCGCCCCAGGCCTTGAGGCTGCACATGAGGGGCTGCGGGAACGGCAGCATGTGGGTCGACGTCGACTTCCCCGCTCCTCACGTCATGTATCTTTGTCATGGGTGGAAAACCTTTGCCCACGCCCATAGCTTGTCGGAGGGGCACGTTCTCCAGTTCAAGCTAATGGAGAACGACCTACTCTCCGTCAAGGTCTTTGGGTGCTCGGGAATCCGCTTAGGGTGCTGCGCGGAGAGCTCCACCGACGCCGAAAGCTCCTCCTCGAGCGACAGTGACGAGGAGGATAGTGACAGCGACGATGACGGTAGCGGGCGGGAGGACGACGGCTCCGATTCTGGCTGACGATCAGTGGCAGCACCATCATCTGCATCGCCCCTTCCCCGGCAACATGCCTTGACGGTGTCCGTGCCCTACTAGCTCTAGCGTCGGTGGTCGATGCCCTACCCCCCACCATGCTCTTCATCGACACGTTCCCCGTGCCTCCCTTTGTCTTCACTTGCCGTGCCTGGGGAGGAAAAGGGCAAGAACAGGGATTATGGGGCACTTATCTTTTTTTAACTTGTAGGCACTTGCCAAATGTTAATTTTCTAGATAATGTAATCTCTCGAGTCCATGCTTGATTTCTGTAACATTTGTACTTACATCAGCATGTGAATGAAAAAGATGAGCCTTGCCAGGAACCCATGCATGTATACATCCATGCAGAGGAGAAACGCCTCTTTAATGTAAATAAATGAGTTTTCCCAGCAAGCTACCTTGCCGGCGCCCTCTGTGCCTGCCGGAGAGTCACATCTGTTGGGTTACAGACAAAGGGTCCAGCCCCCTGCCAATCTCTTTTTACCAAAGGCTACTGCAACCATTCTAACTGAAACAGTGTTCGGGTCAGGGACGGGAGCACCTAAGTTTAAGAAGAGTGGCGAGGTTTTCGAATGCACAAGTTATAAGTTACGAACACGAATGGACAAGAGGTAAACTTTACCTGTTTGATTTGCTGGGGATCACAGTGCCCGGCAGTATTCCCAACCTCTTGCCGGAGCCAAGTTCACGACAGGAAACGACAGAACCGAGCATCTTCACTGTGGCTTGAAAGAAGAGAGGACAGGAGCATGGAACCTTGGCACTTTATTAGTATATGCTTGAATCTAGGGTAGTACAATATCCTGGACAAGCATGCATGCATATATGTATATACAAAAACATGGAAATTAACAGGAAACTGTACATACTGAAAGTTATTTGACTGCACACAGGGTCTGCACCTGGCTCTGTACATAGGGTTACATGCCTTTCTGGCAAGGCTAGTACAAAAGGGGGTTGGCGGGGCTCCCGGCAACTGCGCTTTACGGGTAAAACTTGCGAAGATGTTCGATATTCCAGGAGTTGCTCACTGGAATGCCATCTTCGGTCTCTAGTCGGACTGCACCGAGCCTGGTGACTCGTATTACCCGATAAGGGCCTTCCCACTTTTTCGTCAACTTGTTTGAATCCTTGGCGGCTTGAACACGTCGAAGAACAAGGTCACCTTCCTCAAGGCTTTGGGCATGAACCTTGCGACTATGGTAGCGGAGCAAGGCTTGCTGGTAGCGTGCGGCTTGCACAGCAGCCTGAAGACGATCTTCCTCAAGGAGTGTTGCATCATCTTGGCGCAACTGCTCTTGCTCAAGCTCATCATAAGCGAGCACTCGAGGTGACCCGTATATGAGTTCTGTGGGGAGAACTACTTCTGCCCTGTATACCAGGGAGAAAGGTGTCTAGCCAGTGGCTCGATTTGGTGTTGTTCTAATTGACCAAAGGGCTATTGGCAACTCATCATTCCAGCGTCTTCCGCACTTGTGTAGCGTGTCGAAAGTTCTTGTTTTGAGGCCTCACAACACTTCAGAAGCAAAACAAACTTTACTACCAAGGTCCTGGATTTATTGCATGACGGTGCAACTCGTGAATTGTGTGGCGTTGTCGGTGATGACTCTGTTTGGCACACCAAAACGGCGAATGAGTCCCTTGAAGAACTTGATGGCTGACTATGCTGTCACCTTTCTCACTGGCTCCACTTCAGGCCACTTTGTGAACTCGTTGATCAATGTACAATTACTCAAATCCCCTGATAGCACGGAGAAAAGGGCCCAGTATGTCAAGCCCCAGACCGAAAATGGCAAGGAAAGAGGGATTTTTTGAAGAGTTTGAGCCGGTTGATGAAGCTTCTTTGAATGGAACTGGCACGCTTCACACTTGGTTACTAGTGCAGTTGCATCCTGGAGCATGGTGGGCCAAACGAAACCCTGCCGGAATGTTTTGCCGGCAAGGGCTCTTGACCCTATGTGGGAGCCACATATGCCTCCATGTATCTCTGCCAACAGCTCCAGTCCATCCTCCTGAGGAATCCACTTCAATTTCACACTGTTCGGTCTCCTTCTTTATAGGACATTGTCCACAAATTGGTACATGCTGGACCGATGGGCTACTTTTTCTGCTTCTTCCTGTTCCTCAGGGAGTTCCCCTATTTGGAGGACCCGAATGGTATGCTGTGCCCATGCCGGAGCCTGAGGCTCGACGACAAGGACTAAAGGCATGTCTTCTGCCGTGGGGGCAGCCGTCTGGACGGCAAGGGCTTAAGGCCCTGCCAGAGCCAGCTGCTCCCCGACAAGCTTGGGGTCCCTGGCAACTTCCTTGCCAGCGGCTCCTAGGAGCTCAACAGGAAAGTACTTGCCGGGGCCTGCCTTCCTTTGCTTATTCTGCCTTGCCGATGGTTCAACGGATGGTTGAGCTAATTGAAGCACAAAGGTACCTGTTTCCAGAGGCAACTTGAGGGCAACGCGTTTTAACAAGTCGTCAGCAATACTGTTCTCTGCTTGAGGAACATGCTCTGCTTGCAGACCATCAAAATGCTCCTCCAACTTCCTCACTTCATCTACATAGGCCTCCATCAACGAGCTTTTATAATCTTTGTTAACTTGTTTGACGACAAGCTGCGAGTCACCTCTGATGATGAGCATCCTGATTTCGAGGTCTGCCACGATCCTGAGACCGGCAAGCAGTCCCTCATACCCTACAATGTTGTTCGTTGATTTTTCCCGAGGAAAGTGCATTTGGACTACGTACTTGAGGCACTCTCTGGTGGGTGCGACGAGTAGCACGCAGGCACCAGCACCTTGCAGCGACGAAGCCCCATCAATGTACATAACACAGTCACGGATTGTTTCCTTGCCGGGAAGAGTGGTCTCTTGAACTTCTTCGTCAGACGTCGAGGTCCTCTCCGCTATGAACTCTGCCAAGGCTCTGCTCTTAATTGTCAAAGTGCTTTAAAACTTGAGACCAAAGCTTGACAGTTCCAACGCCCACTCCACAATCCTCCCGATTGCATCTGGGTTGTGCAAGATCCGTTGCAACGGGAGGCGAGTGACGACGGTGATCTCATGTGCTTGGAAATAGTGATGCAACTTTCTTGAGGCCGTAAGAAGGCCAAAAAGCAGCTTCTGCATACCAGAATACCTTGATCTAGCCCCCTGCAAGAGGGAGCTGACAAAATAGACTGGGTGCTAAATCACCTTCTTCTTTTGTTTCACTCCACTTGCTTGCGCAGATCCTGTCCCGCAGGGACCGAGCTCTGCCGGGGGTCCTGCCTTGCCGGCATCAAGCCCTGCTGGGGAATGCCCCGGCTCATCATCCGATGGCCTCACTGCTGCCCCTACTGCTTCCTCAACTTCTCTCTATGCTACTAGCGCAACACTGACCACTTGATTCGTCGCCGCTAGTTATAGTAGCAACGACTCTTGTGGTTTAGGCGCAACTAGTATTGGCGTAGAGGAGAGGTACCTCTTCAAATCTTGCAACGCTGCCTCTGCTTCCAAAGTCCATTTCATTGGACCCGCCTTTTTAAAAATTTGAAAAAGGGTAGGGCGCGCTCAGCAGATTTGGAGATGAACCTACTCAGGGCAGCAACGCAGCCAGCAAGCCTATAGACATCCTTGACTCTTTTCGGCGCCTCAACCTGCTCAATCGCTTTGATCTTGTCGGGATTTGCTTTGATTCCACGTTAAGACACAAAGAACCCAAGAAGTTTGCTGGACGGGATGCCGAACACACACTTCTCAGGGTTGAGCTTGAGGTTGATCTTGCGCAAATTTGCAAATGTTTCCTCCATATCTTGCATGAGCGTGGCCTTGTTCTTGGTTTTGACCACTATATCATCCATTTAAGCTTCCATATTTCTATGTAACTGGGGCTCAAAACCAATTTGGACCGCTCGGGCAAACGTCGAACCAACGCTTTCCAACCCGAAAGGCATTCGTACAAAACAATATGTACCACATGGGGTGATGAACGCAGTCTTTTCTTCATCTTCTTTCTTCATGAAGATTTGGTGGTATCCTGAGTAGGCGTCGAGGAACGACAACAGGTCGCACCCGGCAGTGGAGTCCACTATCTGGTCAATGCATGGCAAAGGGAAAGGATCCTTTAGACTGACTTTATTGATATCCATATAGTCAATACACAGCCTCCACTTCCCATTTTCCTTGCGTACCACCACTGGATTGGCCAACTATGTTGGGTGGAGCACTCCTCTGACTAAGCCTGCCGCTTCTAACTTCCTGATCTCCTCGATGATGAACTCTTGCCACTCCAAAGCTTGCTTCCTGACCTTCTGCTTGATGGGCTGCGTATGAGGACAGACAGCAAGGTGGTGCTCAATCACCTCCCTGGGAACGTCGGGGATGTCATATGCTTGCCATGCAAACACATTGACATTCGCCCGCAGGAAGGCGACGAGCGCGCTTTCCTATTTGCTATGGAGCTTATGGTAAAAGCTCTGCCCGTGCCATCCTCCTTGATGGGCACCCTCTTTGTTTCCAGTGGTGCTGGCTTGGATCTCTTGCTCTTGCCGGTGGAGCTCTCTGGCACATCCTCAACGGGAACGCAACACTCTGAAGAAGCACGTTTTTCGGAGTGGGTGCAGGAGTCCTTGCCGGGGCCAGGAGTCTTGCCGGTCTTTTTATTAGTGGCAGGAGCAAGTGCCTTGGCGGCAGATGTTGCGACTGCCTCTTGGTAGAGTTGGTCGGCACAAATTTGCGCATCCCTCTTGTCGCAGCTGACAGTGATGATGCTCATTGGGCCAGGCATCTTCAGCTTGTTGTACGCGTAGTGTGACGCCACCATGAACTTGTCCAGTGCTGGATGGCCAAGGATCCCGTTATATGGCAACGGGATCTCGGCGACATAAAAAACGATCCTCTTTGTCCTGTAGTTCAAGTCGCCACCAAACGTAACTGGTATCATGACCTTCCCCTTGGGCTGGCTTCTTCCTGGATTGATTCCTTGGAACATATTTGTTTCTTCGATATCTTCATCAGGGATCTGCAACCTCTTGATTACGTTGGGCGAGATCAATTTCAGACCGGCCCCACCGTCAACTAGCATTTTCGTCACCTTGAGGTTGCATATTGTTGGTGAAACCAACAATGGCAAACACCCGACCGCGGTTGTGCGATTAGGGTGATCCTTGGCGTAAAAAATGATAGGCGTGTTGGACCACTTCAGTGACTTCTGGGTGTCGATCATCGGCTCCATTGCATTAATCTCATGCGCCCACTTTTTAAGTTGGTTGTGGGAAGAATGCAACAAGGCACCTCCATCAACACACATGACTTCCGTTGCCTTCTAAAACTCATGCTAGGTGGACTCGTCATCAATGCCATGATCGTCATATCCCTCTTTCTTGTCACAGCCTCGGGCAGGCCTCTCTTGTTGCTTATGCTTGTCATGGAATCCCCCTCGAGCGCCGTGTTTCTTGCCGGATCCCTTAGTGCCATCTTGGCCCTTCTCTTTGTCCCGTCTCTCATACTCAGCCCTCTGCTTCTCCATCAACTGCTCAACTTGACAACAGTTTTGGAGATCATGGCCCTTGGTGTGGTGAATCTTGCAATATTTCTTGTTGGAGCCCTCTGGCTTGCCGGCAGCCGCCAAGGCTCGGCAGGCGTCGCACCCGACAATCTCTTTGCCAGGGTCGTCCACGTTGGCCTTCTTAGCGGTGCTGGGGTGATGACCCGCAAGTATACGAGATAGTTGTAGCCTCTTTTGATAAGTAAGAGTGTCGAACCCAACGAGGAGCTAAAGGTACAACAAATACTCTCTCAAGTCCTATCGGCCATCGATCGACTCTCACGCAACACGTTCACTTTACCTAGAACAAGTATGAAACTAGAAGTACTTTGTAGGTGTGATAGGATAGGTTTGCAAGATAATAAAGAACACATAAATAAAAAGTAGGGGCCGTTTAGATAAAGATGCAATAAAGTAAATATAGCGAGTGTGGAAAAGTGGTGGTAGGAGTTGTGAAATTGCCCCTAAGCAATTGACTATGTTACTAGATCGGTAATCACTATTGCAATTCTATTTGAGGGAGAGGCATAAGCTAACATACTTTCTCTTCTTGGATCATATGCACTTATGATTGGAACTCTAGCAAGCATCCGCAAATACTAAAGATTCATTAAGGTAAAACCCAACCATAGCATTAAAGTATCAAGTCCCCTTTATCCCATACGCAACAATCTACTTACTCGGGTTTGTGTTTCAGTCACTCACGCAACCCACTATAAGCGAATCATGAACACATTGCAACACACTACAGCGGGAATCCCTCACGCTTGCGCAACACGGAGGGCGCCATAGGACAGCACCAATAATAAAACATGCAACTCAAACCAATCATAGCAATTCATCAATCACCGATAGGACAATGGAAATCTACTCAGACATCATAGGATGGCAACACATCATTGGAAAATAATATGAAGCATAAAGCACCATGTTCAAGTAGAGGGTACAGCGGGTTGCGGGAGAGTGGACCACCGTAGATAGAAGTTGGAAGGTGATGGAGATGTTGGTGAAGATGACGGCAGTGTTGGTGAAGATCGCGGTGATGATGATGGCCCCCAGCGGTGTTCCGGTGCCACCGGAAGCAAGGGGGAGAGAGCCCCCCTTCTTCTTCTTCTTCCTTGACCTTCTCCCTAGATGGGAGAAGGGTTTCCCCTCTGGTCCTTGGCTCCCATGGCATGGGAGGGGTGAGAGCCCCTCTGAGAATGGATCTATCTCTCTGTTTCTCTCTGTTTCTGCGTTCTTAGATTCTACCCCTTCACCGTTTCTTAAATATCCGGAGATCCGTAGCTCCGATTGGGGTCTTTCGCCCAGATCTTTCTCATAAAAATAGCTTTCTTGTGGCAAAAGAAGAGCGTCAACCGCCTTACGGGGGGCCCACGAGAGTCCAGGGCGCGCCCAGGGGGGAGGGCGCGCCCCCTGTCTCGCGGCCACCCCGGACACCGTTTCGCGTTGATTTCACTTCCCAAAAATCATAAATATTCCAAAAAAAATCTCCGTCCGTTTTTATCCCATTTGGACTCTGTTTGATATTGGGTTTCTGCGAAACAAAAAACATGCAACAGACAGGAACTGGCACTGGGCACTTGACCAATATATTACTCTCGAAAATAGTATAAAAAGTTGCCAAAATTATATGAAAGTTGAATAATATTGGCTTGGAACAATAAAAAATTATAGATACGACAGAGACGTATCAGCATCCCCAAGCTTAATTCCTTCTCATCCTCGAGTAGATAAATGATAAAAAAGATAATTTTTGATGTGGAATGCTACCTAGCATAATCTTGATCATATGTCTAATCATGGCATGAATATTAAGACACGAGTGATTCAAAGCAATAGTCTATCATTTGACATAAAAACAATAATATTTCGAGCGTACCAATAAAGCAATCATGTCTTTTCAAAACAACATGGCCAAAGAAAGTTATCCCTACAAAATCATATAGTCTGGCTGTTGCTCTATCTTCATCACACAAAGTATTTAATCATGCACAACCCCGATGACAAGCCAAGCAATTGTTTCATACTTTAATAATCTCAAACTTTTTCAACTTTCACGCAATACATGAGCGTGAGCCATGGATATAGCACTATAGGTGGAATAGAATATGATGGTGGAGGTTATGTGGAGAAGACAAAAAGGGAGAAAATCTCACATCAACTAGGTGTATCAATGGGCTATGGAGATGTCCATCAATAGATATCAATGTGAGTGAGTAGGGATTGCCATGCAACGGATGCACTAGAGCTATAAGTGTATGAAAGCTCAAACTGAAACTAAATGGGTGTGCATCCAACTTGCTTGTTCATGAAGACCTCTTGCATTTGAGGAAGCCCATCATCGGAATATACAAGCCAAGTTCTATAATGAAACCACTAGTATATGAAAGTGAAAGCATAGGAGACTCTCTCTATGAAGAACATGGTGCTACTCTGAAGCACAAGTGTGGTAAAAGGATAGTAACATTGCCCCTTCTCACTTTTTCTCTCATTTTTTATTTTCTCTTTTTTTTCTTCTTTTTTTCTTTTTTTATTATTTTTTCTTTTTGGTGGGCTTCTTTGGCCTCTTTTTTTTTCTATTTGGGCTTCTTTGGCCTCTTTTATTTTTCATAAAGTCCGGAGTCTCATCCCGACTTGTGGGGGAATCATAGTCTCCATCATCCTTCCTCACTGGGGCAATGCTCAATAATGATGATCATCACAGTTTTATTTACTTACAACTCAATATCTAGAACAAAGATATGACTCTATATGAATGCTTCCGGTGGTGTACCGGGATGTGCAATGATCTAGCATAGCAATGACAACAAAAAATGGACAAGCCATGAAAACATCATGCTAGCTATCTTACGATCATGCAAAGCAATATGACAATGAATGCTCAAGTCATGTATATGATGATGATGGAAGTTGCATGGCAATATATCTCGGAATGGCTTTGGAAATGCCATGATAGGTAGGTATGGTGGCTGTTTTGAGGAAGATATAAGGAGGTTTATGTGTGATAGAGCGTATCGTATCACGGGGTTTGGATGCACCGGCGAAGTTTGCACCAACTCTCGAGCTGAGAAAGGGCAATGCACGGTACCGAAGAGGCTAGCAATGATGGAGGGGTGAGAGTGCGTATAATCCATGGACTCAACATTAGTCATAAAGAACTCATATACTTGTTGCAAAAATCTACAAGCCATTGAAAACAAAGTACTATGCGCATGATCCTAGGGGGATAGATTGGTAGGAAAAGGCCATCGCTCGTCCCCGACCGCCACTCATAAGGAAGACAATAAATAAATAAAATTGTGCTCCAACTTCATGACAAAGCGGTTCACCATACGTGCATGCTACGGGAATCACAAACCTCAACGCAAGTATTTCTACTAATCCACAACCACCCACTAGCATGACTCTAATATCACCACCTTTATATCGCAAAACTATTGCAAGGAATCAAACATATCATATTCAGCGATCTACAAGTTTATGTAGGATTTTATGACTAACCATGTGAATGACCAATTCCTGTCATCTCTCTAAATAGATATAAGTGAAGCAAGAGAGTTTAATTCTTTCTACAAAAGATATGCCCATGCTCTAACAAATATAAGTGAAGCAAAAGAGCATTCTACAAATGGCGGTTTTCTATGTGAAGAGAAACAGGCAATCCAAACTTCAAATGATATAAGTGAAGCACGTGAAGCATTCTATAAAGCCATACTCAAAAGATTTAAGTGAAGTGCAATGAGCATTATATAAATCAACCAAGGACTATCTCATACCAGCATGGTGCATAAAAGAAAAGTGAAAACTAAATGCAAAGGACGCCCCAAGACTTGCACATAATGCACGAACGAAACGAATACGAAAACATACCCGATACTTGTTGAAGAAAGAGGGGATGCCATCCGGGGCATCCCCAAGATTAGACGCTTGAGTCTCCTTGAATATTTACTTGGGGTGCCTAGGGCATCCCCAAGCTTGAGCTCTTGCCTCTCTTCCTTTTCCTCATATCGAGACCTCCTTGTTTAGACACTTCATCCACACAAAACTTCAACAGAAAACTCGGTAAGATCCGTTAGTATAATAAAGCAAATCACCACTCTAAGTACTGTTACAAACCAATTCATATTTTGTTTTTGCATTGTGTCTACTGTAATATAAATTTTCCATGGCTTAATCCACTAATATAAATTGGTAGATTCATCAAAACAAGCAAACTATGCATCAAAAACAGAATCTGTCAAAAACAGAACAGTCTGTAGCAATCTGAACATCCACCAGACTTATGTTACCCCAAAAATTCTACCAAAATTAGGAAAAATAAAAAAGTTGTATAGAAAGACAATTCAAAAGGAATCAGAACCAATTGACGTTCCAGTTAAAAACGTAAAATCGCACACTACAGCCAAAGTTTCTGTCCTGCACCGTACTAACCAACAAGCATTGTAAACATCCTAAAGGCAAACCTTAGCACATTATTTTTTATAATACAATGGAATTATAAAAGGGGATAATTATTTTTGTTGAAAAGTTTCTGTAATCAAGATTCACAAAGTTTGCGTGAGCATGAACAAAGTTCAAGGCTAGCTCCCACTTCAACAATGTTTGTCTTTCTCACTTTCACTTTCATTTTTGAAAAGTTTTCGGTTCCCCTCTTTATTTTTTTAAACTATATAAAAGCACTCAACAGAAATAAATGACTCTCTAAAACTTCCGGGTTGTCTCCCTGGTAGCGCTTTCTTTAAAGCCATTAAGCTAGGCATTTAGTGCTCAAGTAATGAATCCACCCTGATCCCAAGGTATATCAAAGCCAATTTTAATTAACAATGATTTGTAATTTAGTAGTGAGCACAAAGTAACATATATCAAGCAAAAACGAAGTCTAACTCTCTTCTTATGCATCGGCATGTCATAAAAGAACAATTCATGCACACCAAGTAAAGGCCAATGCATAGTATAAACAGTTTCTTGCAATTCTATCATATTGGAAACATAAAGAGGCGGAGATGTAATTCCTCTCTCATAATAATTGCAAGTAGGAGTAGCAAGCACATGCATAGTATACTCATCAAAATCATCATGTGCAATGGTAAAAGGCAACCCATCAATAAAATCCTTAATAAGCACAAACTTCTCCGATATAGTGTCGTTGGGAGAATTCAAAAAGATAATAGGACTATCACGTGTGGGTGCAATAGCAACAATTTCATGTTTAACATAAGGAACTATAGCAAGTTCATCTCCATAAGCATAATTCATATTGGCATCTTGGCCACAAGCATAGCAAGCATCATCAAAAAGGGATATTTCAAACAAATTCAAGGGATCATAGCAACCATCATAGCAATCACCCTTGATAAGCAGCACGAAGGGAATTAAATAATGTATGAGTTGGAGGTTACTCTCATTAGAAGGTGGGCACGGGTAGCTAATCCGCTCTTCCTCCTTTTGTTCTTCGCTCTCCTCATCATCTTTTTCATCCAATGAGCTCACTGTTTCATCAATTTCTTCTTCCATAGCTTCCTGCAAAATATTAATCTCTTCTTGGACAGCGGAGAAGTCCTCAATATATGGTTTAACATAGGCATTAGAAGCATAATTATCATAACAATATTTAAATAGGGCAAAACTTTCAGATTTGTAAAGAGTAGCATCATACTTTTCAATCAAAGAGGCAATCTCATAAGCACCTTTAAAAGCAACAAATTCTTCAATTTGTTGAACATCATAGTAATTGTAAACACCCTTAGCATACGAAGATATGATTCCATTATCACTAAACAAACATTGATAGGGTAGGTGTTTCTTAGGGTCTTCAGAACAACAAGTAACATCATATATTTCACATAAATTCCAAGCATAGCATTGCAAACGTTGAATTTGATCCCATAATAGTTTCCCTTTTTCAGATATACGGTTTCGCACATAACAAGCATGCTCATCTAAAGATTTGCCCTCAACTAAGCTAGGGGGGTTTCAGCACGAGCACAAAGGGATCGAAGATGATCCAAGTAAAAGGCTTTAGGAGTGTGATAGATTTTGAGTGGTTCTTCAACCATTGGTGTAGTAGGTACAACTAATTTTTTTTTGGTATTTTTTGTTTCCTACCCATAACTAAAGATAGAAAACAACTAAGAACAGCAAATAAAAATTACTTAGTGATAAAGCAAACAAGCACACATGAGAATATTCACCCCACGCTATGACTCCCCGGCAACGGCGCCAGAAAAAGGTCTTGATGGCCTGCAAGTATACGGGATAGTTGTAGCCTCATAAGTAAGAGTGTCGAACCCAACGAGGAGCTAAAGGTAGAACAAATACTCTCTCAAGTCCTATCGGCCACTGATACGACTCTACGCACGCTTGACGTTCGCTTTACCAAGAACAAGTATGAAACTAGAAGTACTTTGTAGGTGTGATAGGATAGGTTTGCAAGATAATAAAGAACACGTAAAAAGTAGGGGCTGTTTAGATAAAGATGCAATAAAGTAAATATAGCGAGTGTGGAAAAGTGGTGGTAGGAGTTGTGAAAGTGCCCCTAAGCAATTGACTATGTTACTAGACCGGTAATTACTATTGCAATTCTATTTGAGGGAGAGGCATAAGCTTACATACTTTCTATTCTTGGATCATATGCACTTATGATTGGAACTCTAGCAAGCATCCGCAAATACTAAAGATTCATTAAGGTAAAACCCAACCATAGCATTAAAGTATCAAGTCCCCTTTATCCCATACGCAACAATCTACTTACTCGGGTTTGTGTTCCAGTCACTCAGGCAACCCACTATAAGCGAATCATGAACACATTGCAACACCCTACAGCGGGAATCCCGCACGGTTGCGCGGCATGGAGGGCACCATAGGACAGCACCAACAATAAAACATGCAACTCAAACCAATCATAGCAATTCATCAATCACCGATTGGACAACAGAAATCTACTCAGACATCATAGGATGGCAACACATCATTGGAAAATAATATGAAGCATAAAGCACCATGTTCAAGTAGAGGGTACAGCGGGTTGCGGGAGAGTGGACCACTGTAGATAGAAGGGGGAAGGTGATGGAGATGTTGGTGAAGATGATGGCGGTGTTGGTGAAGATCGCGGTGATGATGATGGCCCCCGGCGGTGTTCTGGTGCCACCGGAAGCAAGGGGGAGAGAGCCCCCCTTCTTCTTCTTCTTCCTTGACCTTCTCCCTAGATGGGAGAAGGGTTTCCCCTCTGGTCCTTGGCTCCCATGGCATGGGAGGGGAGAGAGCCCCTCTGAGATTGGATTGATCTCTCTGTTTCTCTTTGTTTCTGCGTTCTCAGATTCTACCCCTTCACCATTTTTTAAATATCCGGAGATCCGTAACTCCGATTGGGTTGAATCTTTTGCCCAGATCTTTCTCATAAAATTAGCTTTCTTGCGGCAAAAGAAGAGCGTCAACCACCTTACGGGGGCCCACGAGAGTCCAGGGCGCACCCAGGGGGGAGGGCGCGCCCCCCTGTCTCGTGGCCACCCCGGACACCGTTTCGCGTTGATTTCACTTCCCAAAAATCATAAATATTCCAAAAAAAAATCTCCGTCCATTTTTATCGCGTTTGGACTCCGTTTGATATTGGGTTTCTGCGAAACAAAAAACATGCAATAGACGAGGCGGCACTGGAGCCTTTGGATCAACATGTTAGTCCCAAAAATAGTATAAAAAGTTGCCAAAAGTATATGAAAGTTGAATAATATTGGCATGGAACAATAAAAAATTATAGATACAACGGAGACGTATCATGGGGTCTCCGGATTCCACAACGGCAAGCACAATCTTGCCTTTGCGCTTCCTGTTGCATCGTCGGCCCTTCATCGCCGGAGCGATGATGTCCTCATCTTCAGAATAACTTCCCGCGTCAGCGTCTTCGCCGGGGTAGTTCCTCCCTTCTTCAGCTTGGGCACATCCGTCGGCCAGAACATAAAGCTCGGCAACATCCGTAAGCTTGTTCATAGCTAGCTCTTCATGCATCTTACGATTGCGCATGTTCTAATTGAACACGCTGATGACAGCGGCGGGATGAACATCCGGGATGTTGTACTGCACACGGCTGAACCTTTGTATGTATTTGTGCAAGCATTCGCCGTCCCTCTGAGGTTCACATGCAAATCACTTTCCTGGGCAGGAGCTACGTGGCCGCCAGTAAAGGCACCAACAAACTCGTGGCACAGATCCGACCAAAAGGAGATGGAATCTATCGCAGGTGCATCAACCATGACCTGACGTTGGGCTTGAGCACCAACAGGAAATAGTTGGCGAGTACCTTGCCGTCTCGAGCTCCGGTGGCTTGCATCGCAGTGGTGTAAACGCTTAGGAACTCAAACGGATGAGTCTTGCCGTCGTACTTCTCCGGGACCTCTGGTTTGAATGTTCAGGTGGTGGGCCACAGGAACTGCCGTAGCTCGCAGGTGAACGCTGGACAGGTTTTTGCATAGGGCAAGTTGTCAGCATCCTCTGGTGCAGGCCTGTACGCAGTGGGCCCAGCATGCCTATCAGATTGGTGGTGCGCCTCCCATCGCCGCTCAATGGTGGTCCGGGCATCCTCCTTGAGCCATTCATGAAGAACCTGACGTTGGTCGTGACGTGCTCGTGGATCGAACGACGCCGTGGATACGTTATCACGGGCGTCAACCCGACGAGCTGGCGACCATCGCTGCCGCGGCAGAGGGGAGTGCACAGTGGTTGCGGCGCCTCCACCCCTTCCACTGTCAACGCGCGCCGACTCAATGGTACGGTGCCGCAAGTGACTTGCCTCCTGGTGGCCATCCCTATTGGCGTGGCCAATAAGGTTTTGGATAGCAGCCCTCCACTCTTCTCACTTCTCCATAGCAGGAGGAAAGTCGAGGAGTAGCTGCGCTCGTGCCAATGCCTCTGCTTGCATTGGTGGCAGCGACAAGCGTGAGGAACGGGAGGAGCTCGGGCTTCTAACTATGTTAGAAGGAGTTCTGTCACGGTTCCGCGGCCGCGCGCCTTTTTCACCAGCATCATGGCATGCATGTCAGCCCTGCGCATCTTGAGAATGATGCTAAGGGCTCTTGCCGCGACTACGCCCGGGGTCACCAATGTCGTGACGCTGTTCGTCACGCACGATCTGGGAGGACCGCGGTGCGTGGGTCGGCGGGGTCGTCTTTCTACCCTTGGAGGTCCCTGTCGGTGTCAAAGTTGGCGGATCTCGGCTAGGGGGTCCTGAACTGTGCGTCTAAGTCTGATGGTAACAGGAGGCGGGGGACACAATGTTTACCCAGGTTTGGGCCCTCTCTATGGAGGTAATACCCTACTTCCTGCTTGATTGATTTTGATGAATATGAGTATTACAAGAGTTGATCTACCACGAGATCGTAATGGCTAAAACCCTAGAAGTCTAGCCTATGATTATGATTGTTGTTATCTCTACGGACTAAACCCTCCGGTTTATATAGACACCAGAGGGTGCTAGGGTCACACAAAGTCGGTTACAGAGAAAGGAATCTGCATATCCGAATCGCCAAGCTTGCCTTCCATGCAAAGGAGAGTCCCATCCGAACACGGGAAGAAAGTCTTCTATCTTGTATCTTCATAGCCCAATAGTCCGGCTGTTCGAGGACCCCTTAATCCAGGACTCCCTCAGTAGCCCCTGAACCAGGCTTCAATGATGATGAGTCCGGCGCGCAGATTGTCTTCGGCATTGCAAGGCGGGTTCCTTCTCTGAATACTTCACAATAGTCTTCGGACACTAAAAACGTATCCGGCTCTGCAAAACAAATACCACACACAACCGTAGAGAGTATAATATTCCCCGAGTCCAATCCGCTGACAACTTTTTGTAGCGTGAAATCATGCCACCGCCCGGTCATTTTTCGAACCGTTTTTAGCCTGCTGCTCCGTATTTCGAGGTGCAGTTTCATTGGCACGTCTTGTCAAAGCAGAGATCATGTCCCCTTATCATGGGATTCTCATCAATACTGGCATGGGTAACCCAACCGTGCCATCTGCATGGACCTTGGGCAATAGGTGAGTTTTAAGGCGAGTGAGGAGGCGCGTAATATTCACTGCCTTTATAAAGGGATAAGGATTCACCCTTTTTCACCCACGCCTTCCCCTTCCTCTGCCCATCCATTCTCGAGCTCCAGCACCCAAGCTCTCACCTTCTCCGCCCAAAAAGCACTCCAACAATGTCCGGATCCGGAGCAGGAGGCAAGTGGATGGCCTCCTCCATCAAGGAGGACATCACGAAGCTCCAGGAGGCCGGGTACTTGGCCCCGGAAATTGCCCATCGGCTTCCGGCCAAGGGACAGATCATCCCCACCCCGGAGCCCCAGGAGAGGGTGGTGTTCATCTCACACTTCATCCGCGGGCTGGGATTCCCTCTCCACCCATTCATCCGCAGACTAATGTTTTACTACGGGCTGGACTTCCACAATCTGGCCGCCAACTCCATCCTCAACATCTCAGCATTTATTGTCGTGTGCGAGGCCTCCCTCCGCATCCCACCTCACTTTGGACTATGGTTGAAGACCTTCAATGTGAAGCCAAAGGTGGTGAGCGGTCAGCAAGTAGAGTGCGGAGGCGCCATGGTGGGCAAGATGCCCAATGTCACTTGGCCCGAAGGCTCCTTCGTGGAGACTGTCAAAGGGTGGCAGTCGGGGTGGTTCTACATCATAGAGCCGCGCGGCACCAACTGGCAGCGGCTCCTGCATTCCGGTCCGGAGTCCTGATGCGGCTCACCTCCTAGCAAGAGAAGGGCCTGACCTAGTCTTCTTCGGACAAGATGACAGCGCTCCAGACGCGCATTCAGAACATGATAAACAAGAGAATCAAGCTCGTCAACGTGATCCAGGTGATGCTCGTTCGCCGAATCCTTCCGTGCCAAGCACCCGACCCTACTGGAGCTCTTTGGCACAATGCACGAAGACATCTGGAAGGTGCTCTTCAAGGCCAACGAGGCGCCGCCGCCCACGACCAAGGATCGCGGGCATGTCCTAACTCACCCTGCCAGTCCGGTAAGTTCTTTCATGTTTTCAAGGTATACTCTTTACTTGCATATTCGAGGAAGGCAAATAAGCCTCCCTATCAATTTTTTCAGGTCTGGATAGAGATGGCGGAGCGGATTAACTGTCCGGCTCCGCTGCCCGAAGGCCCAGAAATCCCACTTCAGACGAAGATGCTGGTTCCGGCACCTTTTCAGGTGCCGGAGAAGAAGGCCAAGGGGACCAGAGGTGGTCTCCGTCGCAAGGGCAATTCGGACGTAACGTCCGAAGAAGCCGAGGCACACTCCTCCGCCGCTGAAGATGACGAGGAAGAGGAGGAGGAGAAGAAAGCCACTCCCCCCTGCAGGAGGAGGAAGAAGAGGACGGCCTCCACGCGTCTGGGGGCCGAGGCGTCCAAGAAGGGGAAAACCTCCCTTCCGGACAGCTCCGCAACGGCCACCAACAGCAGCTGGGAGTGGGAGCCCAAGGAGAAGCCCTTGGCCAAGTCGTAAGTGCCCGAACACGTTCATGTATCCGACCTCTTTACTTTATTGTTTTAATGTGCTAAATTATGCATTTGCAGTCTGACTCGGTCCAACCTCGAGCGGTCCTTATCATTAGAGGATTCGCTGGACCCGGCGGCGATGGACAGCGGGACCCTTCCATCGGCCTCCTCTCCTAGGGACCTGGATGGCACCAAGGCGTTGTCCCGAAGAATCCCCAGCCCGGGAGAGAATCAGAAGGCCATCAGGGAGGCGCCGGAGGGTGAAGCCTCGATTGCCGAACACATGGGGGAGCAAGCCCCCATGGACACCGACGGTGGGGGCCATATCCAACTTGGTCCTCAGCTGAATATAATTCCGGAGACCCATGCGGCTCCGGAATCAGGTAGTCCGCCTCTTTCGAAAGAGGGAGGTGCGCCTACTCCACCGGTGACCTCTGTCCATCCAGAGGCACCGGACAGTTTGCTGGAAGCGCTGCAAGGTGCTTCCATTGTTGACGAACACCGTACCCTTACGGTGATTGAGAGGATCCAGTCTGCGAAGAGCAGACTGATCAAAGCATGCACGATCCTTCTAACAGGCTTTGAGGTAAGCAAGGCAACTATAAAAAGAATGTCATAGTATAGACAGTAGCCCCTGATACTCTGTCTGGTGTTCGGAAAGAAAAGCCGAACAGAGGATCAAATAATTTTCGCAGGAGTCTAATCTAAAATGTCTATGTGAATAAGCAGGCGTCGCTGCTGGCTACGACCTCTCATACTATGGAAGTCTTCGGACTGAAGCAGAGTCTGGAGCAGGCCGAGGAAGAGCTCGGCCGCGTGAAGAAGCAGATGGAGGACAGTCAAGGTATGCAATAACCTTGTGTATATTCAGGAAGGATGAATGATTCGTGCTGACTAAACTGCCATGATTTTTATTAGGGGCCACGACCGAAGTAGAGGCCCTCAAGAAGGCGCTGGCCGAGGCTGAGGACAAAGCGGCCAAGGAATGAGCCGCATGCAAAAAGCATGAGGCCCAGGTCAGTGAGGTCCAGCAAGAGCTCCAGGACACCGTCAAGAAGTGTGAGTCCTTGGAGCGCGACTTTAAGGAGCAAGAGTCCGAACTTGCCAAGGCCCGCCAGAGCGCACATGATGCCCGAGCCGAAGCCCAAGGCGCCCTCCAGGAAATCCAGGCGGCCAAGAAGATTGCGGTGGGTAAGGCTTTTATTATGCAGAGTAGATATGTGAAGGAAAGGTTCCTCTTACTGACCCGGATTTGGAGTTCTCCAGGGGCGTTTGCAGATCTTCCGCGCAGTGTGTCAGATGCTGCGGAATTCTACCGAGACGAAGAGGGGAGCTCTACAGAGAAGCCGTTCTAGTCGCAATACCTTGTGCCAGAACATCCAATGCCCTTTAGTGATCAGCTGAAACAGCTGATCGACCTGCATAGGGCGGCCGAACTAGCCATGAAGGATTTAATAATCCGGCTATGGCCTGCCGAAGCCATTCCCAGCAGCTACTTCAGACTCATGAAGCAGCTTGTCAATGCCTGCCCTCGGCTTGATGTCATCAAGCAGTTGGTCTGTATTGAAGGCGCGCGAATGGCCTTTTCCCGCGCCAAGATGCACTGGGCAAAGATGGATGCCGCGAAGCTGATGACCGAGGGACCGCACGCGGGGAAGGAGCACCACACACCCGAACTGTATTTTGACAGTTTCCTCGAGGGATCCCGCCTTGTGGCGGAGCAATGTGCTAAGGATATCATATTCCCATGAATACACTCATGTTATCCTGTCCTGTACTATGAAACAGATCCGTTATGTAATATAATGTCTGTTATTTAACATTTTATCTCCTATGCGGCCATTGTGTTAAATCCGAGAGTTGGCGATCGTAAACCCTTTACGTAGGTAATGCGGGGTGTTGGATAAATCTAAACACTCCTTATCCAAGGTTTTGGTCCTTTAAGGAGGTGTTTAGTGCAATGAACCAGGCAATCGGACTATGCGGCTTTATTACTCTCACTTAGCCATAGGAGTTTGACAAGAAAAATTCAGGCGCAGCCCCTGGTGTTCGAAAGTCCGAACTTGGGGCGCTACACATGCCTGATCAGAAAAAGGCGATTCATCGCATAATGTGGACAAAATCGCTAAAGATTTGTAACCTCTCGAACAGCTGACCGGCTCTCGCCTCATCATGACAGTCAGTTTTCGGCTTTCTCTACTGAGGTGCTCATCCGGAAGAACTGAGACACAATTGCAGTAGTTCTCCCTTTACTACCCTTGCCGATATAGCGGAATGTAAGGTAGTAAGAACAGGAGCCGGGCAACCCAACTATTGACCAAAGACATGAGTCGGAGCCGATGCATATAATGCTATAAGTTCGGGGTGCCGAACTGTACTGTAAAAGTGTTCGAACTTTATTGCCGTATTGTGGGGTATGATGAAGCCCCTGGCGAATTAAGGCGTACCAGAGTGTATGGGCGCAAATTATAAAATATAAAGAAAAGGAAAAAAATCAAGTAATAAACTAACACTGCAAACATTGGGTCACAAATTATTTTCCATTGTAACTTGATTAATATGTCAAGGCGTATTTGAACAAGTAATGCGATAAGCAAATAGGGCTATTTGACATGCCACGACCAAGGGCGAGCTGCGTGCGGGTTTTAAAATAGGTATAACGATCGTTAGCAGAGACCACCTGGGGGTTCCCTTGTACATCAAAGCTTCTTGCCTTCTTGGTGTACCCGTCCCTTGATAGGTTCGATGATCAAGGTTGTCAGGGAAAAGCCTAGGGGAAAAAGAAACCTGAAAAGAAAAAGAAATAGTAAAAGTATGCAGGTCCAGGAGCGGTTGAGCCGTAATATGGACCACGGTCCAGCTGTGCCTCCGTCTATGCCCATGGTATTTTGAGTGCGAAGTTATGTACGCGTGGCACGAATGCCGATATTTGGTTGGGACTCGGACGGAGGCTGAATTGCTAGTCAAGCTCTTGACAAACTGGACCGTCCTGCTGCTGAGTAGTTCAAACTCGTTTGACAGTGTCCGGGATCTTGGCCGCTGAATTGTGGTTATGCCTGAAAAGGCCGCTCTGTACTTCTTCTGCAAGGGCCGCGGTGAGCTCCTCAGTGCGGACGGAGCGTTCCGTGTTTCCGTTGACTGTTAGAACACCGCATGGCCCGGGCATTTTGAGCTTGAGGTAAGCGTAGTGCGGCACCACATTGAATCGAGCAAATGTGGTTCGTCCAAGTAGTGCATGATATCCACTGCGAAGGGGACGATATCAAACATCAATTCTTCGCTTCGGAAATTGTCCGGGGATCCAAAGACCACTTCCAGTGTGATTGAGCCCATACAGTAGGTGAGGGAGTCCTGGACTAGGGGGTGTCCAGACAGCCGGACTATAATTATCAGCCGGACTCCAAGACTACAAAGATACAAGATTGAAGACTCCGTCCCGTGTCCGGATGGGACTTTCCTTGGCGTGGAAGGCAAGCTTGGCAATACGGATATGTAGATCTCCTACCATTGTAACTAACTCTGTGTAACCCTAGACTCCTCCGGTGTCTATATAAACCGGAGGGCTTTAGTCCGTAGGACAACATACATTACAACAACCATACCATAGGCTAGCTTCTAGGGTTTAGCCTCCTTGATCTCGTGGTAGATCCACTCTTGTACTACCCATATCATCAATATTAATCAAGTAGGACGTAGGGTTTTACCTCCATCAAGAGGGCCCGAACACAGGTAAAAACATCGTGTCCCTCGTCTCCTGTTACCATCCGCCTAGGCGCATAGTTCGGGACCCCCTACGAGATCCGCGGTTTGACACCGACATTGGTGCTTTCATTGAGAGTTCCTCCGTATCGTCACCGATAGGCTTGATGGCATCTTCAACCAACAACGCTGTCGGTGAGACTTTTCTCCCGAACAGATCTTCAGATTCGGCGGCCGCATCTGCGGGCAATTCACTTGGCCATCTGGAGCAGATCGAAAGCTACGCCCCTGGCCGTCAGGTCAGATTCGGAAGCTTAAACTTCACGGCCGATGTCCGCGGAGATTTGATCTTCGACGGACTCGAGCCACAGCCAAGCGCACCGCCGCCGCGACGACGGGCATGATCTAGCTCGCCACGAGCAAAGCGTGGTGGCGCTGCACGATCCGCTTGACCATTAGCCCGAGCCAATCACCCGGATCGAGGGCGGTGGATAGACGCCACTGGGGCTTCAACATCCATGGCGATGGGCGAACACTAATCTTGTCCCTATGAAACTCGTGATTCCGGGTGCGAGACTCCTTGCCGGACTCCGAACCTCCCGCGCCCCTACCAATCGATCTGGATTGGGCGCCGGTTATAGAATTCACCGTCGCGGACATCTTTCAATACTCTCCTTTTGGCGACATCTTGAATTCACTAAAGCATCTCTCGTTATCGGAGAGTCTGGCGGACTATGGCGAGGATGGTTGAAATACAGACGACGAAGAAATTGAGCCCACCCACCACCCACTTTGTAGCCACCGTCGGCGATCTAACCGACATGCTAGACTACGACTCAAGACATCGGCGCTATGGACGGCGATGCCGGAGATTTATCAGAACCAGCGCCCACAGGCATCGAAGACCACCTCGTCATCGACATATACATGGTGGACACCCCAAAAGACGAGGACGGCGAAGAAACAACGGAGGCAGACTCTTTAAAGAGCAGCCCAAACGCCGGCGTCGTGGCGCGCTCTAAATCCCGCCACAGCAAGAATGGAGATTCCGCACAGAGATAATAATATTCCGGAGATTGCGAAGACAATCCCCTCAAAGAAGACTCGGCAGAGGATGCGAAGCAAGCCCTCATGAGAGGGCGGCGATTTAAGAGGTTGAGGAGCATAACTATATGCCTCGCTCGAAGACGGCAAGCCTCAACGATGATGAATTCATCGTGCCGAGGATCCTGTCGAACAAGAGCGCTTCAAGCGCGGGCTTATCGCCACAAAGAAACAGCCTAAAGAAAAGCAGCACCAGCTTCAAGCTGATCGGACCTGCTTGGCCGATCGATGGACCGAGGTCCTCGCGTCAAGAGTATAAACTCGAACGTCCCTCCAAAAGTTACCCAAGATGCAAGCTGCTCCCCCGATTAGAGGAGGAAGCATACATACCTCCATCACCAGCGCACGATATAGCTGACCGACCACCTCGTGGTCGTGACAGAGAGGCATCCGTGCCCCGGCCAAGACCATACCCCGCATCGCTCCAAAAGTACGGCCAAGAGGGAACACGCTGGACTTGCGAGACATATTGGAGGACAAAGTAAGGCAATCCAGATCCATCTATGGATCACGTGGGCGCCCTCGACCCACGCATTTAATACCGTCGCGCGAATACAATAACCTGGCCGGGCCGAACACAGCAGACAACGCTCTCTTGAGCTGCGTCGCGACATTGCTCAATACAGAGGCGCCGCACACCCGCTATGCTTCACTGACGAAGTAATGGATCATTAGATCCCCAAAGGGTTTAAACCCGTAAACATCGAATCTTACGATGGCACAACAGACCCCGCGGTTTGGATCGAAGACTATCTTCTCCACATCCATATGGCACGCGGCGACGATCTCCACGCCATCAAGTACCTCCCACTCAAGCTTAAAGGACCAGCTCGGCATTGGCTTAACAGCTTGCCCGCAGAGTCAATTGGGTGTTGGGAAGACCTGGAGGCCGCATTCCTTGATAACTTCCAAGGTGCATATGTGCGACCACCAGACGCCGATGACCTAAGCCACATCATTCAAGAGCGGATGAATCGGCGGACAATTACTCGACACGGTTCTTGACGAAGAAAAATCAAATCGTCGATTGTCCGGATGCAGAGGCCCTTGCAGCCTTCAAACATAACATCCGGGACGAATGGCTAGCCCGGCACCTGGGGCAGGAAAAGTCGAAATCCATGGTAGCCCTCACATCGTTAATGACCCGCTTTTGCGCGGGAGAGGACAGCTGGCTAGCCTGCAGCAACAATCTCCATAAAAATTCTGGCAGTCCGGATACTAAGGACAACAACGGCAGGTCACGTCGAAACAAAAACAAGCGCCACATTAACGGAGACGATAAGGAGGATACAGCAATCAACACCGGATTCCGAGGCTCTAAACCTGGTCAGCGGAAGAAGCCATTCAAAAGAACCACTCCGGGTCCGTCCAATCTGGACTGAATACTCGACCGCTTATGCCAGATACATGGCACCTCTGAAAAGCCAGCTAACCACACTAATAGAGACTGCTGGGTGTTCAAGCAGGCCGCAAGTTAATTGCGAAAACAATGACAAGGGCTAAACAACGACGACGAGGAAGAGACCCGACCGCCCGAACAACGAGAGGATGAAGGTTTTCCCCACAAGTGCGGACGGTGAATATGATATACGCGACCCACATACCCAAGAGGGAGAGGAAGCGCGCACTAAGGGACGTCTATGCGATGGAGCCAGTCGCCCCAAAGTTCAACCCATGGTCCTCTTGTCCGATCACTTTCGATCGAAGAGACCATCCGACCAGCATACGTCATGGCGGATTCGCCGCATTGGTTTTAGACCCAATCGTCGATGGGTTCCACCTCACGAGAGTCCTAATGGATGGCGGCAGCAGCTGAACTGCTTTATCGTGGATCAAGGCGCAAAATGGGCATAGACCCATCAAGGATTAAACCTACAAAGACAACCTTTAAAGGTGTCATACCAGGAGTGGAAGCCAAATGTACGAGCTCACCACACCGAAGTTGTCTTGGATCCCGGATAATTTCGAGCGAAGAGTTAATCTTCGACATAGTCCCGTTCGCAGCGGCTATCACGCTCGCTCGGACGAACCCGTTTGCAAAATTCAGCGCGGTGCCGCATTATGCATACCTAAAGCTCAAGATGCGGGCCCTCGTGGAGTCATCACGGTCAATGGGAATACGGAACGCTCCTCCGAGCGGAGGAACATACTGGCTCTCTCGCGGCGCAGTCTGAGCAGCCTTCTAAGGCAATTCTCGAGTCCGGCGTTTAAAGGCGGATACAGACAAAGCGCGCCGGAGCAATGCCAACCAAGACCACTGGCGCGATCAGAGCACGCGTAGCAATGCGGCCCCAACCCTCGCCCGCGTATGATCGCAAGAATAACACTCCGCGTACATCATTACACTTTGGAGATGCCATGGGCACAGGGGAGGGGGCACGATCGCAACGGACCCAGAGTGCGGTTCGACCACACCGGGGGCTCGCAAGTGTGCCCCCCTTTATTTTATTTTATTTTATTTTTCTTCTTTTATGTACATAGGACTCTGTTCACCAGAAGCCCTGTCCGGCGGCGAACCTGCCGAACTCATGATGCAACAGTCAGGGACTAAAGAAGGCCGCGACGAACACTCAGGTGGTCTCAATTACGAGCATTAAATTCGATTATATACACCAAGTCCGCAGCTCATCCCTGGAGGGGGACATGTTTACGTAGTCCAAATCCCTTGCTTATCGCACTATTTGTATTGGTCCGCTCCACTAGCAGACTTTCTTTCATAAATAATGCAGCACCTTTTTGATCGCAATTGCATTACCTTATATATATATGCTCATAACATCTTGCACCCGTATATTTTGGTACGGCCTAATACACCGGGGGCTTATGTTCCCCATTCTATGGTGTGATAAGTCCGAACACTTTCACAAGTGCGGCACCCCGAACTTATAGCATTGTATGAATCGGCTCCGAATCATGTCTTGGGTCAATAGTTGGGTTTGCCCGGCTCCCACGTTTTGGTGCCTTACGTTCCGTTCCGTCGGCTAAGGTGGCACTGGGAGAACCACTGCGATTGCGCCCCGGTTGAGCCGGGCGAGCCCCTCAGTGGAGAAAGCTAAAACTGACTGGCATGATAAGGCGAGAGACTGGTCGCTGTTCGCGAGGTTTTTTCAGGTCCTTAAAGACTCACGCCGCTTCGAGCGAAGTTCCAAACAATGTCCGATGAAGGCGTGGATAGCGCCCCGGATTCGGTCTTCCGAATACCAGGGGCTTCGCCGAAATTTAAAATTATAGAATTCTATGGCTAAGTGAGAGTGTTCAAGCATTATAAGTCTGGTTGCCTTGTTTGTTGTGTTTAGTGCCTCCCTCGATGGACCCAACAATGGGAACAAGAGTGCTCAAGTTTATCCCGAACACCCCAGCACTCGTGGCTTGGGGGCTGAAGCCAACGACTTGCCATCTCTCAGATTTTATAAACGGCCGCACAGAAGGTAATATTTTAAATTAAACAAGCGTTGCTTACACGCGCACATAAACAAAGTTTCAGCGCGCAGGATAATACATAGCAAATTCACTCAAAGATTACATTTCGGGGGCACTCATCCGCAATATTGCGGGCTCCCTTCAGGACAGTTTTATAATACATCTCGAGCGTGCGATACTCCTTGCCTGGCGGCGGTGGGTCCGTGAGAAGCTTCTCCGCATCCAACCTGCCCCATTGCACCTTTGTGCGGGCAAGAGCCCGGCGAGCACCTTCAATACAAAGTGGGCGCTTGATGACATCCACCTGGGGCATGCATCCACCAGCCCCGACGAGGCCAAAGTAGCTCCTGTGCATGGCCTGTCCAGCCACACCGGACTATAAGGCCCTTCATGGCCTCCTCGGCTACCTTGTGGAGTTCGACCAGTTGCTTCACCGGTCGCTTGGGGCACTGGTGTCCGCCTCGACATCTTGAGACCAGAAGACTTTTTCCGTCGCGCTCCCTCCTCGCCACGATAGAATGCTTGGCGGCATTGGGCGCTTTTCTGGCGCAGATCTGCAAACGCCCATGGAGAGCTCCGAATGCAGGTAAGTGTCAGGTATTTTACATTAACATGCTTGCTTTGCATGAAAAATGCCTTACCCGCCGCTATTTTCTTTATATCTTCAACCTCCTGAAGGGCCTTATGGGCCTCGGCCTTGGCGGATCGGGCACTTTCGAGAGCCGAGGCAAGCTCAGACTCTCGAGTCTTGGAGTCACGCTCCAAACTCTCATGCTTTTCCATGAGAGCCTGGAGCTCTTGCTGAACTTCCGCCACCCGTGCCTCCTGCTTTTCCCGCTCTGCCCGCTCCGCGGCCGCACTGTGTTCGGCCGCGGACACAGCATCCTTCAGGGCGGCCACCTTGTTAGTGGCCCTTGCGATACACATATTATCCTGGTTAATTTTAGTGCAACCAAAATCCTTTTCTGTAAGGTAACTATTCAAAGTGGTGTTACTCACCTTCTTTGTCCTCGAGCTGCTTCTTCAAGATGGCGAGCTCTCGCCGGACCGCCGAGATCTGCTTCAACACATCGACCTCCGCCGTTAATGCGGCAGAGGCCAGCAGCGCAGCCTGCAAACCCATATTGACATATTTTTAGCAACCTGCGCAGATCTTGTTAGATCCTCGGTCCGCTTTTCTTTCCAACACCGAATCGAGCATCGGGGCTACTGTCTATGCGGTATTACATTACATAATTTTAACTTCTTACCTCAAAGCTTGTTAAAAGGCTCTGTCAGAGCTTCGGTCAGCCCGCTTTTGGCGAGCTGAACCTTTTGAATCACCGCACTCATGATAGTGCGGTGTTCTTCCTCAATGGAAGCGCCTTTAAGCGCCTCCAGCAAGCTATCCGGCGCCTCCGGTTGGACGGAGGCCGCCGGTGTCACGGTCTTGCCCTTCTTTCGAAGGGGCCGCTTGCCGGACTCTGGAACCACTGCTTGTTCCGATGTAGAGTCCGGTGCAAAGTCCGGAAGGCTGCCTGACGGCGCCTCCGGAGCCTCCTCCTGATGGGTCCCTCTTTGGGATCCCACCTCGGCGTCCTCGTCGGCGCGTGGGGTAGAGGCAGTCGGAAGTGAATTCACATCCTACAAGGCCAACGACCCGCTTGATGAGTCGGGGAGATCGTCATCGGCCGGACTAGGGACAGAATGCGGTGTTAGAAGGACACTACGTGACATAAAAGATATTGCGTATAAAGGATCTGGACACTTACGATCTCGCCGGACGCCTGGCCCTTGGAGGCCACTCATCCTCGCCAACGCTGGTGTTGGCGAAACTGTCCGGGGGGATAACTCTCCCCCTCTTGGACCCTTCGGCCTCCCCTATTGGGGAAGCCTTCCTCTTCTTCTCTCCCCCCTCCGGGAGAGAGTACTCCTCCTCCTCCTCCTCGTCTTCGGGGGAAGAGTCCGCGTCGTCGTCAGACGCCTGATTGCGGGAACTCTTTCGAGTCCCCGCGGCCATCTTCTTGGCCTTCTTCTCCGGCACCACGTGCGGTGCCGGAACCAGCAGCCCCGCTAAGCGGCGTCCCATCGGATCTTCGGCATGGGAGCCGAGCTGATAAGCTGCTCGGCTTTCTCCATCCATTCTGTCAAAGG
This sequence comes from Aegilops speltoides, assembly GCA_021437245.1. Taxonomy (NCBI): domain Eukaryota; kingdom Viridiplantae; phylum Streptophyta; class Magnoliopsida; order Poales; family Poaceae; genus Aegilops; species Aegilops speltoides. The sequence goes on along the minus strand of CM038144.1, from coordinate 322,726,401 downwards.
AAAGGAAGGATGAAACCCTCTTGTAATCAATTCGATTACTATAAAGTGTCCCGCAATGGGGTTGAATCACTTACCTCGTCGGTTGATATCTGCGAGCTGAATCCGCGATCTTCCGTCGGCGTGCGGGGCTTCGCGCCCTTAAGCAGCACCCTCCAGCGCCTTCAGATGTCGTGTCGAAGAGCCCGCTCGCACTGGTGCTGTTCGGATTGAACTCCCACAGATTGAATGCCCGTTCTTGGCATGGGAGAATCCGGCGGATGAACATGACTTGGACCATGTCGACGAGCCTGAGCTTATTGCTCACCAGCTTCTGGATGCAGGTTCGGAGTCCAGTCACCTCCTTCGGATTGCCCCACAGCAAGCCCTTCTCTTTCCAGGAGGTGAGCTGCGTGGGGACGCCAGATCTAAACTCGGGGGCCGCCGCCCATGTGGGCTTGCGCGGCTCGGTGATGTAGAACCACCCCGATTGCCATCCCTTGACGAAATCCACAAAGGCACCTTCGAGCCAAAGGACGTTGGGTAATTTACCCAACATGGCGCCTCCGCATTCCGCTTGCGTGCCCTTCACAACCTTCGGCTTGACGTTGAAGGTCTTGAGCCACAGGCCGAAGTGGGGCCGGATGCAGAGGAAGGCCTCACACACGACGATAAACGCCGAGATGTTGAGGATGAAGTTCGGCGCCAGATCGTGGAAATCCAGGCCATAATAGAACATGAGCCCCCGAACGAATGGATGGAGCGGAAAGCCCAGTCCGCGGAGGAAGTGGGGAAGGAAGACGACCCTCTCGTGAGGCCCAGGGGTAGGGACGAGCTGCCCCTCGTCGGGCAGCCGATGCACGATATCGCGGAGAGGTTTCGGCGTTCGCGAAGCTTGGTGATGTGCTCCTCCTTAACGGTGGAGGCCAACCACTTGCCTCCCCCTCCGGACATATTCGGAGAAGGTCGAGGTGAGATGCGCGAGCTTGGGCGTTGGAGCTTGTGTGCGCGGAGATGTGTAAGCAAAGGAGGAAGAAGGCGTGGGGTGAGAAGGTAAATCCTTATCCCTTATATATAGGCGGACGAAACTGTGCGTCCCCCATCGGCCTGGTAAAACTCGCTTATCTCCCAAGCGCCACCATCAATGGCGTGCTTGGGTTACCCACGTCCGTATTGATGAGAATCCCGGAATAAGGGGAACACGAGCTCTGCTTCGACAAGACGTGCCAAGGAGACCGCTTCGCTAAACGTGCTGAGGAGGTATGGTAAAAAACGATTCAAACAAAGGCTTGGTAGCGGTGTGATGTCACGCCACGTAATACGTCAGCAGATTGAACTAAATGTACATTTTATTCTCTCTATGGTGGAATGTGGAATTTATTTTGCAGAGCCGGACATTATCCTGGTGTTCATGATCTTCTCTGGATTATTCAAGGGAGGAACCCGCCTTGCAATGCCGAACATTATGCGCGCAGGACTAATCGTCATCGAAGCCTGGTTCAGGGGCTACTGAGGGAGTCCTGGACTAGGGGGTGTCCGGACAGCCGAACTATAATTATTCGCCGGACTCCAAGACTACGAAGATACAAGATTGAAGACTCCGTCCCGTGTCCGGATGGGACTTTCCTTGGCATGGAAGGCAAGCTTGGCAATACGGATATGTAGATCTCCTACCATTGTAACCGACTCTGTGTAACCCTAGCCTCCTCCGGTGTCTATATAAACCGGAGGGCTTTAGTCCATAGGACAACATACATTACAACAACCATACCATAGGCTAGCTTCTAGGGTTTAGCCTCCTTGATCTCGTGGTAGATCCACTCTTGTACTACCCATATCATCAATATTAATCAAGCATGACGTAGGGTTTTACCTCCATCAAGAGGGCCCAACTGGGTAAAAACATCGTGTCCTCGTCTCCTGTTACCATCCGCCTAGACGCACAGTTCGGGACCCCTACCCAAGATCCGCCGGTTTGACACGACATTGGTGCTTTCATTGAGAGTTCCTCGTGTCGTCACCGATAGGCTTGATGGCATCTTCAACCAACAACGCTGTCGAGGGTGAGACTTTTCTCCCGGACAGATCTTCAGATTCGGCGGCCGCCGCTGCGGGCCAATTCACTTGGCCATCCGAGCAGATCGAAGCTACGCCCGCCGTCGAGTCGATTCGAAGCTTAAACTTCACGACCGATGTCCGCGGAGATTTGATCTTCGACGGACTTGAGCCACAGCCAAGCGCACCGCACTGCGACAACGGGCATGATCTAGCTCTGCCACCGAACAGTGCCATGGTGGCCGCACACGGATCCGCTTCGGCCATTAGCCCGGAGCCGATCGCCCAGATCGAGGGCCGGTGGATAGACGCCGCTCTGGGGGATTCAACATCCACGGCGATGGAGCCGAACACTAATCTTGTCCCCTGCGAAACTCATGATTCCGAGGCGCCGGACTCCTTGCCGGACTCTGAACCTCCCGCGCCCCTACCAATCGATCCGGATTGGGCGCCGGTTATGGAATTCACCGCCGCGGACATCTTTCAATACTCGCCTTTTGGCGACATCTTGAATTCACTAAAGCATCTCTCGTTATCAGGAGAGTCCTGGCCGGACTATGGCCAGGATGGTTGGGGTACGGACGATGAAGAAATTCAGAGCCCACCCACCACCCACTTTGTAGCCACTGTCGACGATCTAACCGACATGCTAGACTACGACTCCTTAGACATCGACGCTATGGACGACGATGCCGGAGACAAACAGGAACCAGTGCCCACAGGGCACTGGAAGACCACCTCGTCATACGACATATACATGGTGGACACCCCAAAAGACGGGGACGGCGAAGAAACAGCCGAGGCAGACTCCTTAAAGAAGCAGCCCAAACGCCGGCGTCAGTTGCGCCGCTCTAAATCCCGCCACAGCAAGAATGGAGATTCCGGCACAGGAGATAATAATATTCCGGAGAGTGCCGAAGACAATCCCTCCAAAGAAGACTCAGCGCAGGAGGATGTAAGCAAGCCCTCATGAGAGGGCGGCAGATGAAGAGGTTGAGGATCATAACTATATGCCTCCCTCCAAGACGAAGCAAGCCTCAACAATGATGAATTAAATCGCTGCACCCGAGGATCCTGTCGAACAAGAGCGCTTCAAGCGCAGGCTTATCGCCACAAAGAACAGCCTAAAGAAAAGCAGCAACAGCTTCAAGCTGATCAGACCTGTTGGCGATCGATGGACCGAGGTCCTCGCGTCAAGAGTATAAACTCGAACGTCCTCCAAAATTTACCCAAGACGCAAGCTGCTCCCCGATTAGAGGAGGAAGCATACATACCTCCATCACCAGCGAGACGATATAGCTGACCGACCACCCGTGGTCGTGACGAGAGAGGCATCCAGGCCCCAACCAAGACCATACCCGGCATCGCTCCAAAAGTACGGCCAAGAGGGAACGCTACCGGACTTGCGAGACATATTGGAGGACAAAGCAAGGCAATCCAGATCCATCTATGGATCACGTGGGCGCCCTCGACCCACGCGAATAATACCGCCACGAATACAATAACCTGCCGGGCGAACACAGCGAGACGGCGCTCTCTCGAGCTGCGTCGCGACATTGCTCAATGAGAGGCACCGCACACCCGCTATGCTTCATCGACAAAGTAATGGATCATCAGATCCCCGAAGGGTTTAAACCCGTAAACATCGAATCTTACGATGGCACAACAGACCCCGCGGTTTGGATCAAAGACTATCTTCTCCACATCCATATGGCCCGCGGCGATGATCTCCACGCCATCAAGTACCTCCCACTCAAGCTTAAAGGACCAGCTCGGCATTGGCTTAACAGCTTGCCCGCAGAGTCAATTGGGTGTTGGGAAGACCTGGAGGCCGCATTCCTTGATAACTTCCAAGGCGCATATGTGCGACCACCAGACGCCGATGACCTAAGCCACAGCGTGTCTTCGGTGTTGTCACCGTTGCTTCGACGCTTGTGTCTGTTGCGTCGTGGCTTGCCGTTGCTGTTTCTGGCCTTCGAAGTGCCAGGTTCGCTTGCATGATTATTGCTACAGGCTAGCCAGCTATCCTCGCCCACGCAAAAGTGGGTCATTAGTGTCGTGAGAGCTGCCATGGACTTCTTCTTTTCTTGGCTGAGGTGTCGGGCGAGCCATTTGTCACGGATGCTATGCTTAAAGGCCGCTAGGGCTTCAGCATCCGGATAGTCGACTATCTAGTTCTTTTTAGTTAAGAACCTAGTCCAGAATTTCCTGGCTGACTCTCCGGGTTGTTGAACTATATGACTTAGGTCGTCGACATCCGAAGGTCGGACATATGTGCCTTGAAAGTTGACAAGAAAGGCGTTTTCCAAGTCCTCCCAGCTGCCAATGGAGTTTTCGGGCAGACTGTTCAACCAGTGTTGAGCTGGTCCCTTGAGTTTTAGCGGGAGGTATTTGATGGCATGAATATCATAACCGTTGGCCATATGAATATGGAGAAGAAAATCCTCGATCCATACTGTGGGGTCTGTTGTCCCATCATATGATTCGATGTTCACGAGTTTAAACCCTTCAAGGAAATCGTGTTCCATTACTTCATCAGTGAAGCAGAGGGGGTGTGCGGCCCCTCCGTATCGGGCTAGGTCATGATGTAGCTCTGATGGAGTTCGTCTGTGGTCATCAGCTCGGTCGTGATTATGTTTGTCACGTCCGGCTAAGTGGCTGTCATAGCGCGTAGGGGCATGCCCCCGCGATCCGTAGATTGATCTTGTCTGACCTGCTCTGTTTTCCAAGTCATGACGCAGGTCATGTGTGTATCCCCGAGCTGTTGTATTTCTGTTTCTTCCGCGAGGTAGTGCGGGCTGGTGTTTGGCTCGAGGTGCCGCCTTGTCCCTGCCACGTGGTGCCCGGTCAGCCGCATTCTGCACTGGTAGGACGGGCTCCAGCGCCTCTACATCGAACTGAGGTAACAGTTTGCGCTTCGGGTAGCTTTTGTTTGGGCGCTCGAGGCCATATTCTTCGGCTGCTAGGACGTTAGTCCATCTATCGTTGAGCAAATCTTGATCAGCTTGAAGCTGCTGCCGCTTCTTTTTTAAGCTCCTTGCAGTGGCAATTAGCCGGTGCTTAAAGCGTTCCTGTTCGTCGGGCTCCTCAGGCATGATAAATTCTTCGTCACCGAGGCTCACCTCATCCTCGGAGAGCGGAAGGTAGTTGCTATCCTCCGAGTCTTCATTCATGGCATGTTCATCATGCCCATACTCCCGTTCCTCCTGTTCGTAGGTTGGCTCAACGGGGTCTTCATTGTCTTCGGCATCATCCGAAGTGTTGTTTTCTCCTGTGACGGTTTTGCTGTTTTTGCCGCGGCGTGGCTTAGAGCGGTGCCGCTGACGTCGGTGCCTTGTCTGTATCCCAGGAGGTTTATCGTCGACTGGATTTTCATTATCGCCTTTGTTCTCTTTGGGTGTATCCACCATGTATATGCCGTACGAGGAGGTGGCTGTCCAGTGCCCTGTAGGCAGTGGTTCCTGCTCCTCTCCGGCATCGTCGTCCATACCGTCGATGTCTTCGGAGTAGTAACCAAGCATGTGAGCTAAGTCATCGACAGTGCCTATAAAGTGGGTGGTGGGTGGGAAACAAAGTTCTTTTTCATCCGCTTCCCATTCGAGCCGGAGATAGTTCGGCCGAGAGTTCCCCGACAAGGAGAGGGATTTTAATGAGCTTAACACATCGTCTAGAGGTGAGTGCTGGAAGATGTCCGAAAAGCTGAACTCCAAGATCGGCGCCCCATCAGATTCGATGGAGGCGGACACACGCGGTCCAAAATCTATGGCCGGAGATGAATCCGAGGTTCCGGTGACACAAGCCCAGCTCGATGTTGGGTCTGTGTGCGGCTTGAACGCCGCTGAGGCTGCGGCTTCCGTGGCGGGGTTAAGCTCCCCATCGTCGGACGGTGCGGTCTGCTCTGGATCTAGGGCCAGAGCGGTTTCAGGCGCTATCTCCTGAGCGCGGGCAGCTGACAGATTTAGGTCATGTTCATAGTGGTGGCAGGGGCAGCCGTCATGGGTTTGAATCCGTCGAAGATCAAGTCTCCACGGATATCGGCCACAAAATTCAGGCTTCCAAATTTGACCTGATGGCCAGGGGCGTAGCTATCGATCTTCTCTAGATGGCCAAGCGAGTTGGCCCATAGTGCGAAGCCGCCAAATACGAAGATTTGTCTAGGGAGGAAGATCTCCCCCTGGACTGTGTTGTTGAAGATGATTGATGCAGCCACCAAGCCTTCTGGTGACGATGCAGCGGAACTCTCAATGAAAGCACCAATGTCGGTGTCAAAACCGGCGGATCTTGGGTAGGGGGTGTGCGTCTAAGGCTGATGGTAACTGGTGGCAGGGGACACAATGTTTACCCAGGTTCGGGCCCTCTCTACGGAGGTAACACCCTACTTCCTACTTGATTGATCTTGATGAATATGAGTATTACAAGAGTTGATCTACCACGAGATCGTAATGGCTAAAACCCTAGAAGTCTAACCTATGATTATGATTGTTGTGATCTCTACGGACGAAACCCTCCAGTTTATATAGACACTAGAGGGGGCTAGGGTTACACAAAGTCGGTTACAGAGAAAGGAATCTACACATCCGAATTGCCAAGCTTGCCTTCCATGCAAAGGATAGTCCCATCCGGACACAGGAAGTAGTCTTCTGTAACGCCCCGAGACCAACGCTTCAGAAGACTTCCATATTTTCGTGATCAACCGTGTGTTTCAGTTATGCTTGCTCTTTTATTTTTGCATTGCATCATGTCATCATGCCAACATGTCATTTAATTTTAAAACCTCAACTAAATAAATTGCATAGATCTTTTGATCTATTTAAATCGAGGGATATTCACATGGTGATTTCTCTTTAAAACATATTCAAAGTCTCCTACTATTATTAGGGAGCTATACTAAAATTATTCCATTTATTTGGAATTGATCATAACACACTTGCAAAATAATTTCGTTCCTTTTCTGCTTCAAGTTTGGTCTCCAAACTTTGCCCCAAAAATTCTTTCTTCACTTTCCGGAGCTCCACCAAAAATCCGAACATTTTTGGACCTTCCTTTTATCAAGTCCTAGTTCAAACCCATTTGAATTAAATTCAAATGAGTTTGAATTTAAATCTTTCAATCATGCCTCTTTCTATTTTTCCTGGAACGAGCACATTTTTGTGAGTCCGGGAAAATTACTCGCGTGTCCAACTTCTTCCCCTAACCTCCCTTTCTTTTCTTTCTTATCCCTGTTTCTTTTCTTTAGAGTGAGAGAGAGAAGGGAGCCAGCCCAGCCGGCCTCTTGGGTCTGACCATCTAGGCCGGCCCATTCGTGCAGCTGGCCCAAGGCCCACCTAAAACCTTCCTAACCCTAGCCCCTCGCTCAGCCCGATCCCCATCTCCCTCGATACCCTCCTGCTTCCCTCGCGCCGCCACTCTTCTCGTTCTCCATGCCCAGCTCCATCCCCGCAGCCCTCCCCGCTCGACCCTAACACCAGCGCCGCCACCCCTCGTCCTTCCCGATCCCCTCGTCTTCCCCATCTCTCCCTCTTGTCTCCTCCCTCGCGCTACCTCCCACAGAGAAAGAGAGAGGAGCAGAGCCTCGCGCCCGACCCCCACGCTCGCCATCGAGCCGCGCTCGGCCTCCGTGCTACCACCGGAGCGGCCAACTCCAGCGGCCCCTTCGCCGTCGCGCCCTTTCACCACCACCATGGACCTCCTTGCCGCCACCTCTCTTCGTCGCCACCAAGAGGAGCTCAGCGCCAGGGTCTCTCCGAGCCCCGCCGCGCCGTTCATCTTTTCCGCTGGCGGATCCAAGTCCCGCGCTGGCCTCGCCGTTCAGATCCGCGCCAAGCTCCGACGCCGGCCACTTCGTTCCTCTGTTGTGGCCCCTCCTCAGCTTCGCCTTCCCCCGCTTCATGCCAAGGACGCTGCTGACAACGGCGTCGCCATCGTCGTCGCGCGCCTACAGCGCTCGACCTCCTGCCCGATCTATGCCGCGCCGCTGCACCTTCCGCAACCATCGCCGACTCTAGCCTCCATCTCCGCTGTGGACATGGTGCCGAAGACCAACAGCTCTGTCTGCCTCCATTTGCCTCACCTGCTGCTTGTCCTCTGCCGCTGGTTTCGTGCGCCTCCTTCATGGTTGCCGTGCTGTCGTTTTTTTCATGCCTCGTCCTGCTGCTGTTGGTGCCTCATGAGCCGCCGATGTCCTCGCGAGCTGCTCTGTCCGATAGGGCTCCCCTCCAAGACGAGCTGGCTGCCCCGTTGGCCTCGCTGCCTTTGTCGTGGCCAAGTCAACCCAGACGCCCGGAGTCCAACTTTGGTTGCACACCAAGTCGGCCATGCCTTGCTGCCTCCTGTACACTGTTGGTCAACAATGGATGCACGCCAAGTACTTCGACTACAGCCGATGCCCAGAGGACAACGAGTACGACTACACACGGCAATGCGTCAAGTTCCTCTAGCGAAGACGCCAAGTTCATTTCGGGATTCATCAAGTACCGCTACCGATGGCTCGAACGAACATCAACCACTACTGTCGACCCGAACATCTACGATCCGTGTACAACTACCGTCGCCGTGTACCACTACTTCCACTACCGTCGCGAGAACGTCTACTTCCGCTACGGCCGAGTACAACTACTTCCACTACCGTCGCCACATGAACAACTACTTCCCACGACGACCCGTGAACAACTACTTCCTCTACATCGTATCGAACCCGAACCGCTCCGAAAATGCACGCTTTAAAGGTATAATCCTGAGATGACGACCTTCCGAGAACGAATGCATGTTGTATGAGATGCCCGTGTTTGCACCATGTCCGAGTTGTTCCTTGCGCGTTCCTCATTGCCTTGCCGTCGACCCATGGGAACCCGGTAACCGGGAGCACCCCACCATCTTGCATGACTCGCTCACACTCACTTCCTTTTTGCACCGGTATCTCCGTGAGCTACCGGAACCGATATGTTGCCGTGACATCATTTTCGGATTCGTTGCCGTGGCACCCGTTTTTGTTCCGCCATAGTGACCAAATGCTTCATAACACGCTCATGTCAACATTTTCATAAAAATTGCATAAAACTTGCATATGTCATCCGCATCATGATAATAACAATTAAAATGTTTAAAATTGTGTTTGCATTAAACTACTAAAAGACATATGGGGATTTTCCGGAATTGTTGTTTGTTGTTCCGGCCTCATTTAAACTTGCCTAAATAGTTAGTTTATTTATGCTTCACCTCTTGCCATGCTTAACAACATTTAATATTGTTGGTTAGCCTTAACGAGAGAGAACTAAATAATTGATGTGGCGTTCCGTCAATATGCAACTCGTTGCATATTGAGCTCCACTTAATTTGTAGTATTGTTCGTTGCACTTTTCCATGCCATGCCTCATTAAACTGGACATGCATCATACTTGTTTGTGCATCATGCCATGTTTATGCTTGTGCATTTACCATGTTGTTTGTTTCTTTCCGGTGTTGCTTCTTAGTTCCGGTAATGTTGCGATTGTGAGGATTCGTTCGACTTCGTCCGTTTGTCTTCTTCATGGACTCGTTCTTCTTCTTTGCGGGATTTCAGGCAAGATGACCATACCCTCGAAATCACTTCTATCTTTGCTTGCTAGATGCTCGCTCTTTTGCTATGCCTATGCTACGATGCCCACCACTTGCTATATCATGCCTCCCATGTTGCCATGTCAAGCCTCTAACCATCCTTTCCTAGCAAACCGTTGTTTGGCTATGTTACCGCTTTGCTCAGCCCCTCTTATAGCGTTGTTAGTTGAAGGTGAAGATGAAGTTTGTTCCTTGTTGGAACATGGAGATGTTGTTCCTTGTTGGAACATGTTTATTTGTTGGGATATCACAATATATCTTATTTAATTAATGCATCTATATACTTGGTAAAGGGTGGAAGGCTCGGCCTTATGCCTAGTGTTTTGTTCCACTCTTGCCGCCCTAGTTTCCGTCATACCGATGTTATGTTCCCGGATTTTATGCTCCTTACGCTGGTCGGGTGATTTATGGGACCCCTTGACAGTTCGCTTTGAATAAAACTCCTCCAAAGAAGGCCCAAGCTTGGTTTTACCATTTGCCTCACCTAGCCCTTTTTTCCCTTGGGTTTCGGAGCCCGAGGGTCATCTTTATTTTACCCCCGGGCGGTGCTCCTTCGAGTGTTGGTCCAACTCGAAGCGATGTCCAATACCGGGCAACCAGGGTCTATGCCAACCCATCGCCTTGCTCATCCGGTGTGCCCCGAGAACGAGATATGTGCAGCTCCTATCGGGATTTGTCGGCACATCGGGCGGCTTTGCTGGTCTTGTTTTACCATTGTCGAAATGTCTTGATGTACCGGATACCGAGTCTGATCGGAGTGTCTCGGTGAAGGTCTATTCTTCGCTGATCGCGAGAGCTTGTCATGGGCTAAGTTGGGACACCCTGCAGGTATAAACTTTCGAGAGCCGTGCCCGCGGTTATGTGGCAGATGGGAATTTGTTAATGTCCGGTTGTAGACAACTTGACACCAGATCCGAATTAAAACGCATCAACCGCGTGTGTAACCGTGATGGTCTCTTCTCGGCGGAGTCCGGGAAGTGAACACGGTGTGGGAGTTATGTTTGACGTAAGTAGTTTCAGGATCACTTCTTGATCGCTACTAGCTTCACGACCGTGCCTTGCTTCTCTTCTCGCTCTCTTTTGCGATTGTAGCCACCATATATGCTAGTCGCTTGCTACAGCTCCACCTCATTACTACATCCTTCCTATAAGCTTAAATAGTCTTGATCTCGCGGGTGTGAGATTGCTGAGTCCTCGTGACTCACAGATACTTCCAAAACCAGTTTGCAGGTGCCTATGTTACCAAGCAGGTGACGCAACCAAGCTCAAGGAGGAGCTCGATGAAGTTCTTGCCCTTTGTGTTGTTTCGTTCTAGTTGATCAGTAGTGGAGCCCAGTTGGGGTCGATCGGGGACCTTTGTCGCATTTGGGGTTCTTCTTTTATTTTGGTTCCGTAGTCGGACCTTGATTGTATCTGGATGATGTAATGCTTTACTCATGTATTGTGTGATGTGGCGATTGTAAGCCAACTATGTATCTCTTTCCCTTATGTATTACATGGGTTGTGTGAAGATTACCTCACTTGCGACATTGCTTTCAATGCGGTTATGCCTCTAAGTTGTGCTTCGACACGTGGGAGATATAGCCGCATCGAGGGCGTTATAAGTTGGTAATCGAGCCTTCCCGACCTTAGGAGCCCCACCGCTTGATCGCTTTTAGCGGCCGAGTTGTGTCTAGAAAAATGTTTTGAGTCATTTAGGATTATATATATCGGAGAGTTAGGAATTCTTTTTACTCCCCAGTCTCTTCATCGCTCTGGAAAGGCATCCTGACGTAGAGTTTTGACTCTTCTCTTCTCAAATTTCACTAAGTTTTTTTTAGGATCACGCGGGTATCTTGGAATCGTTCCGATGGTTTTATGATGAGAGCATTGTCTTGGTGCCTCCTATCATGGGTTTAGTGGAAGTTTCCCGGGGAGTTGAGCTCTGAGGTGTTGTCGTCATAATTTTATCATTGCAGTTCTGGAATACCTGAGTTTAGTATGCCGACATCAAAAATCTCTTTTATGCAGTTCATTGGTGAGATAACCCCGATAACCCAGTACTGAGGTGAGTACGGGAGTATTGCCATGACTCGTATAACGGATGCTTTTCGAAGGTTGAGGTAGACGATTTCCGAAGGTTTCTTGGTTATGTGTTGAAGGATGGATACAGCTGGATGTAGGATTTGCTAGTTTTGGGTGAGATATTATGCTTCCCCTGTATCCCCAACACCTGATTGCATAACCGGAAAATTTCGGGAGTTTCATAGGTGGGAATTCAAGTAGCTCTTAGGATATCTTTTCGACGGATGTATGATATGAAATTGGGGTTCGACGTCTAGTGGTCCGCCTATTCACGGTTGGTTTTACAGTGGTCTCGTTGTGTCTTAAAGAGTCCTTGGCTATGCCGACTCGGGGACGCTTCGTATGTCATGTGCACTGCCTTATACATGATGGTGCTGTACGATCGAGCCCATGTAGGCCCCACCACGAAAACTTCGGACGAAATCTCTATCATATGTTTGTTCCGGCTTATTCTGCAAGCCAGTCCTTTGTTTTTGTTTTGAGTTGTGGTATTCGAGTTGCTTCAATGTCAAGTGTTGATTCCATACCTTTCCGAAATGGTGTTCTCATACTCCGATGTGAATACCAATCCTTCTCAACAATCGAGATTGTCATCTCAATCCTTTTCAACCGGCGTGTTTCTCTTCAAGTGGATCCGATCACTTCAACATCAGCAAGACCAATTATCATTTCTTCTCAACGGTGTTTGTTTCATCCGTCTCCAAGTTTCCTTTGTTTTTCCCGCCCACCCACCCTTTTTCCTCAAGGACTAAGATTTCTTTAACAAGTATCCTTTTATTTTTGTGAAGTTTCTCCATTTTTTTTCCGTCAATGTTCTTACCCGGTGTTTCTCAAGAAGATGTTCTACTAGTTCTTCATTCCTCATTCCTTTCTCTTCTCCGGTGGATTCAAGTCAAGTTTTGTTGATCATACCTTTTTCCTCATTTCAATGTCTTCTCATACCGGTGCACCTCATTATCATTCTACTTCTCGCTATTTGTTATTCCGGAGTGCTCAAGATATCTCAAAGATTCGTGTTTTCCACTCTGCATTCGTTCAAGCTCTTTCGAGATTGGTATCTCATTCAAGTCATTTAATTCAACCGGTGCAACATCTCTTTTAAATCTTTTTAACGGTGTTCTTTTGAGTGGGCCCTAACCCACAGGTCTTTTCCCAGGATCTTACCTGACTCTTCTATTTAACCAGAGCTATCCTAAATTCTTCTCCAAGTTTGATGTAAGAATGAGTTATCATCAGTCAAATGCTTTTCTCCAAGATCTTTCAAATTCTTTTCATAGTTGGCTCAACCTCTTCGCTTTTGATTCTTCCGGTGTGCCTCAATAATTCTTGGTGGTGTTTCTTGTTGTCATTCTCATCATTTGAAGACCGAAGAAGAGTTTCTCTTTAATCTTGCTCTATTCTCTTCAAGATTCATGGTGCTAGCTTGTTGCCATCCTCTCATAATTGTTTTCGATTGTGAGAATCTTTTTCACCCATCCGGAGCATTTTAGGAGTCTTTTCAGTTTCATTCTTTGAAGCCCATCATCTCAGTATTATTCATTCAAGCTTTCAGCTCTCGTTCTCCAAATCATACCGGTGCATCATCCAAGTATTCTCTAATCAGCTCGTGATCTATTCGTTCATTTGTATCTAAATACCCTCAAGTATCTTCATTCATTTTGCAATTCTTCCCGGTGAATTGTGCATTTGCTACTTTCATTTTCAATTCTTACGGTGGTTCGTTCAAGAGTTCTCTTCCTTCGTTATTATATAGATTCATTCGTTCTTCCCAAATCCTACCGGCGGATCGTTGAAGACCTTCCAAGTTGAGCAATATCTCTATTCAATTTTTTTTCAACGAGAATAAGTAGTATGCCTAATCCGTTTCTTGTCATCAATCTAAATCGGTGAAGGATACGCATAACATAATTCTTGTTCTTGTTTCATCAGAGTGATTGATTCATTCTTCCGGAGTTCGTAATGGTATCAATTTCTCAGTTCTAAGTTGTTCATCTCTTCTTTCCGCAGTTTGTTCATCATATCACATTCTCGGTCCGAGATGCTTCATCTTTTCTTTCCGGAGTTCAAAGTTTTCTCGGTTATATCATTTCAAAGCTTCATCTTATCACTGCAAGGCTTCACCTTGTGTTTTCAACTTCTCTTTCTTTTATCATCCTTTTCTTACCGGAGTTCTTCATGGAGGCTCTACATGGTGCTTCGTCAAGGTTTCCTTTCATTCTTCAATTGTTTTTCAAGATTTCTCTCGAAGTTAAGATCCGCCAAGCTATACTCTAAAATAAACATGGTGCTAAACGCTTGTTTTGTTTTGAGTAGTTCAAGCATTCTTCATCTTGCATTCCGAAGTGCAATTCGTTCTACCTTATCATTTGAGGTGGTGTTATGTCACTCTTGACAATTTCCTTCATGTTTCATGATTCACATGTTGTCAAGAATGAGGTATTTAAACCCATCAATCTCTTCATTGGATTTATATTGGGTTATATTTCACCTAAAGCCTTCCCCAAGGAATGTTGCTATTTTGTGGTGATTACGCATGACCCAAGCTTGCTCTTTATCCTCTTGGTGGAAGAAGTTTTCATCTCTTCGGTGATCTCAAGCAAGCAATTGTTTTTGTTAGTGGCAGAATTTCACCTCAAGTCTTGAGATGTTTTCCATAAGCCCACTACAAGCTTATTCTTTTCGTTGTTGGTTTTCCAACAACTCCGTTATAACCTTCTTGGAAGGGTGCTTTCCAAATTCAATTGTGGTAGAAGTTGTCATTTTCTTCTCCGTCCCTTTATTCCAATGGTCTACTTCTATTCTTTCTTACGGAGGCATTGTGATGTTGCCCTTTTCACTCATCATCCCGATTGTGAGTATCGTGTTCTTTTCGTGCTTATCCATTTAACCGGAGTGTCGTGTCCTCTTTCAAGTTCTTTTCATCTTATGAAGTCTTGCATCTCTTTTCAACCGGAGTGTTGTCCAAATTTGTTCTTCCTTGTTCCTTGTTTATCTCGTTTCAACCAGAGTGGTTTCAATATCTATCTTATCACTAAACCTCTTGGTTCTCGTCGTATCCCTTGTTCCTCTTTTCTAACGGAGTGTTTTCAACTTTGTTCATCTTTGTTGTTTTCTTTCTTTCATATTGATCAACCTCTCAAGGTTCATGGTTTCACTCGCTTGTCAAAGAAGCAACTTAGTTTTACCTCTTCTCTTCCTCTTCCGTTTCTCTTCGGTGCCATCCCAGATCTCGGGACGAGATCCTCTCGTAGTGGTGGAGTGTTGTAACGCCCCGAGACCGACGCTTCAGAAGACTTCCATATTTTCGTGATCAACCGTGTGTTTCAGTTATGCTTGCTCTTTTATTTTTGCATTGCATCATGTCATCATGCCATCATGTCATTTAATTTTAAAACCTCAACTAAATAAATTGCATAGATATTTTGATCTATTTAAATCGAGGGATATTCACATGGTGATTTCTCTTTAGAACATATTCAAAGTCTCCTACTATTATTAGAGAGCTATACTAAAATTATTCCATTTATTTGGAATTGATCATAACACACTTGCAAAATAATTTCGTTCCTTTTCTGCTTCAAGTTTGGTCTCCAAACTTTGCCCCAAAAATTCTTTCTTCACTTTCCGGAGCTCCACCAAAAATCCGAACATTTTTGGACCTTCCTTTTATCAAGTCCTAGTTCAAACCCATTTGAATTAAATTCAAATGAGTTTGAATTTAAATCTTTCAATCATGCCTCTTTCTATTTTTCCTGGAACGAGCACATTTTTGTGAGTCTGGGAAAATTACTCGCGTGTCCAACTTCTTCCCCTAACCTCCCTTTCTTTTCTTTCTTATCCCTGTTTCTTTTCTTTAGAGTGAGAGAGTGAAGGGAGCCAGCCCAGCCAGCCTCTTGGGTCTGACCATCTAGGCCGGCCCATTCGTGCAGCTGGCCCAAGGCCCACCTAAAACCTTCCTAACCCTAGCCCCTCGCTCAGCCCGATCCCCATCTCCCTCGATCCCCTCCTGCTTCCCTCACGCCGCCACTCTTCTCCTTCTCCATGCCCAGCTCCATCCCCGCAGCCCTCCCCGCTTGACCCTAACACCAGCGCCGCCACCCCTCGTCTTCCCCATCTCTCCCTCTCGTCTCCTCCCTCGCGCTACCTCCCACAGAGAAAGAGAGAGGAGCAGAGCCTCGCGCCCGACCCCCACGCTCGCCATCGAGCCGCGCTCGGCCTCCGTGCTACCACCGGAGCGGCCAACTCCAGCGGCCCCATCGCCGTCGCGCCCTTTCGCCACCACCACGGACCGCCTTGCCGCCGCCTCTCTTCGTCGCCACCAACAGGAGCTTAGCACCAGGGTCTCTCCGAGCCCCGCCGCGCCGTTCATCTTTTCTGCTGGCGGATCCAAGTCCCGCGCTGGCCTCGCCGTTCGGATCCGCGCCAAGCTCCGACGCCGGCCACTTCGTTCCTCTGTTGTGGCCCCTCCTCAGCTTTGCCTTCCCCCGCTTCGCGCCAAGGACGCTGCTGACAACGGCGTCGCCGTCGTTGTCGTGCGCCTACAGTGCTCGACCTCCTGCCCGATCTATGCCGCGCCGCCGCATCTTCCGCAACCATCGCCGACTCTTGCCTCCATCTCCGTTGTGGACATGGTGCCGAAGATTAGCAGCTCTGTCCGCCTCCATTTGCCTCACCTGTTGCTTGTCCTCTGCCGCTGGTTTCGTGTGCCTCCTTCATGGTTGCCGTGCTGTCATTTTTTTCATGCCTCGTCCTGCTGCTGTTGGTGCCTCGTGAGCCACCGATGTCCTCGCGAGCTGCTCTGTCCGATAGGGCTCCCCTCCAAGACGAGCTGGCTGCCCCGTTGGCCTCGCTGTCTTTGTCATGGCCAAGTCAACCCAGATGCCCGGAGTCCATCTTTGGTTGCACACCAAGTCGGCCATGCCTTGCTGCCTCCTGTACACTGTTGGTCAACAGTGGATGCACGCCAAGTACTTCGACTACATCCGATGCCCCGAGGACAACGAGTACGACTACACACGACAATGCGTCAAGTTCCTCTAGCGAAGACGCCAAGTTCGTTTCGGGATTCATCAAGTACCGCTACCGATGGCTCGAACGACTACAAAACATGAACCACTACTGTCGACCCGAACATCTGCGAACCGTGTACAACTACCGTCGCCGTGTACCACTACTTCCACTACCGTCGCGAGAACGTCTACTTCCGCTACGGCGAAGTACAACTACTTCCACTACCGTCGCCACATGAACAACTACTTCCCACGACGACCCGTGAACAACCACTTCCTCTACATCGTACCGAACCCGAACCGCTCCGAAAATGCCGCTTTAAAGGTATAATCCCGAGATGACGACCTTCCGAGAACGAATGCATGTTGTATGAGATGCCCGTGTTTGCACCATGTCCGAGTTGTTCCTTGCGCGTTCCTCATTGCCTTGCCGTCGACCCGTGGGAACCCGGTAACCGGGAGCACCCCACCATCTTGCATGACTCGCTCACGCTCACTTCCTTTTGCACCGGTATCTCCGTGAGCTACCGGAACCGATATGTTGCCGTGGCATCATTTTCGGATTCGTTGCCGTGGCACCCGTTTTTGTTCCGCCATAGTGACCAAATGCTTCATAACATGCTCATGTCAACATTTTCATAAAAATTGCATAATACTTGCATATGTCATCCGCATCATGATAATAACAATTAAAATGTTTAAAATTGTGTTTGCATTAAACTACTAAAAGACATATGGGGATTTTCCGGAATTGTTGTTTGTTGTTCCGGCCTCATTTAAACTTGCCTAAATAGTTAGTTTATTTATGCTTCACCTCTTGCCATGCTTAACAACATTTAATATTGTTGGTTAGCCTTAACGAGGGAGAACTAAATAATTGATGTGGCGTTCCGTCAATATGCAACTCGTTGCATATTGAGCTCCACTTAATTTGTAGTATTGTTCGTTGCACTTTGCCATGCCATGCATCATTAAACCGGACATGCATCATACTTGTTTGTGCATCATGCCATGTTTATGCTTGTGCATTTACCATGTTGTTTGTTTCTTTCCGGTGTTGCTTCTTAGTTCCGGTAATGTTGCGATTGTGAGGATTCGTTCGACTTCGTCCGTTTGTCTTCTTCATGGACTCGTTCTTCTTCCTTGCGGGATCTCAGGCAAGATGACCATACCCTCGAAATCACTTCTATCTTTGCTTGCTAGATGCTCGCTCTTTTGCTATGCCTATGCTACGATGCCCACCACTTGCTATATCATGCCTCCCATGTTGCCATGTCAAGCCTCTAACCATCCTTTCCTAGCAAACCGTTGTTTGGCTATGTTACCGCTTTGCTCAGCCCCTCTTATAGCGTTGTTAGTTGCAGGTGAAGATGAAGTTTGTTCCTTGTTGGAACATGGAGATGTTGTTCCTTGTTGGAACATGTTTGTTGGGATATCACAATATATCTTATTTAATTAATGCATCTATATACTTGGTAAAGGGTGGAAGGCTCGGCCTTATGCCTGGTGTTTTGTTCCACTCTTGCCGCCCTAGTTTCCGTCATACCGTTGTTATGTTCCCGGATTTTATGCTCCTTACGCGGTCGGGTGATTTATGGGACCCCTTGACAGTTCGCTTTGAATAAAACTCCTCCAGCAAGGCCCAACCTTGGTTTTACCATTTGCCTCACCTAGCCCTTTTTTCCCTTGGGTTTCCGGAGCCCGAGGGTCATCTTTATTTTACCCCGGGCCAGTGCTCCTTCGAGTGTTGGTCCAACTCGAAGCGATGTCCGGCGCCCCCTGGGCAACCAGGGTCTATGCCAACCCGTCGTCTTGCTCATCCGGTGTGCCCTGAGAACGAGATATGTGCAGCTTCTATCGGGATTTGTCGGCACATCGGGCGGCTTTGCTGGTCTTGTTTTACCATTGTCAAAATGTCTTGATGTACCGGATACCGAGTCCGATCGAGTGTCTCGGTGAAGGTCTATTCCTTCGTTGATCGCGAGAGCTTGTCATGGGCTGTTGGGACACCCCGCAGGTATAAACTTTCGAGAGCCGTGCCCGCGGTTATGTGGCAGATGGGAATTTGTTAATGTCCGGTTGTAGACAACTTGACACCAGATCCGAATTAAAACGCATCAACCGCGTGTGTAACCGTGATGGTCTCCTCTCGGCGGAGTCCGGGAAGTGAACACGGTGTTGGAGTTCTGTTTGACGTAAGTAGTTTCAGGATCACTTCTTGATCACTGCTAGCTTCACGATCGTGCCTTGCTTCTCTTCTCGCTCTCTTTTGCGATTGTAGCCACCATATATGCTAGTCACTTGCTGCAGCTCCACCTTATTACTACATCCTTCCTATAAGCTTAAATAGTCTTGATCTCGCGGGTGTGAGATTGCTGAGTCCTCGTGACTCACAGATACTTCCAAAACCAGTTTGCTGGTGCCTATGTTACCAAGCAGGTGACGCAACCAAGCTCAAGGAGGAGCTCGATGAAGATCTTGCCCTTTGTGTTGTTTCGTTCTAGTTGATCAGTAGTGGAGCCCAGTTGGGGTCGATCGGGGACATTTGTCGCATTTGGGGTTCTTCTTTTATTTTGGTTCCGTAGTCGGACCTTGATTGTATCTGGATGATGTAATGCTTTACTCATGTATTGTGTGAAGTGGCGATTGTAAGCCAACTATGTATCTCTTTCCCTTATGTATTACATGGGTTGTGTGAAGATTACCTCACTTGCGACATTGCTTTCAATGCGGTTATGCCTCTAAGTCGTGCTTCGACACGTGGGAGATATACCCGCATCGAGGGCGTTATATCTTCTATCTTGTATTTTCATAGCCCAACAGTCCGGCCCATGTATATAGTCCGGTTGTCCGAGGATCCCTTAATCCAGGACTCCCTCAGTCCCCGTAGAGCTCGTAGGCAGCACGAGCCCATCCTTGGATGCGGCGGCGCATGGTTCATCGTCACCGCTACGGACAACACCGCTCGCCTGGCTTTTGGTATCAGGATGGTGTTGATCTCCACTGCCACCAGCGTCTGCCATGTCGCCCGTTCGCGCTGGCACGGGCGGATCGGCTCCAGACAAACCGATCGCCGTGATCGTCTTCTTCTTCCGACCCATGGCGATGAAGAAATTCATGCACTAACTACTAGACCAGATTTTCACAACTTTCTCCCCTACCCGGCGCGCCAAAGATGTCGGGAAAATGATACCTACGGAATCACGAGGATCCCTTCTACGGTTGGTGGGGAGAAGAGTTGCACAAAGAGCAGGTCTGGTGATCAGCGCGAGGGGTTTTTACCTAGGTTCGGGCCGCAATGGTGTGTAAAACCCTAGTCCTTCTTGAGTGTATATTTTGTGTTCTTGAGGTCTTGAACCAGCTGTTGTGCATGCCTAGTCCAAAAAGTCCGAATCCTTCTCCAGTTCTCTTTGGGCCTCCTTTTATATGTCAAAGGGGTCGCCAAAGTGGCACACACGAGGTGTAAAGAAGCTACAGTGTACAAGTTTATTTCTAACATCGTAGGACAAACGCATTTAATGTGATGCTTACGTGCCCTCTAACTTTATCGAGGACATCAACAGAAACCGTCCCGTCCGTCGCTTCCTCACCCTGTTTCGACACGCGTCCAGGCTGACGAGGCATGCAGCGCCAGGCTGGCTGGCTAGCTGCTGTGCTGGCGCGGTGGTAGAGCCTCCACGAAGCTCTGCATGCCACCACGTAGGCGTCTGCCTAGTTGGCAAGCTGGTCGTCGCGCTGGAATGGCCGTGAGGTGGCGAGAACTTTGTTGGGTGCGGGCCTGGCTGTGGCCCCACAATTGTCCCTGGCAAGCGTCTTGCCGGGGGCCTTGCGGTCGTCCCAGGCAAGGGCCTTGCTGGGGGTTCTTGCCTCCTGGTCTCAACACGGACCCGCGGGCCATCAGTCTTCAAAAAAATCTGCATGCTACTGTGCACGTGCCCCCCGAGCCTTGGCCTTGACGTTGTCGATGATGTCAAGGCTCTCAGTCTCAAGGTTAATGACCTTGTGATACGTCCATTTTGCATCATGCTTATATATCAATATTTATTGCATTATGGGCTGTTATTACACTTTATATCTCAATACTGATGGCTATTCTCTCTTATTTACAAGGTTTACCATGAAGAGGGGAATGCTTGGCACTGGAATTCGGTGGAAAAGGAGCAAACATTGGAAACCTATTATGCACAGCTCCAAAAGTCCTGAAACTCCACGGAACATCTTTTTGGAATTAATACGAATTTTTGAGCGAAAGAAATACACCAGGGGGCCCACACCCTATCCAGGAGAGTGGAGGGCGCGCCCCCCTATCTCTTGCGCCCCCTGGTGGGCCCCTGGTGTCCATCTTCTGCTATATCAGAGCTTTTACCCTGGAAAAAAATCGTGGGAAAGCTTACGGGACGAAACTCCGCCACCATTTGGCGGAACCAATCAAGGGCTCTGGCGAAGCTGTTCTGCCGGGGACACTCCCCTCCGGGAGGGGGAAATCATCACCAACGTCATCACCAACGATCCCCTCATCAAGTGGGGGTCAATCTCCATCAACATTTTCACCAGCACCATCTCCTCTCAAAACCCTAGTTCATCTCTTGTATCCAATCTTGTATCAAAACCACAAATTGGTACCTGTGGGTTGCTAGTAGTGTTGATTACTCCTTGTAGTTGATGCTAATTGGTTTACTTGGTGGAAGATCATATGTTCAGATCCTTTATGCATATTATTACTCCTCTGATCATGAACATTAATATGCTTTGTGAGTAGTTACGTTTGTTCCTGAGGACATGGGTGAAGTCTTGCTATTAGTAGTCATGTGAATTTGGTATTCGTTCAATATTTTGATGATATGTATGTTGTCTTTTCCTCTAGTGGTGTTATGTGAACATCGACTGCATGTCACTTCACCATTATTTGGGCCTAGATTAAGGCATGGGGAAGTAATAAGTAGATGATGGGTTGCTAGAGTGACAGAAGCTTAAACCCTAGTTTATGCGTTGCTTCGTTAGGGGCTGATTTGGATCCATATGTTTAATGATGTGGTTAGGTTTACCTTAATACTTATTTTGTAGTTGCGGATGCTTCCAATAGGGGTTAATCATAAGTGGGATGCCTGTCCAAGTCAGGGCAGTACCCAAGCACCGGTCCGCCCACATATCAAATTATCAAAGTACCGAACGCGAATCATATGAACGTGATGAAAACTAGCTTGATGATAATTCCCATGTGTCCTCGGGAGCTCCTTTCTCATTATTAGAAATTTTCCAGGCTTATCCTTTGCTACTGAAAGGATTGGGCCACCTTGCTGCACTTTGTTTACTTTATTTACTTGTTACTCGTTACCATTTATCTTATCACAAAACTATCTATCACCTACAATTTCACTGCTTGCAGAGAAAACCTTACTGAAAACCGCTTATCATTTCCTTCTACTCCTCGTTGGGTTCGATAATCTTAGTTATCGAAAGGACTACAATTGATCTCCTACACTTGTGGGTCATCAAGACTCTTTTCTGGCGCCGTTGCCGGGGAGTGTAGCGGTTTTGGTGAGTTGAACTTGGTAAGGAAACATTTATATAGTGTGGTGAAATTTTCTGTTACTTGTCACTATGGAAACTAATCCTTTGAGGGGCTTGTTCGGGGTATCTTCACCCCAACCAGAAGAGAAAAGAGTTGCTCCTCAACCTACTGAACTTTATGAAAATATTTACTTTGAGATTCCTTCGGGTATGATAGAAAAACTTCTAGCTAATCCATTTACAGGAGATGGAACATTGCATCCCGATTTACACCTTATCTTTGTGGATGAAGTTTGTGGATTATTTAAGCTTGCAGGTATTCCCGATGCTGTCAAAAGGAAGGTCTTCCCTTTATCTTTGAAGGGAGATGCATTGACATGGTATAGGCTATGTGATGATACGGGATCTTGGAATTATAAGCGATTGAAGTTGGAATTTCACCAGAAGTTCTATCCTATGCATCTTGTTCATCGTGATCGTAATTACATATATAATTTCTGGCCTCGTGAAGGAGAAAGCATCGCTCAAGCTTGGGAGAGGCTTAAGTCAATGTTATATTCATGCCCCAATCATGAGCTCTCCCGGGAAATGATTATTCAGAATTTTTATGCTCGGCCTTTTCTTGATAATCGCAACCTGCTCGATACTTCCTGTGCTGGCTCTTATATGCTGAAGACTATTGATTTCAAATGGGACTTATTGGAAAGAATTAAACACAACTCTGAAGATTGGGGTTCCGACGATGGTAAGGAGTCAGGTATGACACCTAAGTTCGATTGTGTTAAATATTTTATGGATACCGATGCTTTCCGTGGATTTAGCGCTAAGTATGGACTTGACTCTGAGATAGTAGCTTCTTTCTGTGAATCTTTTGCTACTCACGTTGATCTCCCTAAAGAGAAGTGGTTTAAATATAATCCTCTTGTTGAAGTTAAAGTAGTTGCACCTATTACAGCTGAAGAAAAGACTATCACCTATAGTGATCCTATTGTTCCTACTACTTATGTTGAGAAACCTCCTTTTCCTGTTAGGATAAAGGATCATGCTAAAGCTTCGACTGTTGTTCGTAAGAGTAATACTAGGACTTATACACCTCCTGAGCAAATTAATGTTGAACCTACTATTGCTGTGGTTAAAGATCTCTTGGATGAGTTAGATGGGCATGTTATTTATTTCTGTGGTGAGACTGCTAATATTGCTAGACCAGATACTAAGATACATAGACCTGTCGTAGGCATGCCTGTTATTTCTGTCAAAATGGAAGATCATTGTTTTCATGGCTTATGTGATATGGGTGCTAGTGCTAGTGCAATACCTTATACCTTATATCAAGAAATTATGCATGACATTGCACCCGTTGAATTAGAAGACATTGATGTTACTATTAAGCTTGCTAATAGTGATACCATTAAACCCTTTGGGATTGTTAGAGATGTTGAAGTTTTGTGTGGGAAGGTTAAATACCCTGCTGATTTTCTTGTTCTTAGTTCCCCACAAGATGATTTTTGTCCCATTATTGTTGGTAGACCCTTCTTGAATACAGCTAGTGCTAAGATTGATTGTGAAAAAGATACTGTCACAGTTGGAATAGATGGTATGTCTCATGAGTTTAATTTTGCTAAGTTTAATAGACAACCTCGTGATAGGGAACCACCTAGCAAGGATGAGATTATTGGTCTTGCTTCCATTGCTATTCTTCCTACTGATCCGTTAGAACAATATTTGCTAGACCATGAAAACGATATGTTTATGACGGAAAGAAGGGAAATAGATGAAGTGTTCCTTAAACAGGAACCTATGCTGAAACATAACCTTCTCGTTGAAATTCTTGGGGATCCCCCTCCACCCAAGGGTGATCCCGTGTTTGAACTCAAACCATTACCTGATAATCTTAAGTATGCTTATCTTGATGAAAAGGAAATATATCCTGTTATTATTAGTGCTAACCATTCAGAGAAAGAAGATGAAAGATTATTGAAAACTCTGAAGAAGCACCGAGCAGCTATTGGATATACTCTGGATGATCTTAAGGGCATTAGTCCCACATTATGCCAACACAAAATTACAGTGGAAAAAGATGCCAAACCAGTTAGAGATCCTCAAAGACAATTAAATCCCAAGATGAAAGAAGTGGTAAGAAAGGAGATACTAAAGCTCCTTGAGGCAGGTATTATTTATCCCGTTGCTGATAGTGAATGGGTAAGCCATGTCCATTGTGTTCCTAAAAAGGGAGGTATTACCGTTGTTCCTAATGATAAAGATGAATTGATCCCGCAAAGAATTATTACAGGTTATAGGATGGTAATTGATTTCCGTAAGTTAAATAAAGCTACTAAGAGAGATCATTACCCTTTACCTTTTATTGATCAAATGTTAGAAAGACTATCCAAACACACACATTTCTACTTTCTAGATGGTTATTCTGGCTTCTCTCAAATACATGTGTCAGCGAAGGATCAATCTAAAACTACTTTTACTTGCCCTTTTGGTACTTTCCCTTATAGACGTATGCCTTTTGGTTTATGTAATGCACCTGCTACCTTTCAAAGATGCATGATGGCTATATTCTCTGATTTTTGTGAAAAGATTTGTGAGGTATTCATGAATGATTTTTCCGTTTATGGATCCCCTTTTGATGATTGTTCGAGCAACCTTGATCGAGTTTTGCAGAGATGCGAAGACACTAGCCTCGTCCTGAATTGGGAAAAGTGTCACTTTATGGTTAATGAAGGCATTGTCTTGGGGCATAAGATCTCTGAGAGAGGTATCGAAGTTGACAAAGCTAAAGTTGATGCTATTGAAAAGATGCCATGTCCCAAGGACATAAAAGGTATAAGAAGTTTCCTTGGTTACGCCGATTTTTATACGAGGTTCATTAAGGACTTTTCTAAAATCTGTAGGCCTCTGACTAATTTATTGCAAAAATATATTCCTTTTGTCATTGATGATGATTGTGTAGAAGCATTTGAAATACTTAAGAAAGCATTGATCACTGCACCTATTGTTCAGCCACCTGATTGGAATTTACCTTTTGAAATTATGTGCGATGCTAGTGATTATGTTGTAGGTGCTGTTCTAGGGCAAAGAGTTGATAAGAAATTGAATGTTATACAGTATGCTAGTAAGACTCTTGATACTGCCTAGAGAAATTATGCTACTACAAAAGAGGAGTTCTTAGCAGTTGTGTTTGCATGTGATAAGTTTAGACCTTATATTGTTGATTCCAAAGTTACTATTCACACTGATCATGCTGCTATTAAATATCTTCTGGAAAAGAAAGATGCTAAGCCTAGACTCATTAGATGGGTTCTCTTGCTCCAAGAATTTGATTTACATATTATTGATAGAAAGGGAGCTGAGAACCCCGTTGCAGATAACTTGTCTAGGTTAGAGAATGTTCTTGATGACCCACTGCCTATTGATGATAGCTTTCCTGATGAACAATTAGCGGTCGTTAATGCTTCTCGTATTGCTCCTTGGTATGCTGATTATGCTAATTACATTGTTGCTAAATTTATACCGCCTAGTTTCACATGCCAGCAAAGAAAAAGTTCTTTTATGATTTAAGACATTACTTCTGGGATGACCCGCACCTTTATAAAGAAGGAGTAGATGGTGTGATTAGACGTTGTGTACCTGAGCATGAACATGAACAGATTCTACGTAAGTGTCACTCTGAATCTTATGGAGGGCACCACGCTGGAGATAGAACTGCACACAAGGTACTACAATCTGGTTTTTATTGGCCTACTCTCTTCAAAGATGCTCGTAAGTTTGTCTTATCTTGTGATGAATGCCAAAGAGTAGGTAATATTAGTAAACATTAAGAAATGCCTATGAATTATTCTCTTGTTATTGAACCGTTTGATGTTTGGGGCTTTGATTATATGGAACCTTTTCCTACCTCTAATGGTTATACACATATTTTAGTTGCTGCTGATTACGTTACTAAGTGGGTAGAAGCTATTCCAACTAGTAGTGCTGATCATAAGACTTCTATTAAAATGCTTAAGGAAGTTATTTTTCCGAGGTTTGGGGTCCCTAGATATCTTATGACTGATGGTGGTTCACATTTTATTCATGGTGCTTTCCGTAATATGCTTGCTAAGTATGATGTCAATCATAGAATCGCATCTCCTTATTATCCACAGTCTAGTGGTCAAGTAGAGTTGAGCAATAGAGAGCTCAAATTAATTTTGTAAAAGACTATGAATAGATCTAGAAACAATTGGTCCAAAAAACTTGATGATGCATTATGGGCCTATAGAACTACATACAAAAATCCTATGGGTATGTCTCCATATAAGATGGTTTGTGGAAAAGCATGTCATTTATATCTTGAACTTGAACATAAGGCATATTGGGCTATTAAAGAGCTCAATTATGACTTCAAACTTGCCGGTGAGAAGAGGTTTTTTGATATTATCTCACTTGAAGAATGGAGAACCCAATCATATGGGAATGCCAACCTATTCAAAGAAAAAGTCAAACGCTGGCATGATAAGAGGATACAAAAGCATGAGTTTAATGTAGGAGACTATGTATTATTATTCAACTCTCGTTTAAAATTTTTTGCAGGAAAACTTCTCTCAAAATGGGAAGGTCCTTATTTTATCGAGGAGGTCTATCGTTCTGGTGCCATAAAAATCAACAACTTCGAAGGCACGAGTCCGAGGGTGGTAAACAGTCAAAGAATTAAACATTATATTTCAGGTAATCCTATCAATGTTGAAACTAATATCATTGAAATCGTAACCCCTGAGGAATACATAAGGGACACTTTCCAGAACGTTCCAGACTCCGAAAAGGAATAGTTATGTGGTACGGTAAGTAAACCAACTCCAAAACAACTCTAATGGCAATTCTTATCAGTTTTGGAATACTTAAGAATTTTAGGAAGAAAGAAGTAGTCTGATAGGGACACGAGGCCCCCACGAGAGTGGAGGGTGCGCCCCCCCTACTGGGCGCGCCCCCCTGTCTCGTGGGCACCTCGTGTGCCTCTTGGACTCCGTTTTCTTGCACGTTACTGTAACGCCCCGGACACACCCGCCGGTGGTCGTTACTCCTGACGGGATCTAGACTGGCCTCACAGATCAATACTAGTCTTTTCTGCGCACTTTGTCCTCACTCATGCGCACCCGAGAGCAACTTCCCGGTCGGTCACCCATCCTGAAACTACTCCAAGATGAGCACACTTAACTTTGGAGTTCTTTCCGAATGGGCTCCCGATAAAGAAGGAATTCCTTATTGATATGAGTAGTCTATCATCCCTAATAAGCCAGGCTATCACATACACCCCCACTCAGAGGAACCGACGTCCTCGTCGGGCCACAGGAACGTTCCCTCTTGGCACATACGTCTGTGCTTCCAGTCCGGCACATGTGCCATGCCGTGTGCCACGACGGGTCACAAACGTCATGAACAACATGACCGCGCACCTGTCCGCAAACATCCATGTAACCGCGAGGGTCGGCTCTGATACCAACTTGTAACGCCCCGGACACACCCGCCGGTGGTCGTTACTCCTGACGGGATCTAGACTGGCCTCACAGATCAATACTAGTCTTTTCTGCGCACTTTGTCCTCACTCATGCGCACCCGAGAGCAACTTCCCGGTCGGTCACCCATCCTGAAACTACTCCAAGATGAGCACGCTTAACTTTGGAGTTCTTTCCGAATGGGCTCCCGAAAAAGAAGGAATTCCTTATTGATATGAGTAGTCTATCATCCCTAATAAGCCAGGCTATCACAGTTACGTATTTTGGTCGGTAAAAATTCATTATATATACTCCCGAAGATTTTGACCACCATACCACGCAAACATCCTCTGTTATCGTTTCGAGATGTTCCTGTTGCAAAATAAAGCAAGATGTCTTCTCAGGAGTCAGTGGGGAGAGTCGGGTGTCTCACCCAACACCGGGTTTAGGAGCAAATAGCGGTGCCTATTACTTTTGACCATCAACGGAGGATGAGATGGAGGCTGATTTGAAAAGGATAGATGCCATGGAGGAGGATCAAGAAGTTACCTCTCGTCTCCAAGCAGAATTCTCTATGGGGGAACTACCTAGCCTGGCTATCCCTACTTCAGTCACCCCTTCCAAATTCAGATTTCTTTCTTATGAAAATATGAAAAAGAGTTTCACTTGTTCTCCAGAAGCTATGCAGCATCCTTGGGTAAAAGGAGCTTTGGCCGTGACGGGCAAGCTCCGCAAAGAAATTACGGACCTCAAACAACAAGTCAACAAGCTCGAGGAGGAGAACCGTATCCTGAAGAGCATCATCACCAAGAAGATCATAACAGCACCCGTGAAGAAGGAGAAATAACCACATGGGTATGGGCACTCCCCTTGGCAATTGCCAAGCTTGGGGGAGGTGCCCCGGTATCGTATCACCATCACACTCCTATCTTTACCGCTTTGTTTAGTTCAATCCTTTTAGTAGTATCTTGATCTAGTAGATTGAAGTTTTGATATCAAGTAGTTTGAGTTTTGCTTTGTGATCTCTTTTTGTAATCGAGGCCGTGAGCTATCTATAATAAAGATTAGTGTTGAGTCAAGGGCCTTTCCTATGTGCTATGATCTTGGGAAAGTAGAAAGAATAAAATAATTCATATTGATCTTGGGAAAGTAACCGAGGCCGTGAGCTATCTATAATAAAGATTAGTGTTGAGTCAAGGGCCTTTCCTATGTGCTATGATCTTGGGAAAGTAGAAAGAATAAAATAATTCATATTGATCTTATGGATAGTGATAACTTCACACATAGAAAATATGAGGCATAAAAATTGTTGAGAGTTGATGAACGTAGTTTTGGTCATTGTTGCAATTAATAGGAAGTGATAAGGAAAGAGGGGT
Organism: Aegilops speltoides; assembly: GCA_021437245.1. NCBI lineage: Eukaryota > Viridiplantae > Streptophyta > Magnoliopsida > Poales > Poaceae > Aegilops > Aegilops speltoides. The sequence continues at coordinate 322,697,340 of CM038144.1, read as the reverse complement.
TCACATACAAATATATTATCTTGGACACCTTTTTATAATTGGGAGCACTCATTAGGTATGACATGCTAAAAGAGTTGACGTTGGACAAGGAAGACAACGTAATGGTTTATGTTTTCACAAGATCGCAGCTTAAAGTATATTGTCATTGACCTTCCAAACATGTTGAGCTTGCCTTTCTCCCTCATGCTAGCCAAATTCCTTGCACCAAGTAGAGATACTACTTGTGCTTCCAAATACCCTTAAACCCAGTTTTGCCATGAGAGTCCACCATACCTACCTATGGATTGAGTAAGATCCTTCAAGTAAGTTGTCATGTTGCAAGCAATAAAAATTGCTATCTAATTATGTATGACTTATTAGTGCAGAGAAAATAAGTTTTGTACGATCTTGTTGTGGAAGTAATAAAAGCGAAGGACTGCATAGTAAAGGTCCACATACAAGGGGCAATATAAAGTGACGTTCTTTTGCATTAAGATTTTGTGCATCAACCCTAAACGCACATGACAACCTCTGCTTCCCTCTGCGAAGGGCCTATCTTTTACTTTATGTTTTTTACTTTATGCTTGAGTCAAGGTGATCCTCACCTTTCCCTTTTTCACTTTATCCTTTGGCAAGCTCCTCATGTTTGAAAGATCATGATATATATATATCCAATTGAATGTTAGTTAGCATGGGCTATTATTGTTGACATCACCTAAAGGTGAATACGTTGGGAGGCAACACAATATGCCCCTATATTTCTCAGTGTCCGGCTGAAACTCCATAACCACAAGTATTGCGTGAGTGTTAGCAATTATAGAAGACTACAAGATAGTTGAGTATGTGAGCTTGCTGAAAAGCTCTATTGTTGACTCTTTCTGATGTTACGATAAATTGCAATTGCTTCAATGACTGAGATTATAGTTTGTTAGTTCCCAATGAAGTTTTTGAACCATACTTGACATTGTGAATTGATTGTTACTTGAGCATAAGAAATCATATGATAAAATCTATATATGTTGCTGTTATAAGAATGATCATGATGCTCTCATGTCCGTATTTTATTTTTATCGACACCTCTATCTCTAAACATGTGGACATATTTTTTGATTTCGGCTTCGGTTTGAGGACAAGCGAGGTCTAAGCTTGGGGGAGTTGATACGTCCATTTTGCATCATGCTTTTATATCAATATTTATTGCATTATGGGCTGTTATTACACTTTATATCTCAATACTTATGGCTATTCTCTCTTATTTTACAAGGTTTACCATGAAGAGGGGAATGCCGATAATTTGGAATTCTAGCCGAAAAGGAGCAAACATTGGAAACCTATTCTGCACAGCTCCAAAAGTCCTGAAACTCCACGAAACATCTTTTTGGAATTAATAAGAATTTTTGTGCGAAAGAAATACACCAGGGGGCCCACACCCTGTCCAAGAGAGTGGAGGGCGCCCCCCTACAGGGTGCGCCCCCAATCTCCTGGGCCCCCTGGTGGGCCCCCGGTGTCCATCTTCTGCTATATCAGAGCTTTTACCCTGGAAAAAATCGTGGGCAAGCTTACGGGACGAAACTCCGCCGCCACAAGGCGGAACCTTGGCGGAACCAATCTAGGGCTCTAGCGGAGCTGTTCTGCCGGGGACACTTCCCCCCCGGGAGGGGGAAGTCATCACCAACGTCATCACCAACGATCTTCTCATCAAGACGGGGTCAATTTCCATCAACATCTTCACCAGCACCATCTCCTCTCAAAACCCTAGTTCATCTCTTGTATCCAATCTTGTATCAAAACCACAAATTGGTACCTGTGGGTTGCTAGTAGTGTTGATTACTCCTTGTAGTTGATGCTAATTTGTTTACTTGGTGGAAGATCATATGTTTAGATCCTTTATGCATATTATTACTCCTCTGATCATGAACATGAATATGCTTTGTGAGTAGTTATGTTTGTTCCTAAGGACATGGGTGAAGTCTTGCTATTAGTAGTCATGTGAATTTGGTATTCGTTCGATATTTTGATGAGATGTATGTTGTCTTTTCCTCTAGTGGTGTTATGTGAATGTTGACTACATGACACTTCACCATTATTTGGGCCTAGAGGAAGGCATGGGGAAGTAATAAGTAGATGATGGGTTGCTAGAGTGACAGAAGCTTAAACCCTAGTTTATGTGTTGCTTCGTTAGGGGCTGATTTGGATCCATATGTTTAATGTTGTGGTTAGGTTTACCTTAATACTTCTTTTGTAGTTGCGGATGCTTGCAACAGGGGTTAATCATAAGTGGGATTCTTGTCCAAGTAAGGGCAGTACCCAAGCACCGGTCCACCCACATATCAAATTATCAAAGTATCGAACGCGATTCATATGAACATGATGAAAACTAGCTTGACGATAATTCCCATGTGTCCTCGGGAGCTCCTTTCTCATTATTAGAAATTTTCCAGGCTTATCATTTGCTACATAAAGGATTGGGTCACCTTGCTACACTTTGTTTACTTTATTTACTTGTTACTCGTTACCATTTATCTTATCACAAGACTATCTATCACCTACAATTTCAGTGCTTGCAGAGAAAACCTTACTGAAAACCGCTTATCATTTCCTTCTGCTCCTCGTTGGGTTCGACACTCTTACTTATCGAAAGGACTACGATTGATCCCCTACACTTGTGGGTCATCACCTTGCTAGTGCTTCACAGGCAGCCCTGTCAAGGGCCTTGCTCGGGCTATGTAAGCCGCCCTGGCAAGGGTGTTGCCGGGGGAGGTCCATCTAGTCTTCTGCTCTTTGTTTACTGGCTCGAATGTTGTCTTGGTATTCTTGTATCTTTCCTTCTGCTGCCCTGCCAAGCCTTGCCGCAGGTGTGGCTACGACTCCCTATGCACAAGTAAGGGGTACAGGAAGCCCATACTTTTGTACACCGACAGATTATGAACATGAATATGCTTTGCGAGTAGTTACGCTTTTTCCTGAGGACATGGGAGAAGTCTTGTTATAAGTAATCATGTGAATTTGGTATTCGTTCGATATTTTGATGAGATGTATGTTGTCTCTCCTCTAGTGGTGTTATGTGAACGTTGACTACATGACACTTCACCATTGTTTGGGTGTACGGGAAGGCATTGGGAAGTAAAAATTATATGGTGGGTTGCTAGAGTGATAGAAGCTTAAACCTTAGTTTATGCGTTGCTTCATAAGGGGCTGATTTGGATCCATATGTTTCATGCTATGGTTAGGTTTACCTTAATTCTTCTTTCGTAGTTGCAGATGCTTGCGAGAGGGGTTCATCATAAGTGGGAGGCTTGTCCAAGTAAGGACAACACCCAAGCACCAGTCCACCCACATATCAAATTATCAAAGTAACGAACGCGAATCATATGAGCATGATGAAAACTAGCTTGACAATAATTCCCATGTGTCCTCGGGAGCACTTTTCTTTATATAAGAGTTCGTGCAGGCTTGTCCTTTGCTACAAAAAGGATTGGTCCACCTTGCTGCACCTTGTTTACTTTTTTTACTTGTTACCCGTTACGGATTACCTTATCACAAAACTACCTATTACCGATAATTTTAGTGCTTGCAGAGAATACCCTGCTGAAAACCGCTTGTCATTTCCTTCTGCTCCTCGTTGGGTTCGACACTCTTACTTATCGAAAGGACTAGATAGATCCCCTATACTTGTGGGTCATCAAGACTCTTTTCTGGTGCCGTTGCCGGGGAGTGGAGTGCCTTTGGTAAGTGGAATTTGGTGAGGAAACATTTATATAGTGTGCTGAAATTTACCATCAGTTGTTACTATGGAAAACAATCCTTTGAGGGGCTTGTTTGGGGTATCTTCACCCCGACCAGAAGTGCAAAGAGTTGCTCCTCAACCTACTGAACCTACTGAATATATTTACTTTGAAATTCCTTCGGGTATGATAGAGAAACTCTAGCTAATCCCTATACAGGAGATGGAACATTACATCCCGATATGCACCTAATCTACGTGGATGAAGTTTGTGGATTATTTAAGCTTGCAGGTACGCCTGAGGATGTTGTCAAGAAGAAGGTCTTCCCTTTATCTTTGAATGAAAAGGCATTGACATGGTATAGGCTGTGTGATGATATTGGATTATGGAACTACAACTGACTGAAATTGGAATTTCATCACAAGTTTTTATCCTATGCATCTGGTTCATCGTGATCGTAATTATATATATAATTTTTGGCCTCGTGAAGGAGAAAGTATCGCTCAAGCTTGGGGGAGGCTTAAGTCAATGTTATATTCATGCCCCAATCATTAGCTCTCAAGAGAATTTATTATTCAAAATTTTTATGCTCGGCTTTCTCATAATGATCGCTCATGCTCGATACTTCTTGTATTGGTTCTTTTATGATGAAGACTATTGAATTCTAATGGGTTATTAGAAAGAATTAAATGCAACTCTGAAGATTGGGAACTCGAGAAGGTAAGGAGTCAGGTATAACCCCTAAGTTTGATTGTGTTAATCTTTTATGGATACCGATGCTTTTCGTGAATTTAGCACTAAATATGGACTTGACTCTGAGATAGTAGCTTCTTTCTGTGATTTGCTACTCATGTTGATATCCCTAAGGAGAAGTGGTTTAAATACCATCCTCCCATTGAAGTAAAGGTAGTAGAACCTATTAAAGTTGAATAAGAAACCATTACTTATAATGTAGATCCTATTGTTCCTACTGCTTATACTGAGCAACCACCTTTCCCTGTTAGAATAAAGGATCATGCTAAAGCTGCAACTGTGGTTCGTAAGAGTAACACTAGAACACCTACACCCCCTGAGCAAATTAAAGATGAACCTAGTATTGCTATGGTTAAAGATCTCTTAGTCGATAATATTTCTGTGATGAAGCTACCAGAATTGCTAAACCCGACACTAAAGGTAAACATAGACCTGTTGTTGGCATGCCTGTTGTTTCTGTTAAAACAGGAGATCATTGTTATCATGGCTTATGTGATATGGGTGCTAGTGTGAGTGCAATACCTTATACCTTATATAAAGAAATTATGCATGATATTGCACCTGCTGAGATAGAAGATATTGATGTTACTATTAAGCTTGCCAATAGAGATACTATTTCACTGGTTGGGATTGTTAGAGATGTTGAAGTTTTGTGTGGGAAATAAAATACCCTACTGATTTTCTTGTTCTTGCTTCCCCACAAGATGACTTTTGTCCCCTTCTTGAATACTGTTAATGCTAAGATAGACTGCGAAAAGGATATTGTAACTGTTGGTTTAGGGGATATGTCTCATGATTTTAATTTCTCTAAATTTTGTACACAACCCCATGATAAAGAATTGCCTAGTAAGGATGACATTATTGGTCTTGCTTCTATTGCCGTGCCTCCTAATGATCCTTTAGAACAATATTTGCTAGACCATGAAAATGATATGTTTATGTATGAAAGAAGGGAAATAGATGAAGTATTCTTTAATCAGGGACCTATTTTGAAACATAACTTGCCTGTTGAAATCCTAGGGGATCCTCCTCCACCCAAGGGAGATCCCGTGTTTGAGCTTAAACAATTACCTGATACTCTTAAATATGCTTATCTTGATGAAAAGAAGTTATATCCTATTATTATTAGTGCTAACCTTTTAGAGCATGAAGAAGAGAAATTATTGAAAACTCTGAAGAACATCATGCTGCTATTGGATATACTCTTGATCATCTTAAGGGCATTAGTACCACTCTATACCAGCACAAAATAAAATTGGAGAAAGATGCTAAACCAGTTGTTGATCATCAAAGACGGTTAAATCCTAAGATGAAAGAAGTGGTAAGAAATGAAATACTAAAGCTTCTGGAGGTAGGTATAATTTATCCTATTGCTGATAGTCAGTGGGTAAGTCCCGTTCATTATGTCCCTAAGAAGGGAGGTATTACTGTAGTTCCTAATAATAAGAATGAATTGATCCCACAAAGAATTGTTACAGGTTATAAAATGGTAATTGATTTCCGCAAATTAAATAAGGCTACTAGAAAAGATCATGACCGCTTACCTTTTGTTGATCAAATGCTAGAAAGACTATCCAAACATACACATTTTTGCTTTCTAGATGGTTATTATGGTTTCTCTCAAATATCTGTGTCAAAAGAGGATCCGGAAAGACCACTTTTATTTGTCCTTTTGGTACTTTTGCTTATAGACGTATGCCTTTTGGTTTAGCCAATGCACCTACTACCTTTCAATGAAGTATGACTGCTATATTCTCTGACTTTACTGAAAAGATTGTTGAGATTTTCATGTATGATTTCTCCATTTACGGAACTTCTTTTGACGACTGCTTAAGCAACCTTGATCGAGTTTTGCAGAGATGCGAAGAAACTAATCTTGTCTTGAATTGGGAGAAGTGCCACTTTATGGTTAATGAAGGTATTGTCTTGGGGTATAAAATTTCTGAAAGAGGTATTGAAGTTGATAAAGCTAAAGTAGATGCTATTGAAGAGATGCCGTGTCCTAAAGATATCAAAGGTATAAGAAGTTTCCTTGGTCATGCTAGTTTCTATAGGAGGTTTATTAAAGACTTCTCTAAAATTTCTAGGCCTCTCACTAATCTCTTGCAAAAATATGTTCCTTTTGTTTTTCATGATGATTGTGTATAAGCATTTGAAATAATTAAGAAAGCATTGATTTCTGCACCTATTGTTCAGCGACCTGATTGGAATTTACCCTTTGATATTATGTGTGATGCTAGTGATTATGCTGTTGGTGCTATCCTAGGACAAAGAGTTGATAAGTAATTAAATGTTATCCAATGTGCTAGTAAAACTCTAGACAGTGCCCAGAGAAATTATGCTACTACTGAAAAAGAATTTGTAGCAGTTGTATTTGCTTGTGATATGTTTAGACCTTATATTGTTGACTCCAAAATAACTATTCACATTGATCATGCTGCTATTAAATATCTTATGGAGAATAAAGATGCTAAACCTAGACTTATTAATGGGTTCTCTTGCTACAAGAATTTGATTTGCATATTATTGATAGCAAGGGAGTTGAGAACCTCCTTGCAGACAACTTTTCTAGGTTAGAAAATGTTCTTGATGACCCACTACCTATTGATGATAGCTTTCCTGATGAACAATTAGCTGTCATAAATGCTTTTCATACTACTCAATGGTATGATGATTATGCTAATTACATTGTTGCTAAATTTATACCACCTAGTTTCACATACCAACAAAAGAAAAAGTTTTTCTACGATTTAAGACAATACTTTTGGGATGACCCACACCTTTATAAAGAAGGAGTAGATGGTGTTATTAGACGTTGCTTACCTGAGCATGAACAGGAGCAGATCCTACGCAAGTGTCACTCCGAGGCTTACGGAGGACACCACGCTGAAGACAGAACTGCACATAAGGTATTGCAATCCGGTTTTTATTGGCCTACTCTCTTCATAGATGCTCGTAAGTTTTCTTGTCTTGCGATGAATGTCAAAGGATTGGTAATATTAGTAGGCGTTAGAAAATGCTTGTCAGTGTCAAAACCGGCGGATCTCGGGTAGGGGGTCCCGAACTGTGCATCTAAGGCTAATGGTAATAGGAGGCAGGGGACACGATGTTTTACCCAGGTTCGGGCCCTTTCTATGGAGGTAATGCCCTACTTCCTGCTTGATTGATCTTGATGATATGAGTATTACAGGAGTTGATCTACCACGAGATCGTAGAGGCTAAACCCTAGAAGCTAGCCTATGATTATGATTGTTCTCCTCCTACGGACGAAACCCTCCGGTTTATATAGACACCAGAGGCGGCTAGCGTTACATAGAGTCGGTTACAAAGAAGGAGATCTAACATCCGAATCGCCAAGCTTGCCTTCCACGCAAAGGAGAGTCCCATCCGGACACAGGACAAAGTCTTGAGTTTTGTATCTTCACGGTCTAATAGTCCAACCAAAGTATATAGTCCGGCTGTCCGGATACCCCCTTATCCAGGACTCCCTCAGTAGCCCCTGAACCAGGCTTCAATGACGATGAGTCCGACGTGCAGACTGTCTTCGGCATTGCAAGGCGGGTTCCATCTCCGAATACCCCAAAGTAAATCTTGAACACTTAAGTCGTGTTTGGCTCTGCAAGACGATTTTCACATACCACCGTAGGGAGAACAATATCCCACAAATATAATTTGCTGACAACTTTAGATAAAGTGACATCACACCATGGCCGAGTCATCATTCGAACGGTTTTCCCAACCAGCTACTGCGCATATAGCGAGGCGGTTTCCTGGGCACATCTTGTCGAAGCAGAGATCGTGTCCCCCTTATCATGGGACTTTCATCAATACGGGTGCGGGTAGCCCAACCGTACCGTCAATCGCGGCGAGTGCGGAACGAGCAAGTTCCATCAGGCAAGAGGCGCAAAAGTTTTTATGGCCTCTATAAAGATATAAGGCCTCTTCTTCTTTACCCACGCCTTTTCCTTCCACTCGTCCATTCCCCTTCGCTCGAGCCCTAGCGCCCGAGCGCTCGTTGTGGGAGTCCTGGACTAGGGGGTGTCCGGATAGCCGGACTATCATCATCGGCCGGACTCCAAGACTATGAAGATACAAGATTGAAGACTTCGTCCCGTGTCCGGATGGGACTTTCCTTGGCGTGGAAGGCAAGGTTGGCAATACGGATATGTAGATCTCCTACCATTGTAACCGACTCTGTGTAACCCTAGCCCTCTTCGGTGTCTATATAAACCGGAGGGTTTCAGTCCATAGGACGAACAACCATTACAACAATCATACCATAGGCTAGCTTCTAGGGTTTAGCCTCCTTGATCTCGTGGTAGATCCACTCTTGTACTACCCATATCATCAATATCAATCAAGAAGGAGTAGGGTTTTACCTCCATCGAGAGGGCCCGAACCAGGGTAAAAACATCGTGTCCCTTGTCTCCTGTTACCACCCGCCTAGACGCACAGTTCGGGACCCCCTACCCGAGATCTGCCGGTTTTGACACCGACATTGGTGTTTTCAGTGAGAGTTCCTCTGTGCCGTCGCGGTCAGGAAGGATGCCTCTTCCCGTCTTTAAAGACGGCATCATCGCCAAAGGAGCCCTGGCCGCCGGCCAAACTATCCGGCTAGGTGGTTTTCTCATGAACGCCTGTTCGGCCACCGCTTCGACGATGACCTCTCGGGTCATCAAAAGCGATCTTCACGTCAACTCGGAATTCGCCGAGCAGCTGGATCCAATAGAGCTCTTGTCCGTAAACGAGCTCTTGGATCGCATCGCCGCCCTGGGAGTCGCTATAGACTACAATCAGATTGGGCTTAAAACCGATCTGAGAGAGATTAACTCTCCTCAAGTTACCCACCACGTTGCTGTGGTAGAGGAACAACGCGGTGATTCTTCTTCTACATTGAAAACTAGTTATGTCCGGACTCCCGAACCCTCCACGCCGGATTTCCGCGGAGGGACGGACATCGATCAAGCACTGAACCTAAAGGCAGACATCGGACCAGACTCGTTGGACAACGTCCAGCAATCTAAGCTTCCAAATTCAGAAACTTTCCGGCCCTTGAGCCTCGAGGTGGGTAGGGTTCCGGACTCAATTCCACCCACCCACCCAAACATATGCGATCTATCTCAAATCCGGCAAGAGCCCGCTGAAACAGTACATCATTACTGGGCCAGATTCCTCCTGGTTATGGACAGGATAAACGACTGTCATGAGGAAGACGCAATTTCGATTTTCTGCAATAATTGCAAGGACAGGGGAATCTTGAACGCCGTAAGTCGTCGGGAAATTACACGATTCGCCGACCAAGGCCCATAGTACGCAAGCATCAGGCGATGGAGAGTTTCCAGAAAACCGAAACTAAGTTTTGGGACAATCCGGCTCTGAATACAACCCTAGTCCAAAACAAAAGGGTGCATCATACTCAGGCACCAGGTACAAAAACCAAAAAACAAAAACCCCATAAAGGGCACGGAACCGTACTGGAGGGATGGCTCAGCAGACCCTGTAAAATTCACAAGATGTATATGCCACTCCAACACATAGCCTTCGAGCATGTTGGATACTGCGGCAGGTGGCCAAAAGTGGCGAAGAGCTTCTAGCCCAGAAGAACAACCCCGACAGTACCAGTACGGTGTCAACAGTCTTTGAGACTTTCGCATCAAATAATATGCGGAAACGAACAATCCGCAGCCTCACCGAAGTCTACCAAGTAGCAACAACAAATCCATGGAGCGACACGGACATCACCTTCAATGCCAACGACGAACCTAAATTCCGAACAGCCCGGGCACCAGCCGCACTGGTCCTCAGTCCAATAGTGGACGACTTTCGTCTTACCAAGGTACTCATGGATGGTGGCAGCGGATTAAACCTCATCTACGAGGAAACTCTTCAAAAAATGGAAATAGACTGTAGCCGCATTGAGCGAAGCAGCACAACCTTTAGAGGAATAATCCCTAGCCGGGAAGCACGCTGCACAGGAAAAATCACACTTGATGTGGTGTTCGTCTCACCGGACAATTACAGGTCCGAGGAGGTCACGTTCCAAGTGGCCCCGTTCAGCAGCGGATATCATGCTATATTAGGACGAGAGGCATTCACAATTTTTCAAGCTATACCCCACTACGGGTACATGAATCTTAAGATGCCCGGGCCTGGCGGAATAATCACTCTCGTCAGTGATCCGGACACAGCACTCCGCGCCGAAAACAAGATAGACGCATTTAATAGCCCTGGAGGCACTATCCGAAGCCCTAGCGGCGGAGGAACTCACTGCGTTGCACTCTACTGTGAATAGGGATGATGTGATACTCGATAAGAGATCCAAGTCCACCTCCTTTAAACCAGCGGACGAAATAGTCGAATTCCAGGTCCATCCAACGGACCCAACAAAGACGGACTCCATCGGGGCACAGTTGAACCCTGAGGTAGATGCCGCACTACAAGAATTCCTTCAGGAAAATTGGGACATCATTGCCTGGCACCCTTCAGATATGCCAGGAATCCCACGCAGATTGGCAGAACATAGCCTAAACATCTTAAAAAGATTCAAGCCAGTCAAACAGGCTCTTTGGCGATTTTTCGAACCCAAAAGACAGGCAATGGGAGAAGAGCTAGCCAAACTACAAGAAGCCGGATTCATCAGAGACATCAAACATCCGGACTAGCTAGCGAACCTGGTAATGGTACCAAAGAAGGACAAATCCTGGCGCCTATGTGTCGATTTTAAAGACCTCAACAAGGCCTGCCCAAAGGATCCTTTCCCCCTTCCCCGCATCGACCAAATAATCGATGCCACTGCAGGGCACGATTCATTGTGCTTCCTTGACGCATACTCCAGCTACCATCAAATCAAGATGGCGGAGGCGGACCAAGCCGCAACGGCATTCATTACTCCGTACGGACCATTCTGCTTCAACACGATGCCCTTCGGACTCAAAAACATCGGCGCAACATATCAGCGCATGATTCAGACATGTCTGGCCACCCGGATCGGCAAAACAGTAGAGGCATACGTAGACGACATAGTCGTCAAAACCAAACACGTCGAAACTCTAGTAGACGATTTGAGGCTCACATTCGACAACCTCCGAGCATATGACATTGTGAATCCGAAAAATGCGCTTTGGCGCATCAGCCGTAAAGCTCTGGGCTTCATTGTATCCGTAGAGGAATTGAAGCAAACCCAGCCAAGATCCGAGCTCTGTCAACCGGATATTCCAAAAGACCTCAAACAAATACAAAAATTGACTGGATGCGTGGCGGCTCTAAGCCGCTTCATCTCCCGTTTGGGAGAAACGGCATTGACCCTCTATCGCCTCCTCAGGCGCACCGAACACTTCGAGTGGACGGATGCTGCCACTGCCAGACTCGAAGAAATAAAAGCCATATTGGCAACAAATCCGGTCCTGGCTGCGCCTAACCTAGGCGAACCAATGTTGTTATATATCGCGGCAACACATCAAGTTGAAAGCACGGTACTCGTCGTCGAACGAGAAACAGAAGGGCATAAATTCCCTCTTCAAAAACCAGTGTACTACGATCCACCGCCTTAACTCCTGCAAGTCCTGTACCGCATTATCAAAAGATAGCGACGCGTGTTCATGGCATCCGGAAGCTCCGACACTACTTTCAAGAGTGTTCGATAACAAGGCCTCCGGCGCCCCCGAACGACATTATAAACAACCGCGACGCGACGGGCAGAATTGCAAAATGGGCCATTGAGCTCTTACCATTCGATATAACTTATAAACCTCGGCGAGCTATAAAGTCGCAAGTCTTGGCGGATTTCATCGCTGAATGGACAGAAGCCGAACTCCCTAAAGAGTACGGCGCATACTCCAATTGGATTATGCATTTAGACGGCTCCAAAATGTTGGCCGGCTTGGGGGCTGGCGTCGTACTGACGTCCCCAACCGGAGACACAGTCCAATACGTGCTTCAGATAATGTACACGGACTCCAACAATGCAGCCGAATACGAGGCCCTCCTACATGGTCTCCGGATGGCAATCTCCATGGGTATTCAACGCCTAGAGGTGCGCGGGGATTCAAACCTTGCAATATCCCAAGTAAATGGAGACTTTGACGCCAAGGATCCGAAAATGGCAGCCAGATGCCCAGGACCTAGTCCAACGATGCGTCGGTTGTCAGCTCTTTGCTAATCAGAGCCACATGCCACCCACCGCCCTCAAAACTATACTCATCACCGGCCGTCATGTCCGGGGCTTGACATGGTTGGACCCCTTAAAGGGGGAACCCACAAGCAAAAGTACCTATTGGTCATGGTGGACAAACTCACCAAATGGATAGAGGCCAAGCCAGTTAAAACGGAAGAGTCCGGACCAGTGATAGACTTCATATCCGGGGTAGTACACCGTTATGGCGTTCCCCATAGCATCATTACCGATAACGGAACGTACTTCACAGCCGACAAGGTCAAACTCTGGTGCAAAAATATGGGCATTAAGCTCGATTACGCTTCAGTCTATCATCCTCAAACCAACGGTCAAGCTGAGCGAGCAAATGGTCTGATAATGAGCGGCACCAAACCCAGACTAGTGCGGTCCCTTATGAAATCTAACACGCACTGGGTAGAGGAGCTTGACTCCGTACTCTGGGGGCTGCGGACCACGCCAAACTGTACTACCGGATTCACACCATTCTTTATGGTATACAGCACAGAGGCAGTTTTGCCCTGCGACATAATTCATGACTCACCTCGAGTGCGCATGTACGAAGAAAGAGAAGCCGAGATGGATCGGCAGGACAACTTGGATGCATTGGAGGAGGAACGCGATGTGGCAAAGGCCCGTTCCGCATTCTATCAGCAGCAGGCTCGAAGATATCAAAGCAGAGAAGTACGGGCTAAAACTTACAATGTTGGCGAACTAGTTCTACGCCTGCCGGACAAGAAAAAGGACAAACTCAAACCCAAATTGGAAGGTCCCTTCATCATCGACCAAGTCCTGACCGGCGGAGCACACCGTCTGCGAAATGCATCGGACAACCGACTCGAGCCGAACCCATGGAACGCAGCCCGCCTCCGAAGATTCTACGCCTAGCGCCAGACTAAGAGTTCGTTTCCTTCCTCCGTCCACATTTTCACACTTCAGCTGTCTTTTGTTTCTCTCTTTTCTCCCGCTTTTTTCATAAAAGCCCTCGAGGGCCCATTTGCGCATTGTTCGCACACACTTGATGTGCTACCCGCACTCATTATACCTGGGGGCTTCTTTAACAGAACCTTACTTATACGGGCTTCACGCCCAGCACATGTGTTAAACTTCCACATGTACCTTTTATTCACCATTATATGCATCGATATGACTTAAGTTTTGGCCAAGCTGGGTTGCCAGGCTCTTGTGCTTACCCCTACGTTACCAATTGTTCGGCTAGGAGGTAAAGGGAGCACCTCTGCGATTGTTACTACCGGGTCAGCCGGATGTGTACCTCAAACTGGGTGAAGCCGAAAGCTAGCGTTCTTAAGGGAATATTCGGTCGGTGACTTGAAAGATGATTTTTTACATATTTATTTATCTGCCCCTAGATGTTTTCCTGCTCTTTTCGCAGTCCGGACATGCACTTTAGGGCATGCCTCCCAGGGAAAGGAACCCTTAATGGAACTATTCTCCCTGGAAGATGTTTCTTACTAACCATGTAATACAACATAACTAGTTGGGCACTTGTCTGATAAAGCACTAATGACCCCTATGCCTGGTCTCCACGCATGCCCCAGTTTTTTCATAACCGAGAGGGTATTCGGACACACTCCAGACTCTAGGGTCCCGAGGTTGAAGCGAAAAGGTCGGCAAAGACAAACGATCTACAATCCGGCTAGAAGGCATTTTACATGTCATTTTAAATACGTCGTCAAATCGACTGACTGTACTCCTCTTCAATCCCGTCTAACAGGCTGTCTAATTTACAGTCCCGTTGGGAATACTTAGCGGCCAATTTACAGTCCCGTTGGGAATACTTACCCCACAGGTCCGACCTCGGCCATGTGGTTTGGATCCGCCTTCTTGTATCGCGTCTTCACCATGGCCCAGGCCTCCCTGGCACCTTGACGGCAAGCCGATATCTTCCATAAACGGAAGTGCTGCCGCGCTCCCTGAAGCTTCTCCACAAGCTCTCCAAGGCCCTCGGGTAGGGAGAGGGACGGCCATAAGGCCTGGACGACGCCGCTCATCGCCTGCCGAACATGTTCGAGCAGTTGCACCAGCTCGGGAAGTTGGTCACTCGTTGAACCGGGCATTTCATCCGCAGGGCGACCTGTGAGCACACCTACAGACATATTTCTGTCAATTGACTTCCTCGCCGAACTCTTCTTTTCAAAGGAGTTCCCTCAAGCACTTACTATAGATGCCGCGACGAAGCCGCTGATTCTCCTTCACGGAGCCAGACAGCTCGGCCCGAACACCTTTCAGCTCTTCTCCAAGCTGGGCGTGGGCATCCTGGAGTCTGTTCCTCTCCTGCTGCACCTTCGTAAGCACCTCTCGCCGCCTTCACCGGCGTAGTAGTATTGCTTGTCCGGATCAAGTCCGCAACATCCGCAAATATCATTGTCGATGATACGCACGCCGCACACCGCTTCTCTTTTTTGAAATAATGTGTTACCGGAGGGGGTCTCTGTGCCTCCTTCTGTGGCAGCTAGTGCGGCCTCAAGTTGGGCTTTGCACTCTTTTAGCTCCTGAGACAATTGGGCATTCTTCTCCGTAAGATCCTGCACACCAAATGATCCTTAAATCAGTTACTTTAACTACTTTAAGTCTCGGGGGATACTGGCATATACAGCTATTAAAATCTCTTACACGTATGTCTTTTACATACTGCTCCGTGGCTCTGGTTAAACCATCTTGAGCGGCACGGAGGTGGGCGTCTCCCGCGTTAAAGGCATTCAACGCCTCTGGGGAAAAACACGCGTCACGCAGAACTGTCCGGCGACGCCTATGATTCATGGCGCTCTCCACCTCAGACCTGGTGGCGGACAGCCTGTCGGCATCCTCCGCTGGAGGAGTATCCGGCTCATGCCTTGCGCTCGCCTCCCCCTCCGGACCAGGTGTTGGAGCCTGGCGGGCGGAGGCTTGGTTGGCAACCTCTCCGGGCACAGTCCGGCGAGTGCTCTTTCTCCTGGAAAAGTCATGAGCGTTAATACACCTCCGGGGAATCCTTTTCCTGAATAACGGTTGCGAGCTATACCGTTGTGGTGACGTTTTGATTCGCACCGCACTCCTCTTCCGCCTGCTGGGCCGGACTGACCCTTGTTGGTCAGCCGCCGTGGGTTCGGCTTCCTGCCTTGAAGGCACCTCCTGCGAGACACCATTGTATACGGTGGTCAGCAATACGCAAGGATGAAGTAATAATGTCAGGACTTCGGTCATAATTACCTAGGAAGCCGGTGATAAGCCGGGTTAGTCAGCCGTGATGGCGACTAGAGCATTGTCCATGCTGAGTTGGTAGAACACCCCGTTGATTAGCTCCACCTTTATGTCCGGATCCTCTTCAGAGGCCGGATCAAGGGATCTTCCCGGGTCCTCGGGTTGTGGAGCCGGACTGTGTATGCCCTCCACATCCCGACGCAGTTCCTGCGTCGAAATCGTAATGTAAGGTACTTAACTTTTAAGGCATGGGTCGGATAAATAAAACGTCCGCTTACCCAGCGCCGAGGGTTATTCATGGAGAACCCATTCAATGGGCTCGTCTGGAGGAAGTCCTCCTTCTCCCCCTTGTATAGGCCGAACAGGATCTTTACCAGATCCACGGCCGATCCCGGCCCCTTACGGCCATGACGGGTGGCGTCGTTCTCCCTGTTGAAATCCCACATAGGGTGGCCCCTATATTGGAGCGGCTGCACCCCTCGCACGATGCATACGGCCATGACTCCAATCATGATTAATCCGGAATGGGCCATCAACCTAATCTGGCCCATCAAGTAATGGACGCTCCTGTCTTCCTCCTGTTGAGGGCTCCGTGGGCGCCAACTCAGGCGCTTCTTCAGAGGAACCTTGCTGAACTCCGGGAGGCCAATCCGAACTGGGTCCGGTAGTGGAGCGTCTTCCACATAGAACCATTCCGAAGGCCAGTGTTCGGACGCCTTCTTTGGGGTTCCGGATAGATATCCGGTCCCGGCGATGCGCCATATTTTGGCTCCGCCCACTTGATATATTGACCCCTCATGAGAATGGGGTACGAGGCAAAACAGTCTCTTCCACAGTGCAAAATGGGGCTCGATGCCCAGGAAGAACTCGCAAAGAGCTACGTAACCCGCGATGTGCAGAATGGAGGCGGGCGTGAGGTGATGAAGCTGGAGTCCGTAGAACTCCAGAAGCCCCCGGAGAAACGGGTGGATGGGAAATCCGAGCCCCCTTATTAGATAAGGGACGAAGCACACCCGCTCCCCTTTGGAGGGACTAGGGGTGGCCTCCGCTTGCTTTCCGCCTTTGTAAGTGGCCAGCCCGGCTCGGACCGGGACCATAAAGGCCGGAGGAAGATATCCCTCCGCTTGGAGTGTCACCAGCTCGTTGTGCGGAACAGAACATCTCCTCCAATCTCCTGGCGGAGGGCTGGGAGCACGAGAGGAGGAGCCGCGTCGACGGTCCATGATGGAATGGATTTTTGGTCAGAAGCGCTCCGATGAGTACTCGCGGAAGGAAGATGGTGTGATTTGGATCTGGATTCTTGCCTCTCTTATAGGCAGGTTATTTGCGCAGCTAGGGGAAAAAATATAAAAGATATCCTGGCCTTTCGCATTCGTGCGACGCGTGGAAGAGGGCCATTATTGGGCGTGGAAGCCAAGGAGCGCAACATTTGTAAGGGTGCCGGACACTATTCGGCAGGCACATGGAGTTTGAAGGAGAACCCGCCTTGCAACGCCGAATACAATACCTGCGCTTGACCCATCGTCATTGAAGCCTGGTTCGGGGGCTACTGAGGGAGTCCTGGACTAGGGGGTGTCCGGATAGCCGGAGTATCATCATCGGCCGGACTCCAAGACTATGAAGATACAAGATTGAAGACTTTGTCCCGTGTCCGGATGGGACTTTCCTTGGTGTGGAAGGCAAGCTTGGCAATACGGATATGTAGATCTCCTACCATTGTAACCGACTCTATGTAACCCTAGCCCTCTCTGGTGTCTATATAAACCAGAGGGTTTTAGTCCGTAGGACGAACAACCATTACAACAATCATACCATAGGCTAGCTTCTAGGGTTTAGCCTCCTTGATCTCGTGGTAGATCCACTCTTGTACTACCCATATCATCAATATCAATCAAGCAGGAGTAGGATTTTACCTCCATCGAGAGGGCCCGAACCTGGGTAAAAACATCGTGTCCCTCGTCTCCTGTTACCACCCGCCTAGACACACAGTTCGGGACCCCCTACCCGAGATCCGCCAGTTTTGACACCGACACTCGTCTTCTCCACCAAAAAGAGGTTCTCCGAAGATGTCCGGATCGGGAGCAGGAGGCAAATGGATGGCCTCTACTATCCAGGAGAAGGATATCAAAAAGCTTTGAGAGGCCGGTTACCTGGCCAAGAAAATCGGCCACCGTCTTCTGACGGTGGGACAAATCGTCCCTAATCCGGAGCCTCACGAGAGGGTTGTGTTTCTTCCTCATTTCGTCCGCGGGATTGGGTTTCCCCTTCACCCATTTGTTCGCGGCATCATGTATTATTACGGGATTGATTTTCATGATCTGTCCCCAAATTCTTTCCTTAACATCTCGACATTTATCGTCGTGTGTGAGGCCTTTCTCCGTGTTTCGCCACACTTCAGCTTATGGTTGAAGATCTTCAATGTGAAGCCCAAGGTGGTGAACGGCGAGCACGCTGAGTGCGGAGGCGCCATGGTGAGAAAGATGCCCAAGGTCACATGGCTGACAGGCACCTTCAATGATTCTGTCAAGGAGTGGCAGCAGCAGTGGTTCTACATCACTGAGCCGCTCGGCAAAAAGTGGGTTGCTGCTCCCGAATTCAGATCCGGAGCCCCCCTGTGGCTCATGTCCTGGCCCAAGAAGGGCCTGAACTAGTCCTCATCTGATGAGCTATCGATGCTCCAAACAAGCATCAAGGGCGTGGTAGACAAGAATGTCAAACTCGTCAATGTAGTCCAGATGATGTTAGTTCGCCTGGTTCTTCCTTGCCAACACCAGGGCTGTAATTTGTGGGAATACGACCCGACCGAGCACTAGACTCTGCGGGAGCTCTATGGCTCCTCACACAAGGATATCTTGAAGGTGCTCTTCAAGTCCGGCAAACCGTGGTCGGACTCCGCCGAGGACCGTAGGTAGCAACTGTCCCGCTCCGCAAGTCCGGTAAGTTATCGCTATGTTCTGTCTATCCATGTTTAGCTGGCATATCACGAGGGAGACGCTTTATCATGGTTTCCGCAATTATCCCAGGAATGGACGAAGAAGGCGGGGCGGATACATTGTCCGGCCCCGCTGCCGAAGGAACCGGCAGGACCTCTTCTAACGAAGATGCTGGTCCCAGCGCCTTACAAGGTACCGAAGAAAAGGCCTTCATGGAGGCCAAGGAGACCCGGAGCGGCCTCCGTCACCGCAGTGCTTTGGACACAAAATCCAAAGACTTCAACGCCCGTCCTTCCTCCGAAGATGAAGAGGAGGAGGAAGAAGACGAGTCCTCCATGGGGGGAGGAAAGAAAAGGACGGCCTCCTCATCCTTGGAGGCCGAATCGCCGAAGAGGGAAAAAAATCCCCTTCTAGAGGCGTCCACCACGGCTACCAATAGCAGCCCGGAGTGGGATCCCAGGGCCCAGCCCCTGGTAAAATCATGTGTACACAAAATCCGAACACACCTACGCACCCAGGATTACTAAGGTGTAATATTTTAACTTGCGCCATACTTTGTGCAGCCCGGCGAGGTGTCGCGCCGAACAGTCCTCATCGGAGGATTCGCTGAGCTCAGATGCCCTGGAGAGCGAGACGCCTCTGGAGGCCCCTTCCCCGAAGCCTTGGCGTGACACCGAGGTGTCGTCTCAGCAGTACCCAGACCAGGGAGGGCACACCTCTGGGGCCGGATACACGGGAGCAACGGTTCCCATGAACATCGACAGCAGGGGCGATCTTAGATTCGGCCCGCGGCCGGACACGGTCCTGGAGACCTTTGAAGCTCCAGGATCAGGCAGGCAGCCCCCCCTTGACGGAAGGAGGCGAGCCCGCTCCACCAGCAACCTCTGTCCAAGCAGAGCTGCAGGGCGGCCTATCAATAGCGATGAAGAGTGCGTCCATTGTCGATGAACATCGCGCCCTTATGGGTGTGGTGATTGAAAAGAGGCTTTGAGGTAGGTTTTAGGAACCTTTGAAGATTGTCATAGTATGAACAGTAGCCCCTAATGCACTGTTCGGTGAAAGAGAGAACCAGACAGGGGATCAAATTTCCGCTTCGCAGGAGACTCAGTTAATGACATATATCTCTTTGTTTGAAAACATGCGTCTGTAGCGACGATCGCCTCTCATACTGCAGAAGTGTCCAGACTAAAGCAGAGTCTGGAGCGAGCCGACGAAGAACTTGACCGAGTGAAGAAGCAGTTGGAGGAAAAGCAAGGTATGTCGAAACCTTTGATAAGTTAAGCACAAATGAGTAGTTGTGCCTGATGAAATTATTTGTATTGTGTGCCCTAGGAGCAAATGCCAAAATTGAGGCGTTGAAGAAGGCTATGGCCGAAGCCAACAAGAAGGCCGCCGCAGAGCAGGCTCTTCGTGAGAAGCACGAGGCCAGGGTCATTGAAGCTGAACGAGAGCTCCATGAGGCCGTCAAGAAAAGTGAGAGCTTGGAGCAGAGTCTAGCAGGGAAAGAATCCAAACTCGCCCAAGCTCTCCAAGCCGCAAATGATGTTTGGGAGGAAGCCCGAGGTGCTCTGAAGGACATTCAGGAGGCGAGGAGGATTGTGGCTGGTAAGGCTTTTTTACTCAACGCCATTTTTATATAGTAACAGGAGAAATTCAAAGTGACCAATTGAATTCTTGTTTCTCCAGTGGCGTTTGCGGACCTGCCACGCAGCATATCTGATGCTGCTCAATTCTACCGGGCTGAGGAGAAGAAGTCTGTGGAAAAGCATTTCTGGTCGCAGTATTTGGCGCCGAATTATCCGGTGCCCTTTGTCGATCAGCTGAAGAAGCTGATCTAACTGCACCAAGCGGCCAAACTAGCCATGAAGGACTTAGTTGTCCGGCTGTGGCTCGCTGAGCCAATTCCAAGCAGTTACTTCAGGCTTGTGAACCGGATTGTTGGTGCTTGCCCTCGGCTCGAAGTCATTAAGCGGTCGGTCTGTATAGAAGGTGCTCGCATGGCATTTGCCCGTGCGAAAGTGCACTGGGGGAAGCTTGATGCTGAAAAGCTGATTACTGAGGGACCATCGGAGGGTAAGGAGCACCACAAGCCCGAATTATATTATGATGGTGCCCTGAAAGGAGCCTGCCTTGTGGCAGAGCAATGTACCAAAGACATTATATTTCCCTGAAGATAGTCATGCAATCCTTTGTAATGCGGAACACTGGCACTGTTATTATTTATTGCCTGTTATATGAAAGTTTTTTCTTCCTGTTCGGCCGTTTGATATATATGAATCCTGAGAGTTGGCCAGTCGTTGGGTTCTGCCACCACGTAGAAAGTACGGGGGTGTTCGGGACATACCTGAACACTCTTTATCCCATTTTTGGGTCCTTGAAGGAGGTGTTCATCACAGCGAACCAGGCAATCGGACTATAGGGCTTTATCACTCTCACTTAGCCATAGGAATTCGAGTATGGTAGGCGCAGCCCCTGGAGTTTGAAAGACCATACGAGGGGCCCTAACAGCGCCTGATCGGAAGACCGATCCGTCGCACTCTTCATTTGTTATGGCATTATGCGGAATAAATCCTTAAAGATTTTACAACCTCTCGAATAGCTGACCAACTCTCGCCAGATCATGACGATCGGTTTTGGCTTTCTCTCGAGAGTGCTCGTCTGGAAGAACCGGGACACAATCGCAGTAGTTCTCCCAGTGCTACCTTAGCCAATGGAGTGGAACGTAAGGTACCAAAACATGGGAGCCGGGCAAACCCAACTAATGACCCAAGACATGGTTCGGAGCTGATGCATATAGTGCTATAAGTTCGGGGTGCCGAGCGACCGAGAAGGTGGCCGGACTTTGTTGCCATATTGTGAGTACAATGAAGCCCCTGGCATAGTGGGGCATGACACTATGTGCGGGTGCCGTTATGACGAAAAAGGCGTCAATGAGGAATGATGGCCGGTAAGTGTCATATAGTTCTACGTGTTGTAGTGGAGTGACACGTCTATGCGTATGAGTACGGTTTATGCTATGGAAGGAGGTATGCTGGCAGAACCTATTGTGACCGGACGGGAGGAAGTGGTGTACGTATCCGAAGTGTATCCGGATTGTCTTCTTGGGGAGTACTTGTGTATTCCCTCTTTGTTCGTCCGAGCTGATTCCATGTCCCCAGTCCTGTTCTGCGCAAAAGTGAGCCTGTAAAGAAAAATGCTTAGAGGCATTTGTGTGTCATAGGGTGGTTGAACCGCGGGGCCCTTCCCCAGCTTATGCCGGAGTGCTTGATTGGAGCCTGGTCGAGCTGGGCTATCATGCCGTAAAGTAGCTCGGACTCCTTTGTTGATGTCCGGGGGGTTGGCTGTTGAATCGAGGTTCGATAGAAAGGCACAACTCGCTACCTCAGCGACGGTGTACTTTCCAGTGTCGGGGTGGGGTTCGGCCTTGCCCATAATTGTGACTATGTCATGTGGGTTTGGCATGGTGTGGTACCGCATTGAATCGAGCCAACGCGGTTTGTCCCGGTAGTATATATTAGTTACTGTATAAGGGGAACATGCGGAAGACTTACTCTTCGGTATGGTGTTTGTTTGGTGATCCGAAGACAACCTCCAGGGTTGTGGGCCCATAAAACTTGGCCTTTACACCTGGAACGACATCTTTGAGAAGATGTTTTTAGTGGGTTCGATCCTCGAGCGATCAATACCTATCTGGTGCACTATGTCCTGGTGCAGCAAGTTTGTGCTGCTGTTTATGCCAATGGGGGCTCGTGTGAGGTGGAACCCACCAACTATTGGGTCGATGGTAAGTGCAATTGAATTGCCATGGTTGACATTGGCTGGACGGTCTGTGTGATCGGAGATGATCGGCCGTATTTTTGTACAGTGGGGTGACTTGTATTGTTGAGTCAGCATCCCGAGGAGTACACATTCGTTCCCTTGTTGGTTTGCGGAAATTTTTTCTTTTACCTCATAATATTTGATGGTCTGGGCACCTCGTTGTTTTAATAGCTTTGAGACCCCTTTTTATTGTTTCCGGCGCGCGACCGGCCGGTTTGTGTTAAAGATTCGGCATTCTCTATTGGTATGATTGGCTGCTATTCCAGGGGTACCATGAATTTGACATGGTTGGTCGAGTATGCTGCCCGGGCCGGATGGGCCTATATTGTTCTCTTTCCGCTCACCGGACTGGGGGCCGCGGAATCTGGCATCGACTGCCGTGTCTTGGGCGTCATCATTATTTTTGTGACGCTTATGTCTGTTGCGTCGAGGTTTATGGATGTTGCCTCGCATTTCCTGCGTATTGCCCCGGACCGTGATGTATTGGTGTCGGGGCGTGGGCTTTGGGACCTCCTCCTCAGGTTGAGGTAGCAACTTGTGCTTTGGGTACCCTTTGGTGGGGCACTCGAGTCCGCATTCCTCGGCTGCCAGGATCTCAGTCCATCTGTCTGTGAGCAGATCTTGATCAGCTTGGAGCTACTCCTGCTTCTTTTTCAGGCTTCTTGCAGTGGCCATAAGCCGGCACTTGAAACTCTTCTACTCTACGGGGTCCTCAGGCGCGCCGAATTCATCGTCGCCGAGGCTTCCCTCATCTTCGGAGGGGGCATGTAGTTGTCCTCCTCCAAGTATCCGTCCGTCGCCTGTTCATCTGGGCTAACCTGCCCGTCTTCATGTCCGGCCTGCTCGAAGGCAGGCTGATCGGGATTGTATTCATCTTCGGCACCATCCGGATTGTTTTCGTCTCCTGTGCCGATATTGCTTTGGCGGGGCTTAGAGCGGCGCCGATGATGCCCATGCTTTGATTTCTTCCGTAAGGGGTTATCTTTTGTTGCCTAATCGCCATTGGTTTATTTGGGGGTGTCCACCATATATATATCATACGGGGAGGTGGCTGTCCATCGCCCTGTGGGCGGTGGTTCTTGTTCTTCTCCTGCATCGTCATCCACACCATCGAATGCTTCGGAGTCGAAGTCAAGCACGTCGGTCAAATCATCGACAGTGGCAATGAAGTGGGTGGTTGTTGGGCAACGAATTTCCTCGTCGCCTGCTTCCCACTCGAGCCGGACATAGTTCGGCCAAGAGTCTCCTGACAAAAAGAAAGACCTTAATGAATTCAGCATGTCGCCGAAGGGCGAGTGCTGAAAGATATTCGCAGTGGTGAACTCCATTACCGGAGCCCAATCGGATTCGATGGGTCCGGGTGCATACGGTCTGGAACCTACAGCCGGACACAAGTTCGGGGGTCCAGTGACACAGATTTCCTTAGAGGTGGAGTCTGTGTTTGGCTCTACCACCGATGAGTATGCGGCCTCCGGGGTGGGGTCCATCCACCCGTCCTCGGACGACGCGATCTACCCCAGATTTAGGTCCGGGGCTACTACAGGTGCTATATCCCGAATATTGTCTCACAGCAGATCTAAGCCGTGCTCGTCATGACTGTTTGGTGCTCCTGGCATAGGCCTAAATCCATCGAAGATCAAGTTTCCAAGGATATTGGCCGTGTAGTTCAAGTTTCCGAACTTGACCTGATGGCCCGGGGCGTAGCCATTGATCTGCTCTAGATGGCCAAGCGAATTGGCCCATTGTGCGAAGCCGCCGAACACGAAGATCTGTCCGGGGAGAAAAGTCTCACCCTAGACCGCGTTGTTGTTGTTGATTGAAGGACCCATCGATCCTTGCTGCGACGACACAGAGGAACTCTCAATGAAAGCACCAATGTCGGTGTCAAAACCAGCGGATCTCGGGTAGGGAGTCCCGAACTGTGCGTCTAAGGCTAATGGTAATAGGAGGCAGGGGACACGATGTTTTACCCAGGTTCGGGCCCTCTCTATGGAGGTAATACCCTACTTCCTGCTTGATTGATCTTGATGATATGAGTATTACAAGAGTTGATCTACCACGAGATCGTAGAGGCTAAACCCTAGAAGCTAGCCTATGATTATGATTTTTCTCCTCCTACGGACTAAACCCTCCGGTTTATATAGACACCGGAGGAGGCTAGGGTTACACAGAGCCGGTTACAAAGAAGGAGATCTAACATCCGAATCGCCAAGCTTGCCTTCCACGCAAAGGAGAGTCCCATCCGGACACGGGACGAAGTCTTGAGTTTTGTATCTTCACGGTCAAACAGTCCGGCCAAAGCATATAGTTCGGCTGTCCGGATACCCCCTTATCCAAGACTCCCTCAATGCCTATGAATTATTCACTTGTTATTTAACCATTTGTTGTTTGGGGCTTTAATTATATGGGACCTTTTCCTTCCTCCAAGGGGTATACACATATTTTAGTTGCTGTTGTTTACGTTACTAAGTGGGTAGAAGCTATTCCAACTAGTAGTGCTAATCATAACACTTCTATCAAGATGCTTAAAGTAGTTATTTTTCTGTGGTTTGGAGTCTCCAGATATTTAATGACTGATGGTTGTTCACATTTTATTTATGGTGCTTTTCGTAAAATGCTTGCTAAGTATGATGTTAATCATAGAATTGCATCTCCATATCATCCTCAATCTAGTGGTCAAGTAGAGTTGACTAATAGAGAATAAATTGATACTGCAAAAGACTGTTAATAGATCTAGAAATAATTGGTCAGAGACTTGATGATGCATTATGGGCCTATAGAACTGTTTGTAAAAATCCTATGGGTATGTCTCCATATAAAATGGTTTATGGAAAAGCATGTCACTTACCTCTTGAACTTGAACATAAGGCATATTGGGCTATTAAAGAGCTCAATTATGATTTCGAACTTGCCAGTGAGAAGAGGTTATTTGACATTAGCTCACTTGATGAATGGAGAACCCAAGCCTATGAGAATGCCAAGTTGTTTAAAGAAAAAGTTAAAAGATGGCATGACAAAAGGATACAAAAGCGTGAGTTTAATGTAGGTGATTATGTTTTGCTATACAACTCTCATTTAAGATTTTTTGTAGGCAAACTTCTCTCTAAATGGGAAGGTCCTTACATTATCAAGGAGGTCTATCGTTCCGGTGCCAGCAAAATCAACAACGCCGAAGGCACAAATCCGAAGGTGGTAAACGGTCAAAGAATCAAACATTATATCTTAGGTAATCCCATAAATGTTGAAACCAATGTTATTAACATCGTAACCCTGGAGGAGTACATAAGGACACTTTCCAGAATGTTTCAGACTCCGAAAAGGAATAGTTATGTTGTACGGTAAGTAAACCAACTCCAAAACTGTTCAAATAGCAATTTTTCTCTGCTTTGGAATATTGAAAAAATTAGGAAAACTAAAAGCAGTCCGAAAGAGACACGAGGCTACCATGAGGGTGGAGGGCGCATCCTACCCCCTGGGCGTGCCCCCTGCCTCGTGGCCACCTCGTGTGCCCTCCGGACTCCTTTTTCTTGCACAATACTTCTCTTGGTCGGTAAAAATTCATTATATAATCTCCTAAAGGTTTTGACGATTGTACCACGACCAAATCCTCTGTTTTTGTTTTGAGTTGTTTCTACCACAGATTTATAACAATATGTCATCCCAGGATTCGGAAGGAGAAAGCTATGTGGTTGATTACCTTGCAGACCCCAAAGTCTATGGGGACTCAGAGCATTGTGGTTGGACCACAGAGGAAGAAGAAGACTATGATCCCAAGGAAAAAAAGGAGACAAGCTCAGATGAAGACGAAGTCCCACTACCTCAGCATGGGGACATGCATGTGGAGTTTAAAAAGTCAAGTCTCACCGATAGAGCAAAGAAACCTAAGATCGAGTTTACCCTTTTCGTCTCTTGCAGGAGAACAAGCAGGAACTATGTAAAAATATACTAAGCCTTGAGCAGGAGATCGATGGCTTAAGGGAGCAAAATTCTATCCTCAAGTGCAAGCTAAGGAAGAAACCTACAACATCAACAACTCCATCATCACCACCTGTGAAGAAAGACACATAAATACATGGGTATGGGCACTCCCCTTGGCAATTGCCAAGCTTGGGGGAGATACCCCGGTATCGTATCACCATCACACTTCTATCTTTATTGTTTTTCTTAGTTCGATCCTTTTGGTTACATCTTGATCTAGTAGAATAAAGTTTTAGTATGATCTAGCTTTGAGTTTTGTATTGATCTCTATCTATGTAATCGAGTCCGTGAGTTATATATAATAAGGAGTTGTTTTGAGTTGAGGGCTTTGCTACCTTGCTATGATCTTGAGGGAATTAAAGGAAGAATAAAAAGAAATAAAAAGATCATATTGATCTTATGGAGAGTAATGACTTCACATATAAAAGTATGATGAGTAAAAGTTGTTGAGAGTTGACAAACATAGTTTTGGTCATCGTTGCAATTAATAGGAAGTAATAAATAAAGTGAGGTTTTCACCTATAAATACACTATCTTGGACATCTTTTATGATTGTGAGCACTCACTAAAATATGACATTCTAAAAACTTGATTTTGGACAAGGAAGACAACATAATTGGTTATGTTTCCTTATATCCGAATAAGTTATATTGTCATGGATCATCCAACATGTTGAGCTTGCCTTTCCCCCTCATGCTAGCCAAATTCTTTGCACCAAGTAGAGATACTACTTGTGCTTCTAAACATCCCTCAACCAAGTTTTGACATGAAAGTCCACCATACCTACCTATGGATTGAGTAAGATCCTTCAAGTAAGTTGTCCGGTGCAAGCAAGAAAAATTGCTCTCTAAATATGTATGATATATTAGTGTGAAGAAAATGGGCTTTATACAAGCTTGTGATATGGAAGAAATAAAAGCGACGGACTGCATAATAAAGGTCCCTATCACAAGTGGCAATATAAAGTGACGTTCTTTTGCATTAAGATTTTGTGCATCCAACCATAAAAGAAAATGACAACCTCTGCTTCCCTCTACGAGGGGCCTATCTTTTATTTTTTATTTTTACCTTCTACCCTCATACAAGAGTCGTGGTGATCTTCACCTTTCCTTTTTACACTTTATCCTTTGTCAAGCACTATGTGTTAGAAAGATCCTGATATATATATCCACTTGGATGTAGGTTTTCATAAAGTATTACTGTTGACATTACCCTTGAGGTAAAAGGTTGGGAGGCGAAACTATAAGCCCCGATCTTTCTCTGTGTCCGATTGAAACTTTGTACCCATAAGTATCGCATGAGTGTTAGCAATTGTGGAAGACTAAATGATAGTTGAGTATGTGGACTTGCTGAAAAGCTCTTATATTGACTCTTTCCGATGTTATGATAAATTGCAATTGCTTCAGTGACTGAGATCATAGTTTGTTAGTTTTCAATGAAGTTTCTGATTCATACTTTACATTGTGAATAGATTGCTACTTTAGCATAAGAGATCATATGACAATATATGTTGTTGTCCTAAAGATGATCATGATGCCCTCATGTCCGTATTTTATTTTATCGACACCTCTATCTCTAAACATGTGGACATATTTTTCTATATCGGCTTTCGCTTGAGGACAAGTGAGGTCTAAGCTTGGGAGAGTTGATACGTCCATTTTTCATCATGTCAACAATAATAACTCAGGCTCACTCATATCCAACTGGATATATGTGCCTACATCTTTCCTCGCCACATGATGCTTGCAAAAAGATAAAAATAAAAAGGAACAGGGAAGAATACTTTGACTCTTGCATAAAAGTAAAAGATCGTCCCTTCGCAGAGGGAAGCAGAGGGTGTCATGCGCTTTTTGGTTTGTATGCTCAATGTCTTAGTGCAAAAGAACGTCATGTTATATTGCCCTTATGATAGCAACCTTTATTATGCAATGTGTCGCCTTTATTATTTTGCCATCACAAGTTCGTGCAATGCTCAATTTTCTCTTACACTAAATGATCCAACACACTTAGAAGCATTTTTTATTGCCTTATTGCAACAATGACAACTTACTTGAAGGATCTTACTCAATCCATAGGTAGGCATGGTGGACTCTCAAAACAAGATTTGGGTTTAAGGGTTTTTGGATGCACAAGTAGTCACTCTACGTAGTGCAGAATTTTTGGCTAGCAAAGGTATTGGGCAAGCACCACATGTTAAAGGATCTATGACAATATAACTTCTATGTGAATATGAACATGCATAAATGAACAAGTTGTCTTGCTTGTCCAACGTCAACAATTTTGGTATATAATATTCTGATGGGAGCTCACAATCATAAAAGATGTCGAAGATAGTGTATTTGCATGTGAATCTTCTCTTCCCTTATTAATTCTTTCATGAATTGCATCATTGACCAATGCTATGTTTGTCAATCTCCAAGAAATTTTACCACTTATACTTTTCCTTATGTGATGTCATTACTTACCATAAGATTAGCATATGATGTTTTTCACTATTTACTTTTTTATTTTGATTGAAACATAAAAGTAAAGAAAGCAAAACTTGAACTAAACTTTATTATATATCTCACAGATGATTACATAGGTAGATAGATCACTAAGCAAACACTCGAAAAAGATTGAACTAACTTTTATTCAACTAATTCAAAAATAACTAAAGAAAAAACTAAGATAGGTAAAGGTAAAGAAGGTGGCGTGATACGATACCGTGGCACCTCCTTCAAGCTTGGCACAAGCCCAGGGGAGTTCCCATACCATGTACTCAAGTATCCTTTGGTGGTGAAGAAGGTGATGTGGGTGATGATGATGTAGTGTCACGCTTCCTCCTCAGCTTACGCTTGAGGATAGAATTTGACTCCCTCAAGTCATCAATCTCATGCTCCAACGTTAATATCTTTTTGCGTAATTTGAACTTGTTTTCTTGCCAAAGACAAAAAGGGATAAACTGGATCTTAGGTTTCTTTGCTTTATTGGGGAGACTTGACTTCTTGAATTCCACGTGCATGTCCCCAGGTTGGGTTTGTGGAACTTCATCTTCATCTAAGCTTGTCTCTTCTTTCCCTTTCGGATCATAGTCTTTTTGTTCCTCCGTGGTCCAGCCATAATGTTTCGCATCCCCGTAAACCTCTGGGTTTGCAATATAATCAACAACAAAGCTCTCACCCACCGAATCTTGAGAAGACATCTTTTCAGATCTACCAGAAAAACAACAAGAAACAAGAACAGAGGATTTCTTTGCGATGCGGTGGTCAATACGTTTGAGGAGGTATATAAAGATTTTTTTTATCTAGGAAACAAGCAAACGGGAGGAAAACAGAGTTGGGAAGGTTCCCGAGGTGGGCACAACCCACTGGCCGCGCCAGGCAAGGCAGGCACGCCCTGGTGTCGTGTGCCCTCCTCGGTTGCCTTCCTGGTTATTTTCCTAATTTTTGTAATATTCCAAAACTGTCAGAAAATATTTTTGCGGGTTTTTCGGAGTCCTTTTACTTACCATATCATGTACCTCCTTTTTTCCAGGATTATGGAGTGTTTCGGAAGGTTTCTTTTATGTGTTCCTCCGGTGTCATGGTTTGAATAATATTGCTTTCAACATTTATAGGCGTACCTGAGATAAAATGTTTAATTCTTTGTCCATTGACCACCTTCGGGTTAGTACCTTCGGCATTATTAATTTTGATAGCTACAGAGCGATAAACCTCCTCGATAATATATGGTCCTTCCCATTTGGAAATAAGTTTTCCTGCAAATAATCTATAACGAGAGCTGTACAAATGAACATATTCTCCAACTTCGAATTCCCTCTTTTGGATTCTTTTGTCACGCCATCTTTTAATTTTTCCTTACATAATTTGGCATTTTCATAAGCTTGGGTTCTCCATTCATCCAATATGCTAATATCAAATAACCTCTTTTCACCGGCAAGTTTGAAATCATAGTTGTGTTCTTTAATTGTCCAATATGCTTTATGTTCTAAATCAAGAGGCAAATGACGAGATTTTCCATAAACAATTTATAAGGAGACATACCCATAGGATTTTTATATGTTGTTTTGTAGGCCCAAAGTGCATCATTAATTTCTTAGACCAATTCTTTCGGGACCTATTGACAGTCTTTTGTAGAATTAGTTTATTCCTCTATTGCTAAGTTCAAATTGACCACTGGGTTGAGTATGATAAGGTGATGCAATTCTATGGTTGACATCATATTTACCAAGCATTTTACAGGAAGCCCCATGAATAAAATGTGAACCACCACTAGTCACTAAAAATCTAGGGACTTCAAACCTTGGGAAAATAACTTCTTTAAGCATTTTAATGAAAGTGTTGTGATCAACGCTACTAGTTGGAATAGCTTCCACCCACTTAGTAACATAATCAACATCAACCAAAATATGAGTATACCCATTAGAGGAAGGAAAATGTCCCATATAATCAAAACCCCAAACATCAAATGGTTCAACATCAAGTGAATAATTCATAGGCATTTCCCGACGCTTACCGATATTACCAGTTCTTTGACATTCATCACAAGATAAAACAAACTTATGGGCATCCTTGAAGAGAGTAGGCCAATAAAAACCAGATTGCAATAACTTGTGAGAAGTTCTATCTCCCGTATGATGTCCTCCATAAGCTTCGGAGTGACATTTCCGTAGGATTTGTTCCTGTTCATGCTTAGGTACAAAACATCTAATAATACCATATGCTCCTTCTTTATAATGATGTGGGTCATCCCAAAAGTAATGTCTTAAATAATGGAAGAATTTGTTTCGTGCGTTGGTATGTGAAACTAGATGGTAAATATTTAGCAACAATATAATTAGCATAGTCGGCATACCAAGGAATTATGAGAGACATTTATTGCAGCAAGTTGTTCATCAGGAAAACTATCATCAATAGGTAGTGGGTCATCAAGAATATTCTCTAACATAGACAAGTTATCAGCTACAGGGTTCTCAGCTCCTTTTCTATCAGTAATATGTAAATCAAATTCTTGTAACAAAAGAACCCACCTAATGAGTCTAGGTTTAGCATCTTTCATTTCCATGAGATATTTCAACAATATAAGATCTGATTTTTTTCACAAGTGAACACAACTGTTAAAAATTCCTTTTCAGCAGTAGCATAATTTCATTGAGCACTGTCTAGAGTTTTACTAGCATAATGGATAACCTTTAATTTCTTATCAACTCTTTGTCCTAGAACAACACCAACAGCATAATCACTAGCATCACAAATAATTTCAAAAGGCAAGTTCCAATCAGGTGGTTGTACTATAGGTGCAGAAGTTAAGGCTTTCTAAAGTGTTTCAAAGTATTCTACACAATCATCATCAAAAACAAATGGAACATCATTTTGTAAAAGATTTGTAGGAGGCCTAGAAATTTTAGAGAAGTCTTTATTAAATCTCCTATAGAAACCAGCATGACCAAGAAAACTACAAATACATTTAATATCTTTAGGACATGGCATTTTCTTAATTGCATCAACGTTAGCTTTATCCACCTCAATACCTCGTTCAGAAATTTTATGACCCAAGACATTAACCATAAAGTGGCACTTCTCCCAATTCAACACAAGATTAGTTGGCTCACATCTCTGCAAAACTCGATCAAGGTTGCTTAAGGAATCATCAAAAGAAGTTCCATAAATAGAAAAGTCATCCATGAAAACCTCAACAATCTTTTCACAAAAATTAGATAATATAGCAGTCATACATATTTGAAAGGTAGCAGGTGCATTGCATAGACCAAAAGGCATACGTATATAAGCATAAGTTCCAAAAGGACAAGTAAAGGTGGTATTCTTTTGACCAGGTTGTAAAACAGGTATTTGAGAAGAATCAGAATATCCATCAAGGAAGCAAAAGTGTGTGCGCTTAGATAGTCTTTCTAGCATTTGATCAATTAAAGGCAGAGGGTAATGATCTTTCCTAGTTGCTTTATTTAATTTTCTAAAATCAATTACCATTCTATAGCCAGTGCCAATTCTTTGTGGAAAAAGTTCATTTTTATCATTTGGAACAACAGTAATACCTCCCTTCTTAGGGACACAATGAACGAGACTTACCCATCTACTATTAGCTATGGGATAGATTATACATGCTTCTAGAACATTTAATATTTCAGTTCTTACCACTTCTTTCATTTCAGGATTCAAACATCGTTGGTGATCAACAACGGGTTTATCATCAGGTTCCATATTAATCTTGTGCTAACAGAGAGTGGGCCTAATGCCCTTAAGATCATCAAGAGTATACCCAATAGCAGCTCGGTGCTTCTTCAGAATTTTCAATAATCTTTCTTCTTCATGTTCTGAAAGGTTAGCACTAATAATAACATGATATATCTTTTTCTCATCAAGATAAGCATATTTCAAAGTGTCAGGCAATTATTTTAATTTAAACACAGGATCACCTTTAGGTGGAGGAGGACCTCCTAGAATTTCAATAGGCAAATGGTGTTTGAGCAGAGTTTGTTGTTCAAAGAATATTTTATCTATTTCATTTCTTTCGCGCAAGTGCATATCATTTTCCGTCTAGCAAATATGTTCTAGTGGATCAGTAGGAGGCATGGCAATAGAAGAAAGACCAATTATTTCATCTTTACTAGGTAATTCTTTATCTTGAGGTTGTCTACTAAACTTGGAGAAATTAAACTCAAGAGACTCATCACCAAAGCTAACACTGATAGTCACAATCTATTTTAGCATTAACGATGTTCAAGAAGGTCTACCAAATATAATGGGACAAAATCATCTTGTGGGGAATCAAGAACTAGAAAATCAGTAGGGTATTTTATTTTCCCACATAATACTTCAACATGTCTAACAATCCCAAGTGGTGTGATGATGTCTCTATTAGCAAGTTTGATAGTAACATCTATGTCTTCTATTTCAACGAGTGTTATGTCATCCATAGTTTCTTGGTATAAGGTAAAAGGAGTATCACTCATACTAGCACCTAAGTCACATAAACCATGATAACAATGATCTCCTATTTTAACGGAGACAACCGACATGCCAACAACAGGTCTATGTTTATATTTATCATCAGGTTTGGAAATTCTAACAGCTTCATCATAGAAGTGAATAACATGCCGATCAATATTTTCTACCAGGAGATCCTTAACCATAGCAACACTAGGTTCTACTTTAATTTTCTCAGAAGGTTTAGGTGCTTTAATATTACTTTTGCGAACCACGGTTGAAACCTTAGCATGTTCTTTTATCCTAACTGGGAAAGGCGGTTTGTCAATATAAGCAGTAGGCACAACTGGATCAACATTGTAAATAATAGTTTCATCTTTAACTATGACATGTTATTTAATTTCTTCTTTAATAGGGGTATGATATTTAAACCACTTCTCCTTAGGGAGATCAACATGATTAGAAAATGATTCACAAAAAGCGGCCACTATCTCAGAGCCAAGTCCATATTTAGTTTTAAACTTGTGAAAAACATCGGTATTCATAAAAGATTTAACACAATCAAACTTCAGCTTAATACTTGACTCTTTACCTGCGTCGAGTTCCTAATCTTCAGAGTTGCATTTAATTATCTCTAAAAGATCCCACCTGAATTCAATAGTCTTCTTCACAAAAGAACCAGTACAAGAAGTATCGAGCATGATTGGGGCATGAATATAACATTGACTTAAGCCTCCCCAAGATAGAGAGATACTTCCTCCTTCACGAGGCCAAAAATTATACATATAATTCTGATCACGATGAACTAAATGCATAGGATAATTTTTTTGGTGAAATTCCAATTTCAATCAGTTTCAGTTCCAAGATCAAATATCATCGCATAGACTATACCATGTCAATGCTTTTCCCTTCAAAGATAAAGGGAAAACTTTCTTATTAGCTTCATCTCCGGATAATCCTGCAAGCTTAAATAATCACAAATTTCATCCACATATATCTAGTGCATATCAGGATGTTCTGTTCCATCTCCTGCATAAGGATTAGCTAGCAGTTGTTCTATCATACCCGAAGGAATTTCATAACCAATATTTTCAGTAGGTGCAGTAGGTTGAGGGGAACCTAATTGTGGTTCTGGTCGAGGTGAAGATACCCCAAAAAACCCTCAAAGGATGGTTCTGCATAGTAACAAGTGACAATAAATTTCAGCACGTAGTAATAATTTTTCCTTACCAATTTCCACTTTCCAAGTGTGCTTCACTCCCCAGCAACGACACCAGAAAAGAGTCTTGATGACCCACAAGTGTAGGGGATCAATCATAGACCTTTCGATAAGTAAGAGTGTCAAACCCAGCGAGGAGCAGAACAAAATGACAAGTGGTTTTCAGCAAGGTATTTTCTAAAAGCACTGAAATTGTTGGTAATAGATAATTTGATAGCAAGATAATTTATAATGAGCAAGTAATGGTAACGGTAAATAAAGTGCAGCAAGGTATCCCAATCCTTTTGTGGCAAAGGACAGGACAAAACGGTTTCTTATAATAGGCAAAGCGTTCTTGAGGGTAGACGGGAATTTCATCTAGTCACTTTCATCATCATTGGTACATGTCGGTGCTATACAAAAACGGTTTTTAACCCCTTTCCACGACGGCATTTGGAACTGTCGCCAAGTGAGTGTGGGCAATAGGGGGTTCCTTCCCACACGACCCAGAAACCGTCAGGGATAGGCCCTCCTGGCACACAAGCTGGCTTGTGTGCGATCGGGCGAGGCATCGAAACCCAATTGTTTCCGTTCGTATGTACATCCCACACGGTGAATCCCAAAAAAACATTTCCGTTTGTATGTATATCACACACAGTAAATCCAAGGAGAATATTTCCGTTCTCATGTACATCCCACACAGTGAATCCAGGGAAAACGTTTCCGTTCATATGTACTTCCCACATAGTTAATCCAGGGAAAAAGTTTCCGTTCATATGTACATCCCACACAGTCAATCCTGGGAAAACGTTTCCATTCGTATGTACAACCCACACAGGTTTATGTATAGGCTTGTGTGTGATACGTGTAACTACCACACACGCTCTGCCTTGGTTAATCGTTTTCTTTTATCAACTACATCACACATGATTTGATGAAGAAAACTGTGTGGCATTGGGCTATACATCACAAGCGCTTTTACTTCTAGAACCGTTTGCAAAGTTCCATGACCCATTTCGCAAGTTTATTAGTTTACAATTAATAATTCCAGTATTACGCAAACTTACATTTCATATCGAACAGCTGTTTGCCGATTTCATATCAGGCACATAGATATATTTTAACATCACGGTACGATAGCTAACGGAAAACAGCACAGTACAACATATAGATATATTTTAACATCATAGTACGATAGCTCCGACGCCCAGTTCCTTCATGCCATAGAGATTTAGTATTTTACTGCTTGGCTGCTCGGAGATGTGGACAAGTTGGCTCCACAAATTGCTGAAGCGGTGCCAAATAATTTTCTAATGGCACCACTAATGAGATGGCAACATTTTTAGATACTAGGTAGAAACTGTGACACTGTCTTAGGATGCGTTTGGGTGAAGGTGTGGTATGAATGGGTTGGGACCGTGACAGTGTTTGAAACACGTCTAACAAATGATCTGTAACAACGAAAGATGGTCTAACCTTCTCTGCACATGCCAGAAACTTCCTCCCACTGTCCACGGATTCAAACGCAACTAGCTTCACGCATGGAGATTGATGGTGACAACGAGCAAAGAGATCTTCAGCCACCCCATTCCATTCATTGCAACTGATGGTCCTAGGGAAATACAAGAGGAAGAAATGACTCAAATCGACCGCCGGGTAAATATCCTTCATTCCAAGTCATAGCCCGAGAGAGATAAGAGAGGCATACCCGGGTGGTGAAGGAGTCGTTGTCGGAGGAGGAACCGCTGGAGAGGTCTTTGAATAATACCATGGCGACCCTGGCGGTAGGATGCGAGACGGCGAGAGCGAGGAAGCAAGCGAGGAAACGGCTATAGCTTAGGAAGGAAGGGGGAAACAGGGGAAATGTGACTTGTGGTCGGGGAGAAAATGAGATGTGGAGGGGGAGGGTAGATATTTCGGTAGTAGGCCAAAAATTTCAAAATGTGGAGGGAAACTTTGCGCGCGGTGCCGTCGGACACCATTCACTTTGAACGATAGTGTGCATCGCAAATGAGTCTTCTGCTTAACGTGCATGGGATGAGTTTGATAATTGAAATTTTGGTGGAAATTTCCCCGCGTACGTCATTGCATAATTTAACATCGCTTGCTAATTTGGGCACACAAAACAGCTTACAGCACATATACCAGACTTACTGAATCAAGCAATTTTAGTAATTAAACAGAGATAGTTCACCTAAACATTGCTCTAACAAAAGACCAGCATTAAAAACAAAGCCTAAGTATAAATAATTTTAACAAATCCGTCGCTGCATTGGCCTATGCATCGCCGGTGTGAGATGAGACGTCGATGACTTGTCCTGGCGACATGCCGTCGTTGGTGGACTCCGCATCCCCCGTGCTGAAGTCGACCGCGTCCTCGTCCTCATAATCATCCTCGGCGCCGCCCTCAAGGTTGTAGTACTCATAGTAGTGGCTGCAACAGAGGTCGCGTTTGTACTTCCGATTCCTCGACGGACAGACTCTTCTCTACCTCGACCTAGTCCATGTGCAACTCCTCCTCCAGGCGCTCCTCGATCTCCACGGCCTCCTGCATCTCCAGCTCCCACTCGACGACCTCATGAGGAAGCAGGTACTCCACGGCCATCGCCGCCTTTTCGGACGTGGGTTGCATGCTAGATTCCGAGGTGGCCTGGAATATCTTGGCGTGGATGGCCTCGACCCGGGCCAGGGCGACATCGATTGAACGGGCGGCAGCTCGAGCGCTCTCGGCATTTGCATCCGCCGTTGTAGCAGCAGCTACAACCATCTCGGCTCCTGAAGCTGCCCTGTCGGCTGCCACAGACGCCCTCTCGGCGGAAGCGATGCAGCGACACTCCCGGCGTAGGCGGCCGCGCTCTCGGCGCAGGCGGTGGTGCTCGGGGGGGGGACGCAGACATTGTATGGGCCTTCACGAAGCGTTTCCACGATGTCATCTTTGCAAGAAGGGGGTGCGGGAATGGGGATCAGGATTTGTGGATTCGTGGATTGCCGACACTGGAGCAGACAAGCCAGCGAAGCTTAAGGTGGAAGACTTAAATAGACCCAGAATTTTTCATCGCAAACGATTCCTACAAAATAACTCTGTGTGATGTTGTCGATATTTTTTATTAGCTGTGAAAGACGAATTTGGAGTAAAGTGGCAACGGATGGTGTTTTAAATGTACGAGAAAATTTGTAGTACTAATACAACTGTCATGTCAAATTTTGGAAAATTTCAGGGGTCATTTCACCGTTTAAGACATTTAAGTGATTCTAGCCATTTAATGACTGTAATTGAAATTTGAACATGGCGATGTGAACTATGGGTGTTAATCACATACAGATGTGAACTATTGGTGTTAAATCACATGACGATGTGAACTATTGGTGTTAAATCACATGACGATGTGAACTAGATTATTGACTCTAGTGCAAGTGGCAGACTAAAGGAAATATGCCCTAGAGGCAATAATAAAGTTACTATTTATTTCCTTATTTCATGATAAATGTTTATTATTCATGCTAGAATTGTATTAAGCGGAAACTTAGTACATGTGTGAATACATAGACAAAACATATTGTCCCTAGTATGCCTCTACTTGACTAGCTCGTTTATCAAAGATGGTTATGTTTCCTAACCATAGACATGTGTTGTCATTTGATGAACGGGATCACATCATTAGGAGAATGATGTGATGGACATGACCCATCCGTTAGCTTAGCATTATGATCGTTTCAGTTTCATTGCTACTGCTTTCTTCATGACTTATGCATGTTCCTCAGACTATGAGATTATGCAACTCCCAAATACCGGAATAACACTTTGTGTGCTACCAAACGTCACAACGTAAAAGGGTGATTATAAAGGTGCTCTACAGGTGTCTCCGAAGGTGTTTGTTGGGTTGGCATAGATCAAGATTAGGATTTGTCACCAAAGCACGTGGAGGACGACGGCAAGGCCTCGGACGTCAGCGTTAACGATTTAGGAGACAGTGGGGTGGCGATGTGTCCGCTAAGGCGCAACCAGCCGTGGGAAGCGGAGGCAGGCAGCCCCACCGGTGCTGGTTTGGTTTTGGCGGCTGGAGGAAGACATGACTGAAGAAACACGACAGACTGTAAAAGCAGCAGGACTACTTAACAACCTTAACTGGAACCAGCAGGGGCACTTAACAACCATAACTGAAAGCAGTATGAGTACTTCTACAGGTTCAACCATACAAAGCACGCCTCGAACAGTGCTACTTTGCCTACAGTTAACCAAGGGTGAGGCCGCCAAGCCCCCGGACAAGGCCCAGGCGCCACCCCGCACATTCACAACCTTCTGAAAGCGGCTTCATCTCGCAATGTGGTCAATAGACATGATATTCGCTTTAGAGCCATGGAAAAGCAGGAACATAATTTTCTGTCCTATTCTCCAAGATGGATGGGCCTTCCTTATTTGAGACCACCCATGAATAAGTATCCTTTTACCTCCAAGGGGAATGGAGTAGGTCGACCTAAACATCATGTGGTGACCAAGCGCAAGTCTGACCCGAGCATGGCCAGGCATCTGTATAGGAACAATAGAACTGGACAGTTTCTATTTCAAGAAGATCACAGTTGTAAAACTGTGTATAGGCAATAATTTATGAACAATATATATAACATAAAATAGCTCGTACCATAAGTTTCTTGACACAGTTGGACCTGTTCAACGAGTGCAGCAGTGGCACACATATCCCACGTGGCCTTCCACCATTGAAAAGCCCCACAAGGACCTCAAGACGATCAATAAAGTGTAGAAAATTGTGGATGTCGTCCCAGTCAACTTCAGTGCCATCAGTAACAGTCGAGTTCTTACAGAATAACAAACGAGCAGCCTGCTTAACTATGAAAAAACCTACACGTGCCACCAATTATAAGAAAATATTAGTTAGAAGTAGCATCTTCGTGAGAGATTTGTTGCTACTTCTAAAGTTAAATTGTGATTAGTTAGACAGAATAGGTGGATTAAGAAGTAATCGAGGCAATAAGCAAGAACAAGATACAAAACTAACATGGATGAACAATTGGAACAACGTCGGGGTGGAAGATCGCAGTGAAGATGAGACCAGGTTCTGCTATTTCCATCAACATTCGTGCGCCAACTTTCAGTCTGTAACACTTGAGAAAGTTTATCCAAGTTCGGCCATAAAAAAGCAGTGATCTTCTTGGTTCATGAACCCAACTCGGAACTTATATCCATGGCTTGTCTTTACTGTGACCATTAAACTGGTGTATTCAGTTATGGCAAGGCCGAGCATCTTAAGTACATGTGTTCTTGCAGAGCAAATAATGCACTGCAGGAAAAATAATATGAGAATACAATGTATTCCTTATCCAAATCTAGAAACAATTTCCTCCTTCATGTCAGTGTTGACCATCGTACTAGTACCTTTTATCCAAATATAGCAATCCAAATTTTCAAATTAGTCGACGTCATGTTCAAAAAACCCCACCCTCCCGGATAGAAAAGAGTATTCTAGGAACATATTGTGCACGTTTTAACATCCTGTGTTAGGATGAGAAGGAACAAGTGTTGCGTCTCGCTGAGGGCGCATAAACCTGTAGGATCCTCGCACTTTGGGCACTGCAAATGAAACACACTAGATTCAGTAGGAAGAAAAATGCATCAATGGCGGCAACTGCCATCCTAGAATTACCTGCGACCAAGGGACTTGGATTTATCGGGGATGGATGAAGAATTCGTACCTGGTTCTCCATGAGAAAACCCTATGCAATCGCCGACTGGGGGTTTTCTCTGAACAAGTAGACGAGGGAGAAGGGGATTCATGCCCAGTGAAATATTGCCGCTTCGTCCATCCAGCTTACTGCTAAAGCTAGAAAGGTGGTTTTTTTGTGATTTGATGGCTCATTGGGCATTACTGCGGTGCTACGACCCGGGTGTGTCTACCGTGCAGTTGTGCCAACTAATATTGTGCATATGGCACGTGGACCCCATTGCCGGATGCCCCACATATCAGCGAAAGGAAATAGAAAGACATGAGTAACTAGTTACACATAAATATATTTTTGACAAAGAGATATTCCATCTATAAAGAAATATAAAGAACTTTTATATCACAGCTTTATACATAAACAAAAATCAAGGGAAATATATATATAACATATATAATTATAATAACAGAGGTTTTTTTAACACAGTATAGATGAGTTGGTGATGATGGTGTGCCTGCCATCCTGCAATATAGGTCGTCCGATTTATATCTGACGGATAGGAAGGAAACTATGGCCATTTTGCAAAAAAGGTACCCACACACCTCTCCACATTTGGAAATAAGGCCTTCCCTCGTTCATCCTTTTCTCTCACAAGATAAAATACTCATACAAATGCATCTTGATGTTACGTGCGACGCACGGGCATTATGGGGGTTCAGCTGAGAATATAATACTCAGACAGGCTCACGGTTCTGGACTTTCGGCCATAGTCCGGTGGGCCTGCTTGTTTGAGGGCCCATGTGTTCTACCTCAGCACTTTTCATATTGCAAGCGATCGGTACGACGCTGGTTTTATATGCTGTCGCAAGGCGAATACATAAAATTGAATAAAGCACGACAGCTATTGGAATGAAATCGAATGACAGTTCCTAACCAACAATCAGAGTTGCAATTCTATCAATGATATACCATGTGATAAATAATACTGCCATACTACTTATACAAATAGGACACTTGTTTCACCATGCCAGATTATTACATCAAAATCTCTCGGAGGATAGATCAGTTCGGCAGTTCATGCTGCTACTGAAGAATTTCAAAGTTGATTTGGACCAGCTCTCCTTGCCGAGAAAGTTCGATTTTGACATCATCCGCTACCGCAAGATATGATTTAGATTTGAACCTTGACCATCCTTTAGCATCAATCAACATGCAACCATCCTTTGTACTTACGGTATATTGAGCAGGTTCATTCACACCAAGGCTGCGCATGGTAAGAGAAACTTGGCCACAGTTGCCCGGATTGTTGAACGACTTCCTCGTTGCTTTTGGAATTCTCTGTTTGCAAACAAGAAGACATACATAAACAGTTAGACCAACATAGTGAATCATGTGAAACAACATGGAAAGAAAAGATAATGAAGCACTTGGGCAGCCAATGCTTACCAAGATGGGGGACATGTCGGTTTTTGTAAGGACTTTGATATATGAAGTGCGAACTGCAGCCCAGTCTGTTGCCGATGAAACTGCTTGTTCGGTTGCCATTGCACGGGCCGGAGCAGATGCAAGTGCAAGTGTTGGTGTAGGTGCTGAAGCCATTGCTGGTGCCCGTGTCGGTGCGACTGGTAGTGTCGCTGCTGCTGCTAGAGATGGTGCTCCTTGTAGAGTTGGTGCCGGTGTCAGAGCAGGTGCCAGTGTCGATCCTGATCCTCCGGTAGATCAGCCGGATCCGCTAACACGGTCGGTGCTCAATCCTGAGCTGGATCAGACTGAGCTGTTGCCGCTGCCAGTGCTAGAGCAGCTGCCGGTGCTCGATTCGTTGCTAAAGGTGGTACCGATGTGTGAGATAGTGATGATCGTGTCTGGTCTGCTATGATCAGCTTTCTAACTTGACTAGGCTCCGTGACCGTGATCTAGTTTTTTTCTTCATTTCTTTTAAATGCGAGAAGGACTAATTGTGGCGTTTTGGTTAAACCAAACTGCAGTTCATCATAGGGATTCAGCTTGTACTCAAACAATAGACTGATCCAATTTTTTGCAATAATTTAAGTGATGGACAGTGCCTTCGTTACTGACATGACATCAGAATGAAACCTGCAAAAATAGCCACGGTAGAGCAAACCAAATGGTTTATTCTGTGATGAATGTCACATGGTAGAACCTGCATCGTAAAATTGCAAGAAAAGAAAGAAAACATGACGTTAAATCAATAAGATTTACTTGATGTGACACAAGTGAATCCTTACCAGGAAATCACTATGTTGAAGTACTAAACAGAAGATTGATTGTCCAACTACGGGTGGCATGTAGGGCCCCCGCCTACTCCCACAAGCAGGATAGTCCAAAGGTCGTGATAAACTGTATGGACCGAACATCCATGGGACTGGAAATCCTAGTCGGTGCGATAAACCCCGCAATGCATACAAATATTGGAGTGTAACCATAATTGATAAACCGTCCTCACAAAAAAGATGATCTGGATACTTCAAAATATACAGACTGAATTGAGTGGACAAACATTAACATAGACTGTTCTCAGGACTCACTACACACCAAAAGCGGCAGTACTAAACAATACGGGGCTCACAAACACAAATCATGTACTAAACAATAGTACTTCCTACAGACAAGCAAAGTTGCACTAACTAAACTCTGCAGACTTTTTCTTGCCACCGACCTATGGGATGAACCCCGCATAACTGACTAGGCCATGGACTTCGTGAGAGATGTCTATCTGCACCATCATCATCTCGTCAACCTTCGAGAACCTAACAGAGTGGCCTTTCCACTCATAAACATGATGATGAAGACATGCCGCATCAAATTTGCGGGAAGCTTTACAAGAACCACACCCTTCGTAATCAAAGGCACATCCTGGAAATTGTTGTCGTCAAGTGCAACCTCAAGAACACGTCTAACAACAATGTTATAGGAGAACACTAGTTCAGGACACGTGGCGACGAGGACACAGCAGATGGATAGTGTAGTAGTAGAACTCATCCTCAGGTCTTCTAGTTCACACGGCATGACTTTGAGAACTTCATCTCCACAGCGGACCTGGTTCTAATTCAAACAGAAACCATATTTTATTACTACCTCCGTTCAGAAATATAAGATGATTTGGATACTATACACCATATATGACTACATATACACACAGAAATGAGTGAACAAAGACACTAGAACATGTCTTCAAAGGCATGAGAGCAGAGGGATTACTTGCAATATCCATAACACAAGTTACTGAGGCAAATATACCCTCTGCAAAGGTAGCATTGATGTTCATAAAGTACTCCCTCCGTCCCAAAATTCTTCTCTTAGATTTGTCTAGATACGGATGTATCAAGTCACATTTTAGTATTAGATACATCCGTATCTAGACAAATCTAAGACAAGAATTTTGGGACGAAGGGAGTAGTTGAAAGTAATCTATAAGAAATTAGTGTCAACTGCTCGTATGTTTTGGTCAAAAGAGGAATTTAGAATCGTCATTTGGCACACAAAAATCACATGCAAGATCACCCAGAAAGTTGTACTACTAGTACTAGCACTGCGTCTTAGATGAAAAAACACGATCGAGATCGAGAAAAAGATCGTCAAGAAGAGATATTACCTGGACTTTCTTAATGAGGGATCCTGGAGAGGGGGCTTGGACAGGGCGATGGCTTTGAGCTTGTCTACAGTAGTCTCGATGGGGTGCTTGCACTTCTTCGTACCATGAGCCTCGATGGTTTTGGCCAGAGCCATAGACATCATGTCGGCCGGTGCTCCAGCGACCATCCAAGAGAGGAAGCTGAGAGAGAAGAGTTAAATGAGGAACGAGATGAGGGAGAAGCTATGCGAGGGGGGGTTTTCTTCAAGAGAGGAAGATGAGAGAGAAGAGTGAAATTATGGTTGCTTCGTCCGTCCAACT
Organism: Aegilops speltoides; assembly: GCA_021437245.1. Lineage (NCBI taxonomy): Eukaryota > Viridiplantae > Streptophyta > Magnoliopsida > Poales > Poaceae > Aegilops > Aegilops speltoides. The sequence goes on along the minus strand of CM038144.1, from coordinate 322,653,069 downwards.
TACTGCTGGAAAGGAGGGGGTTTTGTGATTTGACAGCTCATTCGGCATTATTGCGGCACTTCGATCCAGGTAGTCTACCGTCACTCTACTACGGAGTAATTTAGAGCATGGCTGGTGGACCCCGATGTTGGTTGTCCCACACGTCGACGAAAGTGAGTAATTTAGTGCATGGCTAGAGGAGGATATGCATGGTAGAGCGTGTCCATTGTTTTTATGAAGAAAATAATAATATAGCAAGTGTTTCCACTCTTACGACGGAGGAGTGTGAAACACGAAAGCGACTTGAACATACACAATGCTCCTACTACTAGGCATGTGCAGTGGTTCATACGTTAGTACTACATAATCTTGTTGCTAGTGTAGTAAGATATGACGATAACAAATGTTGTTGTGCGCATGTCAACTATATGAACAGTAATGTAGTAACATAGTACCGCTTTTTTGACTGTTCGGTCGAGAATGAACGGTGAGATCAATGTTAGCAGAACTAGGTCTATAGCGCACGGAGAGTACGGTGCTACAGTACTCCACGAAACATGAACCATATGAAGTACGAATAAGTGTTAGGCAGGGTGTATGAAGGGTGCACGGGATGGGAGCAAAAATTCCCTTCTCGACCCACTTTTGGGTGTTTGGCAGAGTGCACGAAGGGTGCATGAGTCCACACTAGTAGGTTAACACAAATACATGAAGAGGTGACAACTATATTGAGATGAAAATGCAACTAAACACACCCACACACTTTGTGCTACAGTGACTGATCTGCACCATCTAAGTTTGATCCAACGGCCATGTTGCTCCGAGTCATGGACATGCCCATGCAGAGGGTGCCTAAACACCACCAAAGTCCCTCTGCTTCTCGAGGTGCATGACATAGGTGATGTAGGGTGCAACCTCCCGTAGAGCCCGCTCCTGGTCGATGGGAGCCAGCTCGTCAAAGACGGCGTCCAATGGCACGAATGGATTCCGGTGATGGAGCTCTGACAGGATTTGCCCGGCAACGGCGACGATAGCCTACAACCCCTCCTTGTCCAGCTCCGCCCCACCATCGCGCGGAGACAGCTCAGCTCCTCGGTGATATGGGTGAAGAAGGGAGACCAGGTCAGGAAGCCACAACTTGTTGAAGTCGACAGGGTGGTCGAACGGGTTTAGCCCGACGGACGGCATGGTCGCGCTGGCACGACGGTAAGCATCGCGTAGCCGCAACACGTACGTGGTAACTTGGTCCACCAAGTGGCTGAGGCGATCCTGGACCTAGTCACGATCGGCCCGCTCGTGATCCAGTCGGCTTCCCCGACGGTGTATTGTATCTCCCGCTTTCTACAGCAACGCCGCCGACGCCTCAAGCATCTTTGTGGTGGACGCCTGCCGCTTTTGAAGCTTCATGAACTCCCACACATAATGGAGGAGCATGGCACTCCTCTCCTCCTTCAGCTCATGGAGCTTCGCGTCCTTGGCCCTGAGCTCCGCATCCTTGGCCTGGAGCTCCTGTGTCAGGCGCGTCACCTCGGACTCTGTGATCTGCTGTGCCGCCATGGCACCAGGTAGAAGCAATGGGGAGAGGGAGCAAAGGGGGCGAAACGGCTGAAAGGCAATGCAATCTACGGGAAGGCGGAGGGAGCCAGCCGAGGAGCGGGGAATCTTTTCGTTTTCACCATGGGAAAACACCAGTCAACGAATTCTCACATCAGGGAGCAGTGGCTTTTACAGGCGGAGTCATCGTGACTAATTGCTGTCGTCCCTGCTCCCGTCAATCAAAAAATTTAAAAATCCTGCCGCGCCTGCTCCCGTCAATCAAAAAATTAAAAATCATGCCGCACCCAAACACCAGAGCAACGCCGCGATGGATATTTAAATTTATCTGCCGGCAAGGAGATAAAAAAAGGGGTGAAAAAACAAATGTGGTGGCGGCCTAGCTAATCGGTCGCATTAGCCCAACTAGCTAGCCACCGTGCTTCACTAGATGTACTCGGCGAGAATGGTGGACTTTTGTTATTTGATGACTCATTTACTTGCTTCGGCACTACGATCGAGGAGGACCCAGAAAACGTGCAGTAGGGCGTCCCACGTCTCGGTAAGGAAGAATATATGCATGCACCACCCGGGAGGACCCCGAAACCGCGTGGTAGGGTGTGCCACGTCTCGGCATGGAGGAAAAATGTGTGTGTAAAAATATAATGTATCAGACGTAGTACCTATGGTTCGACCTCGGGACCCAGCCAGTCGGTCGAAAACACCCCACTAGCCACACAGCTTAGTCATGCTAACGTGGCACGGAGGATAGGTGTGGTTAGCCCCGTCTCAACCAGCCACAATGTCTCTTGTTCTAGGCGATTCTTCTATTTTCCAAGCTTTTTTTAGTTATAATAACACCATGGCAAGCTAGTGCCGCTCTTCATGTGTGCCCGTGCGAAGGTTAGACGATGGAGAGGAGAGAGAGATCACAGACCTGGGACCCACCAGTAACTGAGTCAACAGCCATGCATGTGTTGACGAGGCACTCCCTCTACTCTACTCAATGTAATACTGTATAAAATCAAGTTATGGGACAAAGCCAACAACCGTTGTTGTTTCAGGCTATCGACTTACACTTTGTAGTCCAAGTTGCCAGTTCAAATCTCGTCTTTCAGATTTGTTAGTTTTAGGTCCAAATTTTATTAATGACAAGTGGGACCTCCGTGTGTTGTTCCGATATTTAAGTGTAGGATGGTTTTTTTGAACAAACACTTTGAGCGGTTAGACAAGTAATGGCACGAGTTACACGTATTTTGCAAGTTTACGAACAAAAATGTCAACAACACAGAATATCACATCCACCCCACAGCTTAGATGCTATGGTAATATGAGTTTCTACATCGTTGGAAGTGAGATCCAATGGATTGGGAGTAGTCTTTGCAATTATGCGCAATTTCCAAACTCTCCAAAGGTTTTTTTTGCAAATAAAACATTCAGGCCTTGTGTGTGCCACTGCATTTGGATCCAATGGCTCCCCGTTGCTCATATTAGGTGCTCTCCGTAGCTTAATTAGCCGCTACCGTGATACAAGCATCTAGGCCATATGATCAGTGATCAGATGGCACATGCATAGTACTTGTACTTTCTACGCAATTCCCAAACTCTCATAGCCGTATATTGCAAAAACATTCAAACCTCCTACCGTGGGCCGTTAAATCTCCATGAACTCATAGAATCTACGGTGCGGGAGCACCTCATATTCTCCCGTGCGAGAAAACATAAGGTGCTCTCGAAGCTTGGATGCTATGGTGATACGAGCTTCGAGGTTGTTTTATCTAAGATCCAATGGCATCTAAGCAGTCTTTGTGCTTGTAAGCAGTGGACAAACTCTTTGGGGGCTTTTCTGCAAAAAACAATTCGAACCACCGAGGAGTTGTTGGGTCAAAAATCCAACGGCTCCGAAGAGCTTGTATCACCAAAGCATCTAATGTGTGGTAGCACATGATATTCTTACATACAGGAGAATATGATGTCCTCCTTCATCTTAGATGCTACGGTGATACGAGATTCGAGGTCGTTGGATATGGGATCCAAGGGCATCTGAGTAGTATTTGTACAAATTGTGTGCGATTCTCAAACTCATCAAGGTTTCCTGTAAAAAGTTTAAGACATCATGTGAGCTGCTATATCTCAAATCTACAAGCTCCAAGCAACTCGTATCGGCATATAGCATCTAAGGTATGGGGGCACATGATATTCTCCGGGGGAGGAGGGGGGTGCACAACCAATCGGTGTTTGGGAGGGTGGGGACAAATATAATCTAAACAATCCTAAACAGAGCTTCATAATTTTATCTAAGGTCGAGGGGTTAACCCCCGACAATCTACATAGCTTTGCCTAAACACAACATTTGCATGTACTGTAGTACCAGACTTAATATTCATGTTTCAGTTTCCTGTTCATTTTAAATATGAATTGAGGACCATGCATGTCTTACATTTTACTCCCTTCGCTCCTAAATATTAGTCTTTTTAGAGATTTCAAATGGACTGGCACATACGGATGTATATAGACATATTTTGGAGTGTACATTCACTCATTTTGCTCTGTATGTAGTCACTTGTTGAAATCTCTAAAAGACTAATATTTAGGAACAGAAGGAGTATTTTTGAATTCGTGTCATACATGCATGGTTTGGAAAAATAGATGCACTATACTTATTGGATTGTTATTGTGTTCGCGCGCGCGCGCGTGTGTGTGGTCATATGCTTGATACATACAAAGTTTTCTCACCACCATATTATTCATCTTTTAAATTTGAATTTGCAATGAAAAACTTACTAGGGATACCATGAAATGTGAAGTCCACGTTGAGATCACTATATCACAAACTCACTCTAATTCAATAACTCGTCATAAATCAATTACCATGTTGAGATTACTATTTGCCAGGAAAATACGGGCATTGTAATAGACATAGATTTGTTCGGCCATTTAAAAGATTCCTTTCGTATTCTCGAATGGTAGGACCCAATGGCGTACCAGCCAGACCTTGCCTCGTGTTGATCCTAAAAAAATCGGGCTCGTGTCCTTCTGGTGGCGTGCGTGGTACGCACATTAGACAACCCCAACCAGTCGAGCCTCAACGTTTCGAGTCAAAATATCTGGGGGCCAGAATTCCAGCCCTAGGAAATTCCCCTCATGTCCCTGGTCCATAATGACTACCGATGAACAATGGGCGGATGCTTTAGTAACTAGACAACGTTGCCTACCATACCGAGCACGGTTCAATTCCATCGGTCGCCGCTCCCCAAGGTCACCCGTCAACTGCATTGCCTAGTACTACTCCTACTACACCAGGATGAGAATAAAATTGAGCCTGTTTGTTCGTGTCTAGTACTTGAGTTAATATATCAGGCAATGCACTGGTACGAAGGGATTATCCTTTTACTCTGCATATATAACTTGTCTGAAGTTTAACTAAGCAAAATGTTTGACCAAATCCTTTCTTAAGAAATACAACAGGACAGATGTATGGCTTGAAAATTTATTGCATGATGCAGGTTATGATATTGTTTCGAATCCTGGATTTTAAATTTCAGAAAATCCAAAAGTGACCAGAAAATCATGAAACAGATCATGGTCACGTGATATGGGCCAAATATTCCTTCATAATTTTTTTTCTTCAATTTGAGACAAGTTGCTTATGACAAGTTGCACAAATGAATAGCCAAGGTATTTTAGAACAAAAAATTATCAGGTTAATGCGAACGCTTTCACTATTGAAATCGTGGGCGTTTATGTGCCGCCACAAGTCCCGCTTCAAATCGGCAGGTGCCATCCGAGCAAGCGTGTGAGTCGACGGGAGGAGTGCGAGAAGACCGCTGCCCTGTTGACAGGGAGGCGTGCGAGCAGACCACTGCGCAGGCTCACCGGGAGGCGAGCACTTTAATCAGGCTCAGACGCCCACCTTCGTCCCAACAGCTCCCACTTTTAATGTCGCTGGTGCCGCAGTTTAACATCAACCCCGCACTACCCAGTATCGCTACAATCTTCTCTCTTCCTCTCCGATTCTCCTGTCGTCTACCTCCCACCAGCCTGACCTAAATGTACGCCATGCCGCATCACGATGGTCTGCCCTTAGTCTTCCAGTTTCCTGAGGAAGACACCCAGCCAGAGTCTCAAGAACATAAGGCGCTTTGGCACGAGCTTGAACCGGCCTTGCGGGAAGATGACGTGCCTGTCCCCAGTCCCGTGCCGTCTCCCGTCGCCCCGACTGCGCCAGCGCCCATCCCTGTGGCATTGATGTGCTAGGAGCCATAGATTGTCGCCGAGCTTGATGCCACGGGGTTCCACGAGGTCCTCTCCGACTTTCACGCCCGTGCACTGCGCCAACATGCTCCTGTAGCGTGCATCGACGCGCGCCCGCATACTCGCCAACAAGATGCGCCACACGTTCACTGACATGCACGCCCATGCTGGCGTCCGTGCACACGAATGTCTCCGCCGCGTCGTTGCCAGCGACTGTCCCCGCGCAGGTGCCAGGGCCCCCCCTCAACGACATGGATGGCCACCGTCGATCGCTTCCTTGCACCAACGCCAGTCGCCTCCTCCCGCCAGTTGACTCGCTCCTCGAGACCGAAGTCCAGAACATTGTGGCCTTCCTTAAAGCTAGGGCAAACGTCCAGGAGCACGCCAACAACGGCGCAAGACGCCGCCGTCGCCGTCGTCGTTGTCGTACAGAGCATGGCAGAGGAGCTGCTCCCCACCGCAAGACGCCCCCACCGCCGCCGGGTAATCTAAATTTGCCATAAAAAACGTTCGGATTGCCATGCTTAAAATCTGAACGTTTATCATTTCCATTTATTTTAGATCGATTGTCGTATGAATGTAAAGTCAGAGTCAGACTAAATGAAATCTATGGTTTGATCGATTGAATGTTCTTCTAGAGCCGTATCAAATTAAATATAAAACTTCATCAAGCCACATGTATTCCTTCTCATCCAACGACCTAGACTGCTTTGTCGAGTACTTAACACGTTTAGCATGCAGTTAATTTCATGCCAAAAATAGTGCTAATCACATAATAACAGGTAAATAGTATCCTACTGAATATCCGCATGCACTTAATATACTTCCAAATTAACGTGCATCGCACGTACACATTGACTAGTGCTACTAGTACGTGAAACTGGTGCCGTAACTTGTGAACGCGTCCAGATATGGTCAACGGCACCACCGCACGCGAGTTCTTCATGTTTGCCTGTGCGTCTAAACACATAAGGGGAGGAGAGAGAGAGCACACATGGAACCCACTAGTAAGTGAAGGCGAATAGTACGTGCTAACGAGCTGGTCCCGCTAATGTACTAAAAATAATATTACATGTTATCCATTAAATAGGTCGTGGTAATATAAAAACATTATATGAACAAAGGGGGGATGTCGCCGTTCTGGGAACGGGGGTCCCCAGACTTGCCTGCCTGCGGCCTGCGGCGTGGCTCGAATGGTGGCCCAGTACGGCCCATCTTCATCAGCGCAAGACTCAAGACCCTCACGAGGGGCCTAGCCTCGCGGGGCGGACAACACAAGACTCCCTCAGGAACGGCCTCACCAGGCATGCTTGCGAGGAGGCGAAGAGATCAAGGCAGGGTACCTCGCGAGGTGCCCGTGACGCAAGCCATGACGATCGAGACCAGGTGGGCGCCAGGCGGGCGCCGGCCTGCGCAGTGTCCTTGTTTCCTCTTTGGTGCAAAGGGGGCAAGCACAGGCGTGGAGTACCGAGGCATCAGGCAAAGGCTGCCATTTCAGTGCAACAAGACCAAGATTGGCAGGATGGAGGTCACCGTGGAGCCCGGGACGACATCATTCCGAGTGCCTTTGGTAGCCGAAGACCAACTTTAGTCAGGATAACTTGTACTAGATGTTCCCCTTTGAAATGGCCATTGTTGGCGCCCTTCCCGCTCCATATTTGGGAAGAGGACCAGGGCCTCTATAAATAGGACTAGCCACCACAGAGGAAGAAGAGAGCTGATCGAGTGCTCATTAGACCTAGAGGTGATTGAACTCACCCAAGCAGTTCATCGCACCAGCTCAAGAACACCTCTCGCGAGGCTGTTCATCCTTTGTACTGTTCATCATCAGCCCCTGAGGCAATCCACCACGCCACACACTGGAGTAGGGTATTACACCACAACGGTGGCCCGAACCAGTATAAATCTTGTGTCCCCCGTGTTGTTCACCGTTTAGCTTAGATTCTCGCGAGGCGATCAGACGTGCGTCGGTAGGGGGAAGATCTTCGTGCGCACCCCAGAGTTCGAACCTTAAGGGTCTGCCAGAACCCAACATCCGACATTTGGCACGCCAGGTAGGGGTGTGCCGGAATCTTTCTTCCGCCGTTTCGCGTCGATCTTCCGTCCTGTCCATGGCTGACGCTCGCCGGGCTCGCGCCGAGCGTCGGGCTGCTTTCGCCGCCCGCGTCGCCCAGACGGCTCCCGTCGGTGGATATCCCTGTCGTTCCCCATCGCCTGCTGCCAACGCCACCATTGGCCCGACGGCGAATGAGCAGCAGGCCTCGTCGCTGCACCCTTCGGTGCGGTGGGAAGGCCACACCGCCACCCCGTCGCTGACTCCAGCTAGTTCGTCGTCCCATGCCCGTCGCGCCCCCACGGACGCGCATGCTGTGTTGCTCCTAGCGCGTGAGCTCCTGCACTACCGTCCCATAGACGACCTCTATGAGGAGTGGCTCGCTCGCATCACCGAGCTCGTCAGCGCCGCAGGGGGCTCCCCTGCGCTGTCCCTCTCGCTGCCTTGCCCTCCGTCCTGCGCAGGAGGCGCAAATCAGGACGTGCCTCCGCCACCTCCTCCCCAAGAAGGCGCCCTGGCTCCAAGGTGCGCGGCCCCAGGACGAGATCCACTGTGTCCGGTGCCCGCGCGATAAGAAAGGAGCTATCAAAAAATCCCTCGTCCCCAAGGAGCGCGCGTGCTCCCGGCACCTGTGCGCCACGACCACATCCCTGCGCCAGCACGTCAAGACCCCGCGCTGCTCCTGACGGCGGCGCGCGGGAACCCCCAGGAGCAAGCCCCGCATCACCAGAGAGCTCCAGTGGCCACCACAGGCTGCCGCGCCTTCACCACCGAGCTACGCAGTGTCGCCTGGACCTGCCTCCTCGCTACGATGGCACTACCGACCCCGCGGAGTTCCTACATCTCTATGAGCTGGGCATCGAAGCCGCCAACGGGGACGAAAAGGTCATGGCGAACTGGTTTCCCATGGCACTCAAGGACAGCGCCCGCACTTGGCTCCTGAACCTGGCTCCTGGCACGATCTTATCCTGGGACGAGATGCGCACTCGCTTCATCGCCAACTTCCAGGGCACTCACGACCGTCCGCCGGCCGTGGGTGACCAGCGCCGCATCAAGCAGCAGCCCTGAGAGACCTTGCAGAAGTACATACATCGCTTCAACCACACTCGCCTCAAGATTCCCAGGGTGACCGAGGAGGCCATCATCTCGGCGTTCTCTAATGGCGTCCGCGACGTCAAGATGAAGGAGGAGCTGGCGATCCACAAAGATCTGTGTACGTCTCTGGAGTTGTTCAACCTAGCGACCAAGTGCGCAAGGGCTGAGGAGGGATGCCTCTCCCTTCTCGAGCTCCCAGCAGCAGACCAAGAAGAGAAGAAAGCCAAGGCCAAGGTTGTGAAGCGCAAGGGAGAAGCTATGCTCGCAGAAGAGCCGGACATGAAGCACGGCAGGGACCAGCCGGAGTCGTCCAAGGGCAGCCGGTACTGTGTGTACCACGATCTCCATACCCACAACACCAACGAATGCCATGAGCTCAGGGCCATGCAAGAAGGCCATGTCCGTCGACGCCTCGAGCACAATGATTGGGGCTACGGCCGAGGCGGACCAAGAGGTGGAGGACGATGGGACGACCGTGGCCCTCGCCAAGGGTGGCGTGACCGGCCTCGCGAAGACCGCTGGCAAGACCAGCCTCGCAAAGGGCTTGGAGGGATCAGCCTTGTGAGGAGCGCCCGCAAGGCAACGTCGGACTTCGTCCTCTGCCACCACCACCAAGAAGGAATGAATACCATCATCAGGACGAGGGGGCTGGGGGCTTCCAGGAGCCGCGTGCAATTGCTTGCATCTTGGGCAGCGCTCAGGCCCCAGCCTCTCAGCGCATCTTCAAGCAGTTTGCTCGTGTAGTGAATGCAGTCCTCCCCAAGCTTGAGGCCACACGCCCTCTCAGGTGGTCTGCGTGCGCCATCACGTTCAGCTCAGCGGATCAGCTCAAGTGCGCGGCAACGGCCGGTGTCCTCCCGATGCTCTGCTCCCCAGTCATCAGCAATGTGCAAGTTACCAGGACCCTCATCGATGGCGGGGCAGGGCTCAACGTCCTGTCCGTCGAGACGTTCAACAATCTTCAAGTGCCATATGATCAACTTCAACCAACAAAGCCCTTCTCTGGAGTTACTGACGGTTCCACTGTCCCGATAGGGCAGGTCCGCCTCCCTGTCACCTTTGGACAGCGCAACAACTACCGCACCGAGCTCATTGACTTCGACGTCGCCCACATTCGCCTGCCATACAATGCCATCCTTGGGTATCCAGCCCTGGCCAAGTTCATGGCAGTGACTCACCATGGCTACAACGTCCTCAAGATGCCAGGAAGTGACGGGGTCATCACGGTCCCCTGTGAAGAGAAGGATGCGGTGTGCTCCCTCGGGTGCGCCTTCCAAGCCGCGTCAATCGAGGACCCAGACAGCAAGAGTGGAACCCTTTCTGAAGCAGCTCCCAAAAAGAAGAAGACGTCACCTGGCTCAAGGCCTTAGGAGGCAGGCACCTCCGGAGGTGCCACATCCGAACATGCGCCCATCCAAGGGGCGCTGCCCTCCGTCGCATAGGAAGGCGCTCCCGGCGCCCTCCTCGGGCAAGGCTCGGGGGCTCTCTCCTGGGGAGCCACTGACTTTGCCAAGATCACGAGGGAGGCGCTCGGGCACCACTTGGAGGCGTGCTTCACGGCACATTTCCCTCAGGAAGGCGTGAGGTAAGGAGGGCCCAACCCTCAGGAGTTCATCACCAAGGTCGCTCAGGAGTTGCAGGAATCGAGTGTCATGCGAGGCAACCGCCGCCCGCCCAGCGTTGCTCCCCATCCAGGCGAGGATGGCAGGCTGCGCGTCTACATCGACTACCCAGGGCTCAATCAAGTCGCGTCTCAGGAGAGCTTCTGGCCTTCGCGCGTGGGGCGTTGCGCGGGTCCACAACACAGCTACGTTCGCATGCCCTTCGGCCTGCTGAACGCGGCTGCAGCCCACCAGCGCCTGATGAGAAGCATTCTGGAAGCTCAGGTGGCCAAGCATCACGCGCTCCTGGAGGAAATGGAGATGGACCCGCCGGGCGGCCCGGACCTCCAGAGCCTCCGAGGCTCGGAGCCCCGAGGGCTCGTAAGTATTGGCTTCTTCACCACGCACCGTCAGCTACTCCGACAGTCGCTCTACAATGGTATCAGGTGACTTCTTTCAAGTTTCGTTTCAGCTGGGAGCGCCCTCAGGGCTGCATCATTCCCAGGTTGCATGGGTCTGTCCCCGTGGCATGTATACGTTTTACTTTTGTCTTAAGCTTACCTTGTTGGGGGCGCCCCTCGGGCTGCATCATCCCCAAGTCGCTTGGGCCTGACCCAGCGGCGTTTGCCTTTCTCTGCATCTATCTAAGTTGATTTGCTTCTTCATGCTTAACCCGCTTATGATTATTGTCCGCTGCCTACCACGGGCCTCTCCTCTCTCATGCAAAGTGCTTGCACATTAAAAGGGGGGCGCCTGAGCATCGTGACTTAGGAGCACTTACTGGCTCTCCAGCCCTCACCCCCTGGCCTTGATCCACGGCATCGCGACCTTTCGTACCAGCGGCGGCTGAGCTCGCTCGAGGGCCAGGACCTAAGGACGTAGAGCATTTACATTTTAACCACCTTGCAGGAACGTACCACCGACAAAGGCCAAGAGCCAGGAGCAACCCGCCTCGAGGTAGGGCCCCGTGAGTCCCGCGCTGGCTCACGGGTGCCCAGATACACCTCTCATAGCCCTACCGTGCCGGCCATGTGTCAGGGCGGGGCTGTACACGCCCCGGGGGCTCCTCCGGGAGGGGAGCCCCCTCCCACGTACCAGTGGAAGCACCATGCTCCGCACTGGCTGACGACACTGTCGAGGAGCGGCTATGCCCGTACACATACGGAAGCGCTATGCTCCGCGCTGGTATAAACAACTGAGGGCAGCCCACGGCTGTATCAACCTCAGGGAGCCCAGAGCTTAGTGTCTGGCCTCATCGCAAAGCCTCCCCTCGGGAGTGCCGCGCGAGGGGGCTGGGCATGGGGGCTGCGCCCGGGCCACGCCCGAGCACATGCCACCCAGCCAGGTCCCTCATACCTGGTCGTCGCACGCCCCTCCCCGAGCGGAGCCAAGGTATGAAGACCTGTTTGGGCATCAAGGGGGACTCCTCAGCATCGCGACTCAGGAGCCTAACTGGTCACGTAGCCACTCACTCCTTAGTTCCGAAAGGCTAACGGCGGTTGAGGTATGCGCGGGGCTGGGCCCTGCCGACGTAGAACGACAAATCCTCTCTTCCACCCCCTCCATATTTGCTGTTTGCGCATCAAGGGGGACTCCTGAGCATCGCGACTCAGGAGCCTAACTTGTCACGTAGCCCCTCACTCCTTAGTCCCGTCCTGGTGATCCGGTCGGGGCTAACGGCGGCTGAGGTATGCGCATTGTCGGGCCCTGCCGACGTAGAACACAAGCAAATAGGAAGGAAATCGCAAAATCTAGCAAATCCAGAAGCAAATATTATAGACCATAGATTGTTCTCACAATACCAGGCACAAATTTAAATGCCTCCACGAGGCATGGTGCATGTTGCAGGAATAAAAGCAGGGAAAAGGTCGCGAGAAGATCATCCCTGGGCCGCGCCACCGCTCGTGGTGGAGTCGCGCTTGTCAGCCCCACCCCCTGGAGCTGCGGAGCCGGCAGCACCTTGCTTGGGCGCGGTGTTGAAGGCGTGGAACTTCGACAGCAAAGCTTCCGCTCGACCCTTGACGGCTTCGGCAGCAGCGGCAGAGCGCTTTGCATCCACGGGCTCCAGCAGGTCGTCAAGGTTGTTGTCGGGGTTGCGGAGGTAGACGTGGCTGAGGATCCGCGTCAGCGCTGCGGAGGAAAGGACGCGACCCTCGACTTCAGCCATGGGGCCGATGCCAATCACGACTTCCTCAAGCGCCTCGACGAGGAAAGGAACCAGCTTAGCGGGGCCTTCCTTGGCTCCGACCAGCGGTTTCTCCAGGCCCCCGTCATAGAGCGTTTTCAGCGCTATGCGGGCCCTCTCCTCATAGCGCGCGAAGGCCACACGGTCCTCGGCCAAGACCTTCGCCTCGGCATCCAGTTCAACCCTCTCCGCCTTCAGCGCCTGCTCCAGCGTCTTCAGCCGGTCGCGGTCGGCTGAGAGTTCGGCGTTGCGCTCCTTGACGGCAGCCTCCCGAGCCTTCATCTCATCCTCCTTCACCTAGCGGTCATGAACAACCTTGGCAAGCTCATCACGCAGCCCTTCCAGCTCGCCCTCCAGCTTCTCGCAGTGGCCCTTGACGGTTGAAGCATCCTTCAACGCTGCGTCACAAGCGGCCATGGCCTGGGTGGTGGCTTGCTTCCCCTCCTCGGAAGCCGTCACAGCCTGGCTCAGCGCCGCTCGGACGGAGGCATTAGAGCAAATCCAGTTGGAGACGAACTCCAGGCACCCAGCCACCAGGCGGGGGTCCGCGCTCCGGAGATCCTCCCGCAGCCAACTCAGCTCGTCGGCGACACGGTCCAAGGCAACGGAAGAAGCTGAGGAGACGGGAGCCGGCGGAGTAGGAGGAGAAGACGGCAGCGTGATCACAGCTTGGGAGGAAGGAACCTCCTGAGCCTTGGCCACTTCAACGATAGCATTAAATACAGGCGCCTCCAGAGTCAGCGGGGCCACGGGGGCTGACTCCTCGCCGAAGCATCCCAGCTGGCCTTGCGAGGATGATTGGGCAGGGGACGTGCGGGTCCCGCTGCCTCACTTTCCAGTGAGAGAAGCCGCGGCTATGGCTGAGGAGCCCGTCCCAGGCGGGGTCGCCGCGTCTCCCTTCAGCCTCTTCGCCGCGGGTAGCAGCCTACCCAATAAAAGATGTCAGGCCTCGATAGCAAAATACAGGAACGAGGCAAAGTTCAAGTACTTACTGTTTGACTGTCGTGGGATCCCACGGACTCCGGCCAAGCTTGAAGCCTAAAAGCCTCTTGCGGGGCTCAGCCTCGGGGGGCCCAGCCGCAGGGGAAGGCGCACTAGAAGGGCTAGAGCTGAATTCGGCCGATGCGAGGGCCGGGGTAGACCCTCGGAAGATTAGCCCAGACCTGTCCTTCCTCGGGACCAGGGGCGCGTCCTCCCCCTCTCGCTTGGCACCGTCCTCGTTATCATCGGGCATGGAGTGGAGGGCGCTGGACCTGCGCCAGGGGGAAGTCTCCCCCGTTCCCTCGAAGGTCGCCTCCAAGTCACGCTCCTCGTCCTCATCATCATCTTCCTCCTCTCCCCCGCTGGAGTCACCAGAAGACAATTTCACCGTCGTCGTTGCCGCCTGGCCCTCGGGATCCTTCGCTGGCACCAGACCGACCCCGTCGAAGGTGGGCATGGTGTCCACCACCAGTTTCCAGTCATCACGAAGAAACAACGGGACCGGAGCACCCACCGGGCCTACCACGTCCTCTCCGACCAAGAAGCGGAGAGCTGCGGTCAGATCCTCATCATTCAGGGCGTCCAAGCTCAGGTGGAGGACAATGTCAGCATCCGCGAGCCTCCACAGCGGGCGCGAGTGCACCTGAAGAGGGGCTACCCGGTGCGACGGGAACTCCCTCAGGAGCAAGGCCCCCGTCAGCTTTGCTGCCCTCAGACTGCCCGGCCTCAGGTCGGTGTTCATCTTCTCCAGCACCAGCTTTGCCCGCCGATCATCAAGCTTCGCACGGGACCACGCCTCAATAGCCTCAGGCTGCTTTGTGGGCAGCTCCAGCAGGGGGTTGTGGCACCTGCCGTCCACCATGACCCACTTGCTTCGGAAGCCCTCGGCCCTCTTCCCGGCCTTCGAAATGCCGTTGGACTTGGAGTACGCGACAAAGCTCGCGCAATGCCGAGATATTGCCGCCAGAGACCCAGAGGGAGAAGAAGTGGCGCAGCAAGGCCACGGAGGGCATTACCCCGACATGCGCCTCACAGTAGTAGGCGAAGATCGACAGGAGGAGGATGGAGTTGGGATGGATATGCAGAGGATGCAACTGATACTGGCAAAGGACAGCAAGGAAGAACTCAGAGAAAGGAGGAACCAGACCAGCAATAATGGCGTTCATGAAGAGGGGATAGAACGTGCTGCCCATGTCCTCCGGCCGAGCGGAGCCAAACCGGAGCGTAGTCTCCCCCATCTCGTTGATCTGCGATGCCGCCATCTGGCGCGCGAGGGCAAGATTCTTCTTTGTCACGTTGGGGGAGACCAGGGCCAGCGAGTACCAAGCCGATGTGGCCCCGGTCGGGGTCTTGCGGGGAGCCATCGTTCGCCGGAAGAGAAGGGATGCGGTGAATCTGGAGATTTTGGAAGCTGGAGGGCGAAGAGCAGGAAAGGGGATCTGGAGCAAGGAGTACAAGAGTAATGTAGGTAAGGCTAACCCCGGGCCAGCCTTTTCTCAGTCAAGCAGTTGCCGAGGCAGCGTGGGGAAGCAGAGGCGCCCACATCCAATCAACTGTCACGTGGCGCCAAAGGCCGCAGGCTGATGGGGCCCACGGCGCTCCGCACTCGCCCCTTCGCTTCTCCGCTAAGCCAAGTCCGAGCGTGCCTTGGGCCTGGGGGCTACTGTCGGCGTTTTGGGAACGGGGGTCCCCAGACTTGCCTGCCTGCGGCCTGCGACGTGGCTCAAATGGTGGCCCAGTACGACCCATCTTCATCAGCGCAAGACTCAAGACCCTCGCGAGGGGCCAAGCCTCGTGGGGCAGACAACACAGGACTCCCTCAGGAACGGCCTCGCTAGGCAGGCTCGCGAGGAGGAGGAGAGATCAAGGCAGGGTACCTCGCGAGGTGCTCATGACACAAGCCATGATGATCGAGACCAAAGGAAGGCCCCGGCTGCTGCAAGAAGTGCTTGTTTCCTCTTTGGTGCAAAGGGGGCAAGCACAGGCGTGGAGTACCAAGGCATCAGGCAAAGGTTGCCATTTCAGTGCAACGAGACCAAGACCAGCAGAGCGGCAGGATGGAGGTCACCGTGGAGCCCAGGACAGCGTCATTGCCAGTGCCTTTGGCAGCCGAAGACCAACTTTAGTCAGGATAACTTGTACTGGATGTTCCCCTTCGAAATGGTCGTTGTTGGCGCCCTTCCCGCTCAATATTTGGGAAGAGGACCAGGGCCTCTATAAATAGGACTAGCCACCACGGAGGAAGAAGAGAGCTGATCGAGTGCTCATTAGACCGAGAGGCGATTGAACTCACCCAAGCAGTTCATCGCACCAGCTCAAGAACACCCCTCGCGAGGCTGTTCATCCTTTGTACTGTTCATCAGCAGCCCCTGAGGCAATCCACCATGCCACACACTGGAGTAGGGTATTACACCACAACGGTGGCCTGAACCAGTATAAATCTTGTGTCCCCCGTGTTGTTCATCGTTTTAGCTTAGATTCTCACGAGGCGATCGGACGTGCGTCGGTAGGGGGGAGATCTTCGTGCGCACCCCAGAGTTTGAACCTTATGGGTCTGCCAGAACCCAACATCCGACAGGGGGTACAACAAACATTGTTGTTCTATGTATGTTGCCTATTGACGTGCGGCTTGAAGGCCCTGGTCGCATGTTCGATCCTCGTCCTTTATTTTTTTTAATTTGTATATGGGTCCAAATTTGTTTCATGATAGGTGGGCCCCTCAGTGTGTACTTTGTAGCACTTTAATTTGTGGGTCAAAATTTGTTCCATTCCAAGTGGACTATCGGTGTGTAGTTTTTTAGCTTATTTGTAATAATTAAAGAGAACAACAGAGTTTTTTTGCAATAATACCATGGTGCGACGTTGAAGGCGAGAAAGGACGTGCGAGAGAGCGATGACCAGCCAGAGGGAAATCAACTGGGGGAGGTGCAGGGGTTGCAACGGTGTTTGGAGTAGTTGTGGGACGAATGCTATGAAAATATAATCTAAACCCACCGGAATAAATGCCTACACAAATTAATCCAAGGTTGGAGTCCCCCTCGCAATGTAAATAACTCCAGCTTTGCGAGGGGTGGAGAGGTAGCTTCAATGTGTGGAAGATACATCATGAGAAAGCGAGGTCAATCGAGAGACATGTAGATAGAGAGACAAAGTGAGTGTGGTCTGACATTCATTGAAAAGATATATATGCTGTGGAGAGATATTGTCCGATTGAGCTTTTGGGAAGGGTGAGGGCTGTAAGATAGATCTTGAGAGATGGTCCAGTGACAGACATGTAGATATATTTTGTGTGTGGGAGGAAGCAAGGTCAATCGATTACATATATAAAGGGAGAGAGATTGAGCGAGTGTGGGTCGTCGTGCGATCGAAAGAGTGAGACGGGTTGGAGAGAGTGACCTAGAGAGACAATGTGCATGAGTGAGTATAGAATATGAATATGTCGAATTGAGCTCAAACATGGAGATATATCATTTGTGTCCAAGAAATAGCGAGGTCAATCGAGACATACGGAGAGAGAGAGAGAGAGAGAGAGAGAGATTGAGTGAGCGTGGCCCGCCATGAGGTCGAAAGAGTGGGGGCAGCTTGTATGGACTGACCTAGATAGACAATCTGCGTGAGAGAGTATAGGGTGTGTCGATCGAGGCTCGAACAGGGAGATATATCCTTTGTATGTGAAACAAAACAAGGTTAATCGAGACTCAGATAAAGAGAGCGAGACTAAGCGAGTGTGTCCTGCCGTGCGGAAGAAAGAGTGAGACAGTCTCGAGGGAGTGACCTAGATAGACAACGTGCATGCATGCGCATGAGAGGTTGGGGGGCTAGATAGGCAATGCATGTATCTAGTGCGAGAGGGTGGGAGAGAGAGAGAGAGAGAGAGAGAGAGAGAGAGAGCTCGACATAGGGTGCAATGGCGGGTGTGTGAGGTAAATACATTTCGTAATAGAGTGGAAAAAGGGGGTTGTGTAGTTGAGAGAGTTAGAGATCGAAACATGGAGATAAAGAATGAACGTGTGTCGGAAACTGATAGCTTCCTAAGGTGGTTAGGAGAGGAAGATTGACCGATATAGGAAGTATGTTGCGTGTGTGCCGGGAGGGGGGGGGCTAAAACCAGCTAATTTTTTTTTAAATAATACATTTTTTTTATTAATTTACAAAAATATTACGCTGATATAATAATTTTCGAAAATATTATCCAGTCGGCCCACAGCAGGCCGACTAGTCCTAGTCGGCCCACAGCAGGCCGATTGTGTACCTATCTGCCTCCTGCAAGCCGATTGGGCTCTCGGCCAGCAGATCCAAGTCCAGTCGGCCAACTGGTGGCCGATAAGGTCCAGTCGGCCTACTGTTGGCCGACAGGAACTAATTGCCCAGCTGCGAGCCGATAGGGACTAATTGTCCTGCTGTAGGCCGACTGGTGCATGCATACCACATTAATTTTTTTTTGACCCGTAGGATTATTTTTTCAAAACTATGACATATTTTCCCACCAGCTCGTTCCCGCCACCCATTTCTCATCCACCTGTTTCCCGCCATATGTTCCCGCCAACTCTTTCCCGCCACCTGTTTCCCGCCATATGTTCCCGCCAACTCTTTCCCGCCACTCGTTTCCCGCCATATGTTCCCGCCAACTCTTTCCCGCCACTTGTTTCCCGCCATATGTTCCCGCCACTCATTTCCCGCCATATGTTCCCGCCAACTCTCTACCTATAAAACCCCCTTCAGACCGAGGTGGATAAGCATTCCAGGGTAGTTTAGTTGAGATGTCTCATTATCCTTTCGATCGTAGTTTTCACCCTGGGATGAGCAGGACTCTTCTGAGCCTAGCTACCGATTTCAGGATGGACAATAGGATAGTTCCATGGGACGAACTCACCGGTAGTGACACCATAATGAATGAGTTGGCTCACCAATTACGTGGAGTCCAGTGGCTTCGAAAGGATGTATGAAGAGGTACGTAAAGAACTTCTTAGGATACATGAAAGGTGGAAGAAGGTGGTGGTGCCGAAGAGTGAATCTTTCATAAGGCTTTCAGCAAATAATCCATTATTATGGATTGAGGAGAGCGAGGACGAAGATGATATCTTCATGCCACCGCTTCCGGGTTCTGCATCTTCGAAGGGCAAGAGTTCTTCATCATCGAAGGGCAAGAGTTCTTCATCGTCAAAGGGCAAGAGTTCTGCATCGATGGAGGATGACGATGATGACTTCATGTAGTTTTATGTTGTATGTTGTAAGTTCACTCGTACGTACCGTTTAATTTAGATGTAGTTCTATGTAGTTGTTTGTACTGTCTTGTTGTACGAGCATTCTGTTCTATCTAAATATGATGTTGTAGTTCGGATAACATAGTACTAAAATAGGGTAGGCATACGGATGTAGAGCGCGCTAATAGTGGTGACATGGTTCTCTGTGAACATCACCTTCCCGAAAAGCCACATTAAGTAGGCCTCCAGGCTCCGAGTGATCTGTTCTGCAGTCAACGGCACCTGGAAGTTCTGGATCTGCATTAAGCAAAGAGAAAGTTTTAGTAAGCCACAGTTATTTTTTATAAAACCGTATGCATGATAACTTGAAGATAAGAGGTAGGGCAAATTACCCGGAAATTGAGCAACCACGCATACGTAGGCCCGTGATGCTCCCATACCGGATCCGGAGCACCCGGAAAAACACCGTGAAAACGTTGTGTAAGAGCTTGCTCCCAACCAGCCATTGCTTCCAACGGTCCTATGGCATGACCTGCCAACGGTAGTCCGAGCAAAAGTGACACATCCTCAAGAGTAGGAGCCATCTCTCCCCATCGGAAGTGAAACGTGTGGGTCTCTGGCCTCCAACGGTCCACTAAGCAGCTCAAAGAACGACGACCGTCGATGGCGGCGTTTTCACCCGGATAGACTCAACCAGACGCACGAAAATTAAAAGGCCGGCCCATTTCAACCTTCATCAGAGAACATTTCAGTTAGTGTCTCCCATTAATATGCATGTCGCAGTGCAAATTAATAAAGCACGCATCGCTCTAGCCATCCCGGGTGTATCCTCCGCTTTTCCTTGGGAGAGCGAGTGACGGAGGCTCAAGCTTGCGCTCATACCATATCGCAGCACGATGAACCCTATCAATGTCCCCGTTCAGCAACCACCGTCCCGACATTCCTGCACATAAAAAATACAGAACATAGTGTCACACTTAATACAAATTCAGAACATAGTGCCACACTTAATACAAATTCAAAACATAGTGCCAGACTTAATAGAAATTCAGAACATAGTGTCACACTTAATACAAATTCAGAACATAGTGTCACACTTAATACAAATTCAGAACATAGTGCCACACTTAATAGAAATTCAGTACATAGTGCCACACTTAATAGAAATTCAGTACATAGTGCCACACTTAATACAAATTCAGAACATAGTGCTACACTTAATACAAATTCAGAACATAGTATCTTTGCTAGCTTAGGTTCTTCCTCTCCCTCTTACTCCTCTGCTTTCCTCTACCTCCTCTTCGTCCCGGTTGCCTCGCCCACGCCCGGATTTAAAGTGGGACAATTAGTGTCCCTATGGCCAAATTGATTGCATAGAATGCATTGCCTAGTCGGACCTCCCGCTTCGGATTCGTCCATATCATTCCGGATGTCTTGCCGACACCGCCGTCTGCGCTCTACTTGTACGCATATGTTCGGGTTTGGAATGTAACGCCTTTCAGCGGGTTGATGGTGTTGAAATTACCCATTGATCGAAAACCCATCAGCTCACCACCCGTATTGAGGATGACTCTTTCGTAAAATATGGAGACACAAACGATATTATGTCCATTCCAAGCTGCCCATAGCGGCAAGTACATGTGAGCAAGGTAGGTGAAGCAATTTCGGTTTGTTGCATGTGCACTCACACGTTGGCCATGCTTCATTACCAATTTTCACCTCATCGTCCTCAACTCATTTGCACATCCAAATTTGTTATTGGCTAAGCGGACCTCAAACCTTCTTTCTTGATTACCGATGGCGACTACTATAATGTGACCTAGCTTTTTGCATTTTGTTGTCCATGTACTTTGTGACTCTTTCACAATACCGTATTCGGGTTGTTGAAGATATGTTGCTCGCTTTTGACGCCTATCTCTGAAATACTTGACGATGCCATAGAAAATACCCTCAACGATGGCTGTAAGTGGCAATGCTCGGTTTCCTCCGAGGACAAAATTGTATGTTTCCGCGAGGTTCGTTGTCATGACACCGCACCTTGCTCCATGTGTGTCATGTAGCAAAGACCACCTCTCCAGAGGCTCATGCTCTATCCATCGCTCAAGGTTTTAATCGACCTCCCAAGCCTTCTCCTAGTACCGTGGGTCAAAGCTTTGGGCAAGTCACATAGCCCAACAGGCTCCTCCTCCACGGCCATTGTTCTGTTGCCAATTGTGCAGCTCTTTGCTTCAACATGTGCCCTCACCGCCGCATCTCTTGCAGCTTTCCTGTCCCTCACGTGTCTCTGCGTGCACACATTAAGTCTGTCGCAGATCAAATTGTACTTCCATAACTGGTTACCTTGCGAGTTTTTGAAACAATTCATCGTTTCTTATTTACGAATCATGAGAAGAAATTAGCCCCAGATGGCGCATGCACCAACGGCTCTGCAAGTCCTGCCATGGAACTTGTTCCTCGGGGCTGGGTTTGTCGGTGTCCTTATCGCACCGAGTATACCTGCATGTCCGCATGAAGGATGCACACATTGGGCTTCTCCTTCACAACCGATATTTTGAATCGCTCAAGAACCAAGTCCAACTTTCAATGTTCTCACTCTCCACAAAAGCAAATGCGAGTGGGGCGACTTGATTTTGGCCGTCTTGACCTATGGCTGTCAGGATCGACCCTTGTACTTGCTCGTGAGAAAAGTACCGTCAACACATATCACCGGTCGGCAATGCACAAAGCTTCGATGCATACACCGAAGAGAAGAATAGGCGATGCAGCACCCTCACAGCTTGGGAACTCGCATGAACATGTCTTGGATATCGATATAGGTGCTCGGATTCCTTGCTGCGGGGTGTGGAGGAGCTGGACAACAGAGTCATATGCATCAAAATAAGAACCAAATCTCCTCTCAAGCGCCGCATGCTTAGCCCTCCAAGCCTTTCCATAAGAAATTCAGACTTGAACTCGCAAAGACTTTTATGCGGACTGCCTTCACTTCCATAGCTTTGCCTGCACTATCTCATCGTAAAACAACCGAGCTATAAGCGTGGATGAAAGGTTGGCATGATCTTGAGGGATGCATGGAATAAGACAAGTGTGATTAACTAAGTCACTTATCACCCAACTTGTGCCATACTTGGGGAGAAAACCGTGCACCCTAAGCGGGACAATCGCATTCTTGCATACCATTGTCGAAATTTCATTGGACACCGAGTTGTGAAAACCCTTTGCGTGGACATTGCCCAATTAATTATTGCATCCTTCAAGGCTTGTTTGTTTGGATACATAGCACCCGTTGCAATATTGTTACGATGATATTGCGGGTTGAATCATGTCCATCATTCACGGTCATTGCGATGAGAAGTCATGATTCCACCATGCAGGATTCGGGACCTCCGCTGCATTTTCTTCTTCATCGACTCGCCGTAATCATCTCGCATAACCCTTTCAACATCGGTGTCTTCTTCTTCCATCCGGTCTGCATGTGCCCATCTACCTCGTCGGCGTCAACCTCGCCATTGTATTCACCATCGGCATTTCCCCTTCTACGACTATTCTGCCTGCTTCATAACCATAAGCATTTCCCCTTCTACGACTATTCTGCCTGGTTCATAACCATAAGCATTTCCTCCTTCTACCGACCGCTCTGTCCTTGTTCGTAACCATCATCTCCAAAGATTTGACATAGATAGCCGCCTACCTACACCGCTCTGCCCGGGATCGTTGCCACCTTGGCCTTCATGTGCAAGTGACCCCTTCACGACGGGAAGCACTAAAGCAATAGGATTGCATCCCTTCGTTCACAACCTTGTAACCACCGCACCCAATCGGAGTCTCGCTCTATTGGCCTCAAATAAAAGTAAATTATTGTACTTGACCGTGTCCACAATGCATGAACACCGACGGTGTGTGTTTGATATCAAGACCTAAACTTGCCGCAATCCATTCTTTCAACTGACCGACAGACCATGTTTGAGGTGCGCCATTGGCACATCTATGTGAGTAAATTCACTCAGATCAGCTCCCATCTCAGTTGTTTGGACAGTACCAGACAGTAGTAAAATCTGATGTTCACTACATCGGACATCTCGCTCACCTATTTTTTTCACAAATAAATACAATTATTAAGCAACAACTTAAAATACCCGCACTAACAAATATTAGGCAGTACACATCCACATATTACCGAGCAACTAC
This sequence comes from Aegilops speltoides, assembly GCA_021437245.1. Taxonomy (NCBI): domain Eukaryota; kingdom Viridiplantae; phylum Streptophyta; class Magnoliopsida; order Poales; family Poaceae; genus Aegilops; species Aegilops speltoides. The sequence goes on along the minus strand of CM038144.1, from coordinate 322,629,999 downwards.
AAATATTGACACTCCTAAATACTACACATCCACATGTAGTCCGAATATTACCGAGCAACTACACATTTTACACAACTAATTAGTTGACATCTAAATAAAATGCTAACGGAACCGAACGGGAAAATAATATGCTCACCACAAAAGATTTTAATATTTCACCGACTGCCTATATTACGGATTTAACGGGAGCAACTACAAATATTGACAATCCTAAATAGTACACATCCATATATAGTCCGGAATATTGCCACAGCAACTACACATTTTTACACAACTAATTAGTTGACATCTAAATAAAATGCTCACCGAAACCGGAACGGGAAAATAAAATGCTCACCATGACCACCTAAATATTTATGTTTACTACTCGAGCAAATAATATTCATATAGTCTGAAATATTACCGGAGCAACTACACATTTTACGCAACCTATTAGTTGACATCTAAATAAAATGCTAACCGAAACGGGAAATAAAATGCTCACCACGACCACCTAAATATTTACGTTTACTACTCGAGCAAATAACAATAATTGCACGCAACTTCGAAAAATAAATGTTTGCTCAAATATACCCTTGAAGCGTCTTGTATGAACCATTTAACGGCCTTCAATCACGGAACCGGAGCCGGAAACTCCACCAAACTCCTGCAGCTTCACCTCCACCACCACCTCCACCTCCACCACCGCCACAACCTCCACCTCCGCCTCCACAACCTCCACAAATGAGCTGAAAAAATTCTCCAACAAAATCTTCAGCACAACCACCACAAGCTACCCCATCGAGAGATCGAGGTGTCTTTTGGCTCCTCTAGCTAAGTAGAACCCATTCACGGTGCCAAATCCATAAAATAATGGGCCATTTTGGTGTATTAATTGGAGCTATTTCGGGTTGGAGAGAGGAGGAAGAAAGAAGAACAGAGAGTGCTGCGTGAGGTGGGGAAGGAAAGGAGAAGGAAGGAAAGAAAGGAGAAGGAAGGAAAGAAAAGAGGCTGCAAGCGGGCCCGCCTCTGTCGACTGCCGCTGGCGATCGGTCGGCGGTGGCCGATGGGCGCTAATGAGTCGCCAGCGCCGACAGGCCCCGGGCGACGTGGCTTCGGCCAATAGTCGGCCCATGGCGTGGCGATTGCGACCTGTCGACTGCAGTTAGCCGATAAGTCCTGTCGACTGCGGTGGCTGACTAGGACGATCGGCCCACTGTGGGCCGATTGGATAATATTTTCGAAAATTATTATATCAGCGTAATATTTTTGTAAATTATTAAAAAAATGTATTATTTAAAAAAAATTAGCCTAAAACCAACATTTGAATGTAGATAGTACGAGACTTAATATCGATGTTTCAATTCGGTGTACATTGTAAGATTTGAACTGAGGACCATGCATATGGGTAATTTTTTCGAATTCGTGCCATACTAGGTTTGGAAAAGTTGACATTGACTCGATTTTTGTGCTCTTTTGTAGGTCATATGTTTGAATCCATCCAAAAGTTTTCTCACTACCATGGTGTTCATCATATACATATGAATTTGCATTAAAAAGTAGCGTGGATACAGTGAAATGCGAAATCCAGGTTAGAATTGGAGATCATTATGTGACACACACTGTAATTCAAATAACTACGTATGTGACACACACTCTAATCCACGTTAGCGTGGATACCGTTTCAATTTTTTTTCAAATAACTCCTCATTAATTAATTTATAGTTCTTGTTTTGAATGACTAATTATTTGCAAGGAAAATACGGGTATGGTAATACATACAGATTCGTTTGCAAATGAAAGAAGATTCGTTTGCATTCTCAAATGTTAGGCGCACCAGGCAGACCAGGGTCATGTCATGGTGGTCGCGTGCGTTGGACGGATGCTTAGCACCCAGCCGCCCACCCCCGTCCCTCCCTCCCCCAAAAAAAGGACGGCGACAAAATAAGTTCACGCTTCCAAGTTTCGGATTGAAATATCTGGCGGCCCCAATTCCAGCCCGGCAAAATCTCCCTTCTCCATCGCCCCCTTCCGCGCCCAGATTGCTCAAATTCCTAATTCACCACCAACCCAAGCAAAGTTCTAATCGCCCCTCATCTCATCTCTTTCCCTACCTCTGTGCCAGATGATGGAGACGACGGTCGCGCTTCACCACCGCACCGGAGCTACCTTATCTATGCCCTCGTCCACCGCACCGGTGGTCCACCGACAACGTCGGCCGCCGCAACTGATGTGCCTCACAGATACCGACTTCCACCGCATCAGGTGCGCTTCACCGACACCGTCTCCCACCTCACCGGGGCTACTTCATCAAGCACATCATTGCACCTCCGCCCCCCGAGGCCGTTGGGGCTTCACCAATGGTCTCGTCCACCGCATCATAGTGCTTCGCTGCCACTCAAGATCTGCATCTGTGCGTGGCCAGCCAACGCCAGCGCATCACCCTCAACGGCCCTGAAGTGACCCGCACTCTAGCTAGGCGAGCATGCCCAAACACCAAATCCAGTTGCCAAATCCCTTTTCAAACCAGAGAGAACCTCAGTTGCAGCAAATAGGACCCCTGTTCCATTTCTTCCCAGTTTAGAAGATGAAGCTAATATTGTTGTGAGGAACTTTATGTGCATCTTTCCTTCATGGAAAGATTATAGTGCAGACATAGAACAATTTCCAGTCTTCCTCCGCAACTTACGCGTAAGTAATGTACTAATGTTATTCATGGTAATTACTGCATATTTTTCTGCTAACAGAAGACACAAGATTTCATTCTTTTAAATAGGCGAGGACCAAACTGGATTGTGAAGACGAGCAAGGGTTGGTTGTGCTTTTCAAGCACTCGTTGATGAAGTATCGTTCCTACCTGAGGCAAGCGCACTTCGATGGCAAGCCTCTAAACAAAATTTCTGTAAAGTCTCCGGTGCTACATTTATCCGATGGTGACTGGAATAATCTTGTTACACATTGGTCTCGTCTGCAGCGTAAGGTACTGTCTATGATATCACATCACAATTTGAACTACATTTCTACATTGCCTTAACGTCTCACTTGTACGAAAACTGTTAGCAGAAGAACATTCATTCTCAAGGGACCACAGAATCCCGCAACTATACTGCACACTGCATTTCTCTTGTGAGTACCTCTTGCCCTGTATGACCATACTTACTTTCATAGCTATTTGATTATGTAGCATCACTGCACATGTTAGCCTTGTTATCGTCCATTTGGTGGACATTATAAGATCCGTATGGACTCTTACATGAATTTAGAATCGACCCAATGCTTTTGAAGAGGTTTAGCTCTACAGTCCTCTTGTAAGGACTGAACATCGTCTATCACTGTACTTACATTAACAGCTACTCCCTCTGTCCCATAATATAAGAACGTTTTGTACAGTACACCAGTGTTCAAAACACTCTTGTATTATGGGAAGAGGGATTGGTTCATTGTGTAGCATTCTGCATCTTATCTCCCTCACCCACCATTTACTAAAAAAGATCAGATCTATATTTAATCTTACCAAAAAGTAGAATACACAGACAATGCCAGTGCAAAAGTGTAGCCCATTGCTCTTGTCAGTACATTTTGTCCTGTAACACTTGTACTTCCAGGGATTAGTAGTTGATTATGTAGCATCAATCTGCATCTTATCTTCAATATCCTCTATCCCTTCCAGTATTATCATATCTATAATTACTCTCTACAAAATGTAGAGTACATGCAATGCTTATGAAGAAGATTCTGTGCTGAAATTCTTGAGTTATCCTTCCCTTGACATGGAGAAGGGCATTATAAAGCCGGTTTTAACTGTTAATGTAAGTCAGTCCTTCTAAAGCCTTTATCCTCAACTGCTGTTTAATTTGCTCATACTCCCTATCGTTTACTGCTGTTTAGTTTGCTGTTTCTATCAAAATGTATGTTCGCAAGAACCATAAGTTCTAAGTTTTACTTGTAAAATCAAATTCCTTATTCATACCATGCACATTACTCAATACTCCCTATATGTATGCTTGTTTTTGTGGATGTATAATCCAGTGTGTGGCGAAGCAGCCCACATTTGCACCTTGTCATCTCCTATTTTATCTTACCGATCTGGCTGATGGTATGAACAACATGCCATGCACATTAACCAAAATAGATACAATGATTGCCTTTGCCCTTCATCTATGCTTGTTATGTTGACATGGTAATCTAGTAGTGTGGTGAAGCTCCCTGCATTATGAAAAATGCCAAATTGTGCTATTAATATTTTGAACTTACTCTTTATTTTCTAATTTGAAATTGTATGGAATTGACAGCACAGTTATCATCTTTGTTTATACACGTGCAAAACCTGTCATCTCTCTGCTTGTTTTTGGGTGATATGCCTGATGGCATGCACAAGTCTGTTGAAGGCTGTGAGACAAAACCAACATATATTGCAGCAAAGAAGGCAAAACATCTTGAAGATAGCGATACAACCCGAAAGTCTTGTCTTGATGCAGTATTCAAGTTACTTGAGACTAGCAGTCAGACAAGCTCACAGAATTCGATGTCTAAATCAGTTCGACTTCTTCAGTCCCAAGTTATACAGAAAGGCATTCCACAACTCAACTTCAGCTTGAAGTCCTATCTCTAAGAAAGATTGCGGAGAACACCAATGAGAACCTCATTGCTAAACAGCTACACCTGGAAGCTATGACCGACATGCTAGGCTGGCCTCACAGCCTTGCTCAGCAGCTTGCGCAACAGTTCCCGCACAAGGCTAACCTTTCTTGAACTGTCTTGGAAGTTGGAAGTGGTCTCGGTTCAGTATTATTTTGTTACGCTGCAATGGTGCCCAGTTTTTGTAATCTGCTTCTTCGTTGTGCTTTATGATCACTAGTGGCGAACTTCGATGCCCAGTGGATGTAATATACCATAAATCCTTTATTGTATAGTGTAGGTTTATTCTTAGTTACTATGCTGTAATTTCTTTATTGTATAGAGTAGGTTTGTTCTTAATTCCTACTAGTTACTGCCATCATTTGTTATCTTAAAAAAAATCTGATGTAGTTGACCGGGCCAAAACATTCGCCTCTAACGGGCCTATTTTTAGCAGGCCACAATTGGGCCAGCCTGCATCTTTCTTGGGCCCGAATGATTGTGGCCTTCACACTTTGCGCCAGGCTCACAACTTACTCTGGCCTATATTTGGCCCAAGTTTTAGTTGGGCCTTTTGTGTACCCAGTGCTTAGTTTGGCCCAGGTAGTGTTGGGCCATTAACAGGCTGAATATTCTACTGGCCTGTTACGGCCCACATGAAACCATGGGCCATTAGCAGGCCGAAATGCATGTTGGGCCTCAATTTTCACTAGTCGTCGACGGGCCTTCAGCAGGCTGAAATGTGGACCGGGCCTTTTTGGGCTCAGTTATATGATGGGCCGTTACGAGGCCGAAACATATCTCGGGCCTTAGTTTGCCCACTAATATCATGGGCCTTTAAGAGGCTGAAAGCTTAGTACAGATATCAACGGGCCAAATTATGCAATAGGCCTTTAACAGGCCCAAAGTCACGTTGGGATGAACTGTTGCCGCCTTTATCACGTGTCGTTAGTGGGCCGGATGTTGCGTCGGACCATATATGGCCCATGGGCAGCACAGACCATTCCCAGGCCGAAAGACACACCGGGCTGAAATGGGCCCATATCTACATCGGGCCTCTAATAGGCCGAAAATCACTGGGCTGTAATTGGGCCCAAATATTCGGCGAACAATTAACGGGCCAGATCTGGCTTCGGGGCGTAAATGGGCCTTTATTAAACAGGTCGTTATTGGGCTGGCCCACTAGTACCTGAGTAAGTACTACGGGCCTGTGACTGGGATGGCCTTTTTAACCTATATGGGCCTCTGTTGGGCCCTGCCACGTGTCAACGTATCATAGGCATGTCTCCTCCAATGGACGGGCGACATCTGGCCCACTGACGAGCTGACACGTGTTTCTCTGGCCAATCAGAATTTTACACATGGAAATTTCCCATTGCTCCGGGCTGTTAACAGGTTATCGGATCCAAAATTGGACTCGATAGCTTAACGGCTTTCTGTTACGGTGGATGCCACGTGTCGGTCACCCTTGACGAAAGCACTTCTGTGGCGCGTGATTTATCGTCATGGAAGTGGACACTTCCGTGATGATAATTTTGGTAATGTCATGGAACACTTCTACGATAGCATAGGTATGACTATCTTGATTCTATCATAAAATCGTCATGGATGTACATGCATGACAAAAAACGCGACCTACTGTGACAAACATGTATCATCACGGAAGTGTATTGTTTTGTAGTGATAGTTGTGCTGGTTGTGTTCTCAGGGAACAGACTATTGAACAAGCTGAAGAATTATTGAATAATATTTTGAAGAATTATGATGATTGGACTCTTCCTGAACCACTGCCTAAACCCCCTCCGAAGAAGAGGGGTATCTTATTTCTTAGTCCTGAAGATATGCAAGAGGCAAAGAAATCTATGAAGCTAAAGATGTTAAAAATTTACCTCCTATTGAAGAAATACATGGACTTGACACACCGCCACCACAGGTGGTAGAGGTAAATTCTTTATTAAAGTTTGATGAAGGTGACATCCCTTACAATAAACATCCAAGTCAATGCCTTTATGAATTTGATAATTACATTAGAAAAGAAGAATACTTAAATGCAAATGTTATGAAACAATTGAAATACAATTCTGATATGATTGCTCGCTTGAGTAACTTGTTATTTAGAATCACTAATGATGTTATAGGTGTAGGGAAACATGCCTCCATGGTTCAAACCCAGTTACAACAAGTTGCTGAATCTCAAAGAGAATTGCTTAGTGAAATGGATAATAATATAAATGATTTTGCTGTTAGAGTAGCAACTAGAGGAGGCAAGATGACTCAGGAACCACTCTATCCTAAGGGACGCCCTAAAAGAATTGAACAAGACTCCCAAAGAATTAACATTGATGTACCTAGTCCTTCTAAAACAAAAATGATAGGACTTTGCATACCTCTAGTGAATCTAAAATAGAAAAAACTCCTGAAGATAATAATGATGTCTCTGTCTCAGATGCTAAAACTCAATCTGGTAATGAACATTCATGTAGTGATAATGAAAAAGATAATGATGATGTTCATGAAGACACCCAACCAAACAATGATAAAGAACCAGATAATGATGTTGAGGTAGAAACCGTTGTTGATGTTGATAACCCACAACCTAAAAATAAAAGATATGATAAAAGAGACTTCGTTAATAGAAAACATGTAAAAGAAAGAGAACCATGGGTTCAAAAACCCATGCCTCTTCAACCTAAACCAACTAAGAAAAAGATGATGGAGAATTTGAACGCTTTGCTGAAATGCTTAGGCCAGTCTTTTTGCATACCTACTTGACTGATCTTTTAAAGATGGCCTCTTATGCAAAATACATGAAAGACATCATCAGTAATAAAAGAAAGATACTTGAAGATGAAATCTCCACCATGCTTGCTAATTATTCTTTTAAGGATGGAGTACCTAAAAAACTTGGAGATCCAGGAATACTAACTTTACCTTGCTCCATTAGAAGAAATTATGTTAAAATAGCTTTATGTGATTTAGGAGGTGGTGTTAGTGTTATGCCATTCTCTTTATATAAAAGACTTGATCTGAATAAAATCACACCTACTGAAATATCTCTGCAAATGGCTGATAAATCAACTGCCATACCTATCGGTATTCATGAAGATGTGACCGTAGTTGTTGCAAATGTTACTATCTTGACATGCTTTGTCATACTTGAGATGCCCGAGGACGACACATGTCGATTATCCTTGGTAGACCCTTCTTGAATACTGCAGGGTTTGTTATTGATTGCAATAAAAGCAAGATCACTTTTGATATCAATGGTAATGAGCATACGGTGCACGTCCCGAAGAAACAATTCCAAGTGAATGTTATTAATGTTATTGAAAGATCTCCTACAATCAGTATTGGAAGTTTTCAACTACCTTTACCTACTACCAAAAAGAAATATGAAATACTTAATGTTGGGGACATGCATATCCCCGTCGAGGTAACTTAATGTTTTAAAAAAGTTCTTCAGTTTCATGCTAATCGAAGGTGGTTGTTAATAAGACTTGATCAACCTTATTAATGGATCATTTTTTAGAGGTATGAAGTTGATGAATTTAGTAAGCACAACCTTCTGCTCCCACCTTTCGTTTTCTGTTTTTCTTAGTTAAATAAAATAAAATGCCATGTTTAGTCTATTTTCTGAATTTTGCGTGCAATAAAAAATGGCCAAAAATAGAAGTGTTCAGAATGTCCTAAAATTTTAACATGACATTTTCCGAATATTTCTGAATTTTTGGTATGAATAACATCAGAGGGGGGTGCCCCTGGTGACCACGATACACCAAGGCGCGCCAGCAACCCCAGGCATGCCCTGGTAGGTTGTGGCCCCCACACGGTCCCCCTCACTTATATCTTTTGCCCGTATCATCTCCTAACTCTAGAAAAAATTACCATAGCTCTCTCTCTCTCTATCTCTCTCTCTCTCTCTCTCTCTCTCTCTCTCTCTCTCTCTCTGTTCTTGCTCTCAAACCTGCGGATTTCAATCTCTTAGCTCAAAGCTCCATTTCCGAACTGTTTTCAGGGATTGCTACTTGGTATGTGACTCCTCCATTGCTCCAATTAGTTTTTGCTTTAGTGGTTTATATTTTTAATAATCATCTACTCTTGGTGCTGATGTAGATGGGCTTGCATGTTGAATTCTTAGACTTCTAAGTAGTTTGAATGCTTAATATGGCCTCTATGCTTCCTTATGAGTAGTTGCTATCAATCTTGTGAAGTTTTGTTGACAAAAGTCTTGTGTCCCAATTTTTTTCAGAAATTGTTCGCAAATAAAAATGCAGTTCTTTAGGACTTCTTCGAGGAGGTGGTCTACGGAGGCATCATCGAGTAGTGGCTCGATACGTCGGTCCTATGTTGAGCCAAGTGCAAGCTCAATGCAGGATGCCGCTATCAAATCATGCCTATGGCCGTGTGACGACTTCATGGCGAGTGCAGGTATCAAAGAAGAATGTGAGCAATATGTTTACAACACCGAGCTTGCTCCATTCATTAAAGATAAGTGCAAACAACACATAAACCTCACTGAGACCTTCACTAAGAAATTTAAATATCATCCTCGTGAGTCTAGAGTTTCATTTAACCTTTGCGATCACCCCTTTTCCATGCCTCTAGTTGTGTTTTGTAATGCCTGCAAAATTCCATATTGGGGATCGTTCGATGAACCGCCAAAATTTGATTATGAGTCATTCTTGATTAACCTGATCAAGAGAGAACAATATCCATTTCAAAACATTTCTAACAGATTCCTTAGTTCGGATCTTTGCTTTGGAGAGGATAGGGGAGTGACACAATGTAGAATAAAAAGTATTCATTTCCCATAAATTCACTACTTTGCACTCTTTTATGGAAAATGTCACGTAGGCAAGCAAGATTGTAGCACACTATGTGCTTCTGACTTGAGCCTCACACAGCTCTAACCAGAATTAAATGTTATGACCTTGGAGCGATTGTTGCATATAGATTGCAACACAACACTTCCAGTGGTCACTTTTATGGAGGGATTTATGCCTCTCGTTTAGCTAAGGAGGTTGGTGTGTCATCTCTACCTGATGATCCCATCCTACCCACTCAGTACCTAGACTTTGAGGCCATGAAGCGTCATAAGTTCCTAAAAGGCACACCCACTAATTATACTGATAACTTGAGGTTTAATAAGGAAACTGTTGTACCAGTTGTTCTGCCTGCGCCTGCTCTTTTTTATTATCACAAAAAATAAGATATTATGTCCAGGAGAACGAGCCTCGCACATACAATGCGGTGGTCGAGGCTGCTCGGTGAGCTAGGTGGATGCACCAAGGGCCTCCATGAGGTATCACTCAGATTATTATCCAGGCCGCGGGTGGTGATTACCAAGCTAGGCCAAAAGCATAAGCTTGGGGAGTATGTATTTCCACCGACATTACATTCATGTTCACACATTTCATTCTAGTTGTCGGTGTTCACACTTTTTCATTGTATTATCCATGCTAGATTTATTTCTTGATTTCTTCTTGTGTGTTTGAAAAACTTTGAGAAAATCCAAACATATTTCTTGCTTCTTTTTGGTTTTTCTTTCTAGTTTAATTAGTTGTAGTATTAAAAAGAAAATCCAAAAAGATTTCCCAATTCTTCTTTTGCTTGTTGGGAGTTTTCTCATGTAAATAGTTTTTCTTGTTTTTGTTTTTCCTTCTTTAATTTGCTTTCTCTAAGAAAAACTAAAACTCCAAAAATATTTCAGTGTGTTTCTCTGAAATTCTTTTCTTTTTATTGAGTCATACCAAGGAGAAGACCACGATGGAAGTATTGAGTGGTTGTTATATGCATTACTGTTGATCTAACAAAGAGCCCATATTACTCTGTCTTCTCCTTTTGAATAAAATGTTTTTAGATTCCAGCTTAGTCCGCGGCACTCTTGCACTATTATTATTTTCATATCATTGGGCCGTGCAAGTGAAAGGCAATAATGACGATATTTGATGAACTGGATGTGGCAGAGGGAAACAGGTATGAACTCAACTAGTTCTGTTTTTGTAAATATGTTTAACCTAGTATCCAGGATTCAACATAAAATGATCAAACATGTTTGCAATGACAAGTAGAGATTATAGTTTCTCATGCCATGCTTAAGTAGCTAGGAGTAGATAATGATTTATCCTGGATTTCAACATCATTAAAATGATTGTGATGTAGTATGATGATATGGTATCCTCCTCTGAATGTTTCAAGTGGCTTGACTTGGCACATGTTCATGCATGTAAATGAATCAAAACCAACATAGACTTTATGATATTTATGTCCATGATGTTCATATCCTACTAATGCTAGTATTCAATGTTAATTATGCATAACGCATGTTCATGACTGCTTTCGCTCTCTAGCTGGTGGCTTCTCAACCCATTTCCTAGCCTTCGCCTGTACTAAGCGGGAATACTGCTTGTGAATCAAAATCCCAAAATCCAAGTTATTCCAGATGAGTCCACCATATCTACCTATATGTGGTATTAACATGCCGATCCAAGTAAATTTGCATGTGCCACCTCTAAAAATTTCAATGAATAACTTTTTTGTGTGCCTGGACCACTCATGGAGCAACAGGGGGCGGTCATTATCTTCCGTGGTAAGCGGGTTATACTCATGATGGGTGTTTATTCATTCGTCCTTGCACGAGAGGGGCGGTAGGGATGCCCAGTCCTGAAATAAAAAATTGCAAATAATTAAACAGAACTCCCATAGGGTTGTTGTTGGTATGGGCAGTACCCATGGATTCGGCTAGCCTTTGAGTGTGTTTATTGGTGGAGGGGGAGTAAACCTTTACTTTTATCGCTTGGGAACCTCCGCTAATGTGTTTAGCATGGAAGATATTGATAACTCTTGGTCATAATATTGACAGGTAGGGTCTACCTCCCAAAATTATATTTGTCTCTGTTTTAAGCTTTGAGCTCTGGCACCTCTGCAAATACCTGCTTCCCTCCGCATAGGGACTATCTATTTAATTTCATGTTGAGTCATCACCTTCTCAAATAAGTGCCAGATATGATAGCACTATTGTCATCCTCATGCATTGTATATAGTTAATGTTGGATGCATCATGACTAGATCTTTTCTACCATGAATTACAATGTTTGGTTGTTGCTTGAACTTTGGAGGTGCTTTGCATTTATGGTTTGCAGTCTCAGAAAGGGCTAGCGAGATACCACTGTTGTCATATTATATCATGATTGTTTTGACAAAGTGTTGGCATTTGATATATCCTATTATTGCTCTCTAGTTGATTATGCCATTGATATGAGTTAATATAATTTCTAAGAGTTATTGTGGACATGGTTAGTCATGATCTTTGCTGAAAACCTGGGTGCTACTTAAACTTATTTATGTAAATAAGAACAAAAGAGTTCGTAAATTTTTTTCTTTTTCACTTTCAGTTTATAAACTGAATTGCTTGAGGACAGGCAAAGGTTTAAGCTTGGGAGAGTTGATATGTCTCCGTCGTATCTACTTTTCCTAATGCTTTTGCTCTTGTTTTGGACTCTAATTTGCATGATTAGGATGAAACTAACCCGAACTAATGTTGTTTTCAACAACACTACCATGGTGTTGTTTTTGTGCAGAAATAAAAGTTCCCGGATTGGAACGAAACTTCTTGTAGATTTATTTCAGAATAAATAATAATTATTGGGACCAAGAACCACCGGAGGGGGTGCCCTGGGTGAGCATGATACACCAGGGTGCGCCACCCCCTCCAAGCGCGCCCTGGTGGGTTGTGCCCACCAGGTGGCCCCCTGACCCTAATTCCAACTCCATAAATACCTATTTTTGGAGAAAAAATAGGAGAGGAAGTTCCATCGCGTTTAATGATACAGAGCCGCCGCCACCTCCTATTCTTCATTGGGAGGCGAGATTTGGAGCCCGTTTGGGGTTCCATAGAGGAGAATCTTCAGTCTTCGTCATCGCCAACCTTCCTTCATCACCAATTCCATGATGCTCCCCACCGGGAGTAAGTAATTCCTTCGTAGGCTCGCTAGTAGGTGAGTAGTTGGATGAGATTCATCATGTAATCGAGTTATATTTGTTAGGGCTTGATCCCTAGTATCCACTAGACTACAAAAAAAAGACACATTCGTTACATTTTGGGCCCAACGAAAAAAAATTTCTGTCATACTTATGACACTTCTATGATGATAATTGTGACAAAACCCGGTATCATCATAGATGTGGTGGGCTCCTAATTCTATGACAAAAAATCATGACAGAAAATGGGCTTTTTGTCCTAGGCGGGCCGGAGACGCAGCTGCATGACATTCTTTGGTCCGTCCATGACGGAAAAACCCGTGGTAGAAGCAAGGGCGAGGAAAATTTTGGGGACTTCCCGGTTACGGTGGGTGGTCGGGGGCCGAGCGATGCGTGTTTCTCTCGTACCGCATGCGCGTGGGTGCGAGGCGTTGGGCTCTAACTGACCCCGAGTGAGGCGTTGGGCTCTAACTGAACCCGAGCGATTGCCCTAGCTACATTACTAAACCCGAGTGATTTCCTCGCTACTGCTGCTAACTGAAGCCGATCGAACCCTGCTGCCTCCTTCCCTTGATGAGCAAAGGCGTCGTTGGGGGGGGTTGGATGAATAGTTCCCGGTGGGGGTGGATGAACAGGATCCCGTGGTGTTGCCTCTGGATGAACAGGACCCCGATCGAGCCGGTTGGGGCTGGATGAACAGGACCCCGTGGAGGGCTGGATGAATAGGGCGACCCGTGGAGGGCTGGTTGAGCAAGAGCTGCTGGAGGGCTGGATGAACGATAGCCCATGGAGGGTGGTTGAGCGAGAGCCCGTGGAGAGGGCTGGTTGAGCGATGGCCGGGTGGAGCGTGCGGCATGGAGGCTGGATGAACAGGAGCCCGTGGATGAACAGTCGCAGATGGAGGCTGGAGGAGGTCGATGATGGATGAAAAGTAGCCTGTGGAGGCTGGAAGAGGTTGATGGTGGAGATGAACAGTATCCCGTAGAGTCCCATTTTGCGGTACGCCACACCCCTCCCAATGAACAGGACCCCCGTTTTGATCGTAGTGCTCCAACACAAGTCTGTTTCCTCCATTTTGCAGTATGCCATACCCCTCTCGATCAACAGGACCCCATTTCGACCATAGGAGGTCCAACAGAAGGCAGTTTCCTCCGTTTTGCGGTACGCCAGACCCCTCCGATGAACAGGATCTCGTTTCGACCGTGGCCGGTCGAACACAAGGCCGTTTCCTCTGTTCTGCGGTACGCCAGGCCTCGTTTCCATCGGCTGTTCCGTCCAAGCCCTCCCGATGAACACGACGACGCATTCCATTCCGACCTAGCCGGTTAGCTCCCCATGAACATGACGACGATGCAGTTTCTTTGTTCCGACCCAGCCATGTACATGAGCCCTGGCTGTATGTATGCTCGAGTAGGCGTTCGAGACCCCGCCCATATGTACGTACATGACCATATTTTCTTTCTTGCACCCTGGCCGTTGTACGTATGTGTACATGCTACGTGCGCGCCTCTACTACGACACGTGCACGCCTCTACATCGACCAGTATGTACGTACACGTTCGTGACCAGAATGGCAACGCTATGTATACTTCGACGAGGTGGGTCCCGACTATCAGGCACTTCCTTGCGTGCGAAGATGTAGCTGGTGGGTCCCAGCAGTCAGGAGGCGGATCAATTTTTTTGCTCGTAATATGGACGCACTTCCTTGCGTGCAAAGATGTAGCTGGTAGGTCCCAGCGGTCAGGGGGGAAAACGCTTTTTTCGCAAAATGCGGTTGCCCGTCCGGTGGGTCCCTGCTGTCAGGTGGAGGAATCATTATTTTCCGCGTAATAAGGAGGCACTTCCTTGTTGCGATCGTGGACCCAGCTGTCAGCCTCTCCACGTACAGTACTCTTCCGATGAAATTCGGTCGTTAACCACATTGACCACGCCGCGAGAAGAGCACCAAGGCGGTGGACGACGGCAAGGCCTAGGAAGGTGACGACGCAGAGCCAGGAAAGACGCGGCAGTGGATGCCCATGCGGAGAGGAGTACGAGGGTTCACTGGTCCGCTTGCAGTGTGAGGCTGCCGTCACTGCAGAATAACAGGGGGTGTGGATGAGTAGAGGGATGGCCTGGCCAGCGGTGGGAGTAGTAGGGGGTGGCGAGGCCTCCGCGACATCACATCCGGCCATGGGAGGCAGGAGCACGCGACACGACCGGCGCTAGTTTGGTCGGCTGGAGCAAGAAGACCAGAGGTTGAAGAAGCACTGCAGCTGTTGGATGAACATCGTACGTTAACTGGAGCTAGAATCATTCATATTGACTAAGTTGACATAGCCCTCCATCCTCGTCAACTTGGTAGGCCCACAAGTCAGCCTCCCACTATGTTGGGTTCCAGCTAGTAGGGGGAGTATTCATTTTTTTGTGCGTAATAAGGAGGCACTTCCTTGCGTGCGAAGATATAGCTGGTGGGTCCGACCTCTCAGCGGCGGGCACATTTTTTTGCAAAATATAGAGGCCCTTCCGATAGGTCCCAGATGTCAAGTGGAGGAATCATTATTTTGCGCGTAATAAGGAGGCATTTCCTTGTGTGCGGCCGTGGACCCAGCTGTCAGCCTCTCCATGTACAATCCACGTCCGATGGATGTCGTTCGTTGACCACGTTGACCAGGCCACGCCAAGAGCTCCATGGCAGTGGACGACGGCAAGGCCTAGGAAGGGAACAACATGGAGCCGGGGAAGACTCGGCATTGGTTGCCCACGCGGTGGGGAGTACGAGGGTTTACTTGTCCGGCCGCCGTCGGTGGAAAATAACAGGAGGTGTGGGTGAGTAGAGGAATGGCTTGGCCAGCAATGGAGTACGGTGGGGTGGTGCAGCCTATGCGGCAGCACAGCCGGCCATGAGAGGCGGGAGCAGGTAGTCCCACCGGCGCTGGTTTGGGCGGCTGGAGCAAGAAGATCAGATATTGAAGAAGCAGCACGGACGTTGGATTAACATCCAACGGTCACTGCTGCTAGAATCGTTTGTGGACTAAGTTGACAAAGCCTCTCGCACGTCAACCTAGTAGACCCACAAGTCAGCCTCCAAATCTGTCCCAAATAGCATACAACCCAAAATTTCTAGCCAGATTCAAATTAATTTTAAAACTAAATATACCTTAATTTAAATTCAATGAAATTTTACCCGCACAAAAACAATGAAATTTAAAATATAAAATCCGAAAGAAAAAAGTATTTTGGAAACAATTGCTTGTTTGCTGTATTTTTTCATTTTACAGCCCATTTATTATTACTTATAGCCCATTTTCTGGGCAAAATGCATCCCTCCTCGTCTTGAAAGATTTCCAGCCCAGCAGGGCGTAGAAAAGCAAGTAGGCCTACGTTGGTTATTCTGCAAAAAACAAAATAGCTGGCTAGCCATTTTTAGAAAGGAAAAAAACAAACTGGGTTGGTCATGTGCTAAACATATGAAATAAAAGCCTGGGCTAGACGGTCCGCAGCTCCCGCACAACCCAGTTGATACCCTTCTCCGACCCGAAAAAACAAAACTACTGCGCGTGCTGCTGGGTCCCTACTGTCATCCTCACTATGTACAATCATCTCTTTATTCCTCTTGGTTGTTGACCATGTTGACAACACTGGAGGGCGGCGCCGCGGCGAGCGAACCAAGGCGAAGGATGATGGTGAGGCCTCGAACGAGAACGAGCAGGAGCCCGGGAAGATGCACAGAGTTTTAGGGTGCGATGTGGCCACGATGCATGCACGGCAGCACAACTAGTCGTGGGAGGCGGGAGCAGGCGGTCCCGCCGATGCTAGTTTGGCTTTGGCCGCTCGAGGAAGAAGAGACTAAAGAAACACGACAGACGTTGAATGTCAATCCAATGGTTAAGGTTGGCACAATCGTTTGTTGACTAAGCCGACACCAAGTAGCATACTATTTTATATGTAGGAAGAAAAGAAAAACTGGGCTCGTTCGCCTGATAACATTCTCGAAACTGCGACCATTCAATCTTGTGTCGCAACTAAAACTGCGAGGAAAATGCGTTTGTCTGTCGTCCTCCTCCCAGGGAACATTCGCGACATAAGTGACTAGCACCCTTGGTTTTCAACCGGGAGGTCTTGGGTTCGAGTCCTAGGAACTCTCAATTTTGTCGTCCTTCCTTCCTCGCAAAAAAAAAGAAAGAAAATCAAAGACTTGAGAAGGCGTACAGAACAAGCTAGTGTACCAGTAAAGAGACATTGCTGAGTTTTAGAAAAAAGAGAGACGTGGTCCTTTAGCTGGTTCGAATCCAAACCTAGACTATGACTATATATGGTGCTATGCTACTCTGCAAGTAATGAAACTGAAATATCCAACGTTCGCTTCTCCTCTTCTCTACTTACTCTGCCTAGCATCAGAAGCTCTGGCCATAGCAACCATGTCCATTGGCTGCTCGTCCACCTGCTCTTCAGCAAGCAACAACCATATATGCGCTAAGTCGCCACCTGTACCATTGCTTTTGGGTCTCATCACACCCCCGCCGGCACATGCACCACAGCCAGTTGCTCATCGCAACCCACTGCCGTTGGTGTGGTGCCACTACTGCAAATCACGCAGAGTCATCTGTCGTGTCTCAACCACAATCCTCAACCCTGGCCAAGTCTTCTACAAATGCCCGAATCATGGGGTAACAATATGTTTAAGTGTTGTTCTATTGCTTTTAGTTGCTGATTTTTTTTAATAGTTTGGTTGATGATCTTCCAATTTGATTTGTGCAGAAAAGGGAAGATTCATGTGATTTGTATTTCTAGGAAGTTGCTGATGTGGGGGAATGCAACTACGTTGATTATTTGTTTAGCCGAGGAATCCCAATACCAGCAGGTTGGGTGTGGGACAAGTAACTGAAGGAAGAGCAGAAGAGGAAGATGCAGAGCAGAAGGTTAAAGATGCAGTTCCTCTGATCATGGCCAAGCAACAGCTGTTGAACGACCTTGACAACAATGAGGAGATGAAAGAGCTTGTGAAGATAATGGGAAAAATTGATGTGCTCTGTAGGATGATTGTATCTTTATTTGCAATGTATGTAGCACTCGTGATGTATTCAGTGGCTATGACATGAGCACTTTGCTGAAACTAGTAATGAATGAAACTTGTGTAGCAAGCTGGGCGTAGTGTTGTGAAAATCTAATGATTTCTATTAACGGAAATCAGGGGGTATCCCCTTTTGCTCATAAATAAATAAATAGCAGAGGCCCTTTTGGTGATAAATAAATAAATTAGCAGAGGCCATGTCAGGTCAGCTTTGTTCTCATTCGAAGATGTCGAGCAAATTGCATTCCAACAGCAAACTATGTCATCAAATTCAAGTTTCACAGCCAAATATGAGTACAACTAAACAACAATGTCATCATGTTTTAGTCATCATACAATCACCAAACACAAATCAGCATACATAACAAGTGATGTTCTCACAGCAAAATACTAAACAACACGTTCATCAGGTTTCAGTTGTTATAGCAAACACAATTTCACATAGTAGATAAAAAACTTCTTCTGATAGGAAAATACGACAAAAGCAATCTAATCATCATCCGCAGCAGCAGCGCCAACATCTTCGCCATGTGTATCAGTCTGAATCGTAATTCCCCACGGTGTCATCCTCTTCTTCTTACTCAACGTCCTCGAACGTTGGCTTCTTCTTGATCAACTCTTGTATGTCCACAGCACGACAGGCAATCTTTTCGTCGGCGTTATTGACGTGATGGTTCTCAAAGATATTAGGAACATCTGTGTTATCTTGTACATCAGGAGCAGTGTAAGCATCATCTTTTTGTGCAACTTCATTAAACGAATTCCTCTACTCAAACCTTTGCAATACTCTCTAGTCATCGCTACGTGCAAATGTGTCTTCCAAGAAAAATATTTGTGTTGCTTGATCTGCCAAAATAAAAGGCTCGTTGGTCTGGTATGCCGCCTTGATATTGATGTATTTGAAATAATCATCAGCTCTGGGTTTTGCGATCCTGGAAAATAGGTTATACCAACGACGACACAACAGAACCACACACTGATGATCCTCCAAACTGGATATATACTGCAACTGAACAATGTTTGTTATGTTAGCATACATTTCAGTTGTCTCTTTGTCGTACGTATCCGTGCTCATGATGGCACTGTTTTGTGTCTTCCTGCCTTCGTCGCGTGCAAGGGTGTTGTACCGCACATCTCCAACAACGCAAGATTCATAATGTCTTACCCGAGTATCAGGACCCATTGCTAGTGAGTAAATGGCATCATCAACTGCCTGCCCATCCCCCCGCATTTTCTTAAACTATGGTTAGAAAATAGACAAGCTGATCATCTTTATTCAATATATTAAAAAAAACTGACAGTGCAATTCAAAAGCTTACATGGCTCTTGAACCATTTCGCAAATCCTGCCATAACCGGTTTGTCAATGTCCCTTGGATTTTGCGGCAGTAACTCCTTTTTGTAGATGCTGCACAACATAGTGATCGCGTCAAACATCTAAATATATAAGAATGTGCTGCAAGTTTAGTAGATTACGATGTATAAGCTGTAGTACTTAGCACTTACTTGATATAAGGTAGTATCTCAGGACAGTTATTCAACACATACCAAACCATTTTGTCCAAATCTTTAGGTTTGTCCTCTTGTCGACTCTTCCCTGTAACTCTAACAGAATAATCGAAAACATTGAGCTCGGGATTGTCTTCACTCACATCTTTGCTAAGATGATCAGCTATTTCAATGTATTTTGAGAAGAATGTCAACGCTTCTATAGCAATGTAGGCCTCTGCAATGGAACCCTCGGGTCTAGATCTATTCCTAACATAGCCCTTGAAAGTGCCTAGGCGCCTTTCAATAAGGTACATCCAGCCATACTGTACTGGTCCTCTAAGTAGTGCCTCATCAGGTAGATGAACAGCCAAATGCACCATCACATCAAAGAAGGTTGGAGGATATATCTTCTCAAGGTCGCATAGGATAGTTGGTATCTTGTCTCTAAGACGCTCCAAAGCATCTATCCTGATATTTCTACTGCAGAGTTCCCTGGAGAATTGTGCCAACTCTGCAACTGCTCTGTATAAGTCAGGGCGGCCCAATCCTCTAAGGATAACAGGTAAAACCCTTTGAAGTAGGACATGGCAGTCATGAATTTTCAACCCTTGTACCTTGTTTCCATCTGCACTGACCCTCCTTTCATGGTTGGAAGCAAATCCATGTGGGAATCTCACACATGACAGGACCTCGCAAAATTCTTTTCTTTTTACCTTATCCAAGACGTACACAGCTAGTGCCATATCCCGTGGTTTACCTTCATCTTGCACCTGCAAATCCTGTCTGATACCCAAGTATGTCAAATCAATCCTAGATTTTAAGGTATCTTTTGTCTTGCCTTCAATATTAAGAAGTGTGCCGATAATGTTGTCACATATATTTTTCTCGATGTGCATCACATCAAGATTATGCCGCAGATCCAAATCTTTCCAATACTCCAAGTCCCACAAAGTGGACCTGCGGGTAAACAATAATCTCTCTTCTGCCCTGCCATGCTTCCTTTTCCCGCTACCATTACAAGGATGGTTTCCTGGTGTAATATGCCTGACCTTCTCTAATTCCACTTGCAACTCATCAGCGGTGAGCCTCTTTGGCGCATCACGGTTTTCATGCTTTGCATTGAAAACATGTCTTCGGTATTTTCTAGGATGCGGCTTGTCCTTGGCAAGGAAACGGCGGTGTCCAATGTAACAGATCTTGCTCAGTATTGCGTATGACAGCGGATTCCTGTCACAGCGAACACATGCATTGTAACCATGTGTCGTTCCCCGTGACATAGTGCCCAAAGCCGGATAATCATGGATGCACCAAATTATAATAGCACGCAGAAAGAAATCAGATGGTGGGCTGCTATATAGGTCTCGAGTGAGAACACCCCTCCATAGCTGTTGAAGTTCATCCACAAGAGGCTCTTTGAATAAATCAAAATCCTTTCCAGGACTTTTTGGACCTGGGATGAGCAAGGCCATCATGTAGTTTGATTCTTTGGTGCAGAAATTTGGAGGCATGTTGTAAGGGATAACAAGCATTGGCCACATGCTATATGTGGCACTCTGGTGGCCAAATGGTTTAAATCCATCTAAAGCTAAGCCAAGTCTAATGTTTCTCGGGTCAGCAGACAACTTTTTGTGTTTATGATTGAAGCTTTTCCATTCACTACCATGAGATGGATGGCTCATTACATTCTGATCGATGTACTCCTAGTTCCAAGAATGCCACAGTACATCCTCTCTTGTTTCAACATCATGAAACAACCTCTGCAATCTTGGTATAATTGGAAAATGTCTCAGAACATTATGAGGGATCCTCTTCACAGCATTGCCATCTTTCCATCTTGATGATTTGCATTTCAGGCATTCACTTAAGTTGGCATAATCCTTCTAGAACAGAACACAATTATTCTTACAAACATGGATCATATCATATCCAATTCCAACTGCACGAAGGAAATTCTTCATTTTACTGTAGGTGTGTGGCAGCTCAGACACATCTGGGAAAGATTTGCAAAAAGTAGCCAACATCGCATCGAATGATTTATTGGTCATCCACTTAGATGTCTTCACCTGAAGAAAGGTGACCATAGCTGAGAATACTGACAGCTTATTTCCTGGGGTGACAGCCACATTACATTGTTCCAACATGCGGGCCCACCATTTTTCTTCTGCAGGTGAAAGTTCACGAAATGCATGAGCATTTTGTAGCATTGTTTCAATGTTGGTCAAACTCACTGGCTTCGCCACCACCACCTCTTCCTCCTCTTACACCTGAGCATCAGGCAGATCAAGATGGTGATCTGCTGCTTCCACGTAGTCAATAACATTGACGTTCACAGCTTCCCCATGATGAACCCACCTAGTATATGTGACCGACATCACATACAAGTGTAGATGATTTTGCACCGTTGACTGGGGTCTCGTAACTGAATTCATACAACTGCTACACGGGGAGAGCACATCTGATTTCGGACCACCGTGCTCAGCTCTGATAAAGTTCATGAAGTTTTCAACCCCCTTGACATATACAGCGGAGAATCTTGACGAAGTTATCCAAGTCCTGTCCATCTGTTAGACATACAAATTAGTTCTTCTACTAGATATTACAGGAAAAACATATATGCTTTTTTATGAAGTCCAGAAAAAACCTAGATCAATGTCTAAAGCTCTGGCAAGATATTTATACGAGCAGATCTAAGTAACGAAATATATGTAAAGTTAATTCATCAAACAGATTTGAGTGCTAAATTATGGCAGGCTATTTCAGCAGTTAATGAGGCCGAGCACACAGCCATCGAACTATCGAAGGCCATCACAGCAACAAAGATCGAGTATAAAACGGTGTAGAGCTATTTAACCTAACAGATTGGCTACTAGACCATGGCAATCTACATCACAATAAATATATGGCAGGATATTTTAGCAACTAATCGGACTTGGCATGCCATCTCAGCTAAGCAGATTGAGTGAAGAACAGGGCAAGGAAGCTTCTTAAGCAGAGCATATTGACTGTAAACCACTTCAGCAAATAGTGAGATTAACAGCGTCTATCAGCTAACATTCAGTGCTACACCGACATGCACGGGGCCTTAGTCTAGAATGCACGTACCGTGGGAGAATCTGACCACCGTGCGTCTCCACACGATCGTCGCCAGCAGTGGTAGCGCTGACGCCATGCGCCTCCACAAGAACGTTGCCAGCGGTGGCGGCACGGCTAGAGGACGGCAGTCTATGAGAGCGTACCGTGGGAGTGAGAGGATCATCGTGCGTCCCCTCAACAAACTGTGGTGTCGATGTATCGGCGCGGCGGGAAGGGCGGCTTTGGCAGAGCGAATGGAGTGGAGGGGGATGGGGGGAGGGGGTTTGGGGAATATTATTGGCTAGTTGGCCAAAGGGCAGTTGAATTTAGGATTTGGGGGGAATTTTTCAGTGTGGGGCGGAGGATTTTCGCGCGGTGGGCGGGGGGAGTTTGGCGCATGGTCGGTTTCTCCAAGTGTAGCCCCACGTGTCAGTGAAGAGTCAAGCCGAAGCGCGTTCCGTTTGCGTGAGCCGTGTGCAGGATCGAACGTGTGTGGGGTGCAATGCGCCCGCAACAGGGGTGTTGTGAGTGTACCGCCTTTTTTCCTTTTAAACTAGGTGCTTCGCCCCCTCAAAAAACTTGGTGCTTCACACGATCCATCGATACTACTAGTAGTAATCCGGTAATCCCGACTAAAACGGTGCAGCCGGGTCTTTTCCCACGCGATATGCTGGGAGGTTGGTTTAGTTGGGTTTTTTAGGACGAGTAATGCTACACCTACATAATCCCAGTTACGTAATTATCATAATGTTAAACGTGTGAGCTGTTGATTGTAGATTGGAGGGAGGGAGGGTCCCATCACCATAAAAATCATGGGAGGAGAGAGAGAGAGGCAATTTACGTTAACCCTTTCGTAGGTTCGCGCAGATGTAGAAAGATGTGAAATGCGTGAATGTGTAGTTGATGTACTATTGGAGTGCCTAAGATAAATTGTGTATGTATAGACCCTATGTGTCGTGGAATAGTCACGTCAGATGTCCTCGTGAAAGGACTTAGTTGTGGAGCCATCGCAACTAGGAAGCTTGAAGGGGTTAAATCGGGACAAGAGACACGAGAGGGTTTATACTAGTTCGACCTTACGGTGAAGGTAAGGCCTCGTCTAGTTGGGTTGGTATTGATGTTTCGATGACCGGGGAGCGAGATCGCTATGCCCGGCTCTCGATGAGTTGTTTCTTGCCCTAAGTCGCCTGCAGGTCGTCCCCTTATATACGGGTTGGCGCCCACCGACTTACGAGTCCCGGCGGCTTATCAGCGAGTCGGCTCGGTGACCGCTAAATCTACCTTACGTTACAAGTCATGCCATCATGGTGGTTTACTACAATGGGCTTAAGCCGCCCATGGGCCTTAAGCTCCTTATTGAACCGCCATCTTCATGCTTGGTCTTGGGCTTCCTCTGATGAGTACTCTTTGCGTAACCCGGCCCCTCCTGGGCGGCTTACACAAATAGTCATATCCCCAACACTATGTGTTTATTTACTTCGCATGTTAGCTTTGTCTTGGTTCAATAAAAAGCAGAGTTGGTGATATTGGTGTGTCTGTCATCATGCAATATAGGCCGTCCGATCCATATCTAACGGATAGGAAGGACACTATGACAATTTACCCGCACTCGTCTCCACATTTGCAGATAAGGCCTTACCTCGTTCATCCTTTTCTCCCATAAGATCTTGATGTTCCGTGCAACGCACGGGCATCTTGCTAGTACTCCTACAATATACTATATTCTTGTGAAAGTTCATATACACCGGCCGAGATTAATGCAAACATGGCAGATTTTCATTACATTTCAAACTTTTATAGGACAGAAAAATAAAAGAAACCCGACCCTAAACCTATTCTACGGTGGTGACCGACGTTCTCCATCTGCGATCTCTATGTACGGGGGCGGGGTTCAAGACCCATGAAGTGAGGGTGCGGTCTCCAGCGAGGAACAGTAGAACACGAGATACGGACCGGCTAGTTTGCACACCATGCCCAGCCGCCTCCCATGCCCTACTCATCCTCGGAGGAGTCCCCGACCTCCGCGGTGCTGCACGTTGGACGGCGGCAAGTAGGACGCATAGCTGACGGTGCTCCCGTCGTCGGCCGCCAGCGCGGCCACCGCTTGTGCAGTTGCGTCCGCATCCGGCTACGCCGCTATTGCGTTGCGAGAGACGACTTGAGCGAGGGCGGTGACCTCGAGCTTCATCCCCGAAGACAAGCTCTCCCACAGAGCGTTCATGCTTGTGGTCATGGCAGATGTGGTGCCAGGTAGGAGGACGACGCGCTATGGTGTGGAGGTTAGCTGGGCGTTGCCGCTTTAAGTAGCGCATTCTGATGAGGCCAAGCATCCGAGTGCGTCATTAAGTCGCCAAAGTTGGTTCTCGGGCACTGAGACTCTTAACAACGGCATACGGACGGACGGCATGAATGTAGGCAGCTGGCGCCGGTTGGGAAAGCACCGCACGATAGCGTGAGGGATGAGGGTTTTTGGTGTGCCAGGGTAGTCAGCTGCGGTCGTGGTAACGTTGGAGATGCCCTTTGCTCACATGCGATCCCCACATGTCATTTAAAAAGCAAAATGACCCAGCATGGTCTCAGGTCCTGGGGATGCTGTTGGCCGCGCTACACCACTCTGCGGAGGCATCACGGCGCCCCATGCATCCTCGACGAGCCGGGTGTTGGGGTGTGTTTGGATTGTGGCCAAAGTGCACCTTACCAAAATTTTGGTCATGACCCAAAGATTGGTCTTTTTGGATGGTTGCCATTTTTTTGGCATGCCAATGAACTCTAGCCAACTCTAGTTCATTTTTCTTGCCAATGTCGGCCAAATCATGGGCAACCAAAACCTCAACCAGAAATTTTCCTAGCCAATGCTTTGATGGGGCAACCTTGGGCACAAACCAAACATATTGTTGGTCGTGCCACAACACTAACGCCACCCTCGGCACACTAAAACCGACCGTTTCCAGCGACGATAAGCGTGTCGCTCACCGCAGTCGCTGTGTCTAGAGGCGGTGCTGGAGCTATGCCACGTTGTTGGCCCCCACGACCCACATGAACGGTTGCCGGTGGCGAGGAGGTCGTGGGCCAGCTCCTCCATTGGACTAGTCTGCGCTACGTCGTCCCGACAGTTGTGCCCCACATGTCGGTTTCCCTGTTTTCCAAGCCATATTCGAGCGTCAGTGCTCTGCGTTGCGCATTAGGCCTTCCACTATGTAGGCCAAGCGAGACAACATATTGTTTATTTGAGTCGTTCAAGTATAATCATGTGGCGTTTGCTTATTTCTCATTCCTCTCCAACCCTCTACTCCTATGTGGAGGAGAGAGATGTGAAAAAGTAAGGGGAGTGAGCTCTCGTGCAAGAGCCTAGCTATATACGCATTCCTAGTTAAATACAATAAATATGAAGAAAGAGGTAGAGAGGAGATGGAAAACGTACTAATACAATAGCCAACCTTATAATTTTTTTGCGGGAAATAGCCAACATTATAGCCCACACTACTGTATGAGTTCATATAGATGATGGCTATAGATGACATGGCAGATCCTTATAGCCATCGGCTGGCTATATTATTACCATGCTCTAATGCGTTTTTCAAAACCGCATTTGACTATTGACAAGATTAATAGTACATGAGTGTATAATGTGAAAATTATATCATTGGAAGCTCCTTTCACAAATGAATTTGACCGTATGCTTTGTGTAAGTTGCATGTCATACATTATTACTCTACCATTTGGTCAAAGTTAGCCTCAAAAAATGCATTAGGCCCTGTATAGTAAATGGAAGGAGGGAGTAGTGGTGGAAGTGGATCCTGTGACATAGGTATCCCTGCCTTACCCTCCCTTTCGGTCACTTACTGGTGGACCCCATGCTTGCTAAGACCCGCATGTCAGTTACTCAATGGGTTCGGCCATGTCAGGGGATCCTCATCCGTAGTATAATCCCTCTGTTTTTATTTACTCCGCATAAAATGGAGGGAGTGGTAGTATAAATGACGCGGGCGGGGGAGGGGGATGGACGTCGGTTTGCTCTCAACTGCGATCCCACAAGTGAGCGAAAATGCAAGACGAAGCATGTTCCATTCAGTGAGCGACGTGGAGGGTCCAGCGTGCCGGCGTGCAACGCGAACGCGACAAGAGTGATGTACAGTCAAAACCGATTGACTGGTCGTCACCGGAACCACTATTCACACCAGAACCTTCGTTGCTCAGCCTACACCATCCACTGCCCCAAAACCACACCTAATCTCCAGCCCATTCCCCCACCTTTTGATCCCCTAGCCTGCATCAAGCGTCCCATAGTTCGCCGGAAAGCCATGGTGCGCTGCAAGATCACGTACTACAAGGTGTTGACGCCACGCGGCGGAAGCTCAACTTGAGGCGGAGCCCACGGATGCCGCTTCCATCGAGGCCCTCCTGCAGGCAGAACCGGACATCCTGGACTTGAACACGGTGGCAGAGGCTCAAACCGACGCAGAGCATGCGGATGCCGCTGTCATCGAGGCCCTCCTGCAGGCAGAACCGGACGTCCTGGACTTGAACCGGGCGTCAGAGGCTCAACTCGAAGTAGAGCGTGCGGATGCCGCTGCCATCGAGGCCCTCTTGCAGGCGGAACCGGACGTCCTCGACTTCAACCGGGCGGTGCTCTCGTCCGTGCAGAGCGCCCGCACGCTCCGCGTGAACGAGTAGCTGGAGGCCGAGGACAACCACGGTGCGGAGACACACATCGGCAGCTATGGCTGGTTCGCGCCAACTATCGTGGTTCTAAGTCTAACAGTAGAAAGGGGGGTAGGTATGGAGAGGCAAGATCTCAGCTATGGCGAAGGTGTACACACGAGATTTACGACTTCAGGCCCTTCTCGGAGGAAGTAACAGCCCTACGTCTCGGTGCCCAGAGGCGGTCGATTGGATTATACGTGTGATATTACAGGGGGTGCGAACCCTTGTGCCAGAGGAGGAGGGTGGCTTATATAGAGTTCGCCAGGACCTCTCCCGCCGTCCATTACAAGGGAGTTAATGTACATAAAGTGGTGGCATTACTGGTAGCGCCAACCTTAAGTGCTATTACTGGCCGTAAAGACTATGGAGTGAATGTGTGTCCGTTGCATGCTGACTGACTCCTAGTCGTCGGGAAGTCGAGTGATTCTCTTGTTAGTCGAGTGAGAGTAGGTAGGGAAACTCCCGAGTGACATGGTGTCGAGTGGATTGCAATCGACACCTTTGACCGGTGGTATCACGGAATCTCTTGACCTTCTTGTCTTCTTGGGTAGTGACCTTGGGTAGGACGTATAGGTCAGGCCTATGACCCTGCCCCAGGTCTGTATCCTCATCAGTAGCCCCCGATTGGATTAAGGTATGAATGAAAAGTAGGTTGAAGTTAAATCCGCTGTGAGCTTCGTTTCTTCACGAGTATCTTCTGCGAGACTGTACGTCGGCGTTGATTCAGTCGCCTTGATCCATTCAATGAACTGTCAATTGAACTGGTGACCTCATGAGTCGAGTGCTGTGCTGGGGCGTGGGATCTCGGGCGCGATTGTCTGCAGTGTATCCCGGATTTTGCGGGATACGAAATTTCGAGGAAGCGCACGGGGTGGTGAGCGCCGAAACAAGCGGGCCGGATAAGTAGCGATGCCTCGATTAACGCGCCGCCTTTTTTTCCACTACGCTGTGCGCAACTGTTCTAGGATTTGACAGGATTGCTTGGTCCCACGCGTCAGTCACTCAGAGACGGCCCTTTATAAGGCGACGGGTCCGAGGCGCTGCTATTGTGCATGCCTGTTTCTTCTTCTTTCTCCTCTGCTTCTCCACTGCGCCCAGCTCTTCCGCTCTCGACGCCGCTGCACTCCAGCCATGGTGAAGGACAAGATGGCGGTGCTAGAGCGCGCTAAGAAGGCGACGGGGCCGGCGAAAGGCAAGAAGCAGACCCGTGGATCGTCGTCGCGTGCGGGGCTGCTGCCGGGCTGGATCCAGGGCGATTGGATCCAGTCTTCGATCCGGCGGGAGAATCTAGCTGAACTGGAGGAGTCCGGATTGATCGCCAAGGGAGCGGCGAGGCTGCCGAAGGGGGAGATGGAGCCGCAACCTCAACCGGATGAGTGTGTTCTGCTCGCCACCCACGTCGACCGGGGTTTCTCGCTCCCTCTGCATCCTTTCTTCCGGGGATTCTTGAACTTCTTTGGTGCTCAGCTACACCACTTTTCTCCCAACACCATCACATATTTAGCTGCATTTGTATCAATGTGCGAGAACTTCTTAGGGTGTCGACCGCACTGGGGTCTTTTCAAACACATCTTCACCATTCGTTCTCAGTCGGTAAAAAAGGCGAAGTCGAGTGACTCAAAAACCCACGTCATCCAAATGCGTGGGGGTTTAGGTATCCAAAAGAGGCACAGGAGTGCCTTTCCCGCCATGACTCTCCCTGAATCTGTTAGGGGCTGGCAGTCAACCTGGTTCTACTGCACGGACGTCGCAGCTCCAGGTCAGTCGACTGGTGTTCCCCCTTTCTCGTTTGACCGTGTTCAGACTCCTGTCCCACTGAAAGTAACTGCTGATGAGACCATGGAGATGAGGATGTTGGTGGATAGGGTGGTCCAGCTCATCAATGATGGTGTTACCGGCATGGACTTGCTGGAAGTGTTCCTCAGTCGATGCATCCAACCTCTCCAAGATCGCGATCATCCAATGTGGTTGTATTCTGGACCGGATGACACTGCTCGGGTCCACCCAGAAGAAGTGTCATCTGAAACAGAAGCTTTGTGGCTGAGGAGCATCACAGGCAACCAGGACAATCCTAGAGGATCTAGGCGAGTTGTTCCCTTCAGCAGCATAAACCCACCCGACAAGGTAGGCTTTTTGTTCTGACTGCTTCCCATTCATGCTCCGACTGCGCTTGATGTTGACAGACTCTCGTTCGACCAATTTGTTCTGCAGGTATTCACTGAGATGCATTCGATGCCCAATGGTGAACCAGCTTTGGAACAGGCCCAGGAGGGGGAGGACAGCACGGAAGAGAGTGGTGACTGGGATTCTTAGGGAGAATAGGAGGAGGAGGATAGCGAGGAGTCAGATGAGGAAGAAGAAGTCGACTCACCGCCGCGCTCCGAACATCAATCCAAACAGCAGCAAGATCCGGCTGGCGGGCGCGGGAAAAGCATAGGCCCGAGTGCCAATACTCAGAAGCGTACTCGGACGTCGACTCCAGAGCCGACGAAGAAGGTGGCCAAGCAGCCTAAAGTCGCTCCTCCCAAGGCCCGGAAGACATTGCCGCGAATCAAGGTGGACGTCCCCGTTGCCTCAGGGTGAGTATCTCGCTTGTGTTTTCGTAGGTCGACTGAAGATTTTCTTGATCTGACTGACCAATCCATGTGTCCTTCCAGTCCCACCTCTGCTGCCACTGACATGGACATTGACAAGGCACCAGGAGACGAAGAGGCCCCCTCACGAGCTGGTAAGTTCGTTTAGCCAAGTTCTGTTTAGTCGAGTGAGTGATCAATCGACTGATAATTTGATACTTCTCTCTTTATGTAGCTCCGCAAGAGATCGTTGTGCTTCCTAACGACGAGGAAGAAGAAGTGCCTCTACAGGAGAGGAGGAAGAAGGGTGGAGGCTCAAGCAGGAGGAAGCTTGAAGTTCAAGTTCCTCAGTCGACACCGGCGCCTGGGGCGATAGTCGAGCGCTCCGAAGGGCCGGTTCGGAACAACGTCACATTCGCTAACCCGCTGATGACTGATTGTCCGTAGGGGTCGACTTCACAGGCACCTGCTGCACCGGAGCAACTCCACTCGTCCGACCCGGTAACTACTTCGACCGCTCTGGAGCCATCCCTCTTTGCTACATATCAAACTCCAGACGACTCGTCGGGTGCCGCTAGGGAAGCTCTTCGCCAGGCGAATCTTGTCATGGAACAGGTGAAAGTGATGCATGAAGCCAGTCAGGTAGCTTACAACGCCAGCACTTCCCTTAAGACCAATGTTCAGGTTAGCAAATTTTCGACTGAACTTTTGAGTGTTGCTTTATATCTGATCACCCACTGGGTGTTCCTTCATTTAGAACTCAGGAAATCTTCAATTTTGTACTTTTTGAATCAGTGGGGGCACGCCGAGTGCCTGCCGGTGTTATCCCGAGACCACGATTCGGCTCTTGGCGATCGGCGAGGTCTAATGATGTATCTCTCTAGGCAACTCTTGCTGAGTATTGATCTGATCCAGTGGGGGCACGCTAAGTGCACCCACTGGGTGTAGTCCCCGAGACTACTGTTGAATATTTGATTCGGCAGTAGTCTTAGAGTAATTCTTCTCCTTCACTGTCGCTTATATCTGTCGACTGACATGTCTGTCTTTCTGGTTGAGTGGTGTGCCACACTCACCAGCTTTGCGAGGTCCTGTGCTTGAATCCTCGCGCGCCCTCCTTCTAGCGCCACACCCAGTGGGTGTAGTCCCCGAGACTAGTATTGAGTATTTGATTTCGGCAGTAGTCTTAGAGTAATTCTTCTCGTTCACTGTTGCTTATATCTGTCGACTGACATGTCTGTCTTTCTGGTTGCAGAGGTCTTGTGATTTGGAGCTCGGCTCACGGAATTAAAGAAGAAGCATATCAGCATTGAATTTGACCTCGAACTTGTGAAGAAGAATCTGAAGACTGCTCAAGAAGAAACGGCCATTATGAGAGGTAATCACTCGACCATTTTGTCTGCTTTGTAGCATCACACTTCGTACTGGTTTTTCTTTCAGTCTCTTTGAACCGAGTGATTTCACACAAGCAGATGTGCGTAGTGAAAATCGCCAACTTTAGTCTCGTCTAAAGAGTGTTATTTCTTTAGAGAGGATGAAGGAGGCCTTGGAGCAGAAGGATCTGGATCTGCCAGCTGCTCAGAAGGAAGCACGTGAGAAGACGAAGCTTGCGGGCCAGAAGCTGGTTTCGGTCAGCAAATTGGAGGAGGAGAATGCGAAGCTGAAGACTGCCATCTCGGACGCTAATCGAGAAGTCGAGCAGCTGAAGAAGGATAAGGAGAATCTAACCACTGAAGTCGGCGGCCTCAAGTCCAAGACAGACAAGCTAGAGTCCTATCTGGAGCAACTCACCGTGAAACTTGTTCTGAAGCTTGAAGGTATGATCAGTCGACTACGATTAACTTGTTGCTGACTAAACTTTGTTGTCATGCTGTCGACTCACCACTTTTTGCAATGGGGCAGAACTGCGTCAGGACTTTGAGGCTGAAATTGGGCGGGTTGAGACGGGTCTCGACCCCATCAACTGTCCTGTGAAAGATGACACTGCAATGAATCTGCTTCGATTGGAGTCGCGCTTAGATGGTGCGGTTGCTTATCTCGCTCGGCTGAAGGCGGCGATGGCTCAAGTGGATGTTGAACTCTGGCCTCGGACGGAGATGTCTCAAGACCTCGAGTCCCTGATGACTCGACTAAATCAGATTCCAAGCCGACTGCAAGAGTGGAAGAAGTCTTCAGCCCACTGCGGTGCTGATGTCGCCTTGTCTTTGGTCCGAGTGCACTGCAAGGAGGCTAAGGAGGACAAGCTGGCAGCCCTCAAAGTGGCGAACACTAAGAAGCACTCTTTCTAGGATTTCATGGACACCTTCCTCGAGGAAGCCACTCGCATCGCCGACAGCATCGACCTCGACATCTTATGTGATCCGGCCAGCCCTTCTCCCGCCGAGTGACTGAAAAACATTATGCCTCACCTTTATTTTTCTCGGAATGCCGAGTGATTTTGTAACCATTAAAACTCCTTCGGGTCTGATGCCCGAGTACTTTTAATCTGCGGTTAGGAAACTTTGGATTTATCTTTGAATATGTCGGGTTTATCTCCGAGTGAAATCTATTCCTCCCTTGGATTTGTTTGTCATCATATGATGCAGGTGCTGAAGAAGAATACTCAGTCGACCGAGACACTCAGCAATGGTCTTGACCTCCCTGTCAACCGATTCGGTGGTCCTTGAGTAGCATTGATTAGCTCATCAGTGAGGCACTCAGCAATGGTCTTGACGTTCCTGTCAACCGATCGGGCAATCCTTGAATAGCATTGATCAGCTCATCAGCAAGGCACTCAGCAATGGTCTTGACGTTCCTGTCAACCGATTGGGTGATCCTTGAGTAGCATTGATCAGCTCGTCAGCAAGGCACTCGGCAATGGTCTTGACGTTCCTATCAACCGATCGGGTGATCCCACTGATCAGCTCATCAGCAAGGCACTCAGCAATGGTCTTGACGTTCCTGTCACCTAATTGGGTGATCCTTGAGTAGCACTGATCAGCTCATTAGCAAGGCACTTAGCAATGGTCTTGACGTTCCTGTCGACTATCCGCTAAGGTTTTTCAAACTTAGGTGAGCACTGGGCTGCAGCTAAGCCCCCGAGTGGGAGGGTTGCTCACCCCTCGGTAGGATTTTTCAAACTTAGGCAAGTACGGGACTGCAGCTAAGCCCCTGAGTGGGAGGGTCGCTCGTCACTCGGTATGATTTTTCAAACTTAGGCGAGCACTGGGCTGCAGCTAAGCTTCCGAGTGGGACGATTGCTCGCCACTCGGTAGGATTTTTCAAACTTAGGTGAGCACTGGGCTGCAGCTAAGCCTCCGAGTGGGAGGATTGCTCACCACTCGGTAGGATTTTTCAAACTTAGGCGAGCGCTGGGCTGCAGCTAAGCCTCCGAGTGGGAGGATTGCTCGCCACTCGGTAGGATTTTTATCACTTAGGCGAGTGCTAGGCTGCAGCTAAGCCCCTGTCGGATTTTGAGTTCCGGTAGACCCTTGAGGTTCGAGCACTGGGGTGCGCGCGGAGATTTAACCCTCTGCTGGCTCGCTCCTCGCCGAATCGCTAGGACCTAAACTACCAAACAGAACAACACAAGGGACACAAGATTTATACTGGTTCAGGCCACCATTGTGGTGTAATACCCTACTCCAGTGTGTGGTGTGGTGGATTGCCTCTTGGGCTAATGATGAACAATACAAGGAAGAACAACCTCGCGAGGGTCTGTTCTTGGCTGGTGCGATGAACTGCTAGGAGGAGTTCTATCGCTTTGTCTACTGGTTTCTTGGTGAGGATCCAAATTGCTAGGTCCGGTCCCGATGCCTCTACCCTGGGGGTGGCTAGTCCTATTTATAGGCAAAGGCCCTGGGCCTCTTCCCAAATATTGAGCGGGAAGGGCACCAACAATTGGCCATTTTGAAGGGGAACATCGGGTACGCTTATCCTGACTAAAGTTGGTCCTCGCCTGTCAAAGGCTCTGGTGGTGACACCTGCTTGGGCTCCACAATGACTTCTTCCCTGCCGTTGGGCTGGTCTTAGTCTTGTTGCACCGAAATGGATGCCTTTGCTTGATCCTCTCGCCTGCGCTTGCTCCCTTTGCACCAAAGAGGAAAGGAGGACACTGTGCGGGCTGGCGCCCGACTGGCACCTTTGGTCGTCATGGCTTGCATCATGGGCACCTCATGAGGTACCCTTCCTTGAACTCTCCGCCTCCTCGTGAGCCAGCCTGACGAGGCCGTGCCTGAGGAAGCTCCTTGTCGTCCGCCCCACAAGGCTTGGCACCTCGCGAGGGTCTTGAGTTGGTGTTGATGAAGATGGGCTGTGTTGGGCCTCCTTTGAGCCATGCCGCAGGCCGCAGGCAGGCAAGTCTGGGGACCCCCGTTCCTAGAACGCCGACAGTAGCCCCCGGGCCCACGGCGCGCCCGAACTTGGCTGAGCAGAGAGGCGAAAGGGCAAGTGCGAAGCGTCGCGGGCCCTAACAGCCTGCGGCCTTGGGCGCCGCGTGGTGGTTGATTGGACGTGGGCGCCTCCACTTCCCCACAACGCCTTGGTAACCGCACGGATTTGACAAGTCCCTGCATGAAAGCGGGTCATGATTACCTGCGCTCGTGGAGGTCGACGGTTGGCCTTCGCCGGCTATATGTACGGAACAGCGCGCGCCCTTCCAGTCTACTCCCTCTGCTTCTCCTCCTTCCTGGGCCTTGCTCCGTCTTGCTGCAATGGCTCCGATCCACCGGTTCTCCGCGGAAGAGAAGGGAAAAGCTCCCCAAGAGGATCCTGACCCGCTTCCCCCGAAGAAGCGGCTTGCTCTCTGGCATCGGGGCGAGGGCACTCACCTGGATGCGTCAAGACCCTGGTGTGAGCGGCCACCACCAGGGTTCTCACTTCCCTTGTACGCGCATATCGATGGCTCTGAAGGAGCCGACAACGAATGCCATAGGCAGCGCCGCCATTGGCACCGGCGGGTCACGAAGGTGTGCGTCTTCCCCCCTGGAGTCCACGCCGAGGGCTCCTGCCGAGAGTTCGTGCTTCGCACCGCCACGCCTCCTAAGTCTTGGATTCGTCTCCCCCCTTTTTTCGCCTCCGCCATCCGGCAGGGGGAACCCCTGGGGCTTTGGCTGCAGCACGCCGGCTGCAGCACCCTCGTGACCGGGGCAGAGGTCGCGGTCGTTGCCCCGGGCGAGGTCTTCATGACTCGAGGTGGGCGAGTCGCCGGTCTGCAGGACAAGGGGCGCCCTCGCGATCCACAGAGTATGACGGTACTTCGGTGATGTCCTTCAAGGTCTTCGATGCGGAGGGTCGTCAGCTGGAGTGCTGCCCCGGAAGAGGCGGTCGGGACCCTGCCGCGGCGAGGCAGAGGCCGGCCAACCGCTCCCCCGGCAGCTCCCCAGGCGGTGGAGGCTCCGGTGGATCTAGCGGCTCCGCCGAGCTCTTCGCGACTCCGGAGATGAGCGACGACAGCTACGAGCCCCCAAGCCTGCGCCGCTGCCGGAGCAGGGCGGGCTCATCAGGCCGCTGCCACCCCTGATCTGGATGGGGTTGGCACCGGTGCTGGGCGGCCCACTGTTGATGATGGCGTCCGCCGCGATGGCCTCTGTAGCTAGGACTCCTTAGGATTTGCGTCTTTTGTTCCTGCAAGGAGCCAAGAATGTACCCCGCGGGGGCTTGTAAGATGTTTGCAGCTCCGTTTGTCAGTATGATCCTCATTGCAAAGCAGCGTGAGATGCGTATTCCGTTTTAGCTTATTTTCCTCCTTTCAGACCTCGTGAGGGCTTGATGCTCTGCGCCGACAGGTCCCAGTCCCAAGGCGGCTTCAGTCGTCGCTGGTATGCCAGGTCGCGATGCCGTGGTCAAGGCCAGGAGGTGAGCGGCCCGAGGTCCGGTAAGAGCCCCTGAGTCACGATGCTCACGAGGTCCCCCTTAGCGCTCAAGCAGCCATCATTCGGTGAGAAAGGAGAGCGACGTTGCTAACACGGGATTGCAATTGGTGCGGGGACGGTGCTGCGATAACCAGTGTTTCCGGAGAGTGACTTATCTCGAGGTCGAAGCGCTTCACAGTGCGGCGCTAGATCCGTGCCTTGGCCGATGAGGGGTTGCTTGGCGAGGTCCTCGCGTGTTCCTCCCCTCTCGCCTTTGCTCCCCTTTCTGCTCTACGTCCTCGGGTCCCGGCCCTCGAGCGAGTCTCAGCCGTCGCTGGCTTGCCGAGCAGCGATCTTGTGGGCAAGGCGAGAGGGTGAGGGCTGGAGAGCCGGTAGGAGCCCTGAGTCGCGATGCTCAGGCACCCCCCTTTAACGTGCAAGCGGTTTGCGTGGACGAGAGCGAAGAAAGCACCATGAGGGCCTCATCTGGCGATGCTCCTTGGAGGGACCCTGCAGGTTCATCACAAAATGAACGAGAGTTCGTCGTGGCAATCGACAGTTAGCCATTAGTTGCTGTGGAGAGGCGACGGGGCACGAAAGGCCTGTCGAGGCGTAATGGGGCACCCATGAGCCAACGCGGGACTCATGGGGCCCAACCCCAGGGCGAGTTGCACCCGGCACTGGGCCTTGTCTTGGAGCGTGTTCCTGCAAGTTTGACCAGATGCCGGTGCTCTACGTCCTCGGGTCCCGGCTCTCGAGCTGGTCTCAGCCATTGCTGGCATGCCAGGTCGCGATGCCATGGACAAGACCAGAGGGTGAGGGCTAGAGGGCCGGTAGGAGCCACGAGTCGCGATGCTCGGGCACCCCCTTTACGCATAAGCTGGGTTAGATGTCGAAACTCTCGTCCTCGGGTCCGGCTCTCGAGCTGGTCTCGGCCGTCGTTGGCATGCCGGTCGCGATGCCATGGACAAGACCAGAGGGTGAGGGCTGGAGAGCGGTGGGAGCCCTGAGTCGCGATGCTCGAGCACCCCCTTAACGCCCAAGATTCCGACACCCGGAGGAAAAGGCGCAAATAACAAGCATGGTGGGTCGAAAGCATAGCCCTAAGATAAGCGCAAGAGGGTACCGCCACTGGGTGCAGCCCGGCGACTTGGGGATGATGCAGCCCGAGGGGCGCCCCCAATAAGGTAAGCTAAGAACATGGAATAAAAGGGATACACGCCGCAGGGACAGACCCACACGGCCTGGGAATAATGCGGCCCTGAGGGCGCTCCCAGCCGGAAATGAAACTTGAAAGATGTCACCTGATGATGTTGGGGACGAAGGGGCATTGGTGTAGCAGACTCGGCGGGCTGCGGGAGCCGATCCTCACGAGCCCCCAGGCCCAGGGGCCTCGGGAGGCTCGGGAGGCGCCTGGCCTCGCTCGGGCCATCTCCATCTCCACCAGGGCAGCGGATCGCCTGACTTCTTGAGCCTCTAGGATGGCCCTCATGAGGCGCTGGTGCGTAGCAGCGTTCGGCAAGCCATAAGGCATGCGCACGTAGTTGTGGGGCGGACCCTCGCAGCGTCCCACTTGCGAAGGCCAGAGGCACTCCTGAGACGTGGCTCGGTTGAGCCCCGGTATGTCGATGCAGATGCGCTGCCCACCATCCTCGCCTGGATGGGGGCCACAGCGGGTAAGCGGCGGCCGCCTCTCATGACCCTTGACTCCTCTAGCTCCTGAATGGCCTTGCTGACGAACTCATGAGGGTTTGGCCCTCCTTGCCTTGCTCCTTCTTGAGGGAAACGAGCTTCGAAACATGCCTCCACATGGTGCCCAAGCGCCTCCCTTGTGACCTTGGGGAGGTCGGCGGCCCTCCTGGGGACAGCCCCCGAGCCCTCCCTGAGGAGAGCGCCGGGCGCACTTCCCTATGCGATGGAAGGAGGCTTCCCCTGAGCAGGTGCGGGCCCTAAGGGGCCTGCCTCCTGAGGGGCCGGGCCGGGCGATGTCTTCTTCTTCTTGGGGGCGGCCTCAGGAAGCCTCATGCTTCCGCTGATCCAGGTCTTCGGTGATGCGGCTGAAAGGCTCGCTCCGAGGAGCACTGCTGCGTCTCTCTCTTCAGCAGGCACCGTGATGACCCGCCATTTCTGGCATCTTGAGGGCGTTGTAGCCGTGGTGGGTTCTGACCATGAACAGGCCAGCGCCGGGTACCCGAGGATGGCGTTGTACGGAAGGCGAATGTGGGCGATGTCGAAGTCGATGAGCTCGGTGCGGTAGTTGTCGCGTGCCCCGAAGGTGACAGGAAGGCGGACCTGCCCAATCAGGATCGTGGAGCCGTCGGTGACTCCGGAGAAAGGCTTGGTTGGCTGAAGCTGGCTGTAGGGCACTTGGAGGTTGTTGAACATTTCCACGGACAGGACGTGGAGCCCTGCCCCGCCATCGATGAGGGTCCTGGTGACCAGCACGTTGCTGATAATTGGGGAACAAAGCATCGGGAGGACTCTAGCTGTGGCCGCGCACTTGAGCTGATCCGCTGAGCTGAACGTGATGGCGCACGCCAACCACCTGAGAGGGCGCGTGGCCTCGTGCTTGGGGAGGACTGCATTTACTTCGCGGGCAAACTGCTTGAAGATGCACTGAGAGGCTAGGGCTTGAGCTCCACCCAGGATGCAGGCGATTGCACGTGGTTCCTGGAAGCCCCCAGCCCCCTCGTCCTGATGACGGTCTTCATTTCTTCTTGGCTGCGGTGGCAGCGGAGGGAGGCCCGCGTTCCCTTGCGGGCGATCCTCGCGAGGCTGATCCCTCCAGCCTCCCTCGCGAGGCGAGTCCTCCCAGCGATCCTCGCGAGGTTGGTCGTGCCACCCTTGGTGTGGGCCGCGGTCTTCCCAACGTCCTGCGTTCCTTCCTCCTCCTCGGCCGTAGCCCCGGTCGCTGCGGTCGAGACATCTGCCGACCCTTCCTTCACGCACGGCCCGGAGCTCTTGGCATTCATTGGTGTTGTGGGTGTGGAGGTCGTGGTACACGCAATACCGACTGCCCTTGGAGGATTCGGGCTAATCTCTGCCCTGCTTGGTGTCTGGCTCAGCCGCGAGTACGGCAGCCCCCTTGCGCTTCATGTCCTTGGCCTTGGGCTTCTTCTCTTCTGGGTTCGCGGCAGGCAGCTCGAGGAGGGAAAGGCGCCCCTCCTCATCCCTGGCGCACTTGGTCGCCAAGTTGAACAGCTCCAAGGAGGTGCACAGGTCTTCATGCATCGCCAGCTCCTCCTTCATCTTGACATCGCGCACTCCGTCGGAGAAGGCTGAGATGATGGCCTCCTCCGTCACCTTGGGGATCTTGAGGCGTGCGTTGTTGAAGCACTGGATGTACTTCTGCAGGGTTTCCCCTGGTTGCTGCTTGATACGGCACATGTCGCTCACGGCGGGTGGCCGGTCGCGGGTACCCTGGAAGTTGGCGATGAAGCGGATGCGCATCTCGTCCGAGGAGGAGATTGTGCCTGGGGCCAAATTCAGGAGCAAGGTGCGGGCTCTGTCCTTGAGCGCCATGGGAAACCAGTTTGCCATGACCTTTTCGTCTCCGTTGGCAGCCTTGATGCCCAGCTCATAGAGCTGGAGGAACTCTGCAGGGTCAGCCATGTAAATCGTGCGAGGAGGCAGTCGCTTGAACTTGCAGACCCACGCGACATCACGTGCTTCCGGAGGTGAAGGCGCGGCAGCCCGCTGTAGCCAGAGAGGCCTTAGGCGACGAAGCTTGGTCTTCTGGTCCCCATGCGCGCCATTGGTGGGGGCAGCGCAGGTCTTGACGTCTTTGGAGCGAGGCGCTTCGGGCAGCTTCTCGGGCGAGGACTTCTTGGCAGCTCTGCTCTTGCAGCGGCGCTGATGGGCGGGTTCCGCCCGAGGCAGCGCGCTTGGGGCTGTGCGCCCTCTTGAGAGGCGGCCGAGGCGCCCAAAACTTCATTGCCCGTGCGAAGCGGGCGCGGCAAGCGAGAAGGACGGCGCTGAGGAGCCCTGGCGGCGCGACGAGCTCGGCGACTTCGGTCGAGCCACTCTTCGTGAAGCGTCATCGATGGGGCGGCAGCGCAGGAGCTCGTTGCCATGATGGCGCCTTCGGGCCTCCATGGCCTTGAAGCGCGGCGTGGCGAAGAACCAACAGGTGGCGAGGTGTGGCGGTGCGGCCGTCCGCCTCATGGATGGATCTTGGGGCGATGCTTGCTGTTCGTTCCCCTTGGTCGGTGGCGGCATTGGCGGCGGTGACGGGAACGCGAGCGCCCGACAGCAGCGCCCAGTGTCTGGGCGACGTGGGAAGCGAGGGCGGCTCGGCGCTCGGTGCGTGCCCGACGAGGGTCAGACATGGATGCGGTGGTCGGAGAAGAACAAGACGACGGAAGGTGAATTCCGGCGCACCCCTACCTGGCGCGCCAAATGTCGGATTTCGGGTTCCAGTAGACCCTTGAGGTTCGAACACTGGGGTGCACGCGGAGATTTAACCCTCTGTCGGCTCGCTCCTCGCTGAATTGCTAGGACCTAAACTACCAAACAGAACAACACAAGGGACACAAGATTTATACTGGTTCAGGCCACCATTGTGGTGTAATACCCTACTCCAGTGTGTGGTGTGGTGGATTGCCTCTTGGGCTAATGATGAACAATACAAGGAAGAACAGCCTCGCGAGGGTCTGTTCTTGGCTGGTGCGATGAACTGCTAGCAGGAGTTCAATCGCTTTATCTACTGGTTTCTTGGTGAGGATCCAAATTGCTAGGTCCGGTCCCGATGCCTCTACCCTGGGGGTGGCTAGTCCTATTTATAGGCAAAGACCCTGGGCCTCTTCCCAAATATTGAGTGGGAAGGGCGCCAACAATTGGCCATTTTGAAGGGCAATAGCGGGTACGCTTATCCTGACTAAAGTTGGTCCTCGCCTGTCAAAGGCTCTGGTGGTGACGCCTGCTTGGGCTCCACAATGACTTCTTCCCTGCCGTTGGGCTGGTCTTAGTATTGTTGCACCGAAATGGATGCCTTTGCTTGATGCTCTCGCCTGCGCTTGCTCCCTTTGCACCAAAGAGGAAATGAGGACACTGTGTGGGCTGGCGCCCGACTGGCGCCCTTAGTCGTCATGGCTTGCATCATGGGCACCTCGTGAGGTACCCTGCCTTGAACTCTCCGCCTCCTCGTGAGCCAGCCTGACGAGGCCGTGCCTAAGGAAGCTCCTTGTCGTCCGCCCCGCGAGGCTTGGCCCCTCGCGAGGTCTTGAGTTAGTGTTGATGAAGATGGGCTGTCTTGGGCCTCCTTTGAGCCACGCCCATGAGGCATGAGCAGTGCAAGTCTGGGACCCCGTTCCCAGAACGCCGACACCCCAGTGGGAAGCGGACTCACCACTCGGTGGGATTTTTATCACTTAGGCGAGCAGGGCTGCAGCTAAGCCCCCGAGTGAGAGGCAGACTCATCACTCGGTAAGATTTTCATCACTTAGGCGAGCACTGGGCTGCAGCTAAGCCCCCGATTGGGAAGCGGACTCACCACTCGGTAGGATTTTTATCACTTAGGCAAGCGCTGGGCTGCAGCTAAGCCCCCGAGTGGGAAGCGGACTCACCACTCGGTAGGATTTTTATCACTTACGCGAGCGCTGGGCTGCAGCTAAGCCCCCGAGTGGGAAGCGGACTCACCACTCGGTAGGATTTTTATCACTTAGGCGAGCACTGGGCTGCAGCTAAGCCCCCGAGTGAGAGGCAGACTCATCACTCGGTAAGATTTTCATCACTTAGGCGAGCACTGGGCTGCAGCTAAGCCCCCGAGTGGGAAGCGGACTCACCACTCGGTAGGATTTTTATCACTTAGGCGAGCACTGGGCTGCAGCTAAGCCCCAGTGTGAGAGGCGGACTCATCACTCGTAGGATTTTTATCACTTAGGCGAGCACTGGGCTGCAGCTAAGCCCCCGAGTGAGAGGCAGACTCATCACTCGGTAGGATTTTTATCACTTTGTCTTAGGCGAAATAGATTCACAGCTAAGGTAAAACGTACAAAAGAAATAAACAACAATCATTCGGAAGAAGTAAATTATGTCTTTTGATAGCCAAACTAAAAGGTATTTCTTATTACATCTCATCAGTCTAGATATTTAAGAATAGAAAGGGCGGAGCAAATCCGCATTCTAGGCGCGTGGCTCATCTTTATTATGTTCGATGTTGAAGAGACGGTATACTCCATTGTGGAGCACCTTGGTGATGATGAAAGGACCTTCCCAAGCAGGAGCGAGCTTGGCCACTCGAAGAACCAGGTCTCCTTCTTAAAATGCCCGACCCCTCACGTTTCTAGCATGAAATCGACGCAAGTCTTGCTGATAGATGGTCGACCGGATCAAGGCCATCTCTCTTTCTTCTTCTAGGAGATCGACTGCATCTTGCGGAGCTTGTTCTGCTTCTTCTTCTGAGAAGAGTTCGACTCGAGGTGCATTGTGGAGTAAATCACTGGGGAGCACGGCTTCAGCTCCGTAGACTAAGAAGAATGGAGTCCTTCTAGTCGACCGGTTAGGGGTCATCCTCAACCCCCACAGTATGGATGGGAGCTCGTCGACCCAAGCTCTGGCTGCATGTTTTCAGCTCACGCATCAACCGAGGCTTCAATCCTTTGAGAATCAATCCATTTGCCCGCTCGGCCTGCCCATTCGACTGAGGATGAGCGACCGAAGCGTAGTCGACTCTCGTGCCTTGGGAGGCACAAAAGGCTTTGAATTCTTTAGAATCAAAGTTTGAGCCGTTATCCGTGATGATGCTGTGTGGGATGCCATATCTGAATATAAGTTCTCTGATGAAACTCACAGCTGTGCTTGCTTCAAGGCTTTTGATGGGCTTGGCTTCGATCCATTTGGTGAACTTGTCGACTGCTACCAACACGTGAGTAAATCCACTCCTGCCCGTCCTAAGAGGTCCAACCATGTCCAGCCCCCACACGGCGAAAGGCCAGACGAGTGGAATAGAGTTCAGAGCTGACGCAGGCTTATGAGACATGTTGGAGTAAAACTAACAGCCTTCACACCTTGTCCACTATCTCCTTAGCTATCTCGTTGGCCTGAGGCCAGTAAAACCCGACTCGGTATGCTTTGGCCACGATGGTCCGAGAGGACGCGTGGTGACCGCAGGTTCCCGAGTGAATATCATTAAGGATCACCGACCTTTTTCCGATGTGATGCACTTCTGGTAGACTCCAGTTGTACTTTCCCTGAACAGCTACCCCTTTATCACCATAAAGGCCTTAGATCGCCGGACGATCTGCCGAGCCTCTTCTTCATCCTCCGGAAGTTCTTTCCTACGAATGTATGCAATGTATGGCACTATCCAGTCGGGAGTAATGACCAAAACCTCCATGATCAAGTCGACTACGGCTGGGATTTCGACTTCGATCGGATTTGTGGCACTCTTGGGCTGTGGCGAATCTTCAGTGAAGGGATCCTCTTGAACTGAAGGTGAATGAATATGTTCCAGGAACACATTGCGGGGGAATGGCCTCTCTCTTTGAACCTATCTTCGCCAACTCATCTGCAGCTTGATTTTTCAATCGGGGTACATGGTGAAGCTCCAACCCATCAAACTTCTTTTCCAGCTTCCTAACAGCATTGCAGTAACCAATCATGGCTGGACTTCTGACATCCCATTCCTTCATCACCTGATTAACCACCAAATCCGAGTCGTTGTATACCATGAGGTGACGGACGCCGAGTGAAATGGCCATACGTAACCCGTATAAAAGTGCTTCATATTCCGCTTCATTATTGGAGGAATCAAAATGGATCTGGAGAACATAGTTAAGCTTATCTCCACGGGGGGACACCAATACTACTCCAGCACCTGATCCGTTCAGCATCTTGGAGCCATCGAAGAACATAGTCCAATGTTCCGAGTGAACTTGAGTCGGTAGTTGCTGCTCAATCCACTCGGCAAGGAAATCCGCGATTGCTTGGACTTGATAGCTTTCTTTGCTTCAAACTTGATGTCCAGTGGAAGGAGTTCAATCGCACATTTTGCCACTCGACCAGTTGCATCCCTGATGTTCAGGATCT
The DNA here is from genome assembly GCA_021437245.1 of Aegilops speltoides. Classification (NCBI taxonomy): domain Eukaryota; kingdom Viridiplantae; phylum Streptophyta; class Magnoliopsida; order Poales; family Poaceae; genus Aegilops; species Aegilops speltoides. The sequence continues at coordinate 322,586,675 of CM038144.1, read as the reverse complement.
TGGACAACGGTGTGTCACTAACGACCGTAATAGAGTGATCCGAGAAGTAATGTGCAACCTTCTTCATGGTCATGTATATTCCATAGACAAGCTTCTGATAATGAGGATATCGTTGCTTGGATGGAGTCAAAACTTCAGAGAGATAATAAACTGGGCGTTGAACCTTGTAAGCTTTTCCTTCCTCTTCTCGCTCGACCGTGAGTACTGTACTGACAACTTGTCTAGTGCCAGCAATGTAAAGCAGTAAAGGTTCTTTGCTGATTGGCGCAGCGAGCACCGGCTGGGTGGAAAGCAGGGCTTTGAGCTCTACAAACGTTGCATCTGCTTCTTCAGTCCATTCGAACTTATCAGATTTCTTCATCAGTCGGTAAAGAGGCAAGGCCTTTTCACCGAGATGAGAAATGAACCGACTCAAGGCGGCCAAACAACCATTCAGCTTCTGAACGTCATGCACTCGCACGGGGCGTTTCGTTCGGAGAATGGTATCAACTTTTTCTAGATTGGCGTCGATCCCTCGTTCGGAAACGAGAAAACCGAGCAACTTTCCTCCTGGAACTCTGAATGTGCACTTTGATGGATTAAGCTTGATATCGTACCTTCTTAGGTTAGCAAAGGTTTTTGCGAGGTCAGTCAATAGGTCGGAACCTTTGCGAGACTTGACCACGATGTCATCCATGTACGCCTCCACATTCCGACTGATTTGGGTGAGGAGGCACTTCTGGATCATTCTCATGAACGTGGGTCCGGCGTTTTTAAGACCGAACGGCATGGTGACATAGCAAAAGCACCCGAATGGGGTGATGAAGGCTGTTTTTACTTCATCGGGGCCATACAGTCAGATCTGATGATACACGGAATACACATGTAAAAAAGACAAGCACTCACACCCCGCAGTCGAGTCAGCAATCTGATCGATACGGGGGAGAGGGAATTGATCTTTCGGGCAGGCCCAATTGATATGCTTGAAATCAATGCACATGCAAAGTGAATCGTCCTTCTTGGGGACCATGACGACATTGGCAAGCCACTCGGAGTGGTAGATTTCACGGATGAACTCGGCTGCCAACAATCAAGCCACTTCTTCACCGATCGCTTTTCTCTTCTGAACAGCGGACCGCCGAAGGTGCTCTTTGATGGGTTTTACCTTGGGGTCGACATGCAAACGGTGCTCAGCTAGTTCTCTGGGTACACCTGGCATGTCAGAGGGTTTCCATGCGAAGATGTCCCAGTTCTCACGGAGGAACTGGATGAGCGCTTCTTCCTATTTGTTGTCGAGCATTGTTGATATATGAGTCGGTGCAACATTGGGATCAGTCGGGTGAATATGAATCGGCTTTGTTTCACTAGTCGACTGGAATGCAGAGTCTATAGCAGGCTTGTTGGCTCGGAGCAAATCACTCGGATCTGCACTCTTCTGATACTCTTGGAATTCAACCGCCGCCATCTGTGCATCGGCGATTTTGGAACCTTTCTGGAAACATTCTTCTACTTTCTGCCGATTGCCAGTGACTGTGATCACACCTTTGGGACCAGGCATCTTCAGCTTGAGGTACACATAACACGGTCAAGCCATGAAACGTGCGTATGCCGGCCTCCCCGGGATGGCGTGATAAGCACTCTGGAAATCCACGACTTCAAATGTCAACTTTTCTTTTCGGTAATGCTTGGAGTCACCAAAAACGATGTCGAGAGCGATCTGGCCGAGTGACTCGGCTTTCTTTCTGGGGATAACGCCGTGAAAGCTCATATTGCTCTCTCTAAGCTTGGACATCGAGATGCCCATCCCCTTCAAGATTTCAGCATACAGGATATTCAGGCCGCTACCACCATCCATCAGCACTTTAGTCAGTCGAGTGCCACCGACCACTGGGTCGACCACCAGCGCTTGTCTCCCGGGGGTGACTACGCGAGCAGGATGGTTTGACTGGTCGAATGTGATGGCTGTCTGGGACCATTTCAAGTACGTGGTCGTCGTCGCCTGAGCAACCATATTCACCTCTCTGTTGATGACCTTCAACCGACTCTTGCTCTCAACATCAGCAAAAACATGAGAGTGGAATTGACCTTGGGGTAACCATCATCTTCCTCTTCCTCCTCATCTCTGTCTGACTCATTGTCCTTCTCATTGGGCAGTTTCTCCCGGAACTGTTGGATCAGGAGTCAACATTGTCGAGTGGTATGCTTTGGGTAAATCAGATTACCTTCCTCATCTTTTTTCGTGTGGATGTGACACGGCAAATCCAGCACATCATTTCCTGCTTGATCTTTTACCTTCTTAGGAGGCCAGGGCCCCTTAGGTATTCCCTTAAACCTTCCTTGAGCCACTGCCGCAATCTCACTGGGTGCCGCTGGCTCGGCTTTACGCTTCAATTTCCGAGTGGAGCCACCCCCGCCGGTCTCTTGACCGACTAGTTTACTCTTCCCGCTACGGAGTCGATCCTCTTCTTCTCCGTTAGCGTACCGGGTCGCTATCTCCATCATCTGGGTCAAAGTCATATCCCCAGTCTGACCGAATTTCAGAAGCAACTCTCGATACTTGACGCCTTCCTTGAAAGTGCACACTGCCTGATGCTCTGATACATTCTCAACGGTGTGATGCAAAGTAGTCCACCTCTGAATGAATTCCCTCAAAGTTTCATTCGGCTTCTGCACACAATGCTGCAACTCGGGCAACCCTGCTGGCCGCTTGCACGTGCCCTCAAAAGTTCTTATGAACACTCGAGATAGTTCTTCCCAACTGTGTATACTGCCTGGAGCCAGCTGAGTCAACCATGCTCGGGCCGACCCTTCCCGCATAAGGGGGAGATGTTTCATTTCTATCTCATCATTCCCGCCACCAATTTGCACAGCCACTCAGTAATCTTCAAGCCAGGTTTCAGGTTTGGACTCCCAAGTGAACTTACTGACTCCTGTTGCCAATCTGAAGTTGGGAGGAATCACTGCTGCCCTGATGGCCCTGCTAAAACACTCTGGGCCTGAAACATGTAACCAGCTGCCACCTGGACGATCTCTTCCAAGGTCTTCTCTGTGTGCTCTATTCCGGTCGACCAGGCCTTGGACGAGAATGGATCTCGCGTCGAAGCCAAGCTCTCTTTGGTCAACTGGAGCTCTGCGTTCGTCCGTCTGATGGTGTCTGTCATCATTCTGCCGAGGCATGTACGACGCACTCCTCGGAGGAGGCATGGGCACTCGACGACAATTGTCGCGGTCGAACTGACGATCATACTGTCCACGGCCTTCTTGCCGCGGGGGCGATCTTGGGCTATGGGCCGACTGAACTGTATCCGCCACCACGGATCTGCTGTGTATCCTATTCCACGACTGAGACACTACAGAAGGCAAGGCCCGGATCTGCTCCAACCCTCAGCCAGCCTCTAATTGGGAAGGTTGAATCGACTCTGCAATTCGGGCTGCAGTTGTGAGGTTCTGAATTGGAGTACATTATACCTTAGGTGGAGGTGGGAAAGCTGCCGTCGACTGGACTCAGGAACTCGCTCCCGAGCTTGCTCGTCGAGAGCATGCTGCAAATTCTCCAGTCGAGTGTGCTCAGCCAAATTAGCCAAGCGCGCCTCCTCCAAGGCCGGAGCCTCAGGAGTTTCTCCAACGATGGGCGTGTGGAGTGCGTCCATGTTGCGATGACGAAGTTCCTCCCTCTACTACGAAGAGAGAGGTTCGGGATGATACTCCTCGTGGACCCGTGACGGATCGCCGCCAGCATCTTCGCCGTCTTCGCGGTGAAAGCCAGGTGGGCCACGCGGACCATCGACCATCAAGACTTTAGCTACAGGATCACTACTATCGCACTCGGATGCAGTCTCCGCGGAGCCAGTCGACAGATCGAACAGGCCGTGGAGAGTTTCTTCGGGCTCGATTGCCGCAAGTTGATGGGTGGCCGAACGCCGAGCCACCACATGCTTCACCCACCGCTGAAGCCACGACCGACCGGATCGCTTGCGGCAGCGAACAACGGGGAGGGAAGATGTCATCGGAGCCGACTGATACTGAGTCAACGGCTGCCAAAGAAGGACGCCACGAACGCACGTGCGAAAGTGCGTCGCCCCTCGGACAGGGAGTGCCTCAATGTCGAGCGGAGCTTCCTGAAGCCACGCCGAGTCATCGGCGATGAAAACGAGCGCGCCGAGACGGATCTCGCGTCCCTCAACCAACTCGCCGCCGGAAACCATGATGATGATCGGAAAAACTTGCAACTTTACCAATAAGTCTCTAAGACACCTGCCCATGGTGGGCGCCAACTGTCGTGGTTCTAAGTCTGACAGTAGAAAGGGGGGGTAGGTATGGAGAGGCAAGATCTCAGCTATGGCCAAGGTGTACACATGAGATTTACGAGTTTAGGCCCTTCTCGGAGGAAGTAACAGCCCTACGTCTCGGTGCCCGGAGGCGCTCGATTGGATTATGCGTGTGATATTACAGGGGGTGCGAACCATTGTGCGAGAGGAGGAGGGTGGCTTATATAGAGTTTTCCAGGAGCTCTCCCGCCCTCCATTACAAGGGAGTTAATGTACATAAAGTGGTGGCGTTACTGGTAATGCCAGCCTTAAGTGCTATTAATGGCCTTAAATACTACAGAGTGAATGTGTGTCCGTTGCACGCTGACTGACTCCTAGTCGTCGGGAAGTCGAGTGATTCTCTTGTTAGTCGAGTGAGAGTAGGTAGGGAAACTCCCGAGTGACATGGTGTCGAGTGGATTGCACTCGACACCTTTGACCGGGGGTAGCACGGAGTCTCTTGACCTTCTTGTCTTCTTGGGTAGTGACCTTGGGTAGGACGTATAGGTCAGGCCTATGACCCTACCCCAGGTCTGTATCCTCATCACCAGCAGCCAAAGACGACAAGGTCATCTCGTTCGGCGAGCAATGATAGTTTTCTTTATGTTGTTGTTTTTATGGATCTTTTGCTGTGTAAAAACATATATTGTTATGCAACTCACCTGACTTTCATCATTTGGGTCAGTCTACCATTTCAGGCAGTTGGATGAATATCCTGCGTCTCCTAACCCTTCTTCCTCACATCTTCTTCTTCCCCAACAGACCACCGCACAGGCTGTATGGATCCTCCCCAACATGCGGTTGGATAAACATACTCTATGAACGAAAATTATGTGTCAGCGATAGGATGGCTGAGTTTGGTTTGTTCACGTCGACAAACACATGTCGTAGTCGTGCTTCCCTTGGTTGGGTTTGCGGCGTGCAGGAGCGACTGTGTGAAGGTGCGGTGCGACCGCGGTGTGCAGGAGCGATCGTGTGAGGGTGCGGTCGCCCATGACGATCGTCTTAAAGTGTACCTCCTTTTCATTTTGAAAACTTTAGGCAAGCTTGGCAAAAATGTGTGGTGTAGTATGGCAATGCAAGGCCTAGACCCAAACAGGATAAGTACGTACGTACTAGGAGTACTAGTGTTAAAAAAGAAAGGCGGGGTTTTCCTTCGCGGGATTAATCGATACAAATCCTTGTTTGACTTGTCAATTAATGCATATTTATTCTCAAAGCCCAAAGAGCTAACCATCTCACTCCTCATTGCTTGATTATTGTAGCGCCATGCAAACCAACCTTCTCACTTTCGCATGCATGCAGGGTATATTAATGTCCTTGGTTGCTAGTACGAGGCAAACCCCATCAATTTTGCCTCGATTAGTGTTAGTGGCCTTTTGCAAATTGTAATTTTGATATACTGGCCTTGTGTACAAAAAATGGAGGTAGTAACTATATTTGACTTCCCTCCCCATTGCGGTGACATCGACGATATCTCGAACATTGTGGTTTGGTGAAGTGCGTTCGACGAAGAACACCATTGAGGGAGACCACGGTAAGTGGTTCGCAAGTGCCTCCTGCAAGCCGAGATAACCGCCTTATTTGCATCCAGGAAGTCCGCTGAAGCAAAGGACGCGTAAATGTACTAGTACTACTAGTACACAATAGTGTCGTCTGTCCAGCTTAGTGCGGTGAGGTGGTTTCTCGAAGAAGACGATGGAGAAGCAGAGTCAGCGAAGAGTGAAATGATGGTTGCTTCATCCGTGCTTTGTGATTTGACGCCTCACTGCTTTGTGATTTGTGATAGAAGGGACAGGGGAGTAGACTCTCTGCTCTATACTGTACATGCGTCCAAGCACGGGAGAGAGATGTTACATTTTTATATTCCTTCAATCAATCAATCAGGGAGCTTCGGTTCCATCTTTTTGGCTTTGGCAGCACCGTCCCAAAATGGTTCCCATGATGCCAAAAGCTATTTTCACATTTGGCTACACATTGTGGATGCCCTTAACCGTACCACTTGGTTTTGCTCCTGTGTGCTATCTATACAAATCTCAATTATATTAATCTAAAAAATTATAGAATCAAGATTAGTAAAAAGGAGGTGATTTTGCCGCGCAGATGGTGGGAGAGCTTTCTTATTTTTAGAGGACGTTGTCCTGGCGGTTTGCTAACATGCGGTCACACGTGTTAGTACTTTACCAAGCCAATCGGCGTCCCACATGAGGCAGAACAACGGCAGAAGCAACACGTGGTTAACTTGAAGAAGATGAGGGAGAAGCGGATTCAGCAGCGAGTGAAATGATGGTTGCTTCGTCCCTCCAACTTCTTTTTTTAGCATTATTACTTCGCCCCTCCAACTTAACTGCGAGAAAGGTGCAGCTTTGTGATTTGATGCCTCATTGCTCATTACTACGCCGGCGCCATGACTGGGGTGCTCCACCCCGGCTGCTCCGCACTGTATTTTGGTATGGCACGTGGACCCGGTAGCTTGATGTCCCACATGTCGGCAAAAGGGACTAGAAGATTTATGAAAGCGAGCGCTCCACTCTTACGACGGAGGAGTACACGACACGGCGGCCCAGTGAACTGTCACTTATACTGTATAGTACTATAGCTTTGTTGTTTCACATGATCCATCGATACATACCCGATTAAACAGGAAAGGGCGGGATTTTTCCCGCGCGGTAGATGATACTGGCCATACATTTCAAAGGCAATTTTAATGTATGCAAACTGAATAATTAAGTAACAATATGATATCTAGTAAAACTAAAAACACATATGATTTATTGTGTTAGAGTGTAGTAGTAGTGTTGTATTGCATAGTTGTTAGATGTAACATGGAGAATGTGTAGAGATGTAGTTTTGGAGGGCGTACAGAGAGAAAAGCGTAATATGGTCACCGAACTTCGGAATAAGCTGATTACGATCACTATATACATTCTGTGGTGATTATACGGTCACTTGTTCACGGTTCAGCATCGAATTGCACTCTGTTGACCGGCCAAATAGTCTGCGTGGCACCATGTTGACTAGTTAAATTGACCATGTTCCTTGTGGGTCCCACCTGTCAGTTCGCATAGGGAAAAGGTCAGATAAACACAAATTTACATAGGCGCAACAAGACTCCAACCCGTGCGCGGGAATCACTTGGTTGTGTATGCGTCTGTCAGGGCCTGATGTGTGCGCATGCACGTGTAGGTTGAGCACTTGAGCGTGAGAGTGTGTGTTGGTCGTGTGGTGTACTAGTGTGTGCATGCATGTGTGCGTGTGTGCGTGGCTGCGTGTGTAGGTGTGAGTGTTGCGTGCGTGCGTGGCTGCATGTGTTTGTGTGAGTGTTGCGTGCATGCAGTTCGTGTGCATGCGTGCGTGTGTGTATAATCACCACACCAGCTCATGTGTGCTAAAATAGATGGCTCAGCATACCAATACAAGGCCACCTTGTCCGCTTTGCCCGCGGTCATGACTTCGAACCACCGTCCAATATTTTTTTGTCGTTTGTTTTCATTCTTACTAGCAAGATGCTCGTGCGTTGCACGTAACATCAAGATGCATTTGTATGACTAGTTTATCTTGTGAGAGAAAAGGATGAACGAGGGAAGGCCTTATTTGCAAATGTGGAGAGGTGTGTGGGTACCTTTGCAAAATTGTCATAGTTTCCTTCCTATCCATCAGATATAAATCAGGCGGCCTATATTGCAGGATGGCAGACACACCATCATCACCAACTCAGTTTTTTAGAAGAGTGTATTTTATAAGAGTGTAGATGTAGAGTAGATACAAGCCGACAGGTGGGCCCAATGGTAGTGAGATAATGTGATGCAACACTAGAGGTGCCATGTGGAGCGTTTAACTGGTCAACTCGTCGTGTCTTGAGCAAATACATAGCTGTATGGTGAGCCCGTGACTGTATAATAACCACAAAATGTAAATGGTGACCGTAATGAGTTGATTCTGAAGTCAAATGTACGTATCTTGCTTTCGCTTCAAATACAATGATTGTCACTGTATATATCGCGAGAGAAAGATGAAACATGCGTGAATGTGCTGGAGGCTTACTTTTAGAGGGCCTGGAGATAGTTTGTGTGCATACGTGAAAGGGGCGTAGAGGGGGGGTATGCGATGGAGAGAGAGATGCTCTTCGTTTCTCTTTATTATGAATAACTTTATATATAGTATAAAATATACAAATTCACAATGCGGAATAAATATCATTGTGGGCACCATGCAATGCAAATTAGCGTTCATAGTCCTCCATATAACTTCGTAATGTTGTATATATGTAGAAATTCTAAAATGATTTTTTGGCCACACTTTATTCAAAAGGAATGTTGTATGCGAAATAAACGTGAAGAGAGGGCTTTTTAGATCAATGGGGCATGTGATGTAACATGTGTGAATGTGTAGTTGATGCATTTGGCAGGGCCTAGAGAGGTATGTGTGTGTATTATGTATTTGAGAGAAGCATGGATAGAGGGACCGGCAAGGGGCGTGGGAGAGATAGCACGAGAAATGAGAGTGGTCTAGAGAGAGAGAGACAAATATGACGTCACAGCGAGAGATTCCCTTGAGTGTGTATATGCAAGGGGGAAGGGGATAGAGGCACCAGGAGAATTTTTTTTGTGTGGTGTCTGTGTTGGTATGTGTGGGTGTGAGAAGATAACGAGACGTGGGGGTAGAGGGTGTGTCACCGCGTGAGGTCCGGTGGGTCGAGGTCAGGCCCTTCGTTCGGTTCCGTCCTGCGCCACGTTGGTCGGCCCGTGACACATTCAGGGAGACCCATGGATGACTAGTCGTACAAGACAAAGATAGCAGAATTGTGAAGGACTCTATGTCCACTGACAAAGCCGGCTAGGATTTGTAAACCTAGGTTCTCGAACTAAGGTAACCCCTTATCTCTGATATTACTATTCATCCAACCTAACTTTAAGGGGCATCCTACAGAATGCTCTACTAGAATCATACACGTCGATTAGGAAGAGAGGTGTGAGACAATGCGTGAGAGACAGGCCTAAATATAATGTGCGTATAGGAGACACGTAGGCAGGTCTATGTATATAGAAAGGGTCGATGGGGATTGTGTGTGTGTATGCTTGTGAGAAGAAGAGTGCTTGTGATCAAGGTTAGTGAAAACAGTCGTAAATGGTTACGAGAGGGAGGGAGGGTTATATTGGGAGCATGTCTGCGAGAAAGACACCTCGGGAGAGAGAGTGTGAGCATGTGTGAGAGATCGCCGATGGAGAGTGAAACTACACGTAAAAGACTGATGTACACATTGATTAAAGATATAAATTGTATCCAAATATTAGGATGGGATCATGATATTTGCAATTCGTGTAAGGAACGGTCATTGATCCATTAGACATCTAGATTCTATCGAATTTGAGCATATCCATGTTATTATTCGACATAATTGATCCACATAGTATTTTGAACTCCAGACAATGCATCGCTTTAGCAATCGAATATAAACGTGAGTATAGTTCATGTTGTATGTGTAAAGCACATTATACATACGAAAGTTACACAATGAACATTATAAATAGCTACCTATGAACTGGCATACATTTGAATTCAACTTAAGGTGGTTTGAACAAATCGAATTCAACGTGAAGTCCATTCAATTATTTGAATTCGATATCATGGCATTTGTAAATCATACCTAAATTATGGGGGCACCAATCTTTGCTCTGATTCTGTACATAATAGCATATGTAGTCGTGTACAAAATATATTCAAATTTAGCTCCTCCATTCCAAAATAATCGTAGTTATAGGCTTTTCAAGTGTCAAAATTTCAAAAAGAAGCGGATAATTTAATGAGGTTTTCAAACATACAAGGTCAAATTTAACATTGTCTATTTAGGTCAATCCTCAAAGTTCAAGAGTACTCTAAATGTGAATGCTTGTGTTTCAAAATTTCGAACGAAGCGCCAAAAGAGCCTCTACCCGCCCAAAACCGCGGGAGACCAATGTTTGGTAGTACAAGGAAATTACTTTTCTAATAACTCTGACCCGTGAAACCTACCGGCACGACTTCCAAAGGTCTAAACATGGGTACGTTTGTAGCTTCATTTAGACGCCACGCAACCACCTCCGAAAAACATTCATACACAATGGCCGCCTAAGCACACATGCGCGCGGCCAAAATCGCTCCCGCCCACTATTTGGGACACCTGGGATTACCATCCTACCCTCGACCCGCAGTAGGTCCGAAATTTAAGAGGGGGGCAAAGTTTGTACTTTCCCCAAATTTCAAACAAGCCGTCCCATCTTCTGTTCACAAAAGCCAAAAACAAGCGCGTCCTAGACCGAAACATGGTTTTCCTTAGCTCCCCCCCCCCCGCCCACCCGTCTGATTCCCCATTCGTACTCCATGGGCGCAAAAACTACCTCTCCACCAGCCGCGAAACCCTGGCATCCTCCGTCCGCCACCCCATCCCACCCATCAACCGCCGCCCTCCTCCATCACGCTGGAGCCGATACCCCGACGTCGTCCTCCACCACAACCTCAACCGCAACGCCCTCCACGGCTAGTAGTTGAAGCCGAGGCCGAGCCGTCCGTACCCGAGCCAGGTCAACCACGCTGTCCTGCGCCTCACCACTGCCGCTCCAAATTTGCCATCGTCCACCGCATCGGAGTTGTTCCTGCTACGCTATCCTTCCCCACCTCGGATCTTCTTCCCCTCTGTTGATATACAGCCACGGCAACACAGTCAACAATTTGGCCATGGGTTCCAAAACATCAGTTCCCCCAGGAGAAAAAATAAGATCGCCGCGACATATGGAGGAGACCACACTGGCAACCGGCAATGGTACTCCTCTTCCCTTATTCGTGCAAATCTTACGTGTCTGCTTGCACGGTATTCATTCCATAGAAGACACTAGTTGACCGCTTCTTCTTGATACTAGATGTTCCTAGTAACTCATGATGCACAAGGTTTCTCCTCATATACTATTTCACCTTAGCTAGAGGTCCATCACCCCCTGGATTTCAATTCCTGGTCAGTTGATTCCCAATTAATGGAAGCATTCCCCGGTGTAACAGGTGCTAGTCCGCCTATTACGTCGGGGAAGCAGCGCCTCGGTGTTTATCTTAGGGGCGTGTGGGGCCTAGAGCTGCTGGCGCCCGATCTGGAGGTCGGTCGGGATTAAAGGGATGGCCTAGGGGCACTGCCAAGCACGGCGGTGGTGTGAAGTCGAGGGGAGGGCGGGGGCGGAGGCAGGGGTCTAGGCCGGTGGTCGCTGGCGGTTCGAGAAAGATTGTCAACAGTGACTGGCGGGAGATAGACGAAGGCCATCTGCCCGTTCCTTATAGATCAGACGGTTCATAAAAAAATCGACTGACCTATTTATTTTTAGTCGACTGTTATCTTGATATGACCATATGTGGTGGTGTGCTGGAGGAGTACCTGCATTTCCTGTGCTCATATATTACAAAATCATACGGAGTAGAATCTAATTTTGTTTGTCATGCAATGTTATAGAGCTATCATATGTCTCCTGTCATTTATTTTTGAGCCACCTGCTATCTGCTACTTTTAGAGTGCACTAGTTCTGCACACATTTCACCCATACTCTCACTATTGTGTTTTTATGCAAGGGTATTTAAGACTCTGCTGCCTTGGAAGAAGCAGAAAAGAAAAGAGAGAAGTCGCTCCGGCATGGTATGCGGCTAGGCCAGACACGTTTCAGCCATATAAAGGGTGCAGTGCCAGCAGATGGTGACGGTAAACGTGGCTCTGGAGTTGATGACCTTGCTCACCATGAACCACCATCCCAGGTGCTTGCTTTAACTTCACGGTGTCATATGTGGTTGCATGTTGCATATGGTGTCTAGCTTGTATTCGAAAGGCCGAAGTCGGTCTTTATCAAGATAAGGAAAGATATTTTTTACATGAACCACCATCCCGGGAGCACCAAAAGACAAATAGCTAGTCAGGGCATTGGCCAAGCCAGTGACAAGCGCAGCACAGACATGCATCACCTGGAAGCCAACTAAAAAGCCATGATGGTGGCGAAGCAGCCCACCTCCCACCAGGCTCTCAGGTCCTAGATGATCATGCTCACCACTCTAGCCGGATGTCTAGCTTGTATTGCTTCCAATTTGGTTAAATTGCATCTGCTTAGCTTACACATTATACCTTTGAATATGACATGTATTTCTGTTTTTGGTACATACTAGTACATCTGTCTATTAACCATGTTCTTACATCAAACTAATGTTCTTGCGTATCCCTCATCAATCCCTTATGATGAGGCAGTCAGGCAAGGGGACTACTGTGAGTAAAGATCCTCATTTAAAGAATGCAGCGTCAGCCTCCTGACATGATTCTCAAGAAACAGAAAGGCTAGATGAAGATAGTGAATGTAGCTCCGTAGTTGATTACCTCATTTCCCCTACACTAGCATCGCAGGTGCTTGCTCTAACTTGGCAGCATGATATGTGGTTGCATGTTGCATATGGTGTCTAGATTGTAATTCTTCCAATTTGGTTAAACTGCATGTGCTATTCTGCTTAGCTTATACATTATACCTATTAATGTGACATGCCTTCCTGTATTTAGTACATAGTACATCTGTCTATTAAGCATGTCCTTACATAAAACTATTGTTTTTTTGTATCCCGCATCAATCAATATGACGAGACACCTTTAGTATATGAAGTGCAATAGTTGCATCTTTCATATGATTTATAGCATGCTAATTTGTTGAAATGCCATTCATGATGGGACGCTTTTAACTTGACAGAGTCATATTGGTTGCATCTTTCATGTGGTGTCTAGCTTGCATTACTTCTTATTTGTTGGAATGGTTTCTGCTTAGTTTACACAAACAGTTGTGAACATGCCATGCCGTCCTATTTTTTGTACATATTCCATCGTGGTATCATGTGTTTGCCTTACATCAAAGTAGTGATTGTCAATATCATGCATGAATGAGTTCTAAAGAGAGAATTTTATTTCTTTTTCTTGTCGGTTTTACTTGACAATTCAAATTCAATAAAGCGGAAGGAAGTTAGCAAGGCAACGGATAAAGGTGCTACTTCTAAATGGAGGGTGTCGGTGTCAAAACCGACGGATCTCGGGTAGGGGGTCCCGAACTGTGCGTCTACGCAGATGGTAACAGGAGATGAGGGACACGATGTTTTTACCCAGGTTCGGGCCCTCTCGGTGAAGGTAAAACCCTACTCCTGCTTGATTAATATTGATGATATAGGTAGTACAAGAGTAGATCTACCACGAGATCAAGGAGGCTAAACCGTAGAAGCTAGCCTATGGTATGATTGTTGTTCGTCCTACGGACTAAGACCCTCCGGTTTATATAGACACCAGAGAGGGCTAGGGTTACACAGAGTCGGTTACAACGGTAGGAGATCTACTTATCCGTATCGCCAAGCTTGCCTTCCACGCCAACGAAAGTCCCATCCGGACACGGGACGGAGTCTTAAATCTTGCATCTTCATAGTCTTGGAGTCCGGCCGATGGTGATAGTTCGGCTATCCGGACACCCCCTAGTCCAGGACTCCCTCAGTAGCCCCCGAACCAGGCTTCAATGACGACGAGTCCGGCGCGTAGTTTGTCTTTGCCATTGCGAGGCGGGTTCTTCGCCAAATTCCATGTACTTGTCGAATAGTGTCCGGCTCCTTATAAATGTTGCGCTCCTTGGCTTCCACGCCCAATAATGGCCATCTCCCACGTGTCGAACGAATGCGAAAAGCCAGGGTATTTTTACACTTTCCCCCCTAGCTGCGCAAATGAGCCGCCTATAAAAAGAGACGAGGATCTAGATCCGAATCACACCATCCTCCCACCGCGAGTATTCAACGGAGCGCCTATGGCAAAAACCCATTCCATCATGGATAATCGACGCGGCTCCTCCTCTCGCGCTCCCAGCCCTCAACCTGGAGATTGGGAGAGGTGCTCAGTCCCGCATAGCGAGTTAGTGACGCTCCAAGCCGAGGGATTTCTTCCCCCAGCCTTTATGGTTCCGGTGCGAGCCGGACTCGCCACCTACAAGGGCGGAAAGCAAGCGGAGAGCGTTCCCAATCCCTCCAAAGGAGAGCGGGTATACTTTGTCCCTTATCTAATATGAGGACTCGGATTTCCCATACATCCATTTCTCCGGGGCCTCCTGGAATTCTATGGCCTCCAGCTGCACCACCTTACGCATGCCTCCATCCTGCACATCGCGGGCTTTATGGCCCTTTGCGAGCTGTTCTTGGGCGTCGAGGCTCATTTTGCACTGTGGAAGAGATTATTCTGCCTCGTACCCCATTCTCAGGAGGGGTCGATATATAAAGTGGGCGGAGCCGAACTATGGCGCATCGCCGGGACCGGATATCTATCTGGAACCCCGAAGAAGGCGTCCGAAGACTGGCCTTCGGAATGGTTTTATATAGAATACGCCCCGCTACCGGATCCAGTTAGGATCGGCCTCCCGAAGTTCAGCAATGCTCCTCTGAAGAAACGCCTAAGCTGGCGTCCGCGGAGCCCTCAACGGGAGGATGACAGGGACGTCCTGTACCTGATGGGCCGAATAAGATTATTGGCTCATTCCGGATTGACCATGATTGGAGTCATGGCCACATGCATCATGCGGGGGGTGAGGCCGCTCCAGTATAGGGGCCACCCCATGTGGGATTTCAACCGGGAGGACGATGCCACCCGTCATGGCTGCAAGGGGCCGGGATCGGTCGTCGATCTTGTGAAGATCCTGTCCGGCCTGTATAAAGGGGAGGAGGAGGACTTCCTCCGTGCCAATCCATTGAATGGATTTTCCATGAACAACCCTCGAAGCTGGGTAAGCGGACACTTGTCTATCCGATCCATATTCCCAAAGTTAAGTGTCTTATTTTGTGATTTCGACGCAGGAACTACGCCGGGCCGTAGAAGATATACGCAGCCCGGCTCCACAACCCGAGGACCCAGAACGGTCCCTCGATCCGGCCTTCGAAGAGGATCCGGACATAAAGGTGGAGCCGATCGATGGGGTGTTCCACCAACTTAGCATCGACAATGCTTTGGTCGCATTACGGCCGACTACCCCGGAATATCTCCAACTTCCCAGGTAACTGTGACCGAAGTTCTGATACCATTGTCCATCAGTGCTTATCTCTGATCACCGTATACTAATGGTGTTCCGCAGGGGGCACCCTTGAGGCGGAAGCGAGCTGCGCGCGGCCGCCAACAAGGGACAGCTTCGGCCAAAGAAAGCGGAAAAGAAGTGTGGTGCGAATCGAGACGTCGCCGCAACGGTATGGCGCGCCGTCGTGTTTTAAGGAAAGATTCCTGGAAGGCATATTAACGCCGTGATTTTTCAGAGAAAGAGCGCCGCGGATCGTGTCCGGAGTTTATAATCAAGCCTCCGCCAGCCAGCTCCAACGCCAGTCCGGAGGGGAGGCAACGCAAAGCGCGCGGGTGCTCCTCCAACGGAGGACACCGACAGTTATCCGCTACCAGATCGAGGTGGAGAGCGCCATGAATCACAAAGGCCGCCAGACAGTTTTCATGACGCATGCTTCTCCCGGAGGCATTGAATGCCTTTAATTGAAATCGCACCTCCGTGCCGCTCAAGATGGTCTAGCGAGCCACGGAGCAAAGATGTGAAAGACATACGGGTGAGGAATTTTGTGATTATATATGCGGTAGCCCCAAGACTTAAAATAGTTAGAATAACTAATTTAAGGATCATTTATTATGCAGGATCTTACGGAGAAGAATACCCACCTGTCCCAGGAGCTTCAAGAGTGCAAGGCCCAACTTGAAGCCGCACTAGCCGCCACACGTGGAGCCACAGAGACCCCCTCCGGTAATATATACTTTCGAAAGATAAGTAGTTTGTGAAGTGCGGCGTGTGTATAGGTTTGACAATAATATTGCAGATGGCGTCGGAGTAGATCCGGACAGGCAGCAGCTACTACGCCAGCTAAAGGCCGGCAAGAAGGTGCTTACAAGGGTGCGGCAGGAGAAAAATAACCTCGAAGATGCCAACACTCAGCTGGGCGAGGAACTAAAAGATGTTCGGGCCCAGCTGTCTGACTCCGTAAAGGAGAATCGGCGGCTTCGTCGCGGCATTTAAAGTAAGTGCTTGAACGAACTTTTGAAAAGAAGAGTTCAGCGAGGAAGTCGATTAACAGGAATATGTCTGTAGGTATGCTCATAGGTCGTCCTGCAGAGGAGATGCCCGGTTCAATGGGTGACCTACTTCCCGAGCTGCTGCAACTGCACGAACGAGTTCGGCAGGTGATGAGCGGCGTCGCCCAGGCCTTGTGGCCGTCCGTTTCCCTACCCAAATGTCTTGGAGAGCTTGCAGAGAAGCTTTAGGGAGCACGGCGGCGCTTCCATCTATGGAAGATATTGGCCTGCCGTCAAGGCGCCAGGGAGGCCTGGGCCATGGTGAAGACGCGGTACACGAAGGCTGACCCAAACCACATGGTTGAGGTCGGACCTGTGGGGCCCGATGGGAAGGAGATCCCTGTGAGCTTAATGTACGGCCAAGTAGAGTTGGCGCAAAGTATTCAAGCGGAATCAGAAACTAGACATCCTATTAGATGGTATTGAAGAGGAATCTGATCGATCAATTTGACTATGTAATTTAAAATGACATGTAAAATGCCTTCTAGCCGGATTGTAGATCGTTTGTCGTTGCTGACCTTTTCGCTTCAACCTCGGGACCCGACAGTCCGGAGTGTGTCCGAATACCCTCGCGGTTATATAAAAAACCGGGGCATGCATGGAGACCAGGCGTAGGGGTCATTAGTGCTTTATCAGACAAGTGCCCAACTAGTTATGTTATATTAGATGGTTAGTAAGAAACATCTTCTAGGGAGAATAGTTCCGTTAGGGGTTCCATTCCCTGGGAGGCATGCCCTAAAGTGCATGTCCGGACTGCGAAAAAAGCAGGAAAGCATCTGGGGGCAAATAAATAGATAGGTAAGAAATCATCTTTTAATTCACCGACCGAATATTCCCGTAAGAACGCTAGCTTTCGGCTTCACCCAGTCTGAGGTACACATCCGGTGACCAGCGATAATAATCGCAGAGGTGCTCCTTTACCTGCTAGCCGAACAATCGGGAGCGTGGGGTAAGCACAGAGCCGAGCAACCCAGCTTGGCCAAAACTTAAGTCATATCGATGCATATAATGGTGAATAAAAGGTACATGCGGAAGTGTGACACATGTGTTGGGCAGAAAGCCCGTATTAATAAGCTTCGGTTAAAGAAGCCCCCAGGTATAATGAGTGCGAGTGGCACGTCAAGTGTGTGCGAACAATGCACAGGGGAGCCTCAAAAGGCTTTGAGAAGAAAAAGGGGGGAGAAGGAGAGAAATAAAAGACAGCGAAAAATATAAAATGTAGACTAAGGAAGGAGACGAACTCAGAGTCCGGCGCTAGGCGTAGAATCTTCTTAGACGGGCTGCGTTCCATGGGTTCGGCTCGAGTCGGTTATCCGATGCGTCTCGTAGACGGTACGCTCCGCCGGTCAGGACTTGGTCGATGATGAAGGGACCTTCCCATTTGGGCTTGAGTTTGTCCTTTTTCTTGTCCGGCAGGCGTAGAACTAGTTCGCCAACATTGTAAGTTTTGGCCCGTACTTCTCTGCTTTGGTATCTTCGAGCCTGCTGTTGATAGAATGCGAAACGAGCTTTTGCCACATCGCGCTCCTCCTCTAAGGCGTCCAAACTGTCCTGCAAATCCAACTCGGCTTCTCTTTCTTCGTACATGCGCACGCGAGGTGAGTCATGAATTATATCGCAGGGCAAAACTGTCTCTGCGCCGTATACCATAAAAAATGTTGTGAATCCGGTAGTACGATTCGGCATGGTCCGCAGCCCCTAGAGTATAGAGTCGAGCTCCTCTACCCAGTGTGTATTAGATTCCTTGAGGGACCGCACAAGTCTGGGTTTAATGCCGCTCATGATTAGACCGTTTGCTCGTTCAACTTGACCGTTAGTTTGAGGGTGATAGACTGAAGCATAGTCGAGCTTGATGCCCATGTTTTTCACCAGAGTTTAACCTCGTCGGCCGTGAAGTTCGTGCCATTATCAGTGATGATGCTATGGAGGACGCTGTAATGGTGTACTACCCCTGATATGAAGTCTATCACAGGTCCGAATTCGGCCGTCTTAACTGGCTTGGCTTCTATCCATTTGGTGAATTTATCCACCATGACCAATAGGTATTTTTGCTTGTGGGTTCCCCGTTTAAGGGGTCCGACCATGTCAAGCCCCCAGACCGCGAACGGCCAGGTGATGGGTATAGTTTTGAGGGCGGTGGGTGGCATGTGGCTTTGATTAGCGAAGAGCTGGCAACCGACACATCGTTGGACTAAGTCCTAAGCATCTACCCGGGCCATCGGCCAATAAAATCCTATGCGGAAGGCCTTGCCTACAAGGGCCCGGGCTGTGGCGTGGTGCCCACAGAGTCCGGCATGAATTTCAGCCAGAAGATTTCGCCCTTCCTCTTCGAAGATACACCTTTGAAGGACTCTGGTTGTGCTTTTCTTATAAAGTTCTCCCTCATGGACCTTATAGGCTTTAGATCGCCGTACTATGCAGCGGGCCTCGTTTTGGTCCTCGGGAAGTTCCTGCCTAGTTAAGTAGGCTAGGAATGGTTCGGTCCATGGGGCAATGACTGCCATTATTTCGTGGGCTGAAGATGTTATTTCATTGGCATAACCACCGATTGTGTCAGAATGTTCGGTGTCGGGCGGTGCGGTGGGGTCCGGATTGTTGTTTACGGACTCCCCTTCCCATAGTACGGATGGCTTGAAAAGGTGTTCCAGGAAGATGTTGGGAGGGATGGCATCAAGCTTTGCGCTGATGCGTGCCAATACGTCTGCCGCTTGATTATTATCCCGGGCTATATGGTGAAATTCGAGCCCTTCAAACCGAGCTGACATTTTCAGGACGGCGTTACGGTAAGCTGCCATTTTTGGATCTTTGGCGTCAAAGTCTCCATTTATTTGGGATATCGCGAGGTTCGAATCCCCGTGCACATCTAGGCGTTTAATGCCCATGGAGACCGCCATCCGGAGGCCATGTAGAAGGGCCTCGTATTCGGCTGCATTGTTGGAGTCCATGTGCATTATCTGGAGTACGTATTGGACTGTGTCTCCGGTTGGGGACGTCAGGACGACGCCAGCCCCCAGGCCGGCCAACATTTTGGAGCCGTCGAAGTGCATAATCCAATTGGAGTATGCGCCGTACTCTTTAGGGAGTTCAGCTTCAGTCCATTCGGCGATGAAGTCAGCCAAAACTTGCGACTTGATAGCTCGCCGTGGTTTATAGGTTATGTTGAATGGGAGGAGCTCGATGGCCCATTTTGCAATCCGTCCAGTTCCGCCGCGGTTGTTTATGATGTCATTAAGAGGTACTTCGGAGGCTACTGTTATCGAACACTCTTGAAAGTAGTGTCGCAGCTTCCGGGATGCCATGAACACCGCGTACGCTATCTTTTGATAGTGTGGATACCGGGACTTGCATGGAGTTAGGACAGTGGACACGTAGTACACTGGTTTTTGAAGGGGGAACTTGTGTCCCTCCGTTTCTCGTTCGACGACGAGCACCGCGCTTACAACTTGATGTGTTGCCGCGATATATAATAACATTGGTTTGCCCAAGTTGGGCGCGGCCAGGACCGGATTTGTTGCCAATATGGCTTTGATTTCTTCGAGTCCGGCCGTAGCGGCATCCGTCCACTCGAAGTGTTTGGTGCGCCGGAGGAGGCGATAAAGGGGTAATGCCTTCTCTCCTAAGCGGGAGATGAAGCGACTTAGAGCCGCTACGCATCCAGTCAATTTTTGTATTTGCTTGAGGTCTTTTGGGATATCCAACTGTGACAGAGCTCGGATCTTGGCTGGGTTTGCTTCAATTCCTCTACCGGATACAATGAAGCCGAAGAGCTTTCCGGCTGGTACACCGAAAATGCATTTTTCCGGGTTGAGCTTAATGTCATATGCTCGGAGATTGTCGAATGTGAGCCTTAAGTCGTCTACTAGAGTTTTGACATGCTTGGATTTGACGACCACATCATCTACGTATGCCTCCACCGCTTTACCGATCTGGTTTGCCAGACATGTCTAAATCATGCGCTGATATGTTGTGCCGGCGTTTTTGAGCCCGAAGGGCATTGTGTTGAAGCAAAATGGGCCGTATGGAGTGATGAATGCCGTTGCGGCTTGGTCTGGTTCTGCCATCTTAATTTGGTGGTAGCCGGAGTATGCGTCTTGGAAGCACAATGAATCGTGCCCCGCGGTAGCGTCGATAATTTGATCGATGCGGGGAAGGGGGAAGGGATCCTTTGGGCAAGCCTTGTTGAGGTCCTTGAAATCGACACACAGGCGCCAGGATTTGTCCTTCTTTGGTACCATTACCAGGTTTGCTAGCCAGTCTGGATGATTTATATCTCTGATGAATCCGGCTTCTAATAGTTTGGCTAGCTCCTCTCCCATTGCCTGTCTCTCTTGGGTTCGAAAATCGCCAAGAGCCTGTTTGGTGGCTTGAATCCTTTAAGGATATTTAGGCTGTGCTCGGCCAGCCGTCGTGGGATTCCTGGCATGTCTGAAGGGTGCCAGGCAAAAATGTCCCAATTTTCCCGTAGGAATTCTCGTAGTGCGGCGTCTACATCAGGGTTTAATTGTGCCCCGATGGAGGCCGTCTTTGTAGGGTCCGTTGGATGGACTTGGAATTTGACTATCTCGTCCGCTGGCTTAAAATAGGTGGACTTGGATCTTTTATCGAGTATCACATCGTCCCTGTTCACCGTGGAGCGCAGCGCAGTGAGTTCTTCGGCCGCTAGGGCTTCTGATAGTGCCTCTAGGGCTAGTGCAACTGTCTTATTTTTGGCGCGGAGTGCTATGTCCGGACCACTGGTAAGGGTGATGATTCCGTTGGGCCCGGGCATTTTGAGCTTCATGTGCCCATAATGGGGTATAGCTTGAAAGATTGTGAATGCCTCCGGCCCTAGTAAAGCATGATATCCGCTGCTCAACGGGACCACTTGGAATGTGACCTCCTCGGACCTGTAGTTGTCCAGCGAGCCGAACACCACATCCAGTGTGATTTTTCCTGTGTAGCATGCTTCCCGACTAGGGATTATTCCTCTGAAGGTTGTGCTGCTTCGCTCAATGCGGCTCCAGTCTATTTCCATTTTTCAAAGGGTTTCATCATAAATGAGGTTTAATCCGCTGCCGCCGTCCATAAGTACCTTAGTAAGGCGAAAGCCGTCCACTATTGGACTGAGGACCAATGCGGTTGGTGCTCGGGCTGTTCGGAATTTAGGTTCGTCACTAGCATTAAAGGTACTAGCCGTGTCACTCCATGGGTTTATTGTTGCTACTTGGTAGACTTCGGCAAGGCTGCGGAGTGTTCGTTTCCGCATATTATTTGATGCGAAAGTCTCGAAGACTGTTAATACCATACTGGTGCTGCTGGGCTGGTTCTCTGGAGCTAGAAGCTCCTCGTCGCTTTGGCCACCTGCCGCAGTATCCAACATTCTCGAAGGCTATGAGTTGGAGTGGCGCCCTCTGTACTATGAATTTTGTAGGGTCCACTGAGCCATCCCTCCAATACGGTTCCGTTCCCTTTAGGTTTTTTTTTTGCTTTTTGGTATTTAACCCGGGTGCCTGGCGATAATGCACCCTTTTATTTCGGACTAGGGTTGTATTCGGAGCCGGATTATCCCAAAATTTGGTTTCGGTTTTCCAGACGCTCTCCATCGCACAGACTTTCTTACTATGGATGCTAAGTCGGCGAAGCATATAATTTCATGACGACTTGTGGCGTTTATGATTCCCTTGTCCGTGCAATTATTGCAGAAAAGTGAGATTGCGTCTTCCTTGCGGCAGTCCTTTATCCTGTCCATAACCAGGAGGAATCTGGCCCAGTAATGGTGTACTGTTTCAGCGGGCTCTTGCCGGATTCGGGATAGATCGCTTGTGTTTGGGTGGGTGGGTGGAATTAAATTCGGAACCCCGTCCAATCTAAGACTCAAGGGCCGAAAAGTTTCCGAACTTGGAAGCTTGGGTTGTTGGATGTTGTCCAACGAATCCAGCCCGCTGCCTGACTTTAGGTTCAGGACTTGATTGACGTCCGTCCCTCCAATTCGGAACCCCGTCCAATCTAAGACTCAAGGGCCGAAAAGTTTCTGAACTTGGAAGCTTGGGTTGTTGGATGTTCTCCAACGAATCCAGCCCGCTGCCTAACTTTAGGTTCAGGACTTGATTGACGTCCGTCCCTCCGTGGGAATCCGGCATGGAGGGGGTCGGGAATTCGGACATAGCTTGTCCTTAATGTAGAAGAAGAGTCGCTGTGTTGTTCCTCCACCACAGCAATGTGGTGGGTAACCTGGGGAGAGTTGATCTCTCTTCGATCGGTTTTAGGCCCAATCTGATCGTAGTCTGTAGCGACTCCCAGGGCAGCGATGCGATCCAAGAGCTCGTTTAAGGAAGAGAGCTCCATCGGATCTAGCTGCTCGGCGAGTTCCAGTTGA
Organism: Aegilops speltoides; assembly: GCA_021437245.1. NCBI lineage: Eukaryota > Viridiplantae > Streptophyta > Magnoliopsida > Poales > Poaceae > Aegilops > Aegilops speltoides. Next base: position 322,563,913 of record CM038144.1, on the reverse strand, counting down.
CGTGAAGATCACTTTTGATGACCCGAGAGGTCATCATCGGCGCGGCGGCCGAACAGGCGGTCATAAGAAAACCGCCTAGCCAAATAGTTTGGCCGATGGCCAAAGCTCCTTTAGCAACGGTGCCGTCTTTGAAGATGGGACGAGGCATCCTTCCTGATGGCGACGGCACAGAGGAACTCTCAATGAAAGCACCAATGTCGGTGTCAAAACCGGCGGATCTCGGGTAGGGGGTCCCAAACTGTGCGTCTAGGCGGATGGTAACAGGAGATGAGGGACACGATGTTTTTACCCAGGTTTGGGCCCTCTCGGTGGAGGTAAAACCCTACTCGTTCTTGATTAATATTGATGATATGGGTAGTACAAGAGTAGATCTACCATGAGATCAAGGAGGCTAAACCCTAGAAGCTAGCCTAAGGTATGATTGTTGTTCGTCCTACGGACTAAGACCCTCTGGTTTATATAGACACCGGAGAGGGCTAGGGTTACACAGAGTCGGTTACAATGGTAGGAGATCTACATATCCGTATCGCCAAGCTTGCCTTCCACGCCAAGGAAAGTCCCATCCGGACACGGGACGGAGTCTTCAATCTTGCATCTTCATAGTCTTGGAGTCCGGCCGACGGTGATAGTTCGGCTATCCGGACACCCCCTAGGCCAGGACTCCCTCAGAGGGCCTCTACAGATTCTACTCCTCCACCCCCAAGATGATTTGGAAGACAACACATGCATAGACACTCAACGTAGCTGTGTTGATGATGAGCACGTCTCCCCTAGTGCACCATCATAGGTGCTCCCTCTAACTTGGCACTATTATATGTGGTTGCATGTTATGTGTGATGTCTAGCTTGTATTGCTTCTAATTTTATTGAATTCCATCTGCTTACTTTACACATTATACTTGTGAATAAGACACGTGTTCATGTTTCTAGAACATACAATATCTGTCTATCACACCATGTTCTTACATCAAATTACTACTGTTGTGTAACCTGCAAGAATCACTTACCTTAAGACACGTTTGACTTGGGAGTGTGATATAGGTTACATCTCACATTCTTTTCTAGCTTGTACTACTAATTTGTTGAAATGGCACTTATGACGAGACAGTTTTAACTTGGTAGAGTGATATTCGTTGCATTTTTCACATGGTGTCTAGCTTTTGTTGCTTCTAATTTGTTGAAATGCCTTCTCCTTAGTTTACACATCATAAGCTGTGAATATGCAATGCTATGAATATGCAATGGCACTAATGACGAGAGACCTCTAACTTTGTAGTGTGATGTTGTTTGCATCTTGCATATGATTTATTTCTTGTACTACTTCACATTTGTTTAAACGCCATTTATGATGAGACACTGTTAACTTGGCAGAGCTATATTTGTAGCATCTTTCATATCGTGTCTACCTTACATTGCATTGCTTCTAATTTAGTGAAATGTCTTCTCCTTAGTTTACACATCATAGTTCTGGTTATCTCTTCCGTCCTGTTTTTCGTACATATTACATCCACCTATCATGTGGTTGTCTAGCATCAAAGTTCAGTTCGTCTATATCACGCATGAATTTGTTCTGAAGAACTAAATTGTTATTCTTTTTCTTGTCGGCTTGACTTAATATGGCACAGACAAAGAGGAAGAAACACAGAATGACAGGGAATGGGAAGTGGAAGAATCCTACAGATTCTGCTGGTACTGATGGTGCAATAGAAGGTCAAAGTCCAGCAGAACATTCTACAAATAGGGTATCCCATGCTACACGAGCTGCAGAACAAGCCAAACAAAAACAAATAGCTGCCACCAAACAAGCAGAGACAGCCCTAGTTGTTGCAACACCTTCCACAATACTACCAGCTGCATGAGTTACTCGTGCGTCAACTGAGCTAGCAGCACGTTCCCAAGCTCCCTTGCCACCTGACACTACTTCCCCAGCACTCTTGACACAAGACGAGTTGGCAAGATCAGATGAACCTTGTGAGCTTCAACAGTAAGAAGGTAGTTGCTGGAGTCAAGGTACAGTTGCATGCTTCTTTATATGTAGTCTCACAGTTTGATGTACACTAACACTTCCTATGTTCATTGTTGGACTAGCACCTAGGCGCAAGAGGAAACAAACATCAGGGATAATGCTCCACAGGTTAACTAAATCTAGAGGAGGAAGAATGGAGATCCGTTTTGAGGCAGGTTTTAAAAGGCCACGTGATGCTACAGAGTCAGCCAAGTTAGTATCAGAGGTAGGGGTTGCCGTTAGGTGTCATGTACGTATCCTCCCAACATGGATTCAGTATAAGAATGACAAATATGAAACCCAGTTCAACACCTTCCTCGACTATTTATCTGTAAGTATGGTTATGTATGGAAACTAGTAATATCGTCTTGCTCTGTCTCATACTTTCTAGGTTGCTGATAATGAGACTCCCATAATTTTCAACATATGAGGTTCAAGTTGGATAGCCAAGATGATGCAACCAGACAAGCTTGCACCCATGTTTTCAAGTCTGCTCTACAATAGTATCGGTATAACTTGAGGAAAACTCACTTTGAAGGCAAGGCTAACAATGAACTTGCCCAAACATCTCCAGTGGAAAATATATCAGATGAAGACTGGAGAGGCATCATTAAACACTAGTCTGTTCTGAAGTATCAGGTACATTATACATATGTGATCAGATAACATGTTGAAGTCCTATTTACACACAAATCTATCTTCTTGTAGGTGAACTATTCAAAGAACAAGGCCAACCGTATGAAAGTGAAATTCCAACAGACGACAAGATCTCGTAGCTATATTGCACACTGCGAGGCTCTTGTAATTACTTGTTGTTTCACTCTTTTCGCTGTACTATATTATCAGATCTATATTGACTTGTTCCAAATGCATAGGAAAGCCCGCAAGGACGAAAAAGTGCCTGAACCAAATGCTCTAGAAATCTTCAAGGACTGTCACACTAGCAAGAAGAAGGGCATGACTACACCAGTCAAAGCCGCTGTTGTAAGTCCTTAATCCTCATGCCTTTTAACTACTACTTACTCTGACTTGTGCCTTGAACTGCATGGTTTGCAGCCAATGTCTATTACTCTTTTCAATTTTATACACAATTGTCTTAGCATATCATTGCACCTTACAAGGTTTAAAAGAGAGGAGTGATGTTCCTTTGATCTTGACCTATAATCTAGTTCCGTCTTTGGACTTGCCCACACAACGTTACAATTGCTGTTTATGCATTTCTCAGTTGTTTTGTGATATGAATGATGTCATACTATGCTTACCGTATTATAAACTTCATCTCTTTATCCTTAGCTGTCAATACAATGTGAAGAAATAGACAATACATTAGCGATGGTACATGGTCATATGTTTGGAACCTGGTTTTATTATGTACTTTTCAATAAAATACAACTAATATTTTACACGGGTTCACCAGAATAAGTTCTGTATATAGACCAAAGCTATTTTGTTTGGTTTTGTTGCCTCCTTAATATCTTTTGTTCTAGTACTACTAATGTAAAAGCTCAACTTTTCAGCAAGCTATGAAAAAAATGGTGGAACCGCCACCTTCTGAAGGTGGCGAGCCAACTATAACTGCAATGTCAGCTCTTGTTGCAGTGGGTCAGTACCTGTCCACTAATAGTGCCAAAAGCACGTTCCTGTGTAATACTGGGTTGGTTGTTAAGGCAATCTCGTCCAAACTGCCTCATGACCAAGATATGCAAGATCAAAACAATGTTATATCTGCGGTCCAGACACAAGTCCATTCCCTAACAAAGACCCTTTGTGAAACAAGGAGAGACATTGTTCGATGTCGTCAAGATGCATGGTTTTGAAACCAGACTATCGGACATTTGCTATGTTGTTCAGGAGCCTAGGAGAAATGAAGGCAAAGGTTATGGTGCTCCATCGGACAATACAGCATGAAAACATAATAGTCAGGTCAAATGAACTGAGCTTCTGAACTTCTGGTGGTGCATTTATCTGCTAGACTATTAACTTTTATGCCAACCTTCCTTTTGTTTTATAGTTGTAATTTGTTTTGGTGCAATACAAAATTTGTTCTTAATGTGCAGCCACCGGCTAAAGAAAACAGCAAGCCATTTTTGTATAGTGTAGGGTGTTCCCTATATTTGCACTGGTGGCGATCTTTGATGCCGAGTGGATGTAATCTGTGCAATCGCTTTAATAGCCTAGCGTTAGTTTCAGGCTTATTTATTTCCTAGTCTTCTTTTTCCCTGGTTTGCTAGTGGTCGCAACCACCATGGGCCATATACGGACCGTGGTAACCTTGACCCTGCTATGGCCCGTAGGATCCATGGGTCTCCTACGGGCCGTCAATAAATGGGCCTCCAACAGGGCCGTAGAATCGGTGGGCCTCGGGCCGTCAGATAAATGGGTCTACATGGGCCATAAGCGGCGTGGTGGTATCGGCCCGGCCGATGAACGGCCGTTAACGGTAGGAGGACAGCAAACGCTTAATTCTGTCACAGGCATAATGGGTCGTTAATGGGCCGGAATATAGGACGGGCTGGAAATGGCGCAACGGGTTAACAGGCCAGAAACGGGCCGACTCTTGCCATGGGCCGAATTTGGCCCATTAGGGGAACATGCCAGTAACGGGCCGGAAGTAATCGAGGGCCGGAAAGGAGCCCAAGAACGTATGGGCCGTCAATAGGCCAAAAGCTAACACGGGCTGGAAACGGCCCATGTGATTCATGGGCCGTAAACGGGTACAAAGAAATTTATTGTTCACTATGGGCTAGAGTCACTGTGGGCTTCTAAAGGGCCTAAAGATATGAAGGCCTCATATGGGCCGAAAGACGTCATGGGCCATACATGGGCCGAAAGTGAAACAGGCTGGTGTTATATTCGACGGCCCACATGACGTTGTTGGGCTGATTTCCGTTAGGCCCTAACGGGCCGTGAGTTACCGGGCCGTAAAATGGGCTATTTGCAAAGAGACCGTTAACAGGCTTTTCATGGGCCAGCCCACTAACTTCTGACCAAGTCAAACGGACTGGCTTTGTAAGCTAAATGGGCCAGTGGTGGGCCGTCGCACGTGTCGACATATCATAGGCGCCTATCTGACCCACTGACGAGCTGACACGTGTTTCCTCCGGCCAATCAGAATTTTACACATGGCAATTTCCCATTGGTCCGGGCTGTTAACGGGTTATCGGATCCAAAACCCGACCCGATAGCTTAACGGCGTTCCGTTACAGTGGATGCCACGTGTCGGTCACCCTTTATGAAAGCACTTCTGTGACGCGCGATTTATCGTCATGGAAGTGGACACTTCAATGATGATAATTTTGGTAATGTCATGGAACACTTCTACGACAGCACAGGTATGACTATCTTGATTCTGTCATAAAATCATCATGGATGTACATGCATGACAAAAAACGTGACCTACTATGACAAACACGTATCAACACCGAAGTTTATTTTTTTTTGTAGTGCTATGTTTTGAGATGGATGCTGTTATGACTTTGTCATGCTTATGCTTGTCACTTAGGGCCCGAGTGCCATGATTTCAGATCTGAACCATTTATGTTTTCACCATTATATCTATGTTCTAGATCCGATCTTACAAGTCATATTCACCTATTACGTGTTATGATCCGTAAACCCCAGGGTGACAGTAATTGGGATACTTTCCGGTGATGACCGTAGTTTGGGGAGTTCATGTATTCACTATGTATTAATTCTTTGTTCCGGTTCTCTATTAAAACTAGGCCTTAATATCCCTTAGTTTCCTTATGGACCCCGCTGCCATGGGAGGGTAGGACAAAAGATGTCATGCAAGTTCTTTTCCATAAGTACGTATGACTATTTATGGAATACATGCCTACATTATATTTATGAACTGGAGCTTGTTCTGTATCACCCTAGTTTATGACTGTTATATGATGAATATCATCCGACGAATGCACCGATCCAATGCCTACGAATTTGCCACATATTGCTCTTGCTAAGTTACTATTGTCATTGCTACTGTTACAAATGCTACTATATTGTTACTAATGTTACCGTTACTATTGCTACTGTTGCCACTATTATCAAAACTATCATATTACTGTGCTACTGATCATATTGCTACAGATATTTAATCTCCAGGTGTGGTTGAATTGACAACTCAACTGCTAATACTTACAAATATTCTTTGGCACCCCTTGTGTCGAATCAATAAATTTGGGTTGAATACTCTACCCTCGAAAACTGTTGCGATGCCCTATACTTGTGGGTTATCATTCAACACAATGGCAGCAAAAGAATATTCGCAAGTATTAGCAGTTGAGTTGTCAATTCAACCACACCTGGAAGACTTAATATCTACAGCAAGGTATCAGTAGCAAAGTAGTATGGTAGTTTGATAGTAATGGTAACAGTAGCAATAGAAATAGTAGCAATTTTGTAGTATTATAATAGCAGCAACTACGAAAGTAACTTAGCAAAGATCAGTATATGGAAAGCATCGACATTGGGTCAACGATGGATAATTGCGTCGGATAATATTCATCATGTAGCAGTTATAACCTAGAGCGACACAGAACTAGCTCCAATTCATCAATGTAATGTAGGCATGAATTCTGTGTATAGCCATAAGCACTTGCATGACATCTTTTGTCCTACCCTCCCGTGGCAACGGGCTCCATAAGGAAACTAAGGGATATTAAGGCCTCCTTTTAATAGAGAACTGGAAGAAAGCATTAGCACTTAGTGAATACATGAACTACTCAAACTACGGTAATCACCGGAACGAATCCCAATTATTATCACCTTGGGGTATGCGGATCTTAACTCATAATAGGTGCATATAACTTGCAAGATAGGATCAAGAACAATCATATATTCATGAAAACATAATAGGTTCAGATCTGAAATCATGGCACTCGGGACCTAGTGACAAGCATTAAGCATAGCAAAGTCATAGCAACATCAATATCAGAACATAGTGGACACTAGGGATCAAGCCTTGACAAAACTAACTCGATTACATGATAAATCGTATCCAACTCATCCCCGTCCAGAAAACCTACGAAGAAATTACTCACTCCCGGCAGTGATCATCATGAAATTGGTGATAAAGGAAGGTTGATGATGACGACGGCAACAGATTCCACCCTCCGGAGCCCCAAACGGACTCCAGATCTGCCCTCCCGATGAAGAACAGGAGGTGGCGGTTGCTATGAATCATAAAACGCGATGAATCCTTCTATCTAATTTTTTCTTGGCGAATAGGTATATATGGAGTTGGAGTTAGGGTTGCCAGAGGTCCAGGGGGCCCACAAGCTTGCAGGGCGTGCCCTATGGGGGTGGGCGCGCCCCCCGAGCTTGTGGCTCCTAGGTGGCCCCCCTCTGGTATATTCTTCTGCCAATATTTTTTATATATTACATAAATATTCTCCGTAAATTTTCAGGTCAATCAGAGAACTTTGATTTCTGCACAAAAACAACACCATGGCAATTCTACTAAAAACAACGTCAGTCCAAGTTAGTTTCATTCAGATCATGCAAAATAGAGTCCAAAACAAGAGAAAAAGTGTTTGGAGAAGTAGGTACGATGGAGACGTATCAACTCCCCCACGATTAACTCATTGCTTGTCCTCAAGCAATTCAGTTGACAAACTAAAAGTGACAAAGAAAAACTTCTACAAACTCTGTTTGATCTTTTTGTTGCAAATATGTCTAACCAATGTTCAGGTTTTCAGCAAGGATTATAAACTAACCATGTTCACAATAACACTTACGTATCACATTTACTCTCATCAATGGCATACCTAACTAGTGAGCAATAATAAGATATCTCAAATGACAACACTTTTTTCAAAACAATCATGATATAATCTGACATAATGGTATCTCGCTAGCCCTTTCTGAGACCGCAAAACATAAATGCAGAGCACCTCTGTAGTTCAAGCACTGACTAGACATTTTCACTCATGGTAAAAGAGATTCAGTCACACTCATACTCAATATCAGCTAAACACAAAGCATATAAATGACAATAGTGCTCTCCAGATGGTGCTTTAATAAGAAGATGATGAATCAGCAATAAGAGTAAATAGGTAGGCCCTTCGCATAGGGAAGCAGGGATTTGTAGAGGTGCCAGATCTTGAAGCTTTTAAAACAGAGATGAATATAATTTTGGGAGGTATGCTTTCATTGTCAATGTAGCACCTGAGAGTTTTCACAATCTTCCATGCTAGACACATTATAGGCGGTTCCCAAATATAAAGGTAAACTTTTACTCCCCCTCCACCAACAAACACAAGCCATGGCTAGCCGAATCCTCGGGTACCCTCCATACCAACAAAAATCCGTGGGAGTTTTCTTTCATTATTATATTTTGATTTTGATCATAGGACTGGGCATCCTGATTACCAGCCAGTTTCTCATGAATGACAAGCGAATAAACACTCGTCATGATAATAACTCACCTAGCATGGAAGATATTGACCGCCCCCTGTCGCTTCATGAGCGATTCGGGAATACAAAACGAACTATTATTTGAAGATTTAGAGTTTGGCACATGAAAATTTACTTCGAACGGTAGGTAATTACCGCATATAGGTAGGTATGGTGGACTCATATGGAATAACTTTGGGTTTAAGGAAGTGGATGCACAAGCAGTATTCCCGCTTAGTACAAGTGAAGGCTAGCAAATAGATTGAGATGCGGCCAACTAGAGAGCGACAATGGTCATAAACAGGCATTGAGATTAATCAACATTGGGTACAAGCAAGAGTAGGATATAAATCACCATGAATATAAATATGGCCGAGGCTATGTTGAGCATGTGCCAAGTCAAGCCACTTGAATCATTCAGAGGAGGATACCATCCTATCATACTACATCATAAGCATTTTAAATGCATCTTGACACGCAGGACAAACCATTATACATTCCTAGCTATTAAGCACGGCATGAGTAACTATGATCTCTAATTGTCATTGCAAACATGTTTATTCACAATACGCTGAATCAAGAACGATGAGCTAATCACATTTACAAAATCAAAACAGGTTGAATTCATACTATCTTTTCTTCACCTCAATCAATTCATCAAATTTTGTCATTATTGCATTTCACTTGCACGACAGAATGATGTGAATAATAATAAGAGTGCACGTGCCTTGTACTAAGCTGGAATATGCAAACATTTATTCAAAGGAGATGACAAGGTAATATGGGCTCTTTTTTTGGATCAACAATAATGCATATGAGAGCCACTCAACATTTTTATTGTGGTCTTGTCCTTACGACAACCCAAAGAAAAGAAAAGAATTTCAAAGAAACATACTGAATATTTTTTTTGGAGTTTTTGTTTTTCTGAAGAAAGTAAAGCAAAGGAAAAACAAAAACGAGAATAGCTATATACATGGGAAAGCTCCCAACAAGCAAAATAATAACGAGAAATCTTTTTGGATTTTCTTTTAACACTACTACTAATTTAAAATGGAAAGAAAAACCGAAAGGAAGTGAAAAATATTTTTGGATTTTATCAAAGTTTTTCAAACACACGAGAAGAAAGCAAACTAAAACTAACATGGATTATACAATGAAAAAGGATGAATACCGACAACTGGAAGGAGTGTGTGATGCGTGAATGTAATGTCTATGAGAAATACGTACTCCCCAAAGCTAGGCTTTTTGGCCTAAGTTGGTATGTGGCCATGGCTAGCCTGGATGATACCCGTAGTCATTGTTTGGGTTGTATTGGATTGCAGCTGCCACCGCTTGGCGAGCTACCTTGTTGAGGCGGGTGATCTCCCTCGCCTCTCATACTCCTCTGCCTCCTCCATAAATATGAAATATCTCTGTTTTACCTGAAAAATAAAGAAGGCATGAGCGGGAAGCATAACATGGAAACCATGGTGCCTGTTAAAGATTAGTCTATACCGAAATGGAAGATCACCCCTTTCAAGAACTGAAAACGTTACATAGCTGCATAATCAAGGAAGACAGGTGGCAGCTGGGTATCATCTTCTCTTGTAGGTATCCCAAGATACTTAGCTAAACAAGTGGCATAAATTCCATCGTAGAAATCTCCATCCAAGGCATTAATATGTAGATGACATGCAACAATAGCCCCTAAGTTAAATTTTTTATCATTCATTACCGCACTCTTAAGAATGCTCAGATCAGGAACGCAAAGGTGGCTCTGGTCATGTTTACCGTTGATGCATCTACCTATGAAAAGAGCAAGATAATGTAAAGTAGGAAAGTGAATGCTCCCTATAGTAGCTTGTGTTATGCTCCTAGTTTCACCCCTAGTGATGCTAGTAAGGAACTGTATGCAATCAGATTGTGAGGTTCTGTATAAGTGCCCCGTTGCGGAATTTTACATGCTTCATTAAATTATTCAAGGTCCATGCGAAATGATTTTTCATAGAGAATAAATAAAACAGAATGTGTATTGCAATGGACCGGATATTCAAAACTCCGCACAGAAAAATCAGTGAGATTGTGATATTGCAAGCGCTTACCTGACAAGAAGTCCGTCAAGTCGGCATTGTGCACGTACATATAAAATTATTCCTTGAAACCAGCTTGAGTCATGAAATAATCTGACATGCATTAGCAAGGTTGCACTAGTGCTTCCCGCGGTGGTTCAAGGTCCGTCTCACGCACAACGAGCCTTGGGGATTTCCTGCTCGAGGAACCACCTTGGAACATCTTCCTAAACATTTCTCCCTCTGAAAATTTCTTGAATTTTTAGTGATTCAAAATAAAAGTGAACAAAACTCAACGCAATTGATAGCAACTACTCCCACAAGTGTCTAGAGGCTATATCATGCACCTAAACTACTTTGAACCATATAAATTCCACATGCAACTCAAGAACATGGTCACCAACAGTTGATAAATGTGCAAATAATAAACCACTAGAACAAATACTAATTGGGAAAACGGAGGAGTCACATACCGATGAGCAATCCACCAAAACAGTTTTGGAATTATAGCTACTAACAAGGAGATCTAAAATTGCAGCAAGAAGAGCAAGAACACGGGTTTAAACAAGCAAGTGATTTTTTCTGGATGAAGAAGAAGAGCATGGGTGGCAGCAACAAGTGAGGGGGCCTACGTGGGCCCCAAGGCTCACAGGTGCACCACCCTGGGGTGTGTTCAGTGCCAATATTTTTTATATATTGTGGAAAATCATATTGTATTTTCAGGGCATTTGGAGAATTTTTATTTTCTGGTCATTTTTCATTGCACAAAAAATTCAGAAAATAGTATAATCATGGCATTTCTACTTTATTAATTCTAAATAACAGAAAGTAAAAAGTGGGTATAGAAACTTGTGTTTACTAAATTCATCGACCACATGCCCATCAAAAGGAATCCATTAATAAGGTTGATCAAGTCTTATTAACAAACTTCTTCCGAATGGCAGGAAACCGAAGAATCTTTGTATGATACTAGGTTACCATAATGGGGATACGTATGTCCCAACAATAAGGATTTCATATCTCTTTTTGACAGCGAGAATAGGGGATTCAAAACCTCCAATAGTAATTGTTAAAAAAAATCCAATAGAGTTGATATTATTCACTTGAGGCTGTTTCTTCGGAAAGTGTACCTTGTGTTCATTACCATTAACATGAAAAGTGAAATTTCCTTTGTTGCAATCAAAAATAGCCCCTGCAGTGTTAAAAAAGGGTCTACCAAGGATGATCGACATATTGTCATCCTCGGGTATATCAAGAATAACAAAGTCCATTAAGACAGTAACATTTGCAACTACGAGAGGCACATCCTCACAAATACCGATGGGTATAGCAGTTGGTTTATCAGCCATTTGCAAAGAGATTTCAGTTGGTGTCAACTTATTCAAATCAAGTCTTTGATACAAAGCCAAAGGCATAACACTAACATCGGCTCCTAGATCACATAAAGCAGTTTTAACATAGTTTCTTTTAATGGAGCATGGTATAGTTGTGTATTCCTGGGTCTCCTAGTTTCTTTGGTATTCTACCCTTAAATGAATAATTAGCAAGTATGGTGGAAATTCCAGCTTTCGGTATCTTTCTCTTATTTGTAACAATATCTTTCATGTACTTAGCATAAGGAGACATTTTCAGGATATCAGTCGGACGAAGGCGACAGGTCTAAGCATTTCAACCAAGCTCTCAAATTCTTCTTCATCCTTATTCTTTGAAACTTTAGGAGGAAAAGGCATGGGTTTCTGAACCCATGGTTCCCTTTATTTACCATGTTTCCTAGCAATGAAGTCTCTCTTATCATATCTTTTATTCTTAGGTTGTGGGTTATCAAGATCAACATCAGGTTCTGTTTCCACATCATTACCATTATTGAGTTGAGCATCAACATGAACATCATCATTATCATTGTCACTAGGTTCATGTTCATCACCAGATTGTGTTTCAGCATCAGAAATAGAAATATTATCATTCTCAGGTGTTTCTACAATAGGTTCACTAGAGGCATGCAAATTCCATCATCATTCTTTTTCTTTTTAGATGGACTAGGTGCATCAATATTAATTCTTTGAGAATCTTGCTCAATTCTCTTAGGGTGACCTTCAGGATACAAGGGTTCCCGAGTCATTTTACCACCCCTAGTCATAACTCTAACAACATGATCATTCATCTTATTGTTCATCTCATTAAGCAAAACATTTTGTGCCTTGATGACTTGATCTACTTGATTTTTTTTATCATGGATACATGTTTACTCACACCCTTGACATCATTAACAGTTCTAAACACAAAGTCACTCAAGTGCTCTATCATATAAGCATTTCATTTCAGTTGTCTACTAACATATGCATTAAAGTTTTCTTGTTTAACAATCAAGTTATCCAATTCATCTAAGCATTGACTAGCAGATTTAGTATAAGGAATATCACCTTCATCAAATCTATAAATAGAATTTACCTCTACTACATGTGTCGGGGTATCGAGACCATGTATTTCTTTAATAGGTGGTAAATTCTTGACATCTTTAGCATTAATACCTTTTTCTTTCATAGATTTCTTTGCCTCTTACATATCTTCAGGACTGAGAAATAGAATACATCTTTCTTTGGAGTTGGCTTGTGTGGTGGCTCAGGAAGAGCCCAATCATTATTATTCCTCAATATATTATTCAACAGCTCTTGAGCTTATTCAATAGTTTGTTCCCTGAAATCACAACCAGCACAACTATCTAGGTGGTCCCTAGAAGCATTGGTTAGTCCATTATAAATATTTTGAGTCTTTCATTTTTCTTGAGAGGATGATCAGGAAAAGCATTAAGTAATTAGATAAGCCTCTCCCAAGCTTGAGGGAGACTCTCTTCTTTAATTTGCACAAAGTTAAATATTTCCTGTAAAGCAGCTTGTTTCTTATGGGCAGGAAAATATTTTTCAGAGAAGTAATATATCATATCTTGGGGACTACGCACACAACCAGGAGCAAGAGAATTAAACCATATCTTAGCATCACCCTTTAATGAGAAAGGAAACAACTTAAAAATATAGTAGTAGCGAATTTTTCCTCATGAGCAAATAGGGTGGCTATATCTTTCAGTTTAGTAAGGTATGCCACAACAGTTTCATATTCGTAACCATGGAAAGGATCAGATTCAACCAAAGTAATTAACTCGGGATCGACAGAGAATTGATAATCCTTATCAGTAACAAAGATAGGTGAAGTATTAAACTTAGGATCATACTTCATTCTAGCATTCAAAGATTTTTCTTTCAACTTGACTAGTAATTTCTTAAGATCATCTCTGTCCTTACAAGCAAGAAAATCCCTAGCTGCCTCTCCATCCATAACATAACCCTCAGGTATATTAGGCAATTCATATCTAGGAGAGCTATGTCTAATAGGTGTTTCAAAAGTTTCAGTTTCAATAATCTCATTTTCTTTAGCTCTAGCAAGTTGTTCATCCAGAAATTCACCTAGAGACACAGTTTTATCAAGCAAGGTACTAGCATCACTCATAGCAGAAGTAGCATCATCAATTTCTTCCGACATATCAAAATCAATAGCATGTAGTGGTGTTGCAAGTTTACTCAAAACAGAAGGTGAATCAAGTGCAGTGCTAGATAACAGTTCCTTACCTCCCCTCGTCTTAGAGGGAATGATCTTGGTTCTATCTATTGGTGAACGTAGTAAATTCAAAAAAAGTCCTACGCACACGCAAGATCATGGTGATGCATAGCAATGAGAGGGGGAGTGTCGTCCACGTACCCTCGTAGACCGTAAGCGGAAGCGTTATGACAACGCGGTTGATGTAGTCGTACATCTTCACGATCTGACTGATCCAAGTACCGAACGCACGGCACCTCCGAGTTCTGCACATGTTCAGTTCAGCGACGTCCCACGAACTCACGATCCAGCGGAGCTTCGCGGGAGAGTTCCGTCAGCACGACGGCGTGATGACAGTGCTGATGATGCTACCGACGCATGGCTTCGCCTAAGCACCGCTACGATATTACCAAGGTGGATTATGGTGGAGGGGGGCACCGCACACTGCTAAGAGAGATCAATGATCAACTTGTGTGTCCATGGGGTGCCCCCCTCCCCGTATATAAAGGAGTGGAGGAGGGGAGGGGCCGGCCCTCTCTGTGGCATGCCCTGGGGAGTCCTACTCCCACGGGGAGTAGGATTCCCCCCCCCTTCCAAGTAGTAGGAGTAGGAGAGAAGGAAAGGGAAAAGAGAAGAGAAGGAAGGAGGGGGCGCAGCCCCTCCCCCTAGTAGAATTCGGACTAGGCCTTGGGGGGCGCACGGCCTGCCTCTCTCTGTTTCCCTTAAAGCCCAATAAGGCCCATATACTCCCCGGCGAATTCCCGTAACTCTCCGGTACTCCGATAAATACCTGAATCACTCGGATCCTTTCTGATGTCTGAATATAGTCGTCCAATATATCGATCTTTATGTCTCGACCATTTCGAGACTCCTCGTCATATCTCCGATCTCATCCGAGAATCCTAACTACCTTCGGTACATCAAAACACTTAAACTCATAATACAAATCGTCACCGAACGTTAAGCGTGCGGACCCTACGGGTCCGAGAACTATGTAGACATGACCGAGACACATCTCTGGTCAATAAC
The DNA here is from genome assembly GCA_021437245.1 of Aegilops speltoides. NCBI lineage: Eukaryota > Viridiplantae > Streptophyta > Magnoliopsida > Poales > Poaceae > Aegilops > Aegilops speltoides. The sequence continues at coordinate 322,548,848 of CM038144.1, read as the reverse complement.
CAATAGCGGAACCTGGATGCTCATATTGGCTCCCACATATTCGACGAAGATCTTTATCGGTCAAACCGCATAACAACATACGTTGTTCCCTTTGTCATCGGTATGTTACTTGCCCGAGATTCGATCATCGGCATCTCAATACCTAGTTCAATCTCGTTACCGGCAAGTCTCTTTACTCGTTCCGTAATACATCATCCTGCAACTAACTCATTAGTTACAATGCTTGCAAGGCTTATATTGATGTGCATTACCGAGAGGGCCCAGAGATACCTCTCCGACAATCGGACTGACAAATCCTAATCTCGATCTATGCCAACTCAACAAGTACTGTTGGAGACACCTGTAGAGCACCTTTGTAATCACCCAGTTACGTTGTGATGTTTGGTAGCACACAAAGTGTTCCCCCGGTAATCGGGAGTTGCATAGTCTCATAGTCATAGGAACATGTATAAGTCATGAAGAGAGCAATAGCAACATACTAAACGATCAAGTGCTAAGCTAACGGAATGGGTCAAGTCAATCACATCATTCTCTAATGATGTGATCCCGTTAATCAAATGACAACTCATGTCTATGGCTAGGAAACTTAACCATCTTTGATTCAACGAGCTAGTCAAGTAGAGGCATACTAGTGACACTCTGTTTGTCTATGTATTCACACATGTATCAAGTTTCCAGTTAATACAATTCTAGCATGAATAATAAACATTTATCATGAAATAAGGAAATAAATAATAACTTTATTATTGTCTTTAGGGCATATTTCCTTCAGTCTCCCACTTGCACTAGAGTCAATAATCTAGTTCACATCGCCATGTGATTCAACACCAATAGTACACATCACCATGTGATTAACACCCATAGTTCACATCGTCATGTGACCAACACACAAAGGGTTTACTAGAGTCAATAATCTAGTTTACATCGCTATGTGATTAACACCCAAAGAGTACTAAGGTGTGATCATGTTTTTCTTGTGAGAGAAGTTTAGTCAACGGGTCTGTCACATTCAGAGCCGTATGTATTTTGCAAATATTCTATGTCTTCAATGCTCTGCACGGAGCTACTCTAGCTAATTGCTCCCACTTTCAATATGTATCCAGATTGAGACTTAGAGTCATCTGGATCAGTGTCAAAACTTGCATCAACGTAACCCTTTACGACGAACCTCTTGTCACCTCCATAATCGAGAAACATATCCTTATTCCACTAAGGATAATTTTGACCAATGCCCAGTGATCTACTCCTAGATCACTATTGTACTCCCTTGCCAAACCAGGGAAGGGTATACAATAGGTCTGGTCCATAGCATGGCATACTTTATAGAACCTATGACTGAGGCATAGGGAATGGCTTTCATTCTCTTTCTATTTTCTGCCGTGGTCGGGATTTGAGTCTTACTCAATTTCACAACTTTGCAACATAGGCAAGAACTCTTTCTTTGACTGTTCCATTTTGAGCTACTTCAAAATCTTGTCAAGGTATGTACTAATTTGAAAATCTTATCAAGCGTCTTGATCTATCTCAATAGATCTTGATGCTCAATATGTAAGTAGCTTTACTGAGGTCTTTCCTTTTGAAAATCTCCTTTCAAATACTCCTTTATGCTTTCCAGAAAATTCTACATTATTTCTGATCAACAATATGTCATTCACATATATTTATCAGAAATGTTGTAGTGCTCCCACTCACTTTCTTGTAAATACAGGCTTCACCGCAAGTCTGTATAAAACTATATGCTTTGATCAACACATCAAAGCGTATATTCCAACTCCGAGATGCTTGCACCAGTCCATAGATGGATCACCGGAGCTTGCACATTTTGTTAGCACCTTTAGGATCGACAAAACCTTCTGGTTGCATCATATACAACTCTTCTTTAACAAATCCATTAAGGAATGTAGTTCAGACATCCATTTGCCAGATTTCATAAAATGTGGCAATTGCTAACATGATTCGGACAGACTTAAGCATTGCTACGAGTGAGAAAATCTCATCATAGTCAACACCTTGAACTTTGTCAAAAACCTTTTTCGACAAGTCTAGCTTTGTAGATAGTAACACTACTATCAGCGTCCGTCTTCCTCTTGAAGATCCATTTATTTTCTATGGCTTGCCGATCATCGGGCAAGTCAATCAAAGTCCACACTTTGTTCTCATACATGGATCCCATCTCAGATTTCATGGCCTCAAGCCATTTCGCGGAATCTGGGCTCATCATCGCTTTCTCATAGTTCGTAGGTTCGTCATGGTCAAGTAACATGACCTCCAGAACAGGATTACCGTACCACTCTGGTGCAGATCTTACAATGGTTGACCTACGAGGTCTGGTAGTAACTTGATCTGAAGTTACATGATCATCATCATTAGCTTCCTCACTAATTGGTGTAGGAGTCACAAGAACAGATTTCTGTGATGAACTACTTTCCAATAAGGGAGCAGGTACAGTTACCTCATCAAGTTCTACTTTCCTCCCACTCACTTCTTTCGAGAAAACTCCTTCTATAGAAAGGATCCATTCTTAGCAACAAAGATCTTTCCTTCGGATCTGTGATAGAAGGTGTACCCAACTGTGTCCTTTGGGTATCCTATGAAGACACATATCTCCGATTCGGGTTTGATCTTATCAGGATGAAACTTTTTCACATAAGCATCGCAATCCCAAACTTTAAGAAACGAAAGCTTAGGTTTCTTGCTAAACCATAGTTCATACGGTGTCGTCTCAACAGATTTAGATGGTGCCCTTTTTAACGTGAATGCAGCTATCTCTAATGCATAACCCCAAAACGATAGTGGTAAATCGGTAAGAGACATCATAGATTGCACCATATCTAGTAAAGTACGATTATGACATTCGGATACACCATTACCTTGTGGTGTTCCAGGTGGCGTGAGTTGCGAAACTATTTCACATTGTTTCAAATGAAGACCAAACTCATAACTCAAATATTCGTCTCCACGATCAGATCATAGAAACTTTATTTTCTTGTTACGACAATTTTCCACTTCACTCTGAAATTCTTTGAACTTTTCAAGTGTTCCAGACTTATGTTTCATCAAGTAGATATACCCATATCTGCTCAAATCATCTATGAAGGTCAGAAAATAATGATACCTGCCATGAGCCTCAACACTCATCGGATCGCATACATCAATATGTATTATTTCCAATAAGTTAGTTGCTTGCTCCATTGTTCCGGAGAACGGAGTCTTAGTCATCTTGCCCATAAGGCATGGTTCACAACCATCAAGTGATTCATAATCAAGTGATTCCAAAATCCCATCAGCATGGAGTTTCTTCATGCGCTTTACACCAATATGACCTAAACGGCAGTACCACAAATAAGTTGCACTATCATTATTAACTTTGCATCTTTTGGCTTCAATATTATGAATATGTGTATCACTACGATCAAGATCCAACAAACCATTTTCATTGTGTGTATGACCATAGAAGGTTTTATTCATGTAAACAGAACAATAATTATTCTCTAACTTAAATGAATAACCGTATTGCAATAAACATGATCAAATCATATTCATGCTCAACGCAAACACCAAATAACACTTATTTAGGTTCAACACCAATCCCGAAAGTATAGGGAGTGTGCGATGATGATCATATCAATCTTGGAACCACTTCCAACACACATCGTCACTTTACCATTAACTAGTCTATGTTCATTCTGCAACTCCCGTTTTGACTTACTACTCTTAGCAACTGAACTATATCAAATACCGAGGGGTTACTATGAACACTAGTAAAGTACACATCAATAATCTGTATATCAAATATACCTTTGTTTACTTTGCCATCCTTCTTACCCGCCAAATGTTTGGGTAGTTCCGCTTCTAGTGACCATTCCCTTTGCAGTAGAAGCACTCAGTTCCAGGCTTGGGTCTAGCTTTGGGCTTCTTCATCGGAGCAGCAACTTGCTTGCTATTCTTCTTGAAGTTCTCCTTCTTCCCTTTGCCCTTTTCTTGAAACTAGTGATCTTGTCAACCATCAAGACTTGATGCTTTTCTTGATTTCTATCTTCGTTGATTTCAGCATCACGAAGAGCTTGGAATCGTTTCTATTATCCCTTGCATATTATAGTTCATCACGAAGTTCTAGTAATTTGGTGATAGTGACTAGAGAACTCTGTTAGTCACTATCTTATCTGGAAGATTAACTCCCATTTGATTCAAGTGATTGTAGTACTCAGACATTCTGAGCAGATGCTCACTAGCTGAGCTATTCTCCTCCATCTTGTAGGCAAAGTACTTGTCAAAGGTCTCATACCTTTCGACACGGGAATGAGTATGAAATACCAATTTCAACTCTTGGAACATCTTATATGCTCCGTGGCGTTCAAAACATTTTGAAGTCCCGGTTCTAAGCTGTAAAGCATGGTGCACTAAACTATCAAGTAGTCATCATACCGAGCTTTGTCAAACGTTCATCACATCTACATTTGCTCCTGCAATAGGTCTGTCACCTAGCAGTGCATCAAGAACATAATTCTTATATGTAGCAATGAGGATAATCCTCAGATCACGGATCCAACCAGCATCATTGCTACTAACATCTTTCAACATAGTTTTTCTCTAGGAACATATCAAAATAAACATAGGGTAGCAACAACGCGATCTATTGATCTACAACATAATTTGCAAAATACTATCAGGACTAAGTTCATGATAAATTAAAGTTCAATTAATCGTATTACTTAAGAACTCCCACTTAGATAGACATCCCTCTAATCATCTAAGTGATCACGTGATCCAAATCAACTAAACCATGTCCGATCATCATGTGAGATGGAGTAGTTTTCAATGGTGAACATCACTATGTTGATCATATCTACTATATGATTCACGCTCGACCTTTCGGTCTTAGTGTTTCGAGGCCATATCTACATATGCTAGGCTCGTCAAGTTTAACCCGAGTATTCTGCGTGCGCAAAATTGTCTTACACCCGTTGTATTTGAACGTAGAGCTTATCACACCCGATCATCACGTGGTGTCTCAGCACAAAGAACTGTCGCAGCGGTGCATACTGAGGGAGAACACTTATACCTTGATATTTTTAGTAAGGGATCATCTTATAAAGCTATCGTCGAACTAAGCAAAATAAGATGCATAAAAGATAAACATCACATGCAATCAAAAATATGTGACATGATATGGCCATCATCATCTTGTGCCTTTGATCTCCATCTCCAAAGGATCATCATGATCTCCATCGTCACCGGCATGACAGCATGATCTCCATCATCTTGATCTACATCAGTGTGTTGTCATATGATCGTCTCGCCAACTATTGCTCTTGCAACTATTGCTGTCGCATAGCGATAAAGTAAAGCAACTATTTGGCGCTTGCATCTTATGCAATAAAGAAACAACCATAAGGCTTCTGCCAGTTGCCGATAACTTCAACAAAACATGATCATCTCATACAACAAGTTATACCTCATCACGTCTTGACCATATCACATCACAACATGTCCTGCAAAAACAAGTTAGACGTCCTCTACTTTGTTGTTGCAAGTTTTACATGGTTGCTACAGGCTGAACAAGAACCGTTCTTACCGACGCATCAAAACCACAATGATATTTCGTCAAGTTAGTGTTGTTTTAACCTTCAACAAGGACCGGGCGTAGTCACACTCGGTTCAACTAAAGTTGGAGAAACTGACACCCGCCAGCCACCTGTGTGCAAAGCACATCGGTAGAACTAGTCTCGCGTAAGCGTACGCGTAATGTCGATCCGTGCCGCTTCATCCAACAATACCGCCGAACCAAAGTATGACATGATGGTAAGCAGTATGACTTGTATCGCCCACAACTCACTTGTGTTCTACTCGTGCATATAACATCTACGCATAAACCAGGCTCGAATGCCATTGTTGGGGAACGTAGTAATTTCAAAAAAAATTCCTACGCACACGCAACATCATGGTGATGCATAGCAACAAGAGGGGAGAGTGTCGCCCACGTACCCTCGTAGACCGTAAGTGGAAGCGTTATGACAACACGGGTTACACGATCCGACCGATCCAAGTACCAAACGCACGGCACCTCCGAGTTCTGCACACGTTCAGCTCGGCGACGTCCCACGAACTCATGATCCAGCAGAGCTCCGCGGGAGAGTTCCGTCAGCACGACGGTGTGATGACAGTGTTGATGATGCTACCGACGCAGGGATTCGCCTAAGCACCACTACGATATTACCGAGGTGGATTATGGTGGAGGGGGGCACCGCACACGGCTAAGAGAGATCAATGATCAACTTATGTGTCCATGGGGTGGCCCCCTCCCCGTATATAAAGGAGGGGAGGAGGGGAAGGGCCGGCCCTCTCTATGGCGCTCCCTGGGGAGTCCTACTTCCACCGGGAGTAGTATCCCCCCCATTCCAAGTAGTAAGAGTAGGAGAGAAGGAAAGGGAAAAGAGAAGAGAAGGAAGGAGGGGGCACAACCCCTCCCCCTAGTCTAATTCGGACTAGGGCTTGGGGGCGCGCGGCCTGCCTCTCTCTCTCTTTCCCTTAAAGCCCAATAAGGCCCATATACTCCCCGGCGAATTCCCGTAACTCTCCGGTACTCCGATAAATACCTGAAACACTCGAAACCTTTCCGATGTCCGAATATAGTCATCCAATATATCGATATTTATATCTCGACCATTTCGAGACTCCTCGTCATATCCCCGATCTTATCCGGCACTCCAAACTACCTTCGGTACATCAAAACACTTAAACTCATAATACAAATCGGCACCGAACGTTAAGCGTGCGGACCCTACGGGTTCGAGAACTATGTAGACATGACCGAGACACATCTCCGGTCAATAACCAATAGCAGAACCTGGATGCTCATATTGGCTCCCACATATTCTACGAAGATCTTTATCGGTCAAACCGCATAACAACATACGTTGTTCCCTTTGTCATCGGTATGTTACTTGCCCGAGATTCGATCGTCGGCATCTCAATACCTAGTTCAATCTCGTTACCGGCAAGTCTCTTTACTCGTTCCGTAATACATCATCCTGCAACTAACTCATTAGTTACAATGCTTGCAAGGCTTATATTGATGTGCATTACCGAGAGGGCCCAGAGATACCTCTCCGACAATCGGACTGACAAATCCTAATCTCGATCTATGCCAACTCAACAAGTACTGTTGGAGACACCTGTAGAGCACCTTTATAATCACCCAGTTACGTTGTGATGTTTGGTAGCACACAAAGTGTTCCCCCGGTAATCGGGAGTTGCATAGTCTCATAGTCATAGGAACATGTATAAGTCATGAAGAGAGCAATAGCAACATACTAAACGATCAAGTGTTAAGCTAACGGAATGGGTCAAGTCAATCACATCATTCTCTAATGTTGTGATCCCGTTAATCAAATGACAACTCATGTCTATGGCTAGGAAACTTAACCATCTTTGATTCAACGAGCTAGTCAAGTAGAGGCATACTAGTGACACTCTGTTTGTCTATGTATTCACACATGTATCAAGTTTCTAGTTAATACAATTCCAACATGAATAATAAACATTTATTATGAAATAAGGAAATAAATAATAACTTTATTATTGCCTCTAGGGCATATTTCCTTCACTATCATCCTTAAGATTCTTCATAGTGATCAACAAATATAAATCCCAAGTGACTCAACAGATATAGCTATGCTCCCTTGCAACGGTGCCAGAAAAAGGTCTTAATAACCCACAAGTATAGTGGATCACAACAGTTTTTGAGGGTAGAGTATTCGACCCAAATTCATTGATTCGACACGAGGGGAGCCAAAGAATATTCACAAGTATTAGCGGTTGAGTTGTCAATTCAACCACACCTGAAAGACTTAATATCTGCAACAAGGTGATCAATAGCAAAGTAGTATGGCAGTTTGATAGTAGCAATAAAAACAGTAGCAATTTTGTGGTGATTTTAACAGTGGGAACTATAAAAGTAACTCAGCAAAGATCAATATACGGAAAGCATGGGCATTGGATTAGTGATGGATAATTGCGCCGGATAATATTCATCATGTAGCAGTTATAACATAGAGCGACACAAAACTAGCTCCAATTCATCAATGTAATGTAGGCATGCATTCTGTATATAGTCATACGTGCTTATGAAAAAGAACTTGCATGCCATCTTTTGTCCTACCCTCACGTGGCAGCGGGGACCATAAGGAAATTAAGGGATATTAAGGCCTCTTTTAATAGAGAACCGGAACAATGCGTTATCACTTAGTGAATACATGAACTCCTCAAACTACGGTAATCATCGGAAAGAATCCCAATTATTGTGACCTTGGGGTATGCGGATCATCACTCACAATAGGAGCATATTACTTGCAAGATAAGATCAAGAACACTCATATATTCATGAAACATAATATGTTCAGATAGGAAATCATGGCACTCGGCCTCTAGTGACAAGCATTAAGCCTAGCAAAGTCATAGCAACATCAATCTCAGAACATAGTGGACACTAGGGATCAAGCCCTAACAAAACTAACTCGATTACATGATAAATCTCATGCAGCCCATCACCGTCCGACAAGCCTACAAAGAAATTACTCACTCCCGACGGTGTGCATCATGAAATTGGCAATTAAGGAAGGTTGATGATGACGAGGCGATGGATTCCACCCTCCAGAGCCCTGAACAGACTCCAGATCAGCCCTCCCGATGAAGAACATGAGGTGGCGGAGGCTCCGTGTCGTAAAACGCGATGAATCATTCTCTCTATTTTTTCTTGGCAAATATGTATATATGGAGTTGGAGTTAGGGTTGCCGAAGGTCCAGGGGGGCACATGCTTGCAGGGCGCGCCCCCTGAGCTTGTGGCTCCTGGGTGCCCCCCTCTGGTATATTCTTCCGCCAATATTTTTTATATATTACATAAATATTCTTTGTAAATTTCCAGATCAATCCCAGAACTTTTATTTCTGCACAAAAACAACACCATGGTAGTTCTACTGAAAACAGTGTCAGTCCGGGTTAGTTTCATTCAAATCATGCAAATTATAGTCCAAAACAAGAGAAAAGTGTTTGGAAAAGTAAATACTACAGAGACGTATCAAGCACCGTGCCCCTATTGGATATACTCTTGATGATCTTAGGGGCGTTAGTCCCACTCTATGTCAGCACGAGATTAATATGGAGCCTAATGCTATACCAGTTGTCGATCATGAACGACGATCGAATCCTAAGACGAAGGATGTGGTAAGAAATGAAATATTAAAACTTCTGGAAGCAGGTATAATCTCTCCCATAGCTGATAGTACATGGGTAAGTCTTGTTCATTGTGTCCATAAGAAAGGAGGCATTATCGTTGTTCCTAATGATAAAAATGAGCTTATCCGACAAAGAATTGTAATCGGTTATAGGATGGTAGTTTGATTTTAGAAAATGTTAGGTGCAAGCGGGCCTCCCAACTCTGGTTCCACATGCATTACATATCCACCCATGCCTTTTTTTAATCTCAAAGGATCGCCTGACCTCGGTGTAACAGCCCGGAGTTTACCCGCATTATAAATTGATTGTTCTTCTTTTCATCATCATAACCATTGCACCAACTTTATATTGCATTACTTAAAAAAATTATTTTATATTTTCTTTCCTGATTTTCTTAAATGGTGAATAAGTAAACCCTTCTCCCTTTTGATGTTCTTGCCAAATACCCACCCCAAACCTCGGGGCATGACTTTTTTGTGATGTTCCAGAGCTACCCAAATTATATCACAGTTTTAGCACAAGCCTAGCTGTCACTCGTAGTTCCAACCCCATTTATTCAGTAAATGGATTTATATTCTACATAATACTAAATAAAGTCCAAATGGGTTGATTATTTTTTGTTTGGCCTTGTTACAACCTACATAGGTCTCATATAAAATTTCATCCAATTCGGCATTTGTCTGATGCCCAAAACAATTTCCAATAAGCCTTGGTCGAGGGTTGGCCCAACTAAATTTGAGCCCACCTTAACTAAGCTACGACACAAGGCGCACCATAGCCAAATCACACTCAATACTTTCCCAGGGAGCTCCTATTCGACGCATTCTGTAGTAACTAGTCCAGGTTTTGCACAAGGGCACCTAACTTGGGCCAGCCCACTGGCAGCGAGGCCACTACTCTAGCTAAGACTAGTGATTTCGTCTTACTGTAGCCAACAAGGGCGGCTATTATTCCGCTGCCCTCTGTACAGGTCCCCGCCACGCCTGGGAGTCTGGCGACGCACCGCTCGCTCCCCCTCACGTGCCCGTTTGTGCCGGCCCATGAGCGGCGACGGGGCGCCCCCTATTTACTATTTTTCTTTGCTTTTTCTTTATTATTATTTATATAATTCGAGATTTCGAAGTAGTTCCAGAATTAAAAGAAATGAGAATTTTGAAGAATTTCATGGAGCAAAAAATCTCCCTGAATTCGAATAATGTTCACGAATTTAAAATGTTCATGATTTCAAAAAATGTTATTGAATTTGGATATTGATGAACATTTTTTAGAATTTGATGATCTTTTATTAAATTATGGTGAAATTTTGAGGTGATGAACATTTTCTTAAAAAGATGGACAAATTTCGAATTTTATGAACAAATTTTGAATACGGTTAACAAATTTAATTTTGATGAACATTTTCTAAATCCCAATGAACAAAAAATGGGTTCGACGAACATTTTTTCAATTGATGAATATTTCAATTACATTGATAAACATTTTTTGAATAGGATGAACAAATAAATGTTCATGAATTGGAAAAGAAAATTCACAAAACAAGTTAAAAACTAATGAAAAAAAGAGCAAAGAAAGAGGAAAACAGGAAAATAATAAAAACAGAAAAGGAAAGGAAGGGAAGAAGGAAAAAACCAAAGGAAAAAATAACATCTAGCACGTCGGGCGGGGGGGGGGAGGCGCGCCTTGCTCGGCGGCACCCTACGCGCTGAATAGGAAGTGCCTCGCACATACCCTGTGGCTCCCCCGTTGCATACATGGCAACGCCCAACTAGCTAATGTTGGGTTTTAGGAATGTTCTAGAACCTTCCAAAACCAGTTTTCCTTTTTTCTTGGTATTTCTTCCCATTTTTACTATTTCCTTCTTCTTTTCTCCTTTATCTTTTAATATTTTTTTCATTTTCCGAATTTCTTTTTTTATTTTCAAATTTTGTGAACATTTTCTCAAATCAGTGTTTTTTAAAATTTGAACCTTTTTAAATCAGGGTGAGCAATTTTTGAATTCAAAAAATGGTTATCAAATTCAAATTGTGAACATTCTTCTAAATCATGAATATTTCTTGAATTCACGATTATCTTTTAGAAACATGAACAGTTTTTTAAATCACGAATATTTTTAATGTTCCTAAACTTTTTTTTTGAAATAGTGAACATTTTATAAATTCGCTAAAAATAGTGAACTCTTTCTATAATTTCCTAAACAATTTTTACAAATTCACGTACATGTTTCAATTTTTGAAATTTTTCTGAAAATTCATGAATATTTTTTAGAAAATTAAAAAAGCTTTTTTTATTTTACAAGTTGCAACTTTTTGACATCCTGATTTAATGAAAAACAGACAACAGAAAATAAAACAAATGTGCTTTCCGCCCCGCACGTGGGTTGGCCCATGAGGGCACGGGCTTCCATTGTTTTGGGCGCGCTGGTCGCCATATAGGACTTCCCGCCAATCGGGGCATTCATATTTGGCGCTTCAGGCGCCCGTCATTCTACATTTAGCAAACGGACGCACCCCTATTGCGAACTCGCAAGCCTCTCTCTCTCTCTCTCTCTCTCTCTCTCTCTCTCTCTCATCTGCAGAAAACTACGGGTGTAGGTGGTTTTTGAAATTGTGACTTCCTTCTTCATTGTACTCCACAGGAACCAACCCGGCACCCTCATGTGATGTGTTTATTTACATCTTCTTCGTTCTTTTATTCTTTCTTCTATTCAAATTTCCTTTTTCTTCTTTCTTGTTCCCTTTTTTCTCTTTTTTGGAACAATTTTTTCGGTTTTTCTATTAGCTTTCCCTTTTCCCTTTTTATTTTTCTATTGCTAAATATGCAATCATTTCTTGTTTTGTGATTTTTTTTTTCAAAACGATGAACTTTTTTCCAAAGCGATGAAATGTTTCCAAATTGATGTACTACTTAGAAAGTTGACCAATTTTCTTTCAACTCAATGATATTTTTTCAAAGTCGTTGATTGTTTTTTTAATTTCAGGGTTTTTTTATGTTTCAGAACTTTTATGAAAATTCGATGACCTTTTTTGAAAGTTGATGAACTTTTTAAAACTTTTTGAACTTTTTTGAAGTTTGTGAATTTTTTGAATACATGAACTTTTTTGAAATCTATGAAATTTCAATTTTTCTTCATTTTTTATGAAAATGACATTTTCTTTTCCAAAATATTTTTCAACTAGTTAAAAAATCTAAGTGATACAGTAACAATATTGTTTTAATTTTGTGTTTAATAATGCGGCTACAATTGTTCTTAAACTTTTCGTGCTGATATAAGTTACTTGTATCCGCTGACTCAAGTGGTTAGGCGAAGACAGAGATGATTGTTATGGCCTAACTTTGATTCTGCGTGGGAGAGAAATTTTTTTGTGATTTTTACGCGTTGTAATACGATTTGCTGCGCTGCCCGTTCTTGTCCGTCCACCAGGCGCCATGGTAAGCATCTGTAGCTCTTCGGGGCGCTAAAGGCGTGAAATAAGTGCTCGGCCAACTGGCTACCACCATAGTTGGAACTCCTATTTAGCGCGGTGCACACTTGTGAAGAATCCAACGTGCACCTGCCTTCCCCGGCACGCCACTTTAGACCGTCCCATTTGTGGGGTTGGACGCCACCTGTTTATTTTTTGATTTTTCGTTCTTTTTAAAATAATTGGGGATTAAAAAAAATCAAAAATATGTGTGAATTTCGAAAATAAAAAATTTCAAGAAATAATAAAATGTTCATGGATTCAAAAATTGTTCGCATATTTAGAGAATGTTTGTAAACATGAAAAAGATGTTCACAAACTATAAAATGTTCATGATTTTTTAAGAATGTTCCATAACGTTAAAAATGTTCGCAAATTACTAATACTATTAGCAAATTTGTGAAAAAAATGTTCACCATTTCACAAAAATGTTCATTTTAAAAAAAAATGTTCAAATTTCGTGAAATATACGTAAATACGTGAAAAAATGTTAGTGGATTTGGAATTGTTGACGTTTCGAAAAAATTCACGAATTTGAAACAATTCATGATTTCTAAAAACTTTTGTAATATACTTTTTTACAAATTTTGAAAATGTTATCAAAAATGGGAAAATGAAGAAAAACGAAAAATCTAAACTGAAAAGGAAGGACAGAAGGCAAAATCGGTTTGGGAAGGTTTAGTAATCTTTCCAAAACCGGAAACGAGGTACTTGGGCGGCCCAAACGTACGTAGCAGAAAGCAACGGGTGATCGCGGTCGCTAACCGGCAACCCGCGCGCGAAGAGTAGGATCCCTGTACTATACCATCTTGGATATTATTGCTACTTTTTTTTTTCTGTTTATGCTTTTATTCACTTTTTAAAAACATGAGGGAATTTATTTTTAAAATGTGACCATTCTTAAAATAATATCTCCTTTTTTTGCAAAAAGGCAAACCTTTTTAAAATTAATGTGAACAACTATCCGTAAAACATGATTATTTGGAAAAAATTTAAGAAACTTTAAAAACGTGAAAATTTTCTGAAAACAACCATTTTCTGAAATTTTTAAACCTTTTTTAAGAAACACAAATATATTTTAATACATGAACATATTTTGAAGTTCTGAAATTTTTGAAATTTATTAATATTTTCTAAAAACACAAACATTTTATAAAGGTTCTAAACATGTTCTTTATCTTTCGATTTTTTTTAAAATTCGAAAATTATTCATTGTCATTTTGAACTTTTTGAATATGTGTATATTTATAAACACGTTCTTTTCAAATTGCAAATAGTTTTTAGAAAAGGAAAAAACCCAAAAGTATACCATTATAAAACAAACAGGAAAAAACATTAAAAAAAGCCGAACCATAACCTTCTAGAAGCTTGTCCATCCTTCCTATTGGACTGGCCCATAATCGACCACTCTGCGCGAAAGCATGTGTCAAATAGGAAATGTCCCTGACTTGTCATGAAAGAAATGGAAATGCCTCTAGCCAGCCTGGCGCGTCTATAAACAATGTTCCCGAAGTATTAAAAAATATACAAGGTGCATGGAAACAAGTAGACATAAAAAACATAAGTTTTCAAAAATGTTTATCATGTATTTGGAAAATGTTAAATGTGTATATAAAGAATGTTCTTGATGCATAAAAAAATATATAATGTATATGGAACAGTAGACATAAAATATATCTTTAAAAAATTGTTAATCATATATCTGAAAAATGTTAAACGTGTATTAAAAACTGTTCTTGATGTTTGCCAAAAAAGTACAATGCGTACAAAATAAGTAGACATCAAAGCATATGCTGGAAAAAATAGTAATCGTGTATATGAAAAATGTTAAAACTATATAAAAATGATTTAGATGTATACCAAAGATGTACAACATGAATGAAATGCTTTCGGAATGAGGCACCCCGTAGGAAAAACACTTCATAAATTCTACTTCATCTGTTCACAAATGTAAGGTGTTTTAACTTTTGTGTGAATCAAATGTATATTGCCACGTTTTATTGTGTTTGTTCACTCATTTTAGTTTGTATGTAGTATATATTAAAATATCCAAAACATCTTACATTTGTGAACAGAGGGAGTACATTCTAATGAGCTACCAAAGACAATCTTTTTACCTAGGTTCAGACCACCACAAAGGTGTAATACCCTACATCCTGCTCTATTATTGATTATTAGTGTATGTGATATGTTAGATGGTCATCTAGGCACGCTCCCCCCCTCTCCACTCTCTCTTGGGTGTTCTCTCTTCCGTCTCTTCTTTCTTCTCCTCTTCCTTCTCTTGCTTTAACTGGTCTACCTCTTCTACCAATGGAAAAATGTGATGGTCTATGCATGGCCCCAATCCTCACCGTCTACAGAAATTGGGGGGGGGGGGAGTACCATAGTGGCCTTACATTGCATGAGATACATTGATTATAGTAGATGTAACTTGCCGCGGCCCATCATAGCTTCATGGTGTTAGTGGACGGCGGGTGAGGGAAGTTTCCTAGAGAAATGTGATGCCCTGCCACCAACTATTAATTGCCCCTCCCCCTGGCCAAGGGCGGAGAGTTGGTGTAGAACCGCCATATTTGAGGTGGCTAAATTCAAAGTAGTGGACAACATTATCACATCTTGACAACCGACATGTGCTTCCGCATGGGGTGACGTGAACTAGCATGGGATACTGTCGTCATTAGCACCTACAAAACGGAGGCCGCTGAAGGTTTGCAAGCTTTGCATTAAATATTGGTTTGCCCACGGAACCCCAGGAGAGCTCCACTGCCTTTGCATTAAATGCTTTGTCGATTGGCATGAGGGCCCACCAAAGCAGAGATGACACTCAGAGTAGTAGAAGGTCCTTGGGGTAGGGCCCCTAGCACTCCCCATGGTTCCTTAGGTTTGTTTTGTTATCATTGAAGTCAAAGTTTTAGAGCCTTGGAGCTTGAAGGTTCTCGGGGGCAATGCGTGATTGCCCTACTGACGGTGCAGAAAAACGCCAGATCCCTTGGCAGGGTGCCTTGCATAGCCGAGAGCCACTGATCAGAGGTCGCACTAGGGATTTATCTAGGTTAGGACCTCTGAAGTAATACCCTATGTCGTGTTTGTTGTTGCTATTCATGGTGGGATACCTCGCGTGAGAGGTTACAATGATGTAGATGGAGATTTCTACCGAAAATTATTCTATAGAGAGTAGAGCTAGTAATGAGTGACCTCTAGCATCCCCTTGTATACACGGTGGAGGCTAGGGTTTTACATGGGGAGATACGATCTAGGTGGCTGACGCCACCAACATGGGGATCAAGATGATCCAAGGATGTCGCTCCCTCCTTTTGGGCTCGCTCCTGTTGTTGGATAAGTAATGGGCCTCTTGGGCCTACTGGAAAGTCTACTACTGGGCTCCTCGCTGGTGAGCCACACCGGTGTATGACACCGTCAGTAGCCCCCGAGCACGGTGGAGGACATAGGAGTCAGTCTTCGAGATCTTCGGCATGCTCTTTTCTTAACGTTTTTGTCTTCAAAAAGAATGTTTTCCACGGTGAGGTCAGCTTTTTGATCAGGCGTCCATGGCAAGCAGTCAAACGGGGCTCTGCCAATAGCCCCCCCCCCCTCAAATTGAAATGCCACAGAAGCTGCGCTCTAGACGGGGCCGAAGCCTCCTAGAAAGCCGTTGGCCGGTGCCCGCTGACGGCGTCTGCAAGTGATGATGACTCCAAAATTCATGCACCCACGCCTCATAGAGTAGGAAAGCGTAGAGGACGTGGGGGCACGTGTAGCACCGTGATGTCCGCCTATTCAATTCTGGAGTCGCTATATGGAGAGAAAAGGATGAGGGTTTCCTCCTTCCTCCATCTTCTTCACTTTTGCCCCTCCGTGGTAGCAGTCCCCGGGACCGAGGGTGGCTTCTTAGGTACTAGTAGTCCCTGGGACCGAGAGGGTGGCTTCTGTTGTGGAGCCGGGCTCGGTCCTCTCGTATGTTTGCTTTCCTCATTTGTGTGTGTATCTTTGTATACTGAAATTGTTGTTGATGCAGGATCTTGCCGAGGAAAACCAGGCCTTTCAGGACCCCGACTCAATGCCACATCGATCTAGCATGTTGTAAGTGCATCTAGTGCCCCTTAGTGATTTTGGTGTATTGAAGACTTATAGGTTAAGTAACTGATGCGTTTGTGAGTGTACACAGGACTATAAGTCTATGAGGAGTTAGATATTTACAGAGAAAGTCGACCCCTAAAAATGAAGTTCTTCGACTGAAGACTTTGATATTCTGAAGACTTTCTGAAGACTTTGAAAGTGAAGAAATTGGTGTGACCATGAAGACTTGATATTCATTCGAGGAATCTGAAGCGTGAAGACTTTTGTTTTCGTAGTTTCATTTTCTCTGTCTTGAGTCATAGGAAACACCGTACTGTTAAAGGGGGTCGAGGAAATACTAAGGAAAAAATTTCATGTGATGCTCAACTCAAAATCCTACACCTACCAATCCCTTGAGTGAAGCCATTGGAAATCTCATACGATTCACCAAATTCTTCATGATAGAGACGCAGTTCTTACAGTCATCGATGACTTTGTTCGATCGAGGAGTTAGGAATTCGCCAGTCTGAATTGCCTACACAAGAGGAACATGATAGCCCCGAGGACTTTGAAAGTCAAAATTCCGACCGTTCTTTGTCTTTACGGCGGACCAAAATATCTTATCCACCTAACGGTCATATCATTGAAGGGCATTTATGTCTTATCATGTCGGGCTGCTCCCTAGGCTATAAATAGCCGCCCCTACAACCACTAGTTGGTTGGCTGCTCGAGAGAACTTGACACTTGTCATTTGAGAGCAACCCATCCTCCGAGGACTTTGAGCGAAAATCATCAAGTGAGGAAAATCCCAAAACCAAACCCACAAAACCCCAAGTGATTGAGCATCATCAAGAAATTGATCTGCGTGGATCCGACGCTTGTTACCTTTGAAGACTGTGCTTCTTCCAGACGGTTAGGCGTCAAGGTCTAGAGCATCCAAGAGGAATTGTGGATCGCCGAGTGACCAAGTCTGTGAAGGTTTGGAAGTCACCAAGACTTACCACGAGTGATTGGACGAGGCTGCGTGGTCTTAGTTCAAGGAGAATACGGTGAGGATGGGTGTCCTGAGTTGCGGCTCGAGATCGGGTGTCCGGACTGTGTGTCCTCGAGTTTAAATACTCGGCCGCTCCAACCAGACGCATAACCGAGACAGCAGTTGGAACTAGTTTACCAAATCATTGTCTTCACCAACCGATCGGTTCTATTTCCTCAACTCATTCATTTCCTCATTCTGTGTTGCATATTGTTCATATCTCGTGCTTGAAGACTTTGATCAAGACTTTCACAAATTCCTCGTTCAATTTCTTGATCTGCTTTGTCTTCATCTTGTTATCCCGTGTTTACGCTTCTCGTACTCTGTTTTAGTCTTCATTTCATCATGCTGACTATGTGCGTAATCTGCTATGTTTACCTCTGAGTACTTATTCCGCTGCAAATAGTTCTTCGCTAAGGAATTTCCTCACCGGCAAATTCCTCAGTGAAGAATTTCATAAAAATCGCCTATTCACCCCCCCTCTAGTCGATATAACGCACTTTCAATTGGTATCAGAGCGAGGTACTCCCTTGTTCTGTGTGATTTTGGTTTAACCACCTGGAGTTCTAGTTATGTCGACCGCAGGTATGAAGAAAGTGACATGCCCTATCTTTGACGGTCATGATTATCCCAAGTGGAAGGCCATGATGAAGAAGCACCTCATGGCAAAGAACAGCCAGCTATGGACCGTCACTGAGATTGGTCTTACGGATATGTGCAAGATGGCGAATGCTGATGATATTCGCAAGTACACTCGACTTGATCTCATAGCGAAGGATATCATCTGCTCCTGCCTATCCAGAGACCAATTCGGGCGAGTTATGCATCTGGGCAATTCAAAGCTCATCTGGGACCGAATCTCTGATGTCTATGAAGGTCATGGAACTTGTCATGATCCCTGGTTCGAGGACTTCAAGGAATCTCTCAAAACGATGACTTTCGAGCCAGAATCATCATCGTCTGCATCTTGTCTTATGGCAAACGGTGCTGAGGTAACCGAATGCTCCTCATCCGAGTCTTGTGATGAATCTGACAATGATGAATCTGATGATGACATTGAATCATGCTATACTAAACTTATTTGTGTTGCCACTAAACAACAAACGGTTTTAGAACAAACACAAGATATGTTAGAAAGAAGTGATAATATGTTGCGCAAAGAAATGGATCAGTCAAAAGCATTGGGTGAATGTCTTCAGAGAATTCACTCCAAGTTTGACGCCCTTCAAGATCAGCATAACACCCTCTTGACTGATCATGAGAAGCTTTCTCTTGAATCTATTCAAAGAAAGGCAGACCTTGAAAAGCTAAGAGTATGTTATGAAGATCTTCAGAAGGAGCGCGATTCATTACTAGCTCAACAAATCAGCGCTTCTCAGGAAGAATTTGTTCCTCCATGCTTAAAGTGCATTGAACGTGAATCTGCTAATTCCTCACCTGAATGTTCAAATGCTTCAAATGCTACAAATTCTTCATCTGCCTCTGCTATCACTAATTCCTCATCTGAGGACATTGCTAGTATCACTGACAATGCAGGGCTGAAGGAATTGTACATGACAGGCATGTACAAAAGCCTCAAAGGGCATCAGACACTTTGTGATGTGCTCAAAAAGCAGATCCTCAACAGAAACCCTAGGAAAGAGGGTATTGCCTTTGATAGGAAACTGAATGCCGATGGAACATATTGGAAACCCGAGCGGTATCCCAAAACCTCATGGGTTCTTTGCAAAGGACCTCCATTGATCCATCTAACTTATCGACTTTACATGTGAATCTCCTCATTCTTCTGATGAGTCATTTGACTCCAACTATAAACTGTTCAAAATCAGAATGGTGAAGTATTTGCTAGATATGTTGGCACTAACTGCAGGAACGGTTCCCCTATGAAGAAAATTTGGGTTCCCAAAAGCTGTGTTGAAAGTCTTCACGTGAATGTCCTCATGACACCACCAGTGAAGAACAGGAACCCCAGATCAAATTCTTCATATGGACCAAATTCTTCATATGGATCCAAGTCCTCATATGGACCAAATTCTTCACGAGGATCAAATTCCTCAACTGGATCAAAGTCCTCATATGATTATTATCATGCTAACAAATCTGTCTCGCAGGGTAAAGCTAAGGGCTATGAATATGTGCATTATTCTTCAAACCATTATGTTCATAAGTCCTCGAAGAATTATTCTGCTTATTCATATGCTTACCCTAGCCCATCCTATGCTAAGCGAAATGGTTTGGCATCTTTGCCACCTTTCTCACATGGTGCTCGCAGGATGATGAACTCTTTGCCACCCTCGGATGTGGGTGGTGAAGAAAAAGAACTAATCATTTCTGCGGTCAGTCTCCGGGCGTGCTCAAACGTCTCAAGAATTTGCCGGGACCCGACAAAATGCTCGAAAGGACGCAGCGAATCATGATGAAATGAATCTTCATTTCACACGTCCTCATATTGCTATATCTGCTTATCGCTTGATGAAATTCATCGATGAACTTGATGTCATATTCTTCACCGATGAAGCATATGAGATTGTAAGTTACACTAATTCATCTGCAGGATGATCAACCCAAAACCACCGAATGGGTCCTCGATAGTGGATGTACAAATCACATGATGGTGACAAGAATCTATTGATGGATGCTCCTTTATCACCGTCACCTCTGAAGCATATCATATTTCTTGACAAAGGCAAAAGTCGGTATTGGGTCTTGGTAAGGTTGCTATCTCTAAGGATAAGCACATGGACAAAGTCATGCTTGTTGAATCCTTAGGATACAATCTCATGTCGATCTCAATGCTTTGTGATCTTGATATGGTTGTTGTCTTTGGCAAATATCGCTGTGTTGTGATTATGGAAGTGACAATTCCAAAGTCTTGAAGGCTTTAGGAGAGGAGATCGTATATTGTTGATTTCTCTACAGACCACAACCAGCCATGTGTCTACTTGCAAAAGCTTCGAAGGCTGGCTATGGCATCGACGACTTGGTCATGCAGCATGAGGAATTTGAACACCCTTGCGAAGAAGAAGCATGTCATTGGCATTGAGAATGTCAAATTCCTCAAGGATCACTTATGCGGAGCATGTGAAGCCGAAAAATGACCAAGGCCAAGCATCCAAATAAGACTATCATGACCACTACTCGTCCATTCAATTGCTTCACATGGACCTATTCGGACCTAATCATTATTCAGCAAATACTAATGATGCATCTCTATATGGTTTTGTCATTGTTGATGATTATTCTCGATATACATGGGTACACATTGTTACTTACAAACATGAAGTGCAGGAAGTCTTCAAACGATTTTCCTCGAGGGCTTCAACCAACTTTGGTGTGAAGATCAAGCATATCAGAAGTGACAATGGAACTGAGTTCAAGAATTCTGGTCTTGATGCCTATCTTGATGAACTTGGTATTACTCATGAATTATCTGCTCCTTATACTCCTCAGCAAAATGGCATCGTGGAGCGCAAGAACAGGACTCTTGTTGAGATGGCTCGCACTATGCTTGATGAATACAAAACGCCTCAGCGTTTTTGGATTGATGCAATTGACACTGCCTGCCACATCATCAACAAAGTATATCTTCACAAATTCTTCAAGAAGACTGCATATGAGCTCCTCACTGACAAGAAACCCAATATGAGTTATTTCAAAGTCTTCGGTGCTAAATGTTGGATTAGAGATCCTCACCACAACTCTAAATTTGCACCGAAAGCACATGAAGGTTTTATGCTTGGTTACGGAAAGGACTCGCACACCTCTGAGTCTTCAACATTGTTCTTCACAAGATTGTCGACATTTGTAGATGTGCGGTTCGATGAAACTAATGGCTCGCAAAGAGAGCACCTACCTTCGTGTTAGATGAACCAGCACCGAGGATGCTATCAAGCACAAGGCAACCGAGGATGTCATTCCCATCAAGAATCTGGTGAAGAATTCATTCTGTTCGTGAAGAACGTCGAGCTGATGCTTTGAAGAACGTGATGAGGAAATTGGTGTCAAGAAAATGCTGATCAAAATCCTCGTGACTACCAACTCATCCACGCGTTGCAAAAGAAGTGCAAGTGGAGAAGATCATCGATGACATCAACAAGCGCCAGTCCTCTCACCCGCTCAAAAGCCTCACACTTATCTAACTTTTGTGGGCACTATGCTTTTGTCTCTATCTCGAGCCCACTAAGGTAGATGAAGCATTTCGAGCCGGAGTGGATTCAGGCTATGCAAGAAGAACTACATCGATTCGAAATGAACAACGTCTGAATTGGTCAATCGCCTGCATCCTTGCAAGCATAATATCATTGGCACAAAGTGGATCTACCGCAACAAGCAAGATGAAAATGGCCTTGTTGTGAGGAATAAAACACGACTAGTAGCTCAAGGCTACACGCAGTTGAAGGAATTGATTTCGATGAAACTTTTGCACTGTTGCTAGACTTGAGGCTATTCGCATTTTACTTGCCTATGCTAACCATCATGATATCATCTTATATCAAATGGATGTGAAAAGTGCATTCCTCAATGGTAAGCTTGAGGAAGAAGTATATGTTGCTCAACCCCGTGTTTTGAAGATCCCAAGAATCGACAAAGTCTTCAGACTAAATAAGGCCCTCTATGGCCTCAAGCAAGCCCCTCGGGCGTGGTATGATACATCAAGGAATTCTTCGTGAAGAATGGCTTCACACCCGTTCACTCGATCCTACTCTATTTACTAAATCATATGATGGTGAACTGTTTGTGTGCCAAATATATGTTGATGATATTATCTTTGGCTGTACTAACCAACGATATAATGATGAATTTGCCTATATGATGAGTGAAGAATATCAAATGTCTATGATGGGAGAGTTGAAATTCTTCTTAGGTCTTCAAATTCGCCAAGAAGCAAGAATGGCATATTCATATCTCAGAGAAATACCTCAAAGATGTCTTGAGGAAATTCGCATGCAAGATTGCAAAGGCGCTCAAAATTCCTATGCCCGCAATGGTCATCTATGCATCGATGAAAATGGTACTTGACTTGATCACAAGGTATACCGCTCCATGATTGGTTCTTTATTGTACCTATGTGCATCTAGGCCAGATATAATGCTTAGTGTTTGCATGTGTGCCCGATTTCAAGCTGCACCGGGAATCACACCATAAGGCTGTGAAGCATATTCTTCGATATCTAGCTCACACACCAACACTAGGATTATGGTACCCCAAGGGCTCTTCTTTTGATCTCATTGGATATTCGACTCGACTATGCCGGTGATCGTGTGGACCGCAAGTCAACATCGGCACTTGTCATTTCCTCGGACGATCTTTGGTCCGTTGGTCCTCGAAGAAACAGTAACTGTATATCACCGCTCATCTTTGAAGCTCAATATATTGCTGCTGGGTCGTGCTATGCTCAATCTGCTTTGGATGAAGCAAACCCTCAAGGACTATGGCATCAACGTGAAGAATGTGCCTCTCCTCTGCGACAACGAGTGCCATCAAAATTGCTCACAACCCAGCCAAAGACTCAAGACTAAGCACATCCAGATTCGTCATCATTTTCTTCGTGATCATGTGTTGAAGGGCGATATCTCCATCGAACATGTGAAGACTGAAGAACAGCTGGCTGATATCTTCACCAAGCCCTTGGATGAGAAGAGATTTAGCAAGTTGCGGTGTGAGCTAAATATCTTAGAATCTTCGAATGTTCTTTGAAAAGGACACACATCCTAACCCTTATGCATAATTGATGACTTAGATGTGCAACACATGAAGAAACGTTGTTCTTCAATCAATGAAGAATAACACTCTAAGTGTGAACAAATCAATGAAGAATTTGATTCTCAGAACCCTACGACAATTGTACGCGTGTCTGAAATCATTATTCCTATACGGTGGGCTACACCACCACAAAAGTTGAAAATCTTCAATTTGAGTTTTTCCTCATTTTTGAAATTCCTCATTTTTCAAAATCTTCAACTTTGCAAAATCTTCAGTGTTTCCATCGAAATTCTTCATTGGCTATATATATATATATATATATATATATATATATATATATATATATATATATGAGTTTATGTCCTCTACAACATTCACTTATTGCTAATTCTTCAAGTTGCGATTTACGCTAAGTGAATGTGATCGGACCCTTTCCTCTATGCTATACTCAATCCAATCTATTCACAAATTCTTCATGTGCGTTACGATTGAAACTCGCTCAAAGTCTTCACCGGTCCTTGACAATTGAAGAAATTGCGAATCTAAACTTTTAACAAACCTTATCCAAATTTTCGGTTTTACCGCTCAAACCGCTCCGATCCCACGATGTATTAGTTTAATCACCCACAATCTTACACGATCTCATCTGCACAATCGTGGGTGACACACGTCGCGTGAAGGAGAAAGGGCAGGGCATGTTCGTCCAAAATCTTGGCGAAGCAGTTTTTCGCCGTGGCTATAAATACCCCTTTACCTCCTCACTTCATTTACTCCGCCGATCGCTGTCTCTCGCCGAGCTCTCCTCAAACCCTAGCGCCGCTTCTCCATCGCCGCCGGTGAGGAAAGCTTCACTTGCCTCGACCTCATCGTTGTCAGACTCGCGCCGTCGCGGAAATCTTCACTCCGCCGCCAGAGTGGCCGTCTTCCTCTGCCAAGTTAGGGCGTGGAAGATCTAACGTGACGAACTTCTCTACAGTTCATCTCTGTTCGTCGTGTTCTTCAGTTCGGGTAATTAAAAGTCACTTTTATTACTCGCGTTGATTCTCAAATCTTTCCGAAAATCTTCAAAGGTGTTTTTGCTCCTCAAAATCTTCACATATGAACACCTCACACACTATATGTTCTTGATTTATCTCCCTAAGCATTCATTTCTTCAAGATTCCTCAATTATGGGATTTTGAATCTGTACAACTCGAACCCGAGACAAACGCTTAGTGAAATTCCTCAAGCCTCAACTGGTCAAATTCTCAAAACTTGCTTCTTTTGAAAAATCTTACGAGAACGATATGACCTCTCCAAATTCCTCGCACCTACACTCTGCTTCACAGGTACTCATGTCCGCTTTGAATCACTAGGTTCTCATCAACTTAACTCATTTGCAGCGTTCCTCGAAGAAAAACTGCATACTTCTTCAGAGTGCTCAATTGTTCAAATTCCCCACCAAGAAAATGGCGAAGGCAAGAGACCTCGAAGGGAGGAAAGAAACCGAAGTCATGATCGCTTTGAAATTCTGAGGAAATATACAAGGACTCTCGCGACACCGATGAATCCAAATTTGGCAAGGAGACCAAGAACCAGCGCAAAGTGCGCATACAGAGGATTGAAAGGAGATGGGCACGAGAATGGCGTGAATACCGCTATGTCACTCCTAAGTACATGAGGAAATTCGCACTGAATCCTCCATGCCCAAGAGCTCCTCTGGCACCTGGCCAAGTTGCTGACCCCACCAGCGTCAAGCGTGGTGAGGACTTTCCTGAAGAATGGTCCAGGCGCCAAGCCAAATTGGCAAGACAGGCCAAGGAGGCAGTGAGGAAATTCAATGAAGATACTGCTGCTGAGCCCTCGGTCAAACCAAGGAAATCAATGCCAAAGAAGCCTGCACGCAAGCCAAGTGCTTCACCGTCAGCGCCCTCACGGCCTAGTTCCTCAGTCGCGCCCTCACGGCAAAATCCTCAGACTGCTACTGCTCATGCAAAATCCTCAGCAGTCCCCTCCAAGTCCTCAACACCTGTGCATCTTGCCACTTGCCAAAGGACTCAAGGATTCTCTATTGCTTCTGGTGTTTCAGCAAGTTCCTCAGCTGCACCAATGTCCTCAACAGGCACCCCTCTGCTGAAGACTAAAGCAACTGCTGGATGCGGTCCTCGGCCAAGTCCGAAGAAGAAACAAGTTGTATTCAATGTTCCCTCTGATGATGAAGCATCTAATGAAGAACTTGAGGAAATTGTCAGAGATAGACTGACCAAGGCCGCTAGAGCCAAAGGAACCAGTGTACCTCTGCTTTTGGATCCAAAGAAGGTCCTAGACTTCATTGACCTGTGGCATCAGGATCCTCACACTCCTCTTCCGGATCTGCCACTGACCCCTGGTCAAAGTCACATGCTGAACCATTTCATCGCTGAAGAGAAATGGAAATTCGAGAAGGCTCGTGAATTGAAGAGAGCAAAAGCAAGAAAAGAGAAGCTTATGAGGAAAAACATCATCAACTTGTCTCCTGAAGAACTTCTGAAAGCTCAATCAGAAATCCAAGCACTCAGCAAGGATTTTGATGCTTACAATGCTGACTGGCAAGGAGCCAAGGTGAGATTCGTCACTCTGACGAAGAGAATGTCAACTGTTGCAGCTTCATCGCAACAAGAAAATCCTCAGGCTGAAGAATCTGCTCACTGGCGATGAACATGTCAAGATCGCTGATGACTTTCAGCGGCCGATGAGAACACAAGTTCCGTGGCTGATGACTCCATTCCACCACCGAAGAAATTCCTGTGGCATCCACTAGTGGTGCGCTCAAGAAATCAAGGAAACAGGAAACTGCACGATTGCCAAGAAAATGAACCACAGTCCTCGGCTCCTCCTGCACCAACACCAACTCCAATTCTTCCTACGCCTATGAAGTGAAGAAGACAAAGGCTGCAGAGAGAGTTGCGGTGAAGAAAAGGAAGGCATCACCAAGGTCAAATTCTTCGACTGCGAAGAAAATGAAGCCAATGACCAGCTCGATTGAAAATCCTATTGATGCCATTCCTATCTCCTCCATGTCGCCCAAGGAAATGGTTCCCTTTGAGAAGAATATACGATCCCAAGCGGATCGATGAAGAAAATCATTCATTGCTACTTGTAACAGCTTGATGAAGAAATTGAAGTGGACGCTTTCCTTCAACTCCTGTTGTTTCTCACCCGTGCCTCGGTTCATCTTCAAGAGGCGGTGTTGAGGAAATCGAAAAAGAAGATGAAGATGTGGATATTGGGTGCACTACACCTGTAATGAACGATGACTTTGGGAAAGTCAAGACACCCCAATACTCCTCTCTTCACTCCGCTTCAACAAGTTCCTCGACCACCAACAACTACTGCTCAAATGGGCTCAAGAAACTCATCCCACATCATCTCGTTAACGAAGAGATTCCAGCCACTAGCGTTGAAGAACAAACTGCTGATCCTCAAACCGCACAAGGAGAGGAACCAGAAATTCCTCGACCAAGAACTGAGCTCGCGATTCCAGAGGTTGTGCTTTGCAAATCACCGATATTCCTCTGCCCAAGCCAAAGAATCCGTTCTCAAGCAAGCAGAAATTCAAGGCTGAAGATTTCTTCTCTGAGCATGTGTTCTTCACTGCTTATAATCCCTATGACTCTGCTCGAATGAGGAAAAGACGCTTCTGGACTCCAACACAAGCAAATTTCTATTCCTCAGTGCTATTCGACAAGGACAAGATCTTCGACCATGAGCATATTCCTCATGTTGATATGGAATCACTGCCGTGCTTCGAGCCAGTACTCCGTGTTCTTCATGATGTAGGACTGTTAAATTTCTGCACTGACATATGTGACTGGAATGAAGAACTCATTCTTCAATTCTATGCCACCCCGCACATCACCGAGAGATGTCAAGACATCAACTCATGGGTTCTGATTGATGACCGAGAATACTCACTACAAGGCACCAAAGAATCGAATTGCTTCGTCCTTCCTCTTGATCCTCCCCATGAATCTTCTCGCTGCTGCACAATGATCGTGAATCGTCTCGATCACTTCATGCAAGTCTTGATGAAGCCATTGAAGCCGAAGCCAAGCTCCTCGAACCAAATTCCTCGTCAAGGATTTGCTCTATGTGCCTCGGATCGTGTATGTAATCTTGACGAAGACTATGAGTCCAATCAAAGGCCACGACTCAAATGAAAAAGATGTCGTAGGCATCATGAAGAATCTGCTTTTCAATATCATTCATGGCGTTCCTATCAACTTTCATGATTTCTTCATGAGGACTCTGGCCAACGTTGCAATGTCACCTTTTGAGCTGAAGCCATATGCGCCTTGGATCATGAGATTCATAAGGGCAAGATCTTCACTGAATTACAAGGCTGACACTCTGAACCATGGCAGCTTCCTGCCGCCCATTGAAGTCCTCAAGCGACCAATTTCATCATCTGATGACAAGGGCAAGGCAGCAGCTGTAATTGATGAAGGCACTCGTCCATTGGATGGTCAGTTTCGCAAAGCTGCATCTTACTCCACCAATGATGATTCTGCTACGCATGACACTTCCGCTAATACCTCAACCAAGAAACAGCCTCAAGCAACTACACCCAGGGTGATGACTAATCGTGAGTTACTCCTCAGTCTTCATCAGAAGGTTGATCGCAATCAGAAGTGGGTCAAGCGCCAATTTGCTGCAATTCTTCACAATATGACCTCAACGCATAATGCTGTGAAGAAAAACCAGTACTACCTTCATGAAACCCTCAACCGCTCTTGGGCTGTTCTGAATCATGTCTACTCCACGGAAGAATTGAAGACCATGGGTCTTCAGGAAACTTATGACTGGTCTGCACCACCTCCGAAGAAATTCAAGAGAGTCAAAGTTCCTGATTTGGTGGCCAGCTCTTATTCTTCATCGCTGGCCGATGAATTTGAAGATTTGGACGACATCGCGGCAGCCCTACTTCAACAACCAACCCCGACAACGCCGCGCTCCTCCATCGACTTGAACTTCTTGAGCGTTAGTCCTCGCCGATCCTTTTGGTCATTTGATGACAAAGGGGGAGAAATCTGAGTTAGTCTTCAAGCGGGTTTATACTATGGGCATTTTTTTATTAAGTTACAACTCTCGTTCTTCCGAAACTTTTATTGGATCGAGTTGTAATCTTAAATCCGATGGTGCCCTGATACTTTTGATCGTGCATTGTGCTGACTTTGCACTGTGCTCTGATACTCTCCTTTTGAGAGATGTGCTCTAATACTTTCGATCGTGCTTCTGATGCTCTAATTTTGATACGTGTTATGCTCTGATGCTTTTGAAGCACTACGCTCTGAATGTGATATTTGAGCTCTGATACTATTGCATGTATGATCTGATATTTTTTTAATACTATTGCATGCATGCTGAATCTCATCAGGCACCATATTTCATCATGCATTTCAAATTCTTCATAGTATATTTATCAAATGCGTGTATGAATTACAAGATATAGGGGGAGATCTCCATGATTAAATTCTTCAAATGTGCATTGCCTCAAAAGCAAATTCCTCATTATGCACATATTCAGGGGGAGTTCTTCTATATCTTGCAATCAAATTCCTCAATATCGGTATTTACACTTCATATGTTTATCCCCGTTGAAAACTTAACCTATGTTGTCATCAATCACCAAAAAGGGGGAGATTGTAAGTGCATCTAGTGCCCTTAGTGATTTTGGTGTATTGAAGACTTATAGGTTAAGTAACCGATGCGTTGTGAGTGTACACAGGGACTATAAGTCTATGAGGAGTTTGATATTTACAGAGAAAGTCGACCCTAAAAATGAAGTTCTTCGATCAAGACTTTGATATTCGAAGACTTTCGAAGACTTTGAAAGTGAAGAAATTGGTGTGACCATGAAGACTTGATATTCATTCGAGGAATCAAGCGTGAAGACTTTTGTTTTCGTAGTTTCATTTTCTCTATCTTGAGTCATAGGAAACACCGCATGTTAAAGGGGTCGAGGAAATACTAAGGAAAAATTTCCATGTGATGCTCAACTCAAAATCCTACACCTACCAATCCCTTCGAGTGAAGCCATTGGAAATCTCATCTCGTTTCGATCAAATTCTTCATGGATGAGATGCAGTTCTTCCGTCATCGATGACTTTGTTCGACCGAGGAGTTAGGAATTCGCCAAAGGTGAATTGCCTACACAGTGAGGAACATGATAGCCCTGAGGACTTTGAAAGTCAAAATTCCGACCGTTGCTGTGCTGCGCGCCGGCGGACCAAAATATCTTATCCACCTAACGGTCATATCATTGAAGGGCATTTATGTCTTATCATGTCGGGCTGCTCCCTAGGCTATAAATAGCCGCCCCCTACAACCACTAGTTGGTTGGCTGCTCCGAGAGAACTTGACACTTGTCATTTGAGAGCAACCCATCCTCTAAGGACTTTGAGCGAAAATCATCAAGTGAGGAAAATCCCAAAACCAAACCCACAAAACCCCAAGTGATTGAGCATCACTGAAGAAATTGATCCTGCGTGGATCCGACGCTTGTTACCTTTGAAGACTGTGCTTCTTCTAGACGGTTAGGCGTCAAGGTCTAGAGCATCCAAGAGGAATTGTGGATCGCCGAGTGACCAAGTCTGTGAAGGTTTGGAAGTCACCTGAAGACTTACCACGAGTGATTGGACGAGGCCTGCGTGGTCTTAGTTCAAGGAGAATACGGTGAGGATCGGGTGTCTGAGTTGCGCTCGAGATCGGGTGTCCGGATCTGTGTGTCTCGAGTTTAAATACTCGGCCGCTCCAACCGGACGTCAACCGAGACAACAGTTGGAACTGGTTTACCAAATCATTGTCTTCACCAACCGACCGGTTCTATTTCCTCAACTCATTCATTTCCTCATTCTGTGTTGCATATTGTTCATATCTGTGCTTGAAGACTTTGACTGAAGACTTTCACAAATTCCTCAGTTCAATTTCTTCAGTTTGTTTGTCTTCATCTTGTTATCCTGTGTTTACGCTTCCTGTACTCTGTTTTAGTCTTCATTTCATCATGCTGACTATGTGCGTAATCTGCTATGTTTACCTCTGAGTACTTATTCCGCTGCAAATAGTTCTTCGCTAAGGAATTTCCTCACCGGCAAATTCCTCAGTGAAGAATTTCATAAAAATCGCCTATTCACCCCCCTCTAGTCGATATAACGCACTTTCACATGTAACACCTCATATCACTTTGCGGCCTCACCCACGGTATCCCCACGGGTGTCGCCTTACCTTTGCCCGGGACCGTATGCGCCTTTTGGCACACGTATATGATAGTGTCGCTAGCATCCATATGATAAGGAGCCCGGGCTGACATGGCTAGTCGTAAACCCAAAGTGGCACAAACTTACGTGGACAGCATCCATGACGCAACATTGAACGTGTCGGTCATCGAGTGAATCCAGGATGTAGCATGGCTAGCAGGACTCCGTGAACCGGGCTATAGCGGCTAACAGACTCCGGTATTCATCGCGTGACATTTTCCGAAGAACGTACCACGAGAACGAAGAAGGACACATGCCGGTCGGCCAGCCTAAGTGTTACGAGCAAGAGTGCTACCATGGCTTAGTGGAAGCACTAGGAGACATTTCCGGTAAGAGAGGCTACTAAGGATAAACAACTAGATAGTCAGATCCCACACATACCAAGCATTTCAATAACATACACACAATATGTTCGATATGTGTGAATACAACATGGCATCACAACATGACAATACAACTCAAGTATTCAATAGGCTCCGAGGAGCGAGATATTACAAACATGGGTCTCACAACCCAACATTCAGAGCATACAAGTCAAGCACATGCGGAAGCTTAACATGTCTGAGTACAGACAACTACAAATGAAAAAGGCTGAGAAGCCTGACTAACTACCAGATCCTGCCGAGGGCACAAGATCGTAGCTGAGGTAACAAGCTAAACGTCGAAGTTCACGCGGAACTACTAGTGAGAGTGAAGTCTCTCTGCAAAAACATAAAATAGGCAAACGTGAGTACAAATGTACCCAAAGAAGACTTACATCGTAACTAACTACATATGCATCATTGTCAACAAAGGGATGGTGGGGTTTAATCTGCAGCAAGCCAGCTTTGACTCGGTGGCTATCCTAAACTACATTGCAAGTAACTCTTTTGATGTGGCGCACACGAGTCCACATATTCACCATATCAATACACCACTATGGATCCGCTCCCGCCACCCTACGAGAACGTCATCCATAGCACTCACGCTTATCCTGCATATTTTAGAGTATCCACTTTCACTTGTCTATGAACTGTACAGGCAACTCAGGAGTCCTTTACCGCGGTCACGGCTATTCGAATAGCTCATATTAACCCTGCAGGGGTGTACTTCTTCACACACGCTCTCGCCACTTACCGCCATGTACACGTCATGTATCTCAGCAACCTTCAAGCGGAAGCCTGGCGAGGGAGTCGGCCACGACCTGACTAACCACACAAGTCTCTAGTCCAGTTTTATCGCCTATTCGGGTTCCATCCGCAATGAGATCCGGCCGGGGTGTCGCTCACGGCCCCAAACGATGTGTGCAGGGTTCCCAAGTCCACCATCCGGGTGCCACTTGGTACACCGGGCCACTATGCCTAGTCTGTCCCAAGCCCACCTATACCAGGTGCCACTTGGTAGACTACTAACACTACCTACAAACACCAGAAACTAGTTGCAACTCCTGGACAGAGATCATGTTGATTAATAAGTCGAGAGAGCTTGGAGTGCCCGGAGCCCAATGTGTGGTAGTAACTGTTCATGGATCACAAACACAGAACTCGGTTCCTGAGGACGGTTTCAATGAGACAACCCACCATGTACTCCTACATGGCCTCTCACCTCTACCTTTACCAAATCGTGTTCACACACTTAGCTCACACACAGTAGGACATGTTCACACACCTCCGATTCATCCCCGATGAATCAGACCTGACTCAACTCTAAGCAGTAGCGGGCATGAAAAACAAGCATGAATGAGTAGGCACATCAGGGCTCAAACAACTCCTACTCATGCTAGTGGGTTTCATCTATTTACTGTGGCAATGACAGGTCATGCAGAGGATAAAGGGGTTCAACTACCGCAGCAAGTAATAGATGAATCGTTATTGTTCTAATGCAGCAAAAGAGCGCAGGAGCGAGAGAGTAGGATTGTATCAGAATGAACAAGGGGGTTTTGCTTGCCTGGCACTTCTGAAGATAGTATAGTTCTTCATCGGTGTCATCGAACTCATCATCGAACGTCGTCTACTGAGAGGGGACAATCACCGGCAGACAAGAGGGAACACAATCAATGCAATGCACAATATGATGCATGATCATGACATTGCAAAATGAGTGTGTTTTGGCTAATGCAACTTAGAACAGATTGGTTTGAGTTCATTTGAATCAAGGATTCAAATGCAAACCCAAAATAAGAGGTCATATTAGTGCATTAACTTGTTTCACCTAAACAGCAAGGTTAAAGTGTTCTAACATGCATGAAACCAATGCAGATGGAAAGATTGGATTTTTCTGATCATTTTTCATATATAAATTATTTCATTTGGAGTTATAGATTAATTTATATGATTTTTAGAAGTTTGGGGTATTTTCTGGAATTTCCTGTATAAGAATAAATCCAGTAAAAGAGTTATCACGTCGATTACTACGCCACTTTGTGGCGTCAGCAGTCAACGGGCGGTCCAGGTCAAACTGACCGGCGGGTCCCGCGTGTCAGGGTAATTAGCCTAGCTAATTTTTAGTTAGCACTAAAACTAATTTAGTTAGCAGACGGGCCCCACCTGTCATGGACTCAGGGGGAAGTCAACTTGGGCCCACATGGAGTCAACCAGGGTCAAACATAGTCAAACTCACCGGCATTTAGCCGCCGGCGAGGCCAGACGCGGCGGGGCGATGCGGGTTTCGTGCTTCGGTGACCAAAACGACGGCAGAGCACGTCTACGCGTAGCTGGGAACGGGCCGCGTCCATTGGTGGTGTTGGTTAGGCTCGGGGTCGCTGGAAATGTCGCCGGCGACGAGCTGGGCGGCTGCCGGGGTTCGGGCGAGGTCGAGCTCGTCGATAGGGGGCACAACGAGGCGCGTGGGGTGGTGTTTTGGGCTCCTGCGAGTGCGGTGAGGGCGGTGGTGTGCTCGGAATCGAGCCAACGTGGCTGTGGCCACGACGGCGACGTGCGGTGGCGGCGACGAGTGCGGCCGAGCTCGGTGGGGTTGATGCAGGGCTCGAGAGCGAGAAGGAGAGGGATGGAGAGGTGTAGCAGCTCACGGCGAACACGACAGTGCAGACAACGCGGTCGGGGACGAGCTAGTGCGGCGGATACGGCGAGGGGGATCTGCGGCGGCGTTCGGTGAAGACGAGCTTGATGGAGACGAGGAGAGCGTGCGAACGCTCGGGGCTCAGCTTAGCTCGACGTTGCGGACGACGGCGGAGCTCTTGGACAAGTCAGCGCGGCGCGGGGACGACGGTGGACGCGGGTTTCATGGTGGCGCGGGTGCGGCAGCATCGGCCATGACGGGAGAGGGCGAGGGAGAGAGGCAGGGGGCGTGTGAGGTGTCTGCGGGGTCAGGGCAGCAACGTGGAGCCTGCCCAGGTGTCCACGGGCGCGGGCGGCAAGCAGGTGGCGCCGTGGCGAGCTCGCGCTCGTCGGCGTCACCTCTGTGCCTACCTCGCGAGGACGAAGCAGCTGGCTGGCATGGGCCAGCACAGTGCTGGGCCTGCCAGGTGGGCCGCGGCCAGGTAAGTTCCCTCCTTCTCTTTTAAATTCTGTTTTTCTATTTTTCTGTAAGTTTGTGGCTTTATTAAAAATAGTTAGACACCTTCAAAAATCCTGAAAATAATCATAGGCTCTATTTAGATTAATTCCAACAGCCCACACTTATTTCCAGAATTATCTGAGCATTTAAAATATTTACTAGCATTTAAATGCCCAAATGCAAAGTACATATGATTTAATTCAATGACCTTGTGATGACCTAGAAAATTGTGAACCCATTTTGTCAGAGGTCCTAACCCAAGACAAAAAGGGTGGACTTTTAGAAGGGCATTTCAGGTTCATTGAAAATAATTTTAGTAAGCCCTAGTTGTTTTCAGGGGGGTGCTGGGGGTTCTGTCATCCCCATTTCAAGTTTCTGAAAAACTATAGACATGATGCATCACTCTAATGCATGAACTAGCTAGGATGTGACAACTCACCCCCACTAAGCAGGAATCTCGTCCCGAGATTCAAGACGTGAGGTAAGAAGACAGAGGGGACACAAAGCTAACACGTTCTTCACGATCCAACTGTCCTTCCCAAAGATGTTGATTCATTGCTTCATATCGATCTTGACGTCTTTGTTTTTGAGATCTTCATCCAACTCAATTAAGTCAGAAGGAAACTCTATCGGAAAGGACCATTGAAACTCTCCATACCAGGCTAAGGCAATTCTCAAAATATTGTTTGGCGGAGTGCGAAGGAATGGCATACCCAGACTAGAATGGATGATGTGGATTACCTTGTTGAAGACAACGCAAGGTATGATTTTTCTTGTGCGTGCTCTCAAGAACTTGAGCATCTCCATATTCATCAAGGTTTTACCAATATCCGTGTCAAGGATCCTGGCAACACAACGTACTACCATGATGAATACCGGTGGAAGATGCAGATGCAAAGGAAGACAACACCTCCTCAGATTTCACCTTGGCGGGGCCAAGGGAACAAAATCTGGATGATCGACCGAGAGACATTTAGCACTCCGCTACTAATGTTCTCCTTGATGTGCTAGCATAATCCATTCATAGACATGGTTTGATATCTAGAACATCAAGTAAAAGGTCAGACTTCAGGAATACAAAAATCCATAAAGGACAACTAGGGAGTAAATCCTACGAAATCCTTATGGGGAGGTGGCCAACTTCCTCCATCAAGATACTACAATAATGGGTCTTCCGGCTGGTGTGTTGGCCACGACATCCAGTTTACAGGGTTACAGAGAGTCCAATATTATAG
Source organism: Aegilops speltoides (assembly GCA_021437245.1). Lineage (NCBI taxonomy): Eukaryota > Viridiplantae > Streptophyta > Magnoliopsida > Poales > Poaceae > Aegilops > Aegilops speltoides. The sequence continues at coordinate 322,513,356 of CM038144.1, read as the reverse complement.
TTCTTGAGAAATGTTCCAACCATCATATCTGCCTGAGATTCAGATCTGGTTGGTGTCAGATTAATCCAGATTCATCGAGTCTAGGAAGAACAATGAAAATTTGCAACACAAATCAGCGAGATGACGTTACGAGATTCTTGAGGAATGGACTACGGTAGTAAGCTGCAAAACATGAGCTAGTTCTGCTACAAACATGTGAACATGTTGTCCTAGACAAGCATGAACACATGGTAGTCTTACAACGAAACACTACCGAGTTCTGGTTGGAACCATCATTGAGGATAACGGAATCTTGTACAAATCCGTCTGGTACCTTCAGGACTAGCACGTAGAACTTATTATCCTTGAACAAATCAATCAGTGGCTTGGTGTGCAAGGAAATACCGATGGATTGGAGGTAGCTAGTCTCTCAAGCCATGGTATACTTCGCACGTGCATGACTGACTTGGGATGATTCCAGAGGAAGCAACATTGAATTCCTCGGCTTCATGGCGACAACTTGCATCAAATGCACGTGAATCTGAGGAAGTCACTTCTTTCATCCAACACATGCTTCATGAACGGGACATGAAGATAATGCTTATAGAAGTTTCCAACACTAGCTTAATGTTCAACAAAATCATGGAGGAGATAAGGATATTGTCGATGGGCTCAAGAACAATTCATCCAGATTCCCATGGAGATGGAATTCCATAACTATGTGACCAAGGTGATAGTATTGGTCAGACCCAAAAGACATAATGGTGTATGCTCGAGGAAAATCCACGAGTAAGACAACATTACGAACATCGTTGATTCTGATTTGATTTGAGGATAGCCCATACTCAAATCAAAGTTTTGGCAAGACAATAGCTCCAACAACTAGTCTCGAGGATCAATCGATGAAGATATCATGTTTCTTCAACACACACACACACACAAAAAAAAAAGATATCCCTTAAAATGAACTAAGCCGGACAAGCTTTTATCTTCCAGCTCTCCAAGTTGATGTTCAGCTTAACCAACTAGCTCGGGGTATCCAACACAGACTCTTGGAGAAGGGGTGGTTTACAGGGATAAACCAACTTGATCAGGAACTCAACATGGCGGTCAGGTGACGAGCTGGTGATACTTCCGAGAGGATATTCGGAAAATCACGAACCACCGGTATGTTACTAAGCTCGAGAACAATCTTGCTTTTTAAGGCAAGACGACATGATCAGAAGAGCAAGGGATTTAATCCTAACTCAAAGATTGAAGAGTGCACCAGAAATAAGGACAAGGTAGCACGATCAATCCTAGAATAGTGATTTGATAACCAACATGCTAAGGGTGAGAGTATTGTCCATTAACTACCAAGCAACAGGGTTGCTAGGAGTATTGATTTCACACATCATAGTTCACCTGTCGATATTCCGGTTGTAGCAACACGGAACCGAGAAATGAATAATGATGGCGATAAGTATCGTTGTACCAAGAGCTCATAGGATGGTATGCAATTCCTATGATATTCGTGATACAAAGATGGTAATACTTCAGGGTAGAACAGAACAAAAGCTTGATTGTATTTTGATTTGCGGAGTACAACTGCTTTGACCCAATCCTGGATATGGATGAGGTATTGGAGTTTGTTTCTCCTAGTCATTCCAAATAGAATGGCTTGACGGACCACAGAAGTAAAAGGCATCGATGAACACGAATGCACGACTACTCCTGACTATCAATTGATAGATGAGGGCCAACAAACAACTAAAAGGGGCAACTCAAAGGAACATATGATTTTCTAAGTTGTGGATGCATAGATTAGTATGTCGAACCAAGTTCAACAAAGTTCTTCCGGATAATCCATGCAGAGAGGTAGGATTGGCAGAGTGACAATATAGAATGGAGAACTCGTCGAGAGCACTCTTGTTGTGATCTTTTGATCCAACAAACTTCTGCCATAAGTGGTTCATAGTATTTGGAAGAAGGAAATGCCATGGACCTCGAGGACTAATGTAAAGGTTACTAATAACCTAAAGGAACGAGCAAACACTATCAACATGAAGTGAGTAGGGTGAATATCGGGTTCAAAACCCAGGAGTAGAATACCTACTAACTAAATTGCATAACGGGATGCTTTCGAGAATGAAGGCCAGAATCATCACAATGGGACACAAAACGTGGCTAGATTGCTAGGTGATATTCTAGACACCTAGGGTCATAATAATAATAGCTCCAACATAAATGTCGGGGCAATGAAGTACCCCAACACACTAGTTAGTGTGGTTGATCTGGCACAAGGAAACTTCGGGAATGGAAAGAAGGGATTTGCAAATGCATCAGATTGTTTAGAAACCTGGGATGACTCGGACAGCATAACGGCTGTAAATGCTCAAAAGGATTGGAGACATGCTGCAAAAATGGTGGCATAACCACTCAATCATCATAATAACAAGGTTTTGAGATCAACTATCAATACACGGAGATAGTAGGAACTGAACTGAGGCTTGAATCCACCAATCTTATAAGTCTATGGATTAGTAACACATGATCCTGATAGAAGGAGGAGAAAGCCTAGTTCCTTAACCCCGTAGGAATGATAAGATGACTTGGATCAGAAGGCATAAGGTATAAGGAGTAAAAAGAGCCTTACGTTCCATCCCACAATCAATTCCCTTATATAACTAAAGAATTTCTAGACTCAACTTCGACCAGTTTTGCTTGGTAATCCTATAGGCAGTCAGGCTCTGATACCAAACCTATCAGGACCCCGACTCAATGCCACATCGATCTAGCATGTAACACCTCATATCACTTTGCGGCCTCACGCACGGTATCCCCACGGTGTCGCCTTGAAGGAAATATGCCCTAGAGGCAATAATAAAGTTATTATTTATTTCCTTATTTCATGATAAATGTTTATCATTCATGCTAGAATTGTATTAACCGGAAACATGATACATGTGTGAATGCATAGACAAAACAATATGTCACTAGTATGCCTCTACTAGACTAGCTTGTTAATCAAAGATGGTTATGTTTCCTAACCATGAACAAAGAGTTGTTATTTGATTAACAAGGTCACATCATTAGTTGAATGATCTGATTGACATGACCCATTCCATTAGCTTAGCACACGATCGTTTAGTATGTTGCTACTGCTTTTATCCATGACATATACATGTTCCTGTAACTATGAGATTATGCAACTCCCGTTTACCAAAGGAACACTTTGGGTGCTACCAAACGTCTGGCAACGTAATCGGGTGATTATAAAGGAGTACTACAGTGTCTCCAAAGGCGGATGTTGGGTTGGCGTATTTCGAGATTAGGTTTTGTCACTCCGATTGTCGGAGAGGTATCTCTGGGCCCTCTCGGTAATACACATCATCAAGCCTTGCAAGCATTACAACTAAAGAGTTAGCTGTGAGATGATGTATTACGGAACGAGTAAAGAGACTTGCCGGTAATGAGATTGAACTAGGTATTGGATACCGACGATCGAATCTCGGGCAAGTGACATACCGATGACAAAGGGAACAACGTATGTTGTTATGCGGTCGACCGATAAAGATCTTCGAAGAATATGTAGGAGCCAATATGGGCATCCAGGTCCCGCTATTGGTTATTGACGGAGACGTCTCTCGGTCATGTCTACATTGTTCTCGAACCGTAGGGTCCACACGCTTAAGGTTTCGATGGCGGTTATATTATGAGTTTATGTATTTTGATGTACCAAGAAGTTCGAGTCCCGGATGTGATCACGGACATGACGAGGAGTCTCGAAATGGTCGAGACATAAAGATTGATATATTGGAAGCCTATATTTGGAGTTCGGAATGGTTCGGTGAAATCGGGATTTTCTTAGGAACACCGGGTTACTGGAACCTCTCGGGGTTATTGGGCCTTAGTGGGCCATGAGGGAGAAGAGGAAGGGCGGCCAGGGGGGGCCGCGCCTCCCCCCCAGTCCGAATAGGACAAGGAGAGGGCCCCTTCCTCTTCCTCCCCCCAATCCTACTCCAACTAGGAAGGGAGTCCTACTCCTGGGAGTAGGACTCCTCGGCGCCCTCCTCCAAGCCGGCCGCACCTCCCCTTGCTCCTTTATATCTGGGGCAAGGGGCACCCTAGGACACACAAGTTGATCTACGGATCGTTCCTTAGCCGTGTCGGTGCCCCCTCCACCATATTCCACCTCGGTCATATCGTCGCAAGCTTAGGCGGCTTCTGCGCACGTAGAACATCAAGATCGTCCTGCGCCGTCGTCTTGTGAAACTCTCCCTCCCCGGCTCTCTTTGATTGGAGCCCGAGGAGCGTCATCGAGCTGTCGTTTGTCAAGAACTTCGGGGCGCCGAGTATGGCGCCGGGATCGGTCGGATCGCGAGGAGATCGTCGACTACTTCCTCTATGTTGTGATCGCTTCGCCGGGGTCTACGAGGGTACGTAGACAACACTCTCCCCTCTCGTTGCTATGCATCACCATGATCTTGCGTGTGCGTGGGAAAATTTTGAAATTACTCGTTCCCCAACAAAGGCATCCGAGCCTAGGTTTTTATGGTTTGATGTTTTGCACGAGTAGAACACAAGTGAGTTGTGGGCGATACAAGTCATACTACCTACCAAAGCATGTCATACTTTGGTTCAGCGGTATTGTGAGATGAAGCGGCCCGGACCGACATTACGCGTGACGCTTACGCGAGACTGGTTTCACCGCCACGAGCACTCGTTGCTTAAAGGTGATTGGCGGGTGTCTGTCTCTCTCACTTTAGTTGAACTGAGTGTGGCTACGCCGGTCCTTGAGAAGGTTAAAACGAGTCTATTTGACGAAGTATCGTTGTGGTTTTGATGCGTAGGTGAGATTGGTTCTTGCTTAAGCCCGTAGCAGCCACGTAAAATTTGCAACAACAAAGTAGAGGACGTCTAACTTGTTTTTGCGGGGCATGTTGTGATGTGATATGGTCAAGACGTGATGCTATATTTTATTGTATGAGATGATCATGTTTTGTAACCGAAGTTATCGGCAATCGGCGAGAGCCATATGGTTGTCGCTTTATTGTATGAAATGCAACGCTACGTAATTGCTTTACTTTATCACTAAGCGGTAGCGATAGTCGTAGAAGCAATAGGTGGCGTGACGACAACGATGCTACGATGGAGATCAAGGTGTCGCGCGGTGGCGATGGTGATCATGATGGTGCTGCGAGATGGAGATCACGAAGCACAAGATGATGATGACCATATCATATCACTTATATTGATTTGCATGTGATGTTTATCTTTTATGCATCTTATCTTGCTTTGATTGACGGTAGCATTATAAGATGATCTCTCACTAAAATTATCAAGTAGTGTTCTCCACAGTATGCACCGTTGCCAAAGTTAAATCGTGCCGAGACACCACGTGATGATCGGGTGTGATAAGCTCTCGTCCATCTACAACGGGTGCAAGCCAGTTTTGCACACGCAGAATACTCGAGTTATACTTGACGAGCCTAGCATATGCGAGATATGGCCTCGGAACACGGAGACCGAAAGGTCGGCGTGAATCATATAGTAGATATGATCAACATAAGATGTTCACCATTGAAAACTACTCCATCTCACGTGATGATCGGTTATGGTTTAGTTGATTTGGATCACGTGATCACTTAGATGACTAGAGAGATGTCTGTCTAAGTGGGAGTTCTTTAGTAATATGATTAATTGAACTTAAATTTATCATGAACTTAGTACTGATAGTATCTTGCTTGTCTATGTTTGATTGTAGATAGATGGCTCGTCTTTGTTGTTCTGTTGAATTTTAATCGTTCCTTGAGAAAGCAAAGTTGAAAGATGATGGTAGCAATTACGGATTTGGGTCCGTAACTCGAGGATTATCCTCATTGTTGCACGTAAGAGTTACGCCCCGGATGCACCGCTAGGTGCCAGAACTCTTCTTGATGTAACCGACGGCGTTAAGAACGTCTGGCGAGCAAAGCTGATGACTACTCTATAGTTCGATGTGCCATGCTTTACGGCTTAGAACCGGGACTTCAACGACGTTTTGAGCGTCATGGAGCATATGAGATGTTCTAGGAGTTGAAGTTGATATTCCAACAGAATGCGGATTGAGAGATATGAAGTCTCCAATAAGTTCTATGACTGCAAGATGGAGGAGAATAGTTACACGGTGAGCACATACTCAAAATGTCCGGTATTACAATCACTTGACTCAACCGGGAGTTAATCTTCCGGATGATTGTGTCATTGATGAAATTCTTCAATCACCGCCACCAAGCTACAAAGGCTTCATGATGAACTATAATATGCAAGGGTTAGTAAAGACTATACCGAGCTCTTCGCAATGCTAAAGGCTACGGAGGTAGAAGGAGCATCAAGTGTTGATGGTCAATAAGACCACTAGTTTCAAGAAGAAAGGCAAAGGGAAGAAGAAGGAACTTCAAGAAGAACAGCAAGCAAGTTGCTTTGCTCGGAGAAGAAACCCAAGTCTGGACCTAAACACAAACCGAGTGCTTCTACCGCAAGCGATAGTCCTTTGAAGCGGAACTGCCCCAAGTATTTGGCGGATAAGAAGGATGGCAAGGTGAACAAAGGTATATCGATATACATGTTATTGATGTGTACCTTACTAGAGCTCGCAGAGCACCGGGTATTTGATCTGGTTTTGTTGCTAATATTTGCAACTCAAACAGGACTACGGATTAGCGAACACCGCAAAGGCGAGGTGACGATCTGGCGTGGGAAATGGTTCCAAAGTCGATGTGATCGCGGTCGGCACGCTACCTCTACATCTACCTTCGGGATTAGTTTTAGACCTATAATTGTTATTTGGTGCTGCGTTGAGCATGAACATTATATCTGGATCTTGTTTGATGCGAGGCGGTTATTCATTTAAATCGAGAGAATAATGGTTGTTCTATTTATATGAGTAATATCTTTTATGGTCATGCACCCTTGAAGAGTGGTCTATTTTGATGAATCTCGATAGTAGTGATACACATATTCATAATGTTGAAACCAAAAGATGCAGAGTTGATAATGATAGTGCAACTTATTTGTGGCATCGCCGTTTAGGTCATATCGGTGTAAAGCGCATGAAGAAACTCCATCTTGATGGACTTTTGGAGTCACTTGATTATGAATCACTTGGCACTTAAGCGAACCGTGCCTCATGGGCAAGATGACTAGAACTCCGTTCTCGGTACTATGGAGAGAGCAACAGATTTGTTGGAAATCATACATCTGAGATGTATGTGGTCCGATGAATGTTGAGGCTCGTGGCGGATATTGTTATTTTCTCACCTTCACAGAGGACTTAAGCGAGATATGGGTATATCTACTTAATGAAACATAAGTCTGAAACATTTGAAAAGTTCAAAGAATTTCGAGTGAAGTTGAAAATCATCGTAATAAGAAAATTAAATTTCTATGATCGATCGTGGAGGTGAATATTTGAGTTCTGAGTTTGGTCTACATTTGAAACAATGCGGAATAGTTTAGCAACTCACGCCACCCGAACACCACAACGTAATGGTGTGTCCGAACATCGAATCGCACTTTACTAGATATGGTGCGATCTATGATGTCTCTTCTGATTTACCGCTATCGTTTTGGGGTTATGCTCTAGAGGCGGCCGCATTCACACCGAATAGAACACCGTCAAAATCCGTTGAGACGACACCTTATGAACTGTGGTTTAGCAAGAAACCAAAGTTGTCGTTTCTTAAAGTTTGGGGATCACGATACTTATGTGAAAAAGCTTCAACCCGATAAGCTCGAACCCAAATCGAGAAATGTGTCTTCATAGGATACCCAAAGGAGACAGTTGGGTACACCTTCTATCACAGATCCGAAGGCAAGACATTTGTTGCCAAGAATGGATCCTTTCTAGAGAAGGAGTTTCTCTCGAAAGAAGTGAGTGGGAGGAAAGTAGAACTTGATGAGGTAATTGTACCTTCTCCTTACTTGAAAGTAGTTTGTCGCGAAACGGTTTACGAGACAACTACACCAAGTGGTGAGGAAGTTGATGATGATGATCATGAAACTTCAGATCAAATTACTACGTAACCTCGTAGATCAACGAGTAAGATCCGCACCAGAGTGGTGCGGTAATCCTGTTCGGAAATCATGCTACTAGATCATGATGAACCTCGAACTATGAAGAAGCGATGGTGAGCCCAGATTCATAAAATGGCTTGAGGCCATGAAATCGAGATGGGATCCATGTATGAAAACAAAGTATGGACTTTGGTTGACTTGCCCGAGGGTCGGCAAGCAATAGAAAATAAGTGGATCTTCAAGAAGAAGACCGACGCCGACGGTAATGTTATCGTCTACAAAGCTCGACTTATCGCAAAGGGTTTTCGACAAGTTCAAGGGATTGACTACGATGAGACCTTCTCACCCGTAGCGATGCTTAAGTCTGTCCGAATCATGTTAGCAATTGCCACATTTTATGATTATGAAATTTGGCAAATGGATGTAAAGACTGCATTCTGAATGGATTTACGGAAGAAGAGTTGTATATGATGCAACCGTAAGGTTTTATCGATCCAAAGGAGCTAACAAAGTATGCAAGCTCCAGCGATCCATTTATGGACTGGTGCAAGCATCTCGGAGTTGGAATAAGCGCTTTGATAGTGTGATCAAAGCATTTGGGTTCATCTGAGACTTTTGGAGAAGCTTTGTATTTACAAGAAAGTGAGTGGGAGCTCTATAGCATTTCGATATTATATGTAGATGACATATTGCTGATCGGAAATGATATAGAATTTCTGGATAGCATAAAGGGTTGAATAAGAGTTTTTTAATGAAAGACCTCGGTGAAGCTGCTTACATATTGGGCATTAAGATCTATAGAGATAGATCAAGACGCTTAATTGGACTTTCACAAAGCACATACCTTGACAAAGTTTTGAAGAAATTCAAAATGGATCAAGCAAAGAAAGGGTTCTTGCCTGTGTTACAAGGTGTGAAGTTGAGTAAGACTCAATGCCCGACCACTGCAAAAGATAGAGAGAAAATGAAAGATGTTCCCTATGCTTCAGCCATAGGCTCTATCATGTATGCAATCTTGTGTACTGGACCGATGTGTGCCTTGCTATAAGCTTAGCAGGAGGTACCAAAGTAATCCAGAGGATCATCGGACGCGGTCAAGAACATCTGAAATACCTGAAAAGGACTAAGGATATGTTTCTCGTATATGAAGGTGACAAAGAGCTCATCATAAACGGTTACGTTGATGCAAGATTTGACACAGATCCGGACGATTCTAAATCGCAGACCGGATACGTATTTACACTAAACGGAGGAGCTGTCGGTTGGTGCAGTTCTAAACAAAGCGTCGTAGCGGGATCTACATGTGAAGCGGAGTGCATAGCAGCTTCAGAAGCAGCTAATGAAGGAGTCTGGATGAAGGAGTTCATATCCGACCTAGGTGTCATACCTAGTGCATCGGGTCCAATGAAAAACTTCTGTGACAATACTGGAGCAATTGCCTTAGCAAAGGAATCCAGATTTCACAAGAGGACCAAGCACATCAAGAGACGCTTCAATTCCATCCGGGATTTAGTCCAGGTGGGAGACATAGAGATTTGCAAGATACATACGGATCTGAATGTAGCAGACCCGTTGACTAAGCCTCTTCCACGAGCAAAACATGATCAACACCAAGACTCCATGGGTGTTAGAATCATTACTATGTAATCTAGATTATTGACTCTAGTGCAAGTGGGAGACTGAAGGAAATATGCCCTAGAGGCAATAATAAAGTTATTATTTATTTCCTTATTTCATGATAAATGTTTATCATTCATGCTAGAATTGTATTAACCGGAAACATGATACATGTGTGAATGCATAGACAAAACAATATGTCACTAGTATGCCTCTACTAGACTAGCTTGTTAATCAAAGATGGTTATGTTTCCTAACCATGAACAAAGAGTTGTTATTTGATTAACAAGGTCACATCATTAGTTGAATGATCGATTGACATGACCCATTCCATTAGCTTAGCACACGATCGTTTAGTATGTTGCTACTGCTTTTATCCATGACATATACATGTTCCTCAGTAACTATGAGATAATGCAACTCCGTTTACGGAGGAACACTTTGGTGCTACCAAACGTCACAACAGAATCGGGTGATTATAAAGGAGTACTACAGTGTCTCCAAAGGCGTATGTTGGGTTGGCGTATTTCGAGATTAGGTTTTGTCACTCCGATTGTCGGAGAGGTATCTCTGGGCCCTCTCGTGTCGCATCATCAAGCCTTGCAAGCATTACAACTAAAGAGTTAGCTGTGAAATGATGTATTACGGAACGAGTAAAGAGACTTGCCGGTAACGAGATTGAACTAGGTATTGGATACCGACGATCGAATCTCGGGCAAGTGACATACCGATGACAAAGGGAACAACGTATGTTGTTATGCGGTCTGACCGATAAAGATCTTCGAAGAATATGTAGGAGCCAATATGGGCATCCAGGTCCCGCTATTGGTTATTGACCGGAGACGTCTCTCGGTCATGTCTACATTGTTCTCGAACCGTAGGGTCCACACGCTTAAGGTTTCGATGACGGTTATATTATGAGTTTATGTATTTTGATGTACCGAAGAAGTTTGGAGTCCCGGATGTGACCACGGACATGACGAGGAGTCTCGAAATGGTCGGGACATAAAGATTGATATATTGGAAGCCTATATTTGGAGTTCGAATGGTTCCGGTGAAATCGGATTTTCTGAACACCGGGGTTACTGGAACCCTCCGGGGTTATTGGGCCTTAGTGGGCCATGAGGGAGAAGAGGAAGGGCCGGCCAGGGCAGGCCGCGCGCCCCCTCCCCCAGTCCGAATAGGACAAGGAGAGGGGGGCGGCGCCCCCCCTTCCCTCTTCCCCTCCCCCAATCCTACTCCAACTAGGAAAGGGGGGGAGTCCTACTCCAACTAGTAGGACTCCTCCGGCGCGCCTCCTCCAAGCCGGCCGCACCTCCCCCCCTTGCTCCTTTATATACGGGGGCAAGGGGGCACCCTAGGACACACAAGTTGATCTACGGATCGTTCCTTAGCCGTGTGCGGTGCCCCCCTCCACCATATTCTACCTCGGTCATATCGTCGCGAAGCTTAGGCGAAGCTCTGCACGATAGAACATCAAGATCGCCACCACGCCGTCGGTCTTGTGAAACTCTCCTCCCCGAAGCTCTCTTGGATTGGAGCCCGAGGAGCGTCATCGAGCTGTACGTGTGTCAAGAACTCGGGGGCGCCGGAGTAACGGCGCCGGGATCGGTCGGATCGCGAGGAGATCGTACGACTACTTCCTCTACGTTGTGATCGCTTCCGCTTCGGTCTACGAGGGTACGTAGACAACACTCTCCCCTCTTGTTGCTATGCATCACCATGATCTTGCGTGTGCGTAGGAAAATTTTGAAATTACTACGTTCCCCAACATCGCCTTACCTTTGCGCGGGACCGTTTGCGCCTTTTGGCACATGTATATGATAGTGTCGCTAGCATCCATATGATAAGGAGCCCGGGCTGACATGGCTAGTCGTAAAACCAAAGTGGCACAAACTTACAGGGACAGGCATCCATGACCCAAGATCGAACGTGTTTCGTCATCAGCGTGAATCGAGTGTAGAAACTGGCTAGCAGGACTCGGTGAACCGGGCTGTAGTGGGCTAACAGACTCGGTATTCACTGCGTGACATTTCCTCGAAGGACGGAACACGTGAACGAAGAAGGACACATGCCGGCCAGCCTAAGTGTTAGGAGCAAGAGCAAGCTACCATGGCTTAGTGGAAGCACTAGGAGACATTTCCGAAGAGAGGCTACTAAGGATAAACAACTAGATAGTCGATTCCACACATACCAAGCATTTCAATAACATACACACAATATGCTCGATATGTGCAAATACAACATGACATCACAACATGACTCTACAACTCAAGTATTTTATTCAATAGGCTCCGAGGAGCGAGATATTACAAACATGGGTCTCACGACCCAACATTCAGAGCATACAAGTCAAGCACAAGCAGAAGCTTAACATGTCTGAGTACAGACAACTACAAATGAAAACGGCTGAGAAGCATGACTAACTACCCAATCCTGCCGAGGGAACAAGATCGTAGATGAGGTAACAAGCTAAACGTCTAAGTTCACGCGGAACTACTAGTGAGACTGAAGTCTCTCTGCAAAAACATAAAATAGGCAAACGTGAGTACAAATGTACCCAACAAGACTTACATCAGAACTAACTACATATGCATCATTATCAACAAAGGGGATGGTGGGGTTTAACTGCAGCAAGCTAGCTTTGACTCAGTGGCTATCCTAAACTACGACTGCAAGTAACTCTTTTGAGGTGGCGCACATGTGTCCACATATTCACCATATCAATACACCACTATGGATCCGCTCCCGTCTCCCTACGAGAACGCCATCCGTAGCTCTCACACTTATCTTGCATATTTTAGAGTATCCACTTTCACTTGTCTATGAACTGTACATGCAACCCAGAAGTCCTTTACCGCGGACACGGCTATTCGAATAGATCATATTAACCCTGCAGGGGTGTACTACTTCACACACGCTCTCGCCACTTACCGCCATGTACACGTCATGTATCTCGGCAACCTTCAAGCGGAAGCTTTGGCGAGGAGTCGGCCACGACCGACTAACCACACAAGTCTCTAGTCCAGGTTTATCGCCTATTCGGTTTCCATCCGCAAGGAGATCCTGTGTGACATATTGAGTAGAACCGCATCCTTCGTGACTTGTCCACTATTTCTTTCGCCATCTCATTCGCTTCTGGCCAGAAAATCCGCTCGGTATGCTTTGGCTACAATGGTCCGAGAGGACGATGGTGACCACAGTCCCCGAGTGGATGTCATTGAGTATGACTCACCTTCTTCCTGGCGTTATGCATTTTTGTCCGCCTGCTTTCTATACAACCGCCCATTGATAACGGTAAAGGCTTTGGATCGACGGACGATCCGCCGAGCCTCTTCCTCATCCTCTCGAGTTCCTTTCGTAATATATGCGATGTATGGAATTGTCCAATCTGGAGTGACCACTAAGACTTCCATGACCAAGTCGACCACCGCCGACCTCAACCTCACCGGGTCTCTGTGGCACTTTGTTGTGGAGCTTCCTCCGTGAAGGGATCTTCTTTAATGACGGAGTGTGTATATGTTCCAAAACACACCACTCGGAATGGCTTCTTTGACCCATTCTTGCGATCATCCGCTTGATTTTTCAATCGGGGATGTGATGGAGTTCCAACCCCTAACTTCTTTTTCCAGCTTCCTCACTGATTGCAAGATTCAAATATAGCCGGGCTTCACGCCCCACTCTTTCTTCATCACTTGATTGACCACTAGATCTGAATCGCCATAGACCATCGTTTGGACGCCGAGTGAGATGGCCATGCTAATCCATATAAGAGGGCCTCATACCCTCATTGAGGAATCAGTGAATCGAGCACATACCTAAGCTTATCTCCGGGGAAACTAGAACAACCTAGACTGTAACCATTCAAAGATCTTGGAGCCGCCAAGAACATGGTCCAATGCTCCGAGTGAACTTCGCCAAGCTATTGTTAATCCACTGCAAGGAAATCCGCTATAGCCTCGGGACTTAATGGCTTTCTTTCCCTCAATTTGATATCAAGGGAAGAAGTTCAATCGCCCATTTCACCACTCGACCGTTGCTGCTCACAGTGTGATCTCGATAAAGGAGTTGCCACGACGATCGTGATAGAATGATCGAGAAATAGTGAGCAACCTTCTTCGTGGTCATGTATATACCTATACACAAGCTTCGATAATGAGGGTATTCTCGCTGATGGAGTCAAGACTTCAGACAGATAATACACCGCGCTGAACTTTGAAGGCCTTTCCTTCCTCTTCCGCCGACCGAAGCAAAAGATCGATAACTTGTCCAAGGGCTGCAATATAAAGCAACAGAGGCTTTTGTCGATTGGAGCAGAAGCACCTACCGGGTGGAGAGCAGAGCTTTTAGCTCGCAAACGTGCAGACGCCTTCGAGTCCACTCAACTTGTCGCCCTTTCATCACCGGTAAAGAGGCAACGCCTTTTCACCGAGGCGAGAGATGAATCGACGCGCGCCAAGCATCCAAAGAAGCTCGACGCCGCGGCACTCGCATGTATGCTTCATTCAAGAATAGTGCCGATCTTCTTCGATTAGCGCTTCCATTCCTCGAAACGAAAAAACCGAGTTGGCATGGGCCAAAGATAGTGTGGGCCTACCAAATGGGCTGCCAGGTGGGCTGCGGCTAGGTAAGTTCCCTCCTCTTTTAAATTCTATTTTTCTATTTTTCTGTAAGTTTGTGGCTTTATTAAAAATAGTTAGACACCTTCATAAATCCTGAAAATAATCATAGGCTCTGTTTAGATTAATTCCAACAGCCCACACTTATTTCCAGAATTATTTGAGCATTTAAAATATTTACTAGCATTTAAATGCCCAAATGCAAAGTACATATGATGTAATTCAATGACCTTGTGATGACCTAGAAAATTGTGAACCCATTTTGTCAGAGGTCCTAACCCAAGACAAAAAGGGTGGACTTTTAGAAGGGCATTTCAGGTTCATTGAAAATAATTTTAGTAAGCCCTAGTTGTTTTCAGGGGGGTGCTGGGGGTTCTGTCATCCCCATTTCAAGTTTCTGAGAAACTATAGACATGATGCATCACTCTAATGCATGTACTAGCTAGGATGTGACAAGGCCCTTGCCACTGAACTTACTGATCTTCAAAAGCAACTAGATGCCAGATGTCGGGATGTTGATTGCCTGCAACGTCTTCGTGATGGTGCAGTTTATAAGCGCTACCCTGTTTTCTGCAAGTTGCTTATTGTTACGCTTCTCATGACATGTCTTCTTGACCTTGTTTTATGTTTATTAGCCCCCGAGGAGGCCACTGTTATCCATTGTGGCCTGGAGGAGGCCACAAAGGCTCTCATAGAGGTGGAGGAGGCCATGCGTTCTTCCAAGGGCGAGCTGGATGCTTTGTTTGTATCGAAGCATGACTTGAAGGCCTGTAAGTGCATCTAGTGCCCCTTAGTGATTTTGGTGTATTGAAGACTTATAGGTTAAGGGACTAATGTGTTTGTGAATGTACATAGGTCTTATAAGTTTTTGAGGAGTTTGATATATGAGAAGAAAGTCGACCCCTAAAAATGAATGTCTTCATCTAAAGACTTTGGTTTTCTTGAAGACTTTGAAAATGAGGAAATTGGTGTGAGCTTGAAGATATTGATGCGTGGACAAAGAAGCGTGAATACTTTTGTTTTCATAGTTTCATTTCCTTCTTTTGAGTCATAGGAAACACTTTAAAGGGGGTCGAGGTATTACTAAGGAAAATTTTCCAAGTGATGTTCATCTCAAAGCCTACACATACCCAATCCTTCGAGTGAAGCCTTCGGAAATCTCTTGTAGTTCAGTCAACTTCTTCAGTGATAGATACAAAGTTCTTCTGGTCTCTGAGGAATTTGTCCTGACTAAAGAGTTAGGAATTCGCCAGTGCTAATTGCCTACAGTGAGGAACATGATAGCCCTGAGGAATTTGAGAGCTCAAATTTCTGACCGTTGATGTGCATCGCACCAGCTGTCCCAAATATCTTACCCACATCATAGTCATATCATTAGGGGAATTTATGTCTTATCATGTCGGGCTACTCCCTGGCTATAAATAGCCGCCCCCTCAACCACTAGCTGGTTGGCTGCTCCGAGAAAACCTGGCACTTGTCATTTTGAGCATCCCATCCTCTGAGGACTTTGAGAGAAAATCATAAGTGAGGAAAGACCAAAAAAACCAACAACTAAAACCCAAAGTGATTGAGCATCACTGAAGAGATTGTTCCTTTGTGGAACTAACGCTTGTTACCTTTGAATATCGTGCATCTTCTAGACGGTTAGGCGTCAAGGTCTAGAGCATCTAAGAGGAATTGTGGATTGCCGAGTGACCAAGTCTGTGAAGGTTTGGAAGTCACCTTGAAGTCTTACCACGAGTGATTGGGCGGGGTCTATGTGACCTTAGCTCAAGGAGAATACGGTAAGGATTGAATGTCCTTTGGTTTAAATAACAAGCCGCTCCAACCAGACGCATAACCGTCACATCGCTTGAACCGGTCTCGCCAAATCACCGCTCTTCACCGAAGCCATCGGGTTCTATTTCCTCAACCCTTTCATTTCCTCGCTTATGTGTTGATGAAATTGACCATTACTGTTTGAAGACTTTGACTGAAGACTTTCTCAATTTCCTCAATCCTATTTCTTAATTCACCTTGTCTTCTGCCTGCTTATCCTGTTTACACGCTACCTATGCTCTGTGTATGTTTCATTTCATCATAATGACTATGCTACTGCCTTGTTATGCATGCACCTGAGTACTTTATCCGCTGCTTGTATTTCGTCACTTGGAAAATTCCTCAAGTAGTATTTCCTCAATGACGAATTTGTAAAAATCGCCTATTCACCCCTAGTCCATATAACACACTTTCAATTGGTATCAGAGCAAGGTACTCCCTTGTTCTGTGTGATTTTGGTTTAACCACCTAGAGTTTTAGTTATGCCGGCTGCATGCATGATCAAGGTCTCTACTAGGTGTCCTACATTCGATGGGACAGACTAACCCAACTGGAAGAACAAGATGCGCATGCATCTTGAGGCAATTGACAACAATCTTTGGTACGTTGTGGAAAATGGAGTTCCCTCCACCACTCCTTCCGTGAATGCTACTGATGTGAAGAGATTTAAGCAACTCGACCCTCAGGCGAAGAATATCATATGTGGGCATCTAGGCAAAGGACAGTACGGCAGAGTGAGTGCTTGGGAAACTGCAAAGCTTATCTAGGATAGGTTGTCCATGGTCAACGAGGGAATCTCAACACAATGTGATTCTCGAGTTGACATTCTTCGCAATCTCTTCAACCGCTTCAAAAGACTCAACAACACGAATGTTCAGCAAACCTTTGATCGCCTCACTAATATCTCCAATGAACTTCAAGCACTTTGGGCCACTGACATCACCGACCACGAGGTGGTGAAGAAATTGCTGAGATCACTTAATTCCTCATTCGATACACTGGCACTGATGATTCAAGAACGTGGATACTACAAGTCACTAGATCCAGTTGATATCCTCGAGAGATGGAATACTCATCAATTCCAACAAGCTGAGAAGAGAGACCTCTACGGTCCAAGCTATGGAAGATCGCACGCACTGAAGGCCAAGGCAATTTCCTCATCTGAAGGAGAATATTCTGACAGCATCCTTGGTGATCATGAGGAACTAAGCCAGGAGCTAGCAATGCCTGTGAGGAAATTCCAGAAGTTCTCAAGGCGTGGCCGTTTCTGAAAATCTTCAAGAGGTGATGACTTGAGATTAGATTCTTCATCCCACGATCACAAGAAAAGGACTTGCCACAAATGCAAAAAGCCCGGTCACTACATGGCTGATTGCCTCTGTGGCTAAAGGAATCAAAGAATAATAAGTACAAGGATGACAGTTCAGATGACTCAAAGAAAAATAAGAAATCTTCAAAGTCCTCAGCGTCAAAATCTACAAAGTCTTCATCTAATAAGAAGAGCAGTTCCAGAAAGGCTCGAGCATTTATTGGCAAGGAAATGGACTCTGAAGCTGAATCTGAGGAAAATGAGGAAGAGGAGGAATCTGAGGAGTCAGACTCTGGTGTGGCGAGCCTATCTCTCTCTATTACTTTCGTCAGCAAGTCCATCTTCAACACTGAGGAATATGGAAACTCCAACACAGCTGATGATCGTGGCGATGACTTTGCTCCCACCTATTGCTTCATGGCAAAAGGTGCCAAGGTACTCAAATATCCTTCCTTTGAATCTAGTGAAGATGAATCTGATGAAAAACTCAAACCTAGCTATTCCAAGCTTGCTAATATTGCCACTAAACAACAAAAGGCTTTGGAAAGGATTCACAATTTGCTAGAGAAAAGCAATGACCTGTTGGGTGAGGAATTGGATCGAACTCAAACTCTGACTGATGATCTTCAACGACTTCGGTCTAAGTTTGATAACCTTCAAGGTCATCATGAAACACTCTTAGCCGATCATGAAAAGCTTTCTTATTAATTTCTTCAAAGAAAGCAAGATCTTGAGAAACTAAGGGTGAGTCATGATGATCTTCAGAGGGAAAATGATTCCTTGCTTGCTCAACAGATCAGTTCCACCTAGGAAGAATTCATTCCACCATGGTTGAAATGCATCGAACGTGAATCGTCTAATTCTTTACATGAAAGTTCAAATGCTTCTATTGCTGCAAATTCTTCAACTATTTCTGCGGTCACAAATTCCTCATCTGAGGATACCACAAGTATTACTGATGAAAATGCAGGGTTGAAGGAATTGTATGTGATTGGCATGTACAAAAGCCTCAAAGGGCATCAAGCCCTTTGTGATGTGCTTAAAAAGCAGAGCCTGAATAGGAACCCTAGGAAAGACGGTGTTGCATTTGAGAGGAAACTCAATGCTGATGGATCTTACTGGAAACCTGAGCAGTATCCCAAAACCTCATGAGTTGTTGCAAAAGGACCTCCCATAGATCCATGTACTTTATCTGGCTTTACATGTGAATCTTCATGTTCATCTGACGAGTCATTTGACTCCAACTATAAACTGTTCAAAAATCAGAATGGTGAGGTATTTGCCAGATATGTTGGAACTAACTTCAAGGACGGTCCACCTATGAAGAAAATCTGGGTTCCCAAAGGTGTCTTGAAAGTCTTTAGGTGAATGTCCTCATGACACCACCTGTGAAAAATAGGAAACCCAGATCAAATTCTTCATATGGACCAGAGTCTTCATATGGAACAAATTCCTCATATGGTCAAAAGTACACTTATCCTCGTGCTAATGCTTCTATTTCGCAGGGAAAGTCTAAGAGTCATGAATATATGCATTATTCTTCAAATCATTATGTTCATAAGTCCTCGAAGAATTTATCTGCTTATTCATATGCATACTCTAACCCCTCTTCTGTGAAACAAAGTGCATTGGCTTCAATGCCAACTTTCTCATATGGAGCTCGCAGAATGATGAACTCTTTGACACCCCTCTAGATGTGGGTAGTGAAGAAAATGAACTAATCTCTTATGCAGGGTCAGGTCTCCAGACGAACTTGAACGTCTGAATAATTTGCTGGAGACCTAAGAATACTTGAAAGGACGCAAGCTCATTTCTCACGTCCATATATTGATGTATCTATTAGCACTACTTGATGAAATTCTATCTAATTAATTTGGTATCATATTCTTCACTCTGAAGTATATGAGTTCATAAGATGCACTAATTCATCTGCAAGATGAATCTCTCAAAGCTACTGAGTGGATCCTCGATAGTGGATGCACAAATCACATGACTGATGACAAGAACTACTCATGGACTCTGTTGTATCTCAATTTCATCTGAAGCATATCAACTACGCTGATAAAGGAAAAAAGCAAGGTATTGGGTCTAGGTAGGGTTGCAATCTCAAAGGATCGACACATGGACAAAGTCATGCTTGTCGAGTCCCTCGGATTCAACCTCATGCATGTCTCAATGCTTTGTGATCTTGATATGGTTATCATCTTTGGCAAATATCGTTGCATAGTACTCATGGAATCTGACAAATCCAAAGTCTTCGAAGGACTTGTATATTGTTGATTTCTGCAGGACCACATCCTTCCACATGTCTACATGCAAAAGCTTCAGAAGGCTGGTTATGGCATCGACGACTCGGTCATGCTGGCATGAGAACTTGCACACGCTTGTAAAGCAAGCGCGTCATCGGCATCGAGGGTGACAAATTCCTCAAGGATCATCTTTGTGGGGCTTGTGAGGCTGGAAAGATGACCAGATCCAAGCATCCCTCAGACTATCATGACTACCACTCGTCCTTTTGAATTGCTTCACATGGACCTCTTTGGCCCCACTCATTATGACACACTAACAAATGCATCATCATTATATGGCTTTGTTATTGTTGATGATTATTCTTGTTACACCTGGGTGCATATTATTATGTACAAAACTAAAGTGCAGGAAGTCTTCAAACGATTTTCCTCAAGGGCCTCGACGAATTTCGGTGTGAAGATCAAGCATATCAGGAGTGACAATGGGACCGAGTTCAAGAACACTGGTCTTGATGACTATCTTGATGAACTTGGTATTACTCATGAGTTATCTGCCCCATACACTTCTCAGCAGAATGGCGTCGTGGAGGGCAAGAACAGGACTCTTGTTGAGGAATACAAGACGCCTCGCTGCTTCTGGCCTGAGGCTATTGATACTGCGTGCCACATCATAAATAGGGTGTATCTTCACAAGTTCCTCAAGAAAACCTCATATGAGCTTCTCACTGACAAGAAACCCAATGTGAGTTATTTCAAAGTCTTCGGTGCTAAATGTTGGATTAGAGATCCTCATCACAAGTCAAAATTTGCACCGAAAGCACATGAAGGTTTTATGCTTGGTTATGGAAAGGACTCACACACCTACAGAGTCTTCAACACTTATCACAACAAGGTTGTTGAAACTGTAGATGTGCAGTTCGATGAGACTAAAGGCTCGCAAAGAGAGCACCTACCTCCTGTGCGGTTCGATGAGACTAACGGCTCGCAAAGAGAGCACCTACCTCCTGTGCTAGATGAAATGTCTCCTGAGGAATCCAACAAGTTAAAGACTGCTGAGGATGTCATACCCACTGAAGATCCTGCAAGAAGTTATTCAGACCATGAAGGCAATCGTGCCGGTGCACCTAAGGAAAATGACGCTAAATAAAATGCTCAACCCAATCAAATTCGTCAACCTGCTCATCTTCGCGTGGCAAATGAAGTGCAGATTGAGAAAATCCTCGACGACATCAATGCACTAGGTCCTCTCACATGCTCAAAAGCTTCACATTTGTCTAACTTTTGTGGGCACTTCGCTTTTGTCTCTATCGCCCACCAAATTTGATAACACATTTCTGGAGCCTGAGTGGATTCAAGCTATGCAAGAGGAATTGCATCAGCTCGAGCTCAACAATGTGTGGGAGCTTGTCAAGGGACCAGATCCTCGCAAGCACAACATCATAGGTACCAAGTGGATCTCCCGCAACAAGCAAGACAAAAATGGCCTAGTGGTGAGGAATAAGGCTCATCTTGTAGCTTAGGGCTACACACAGGTTGAAGGAATTGATTTCGATGAAACTTTTGCACCTGTTGCTAGATTTGAAGCTATTCGCGTATTGCTTGCTTATGCTAACCATCATAATATCATCTTATATCAAATGGGTGTGAAAAGTGCATGCCTCAATGGTAAGCTCGAGGAATAAGTATATTTTGCTCCACCCCCAGGGTTTGAAGATCCTAAGCATCCTGACAAAGTCTTCAAACTCAACAAGGCCCTCTATGGCCTCAAGTAGGCCCCTCGGGCATGGTATGATACACTGAAGGAATTCCTCATGAATAAAGGCTTCAAACCCAGTTCACTTGACCCAAATCTTTTCACAAAAACTGATGATGATGAATTATTCGTGTGCCAAATATATGTGGACATATTATCTTTGGCTGTACTGACAAACGTTACAGTGATGAATTTGGAGACATGATGCGCGAAGAATATGAAATGTCTATGATGGGAGAATTGAAATTCTTCTTAGGTCTTCAAATTCGTCAACAGTGCAATGACATCTTCATATCTCAAGAGAAATACCTGTCGTGGTTCTAAGTCTGACAGTAGAAATAGGGGTAGGTAAGGGGAGGCGATGTCCTAGCTATGGAGTAGTTGTGGAGACAAGTGAAGTGCGAGTTCAGGCCCTTCTCGGAGGAAGTAACAGCCCTACGTCTCGGAGCCCTGAGGCGGTCGAGTGGATTATGGATATGAGTATTACAAGAATGCGAACCCCTCACCGGGAGGAGGGTGGCTTATATAGAGTGCGCCAGACCCCAGCCAGCCCACGATTGAGAGGTTAAAGTACATTAAGTCTGGGCGCATCGTAACGCCTCATAAAGTGTCTTAACTATCATTAAGTCTATTCAATAGCAAGCCGCCAGTCCATGGAGTGCCTTTTGACCTTCTCGTGGTCGAGTGAGTCTTCATGGTCGAGTGAGTCTTCCATGGTCGAGTCCTTCCAATACCGAGTGGGTTCCTCTTTGGTCGATCGAAGATGATCTCTTCGAGAGTGTCCTTGGTAGGACGCTTAGGTCAGGCCTATGACCCTACCCTAGGTACATGAATCCATCATTAGCCCCTAATGGATTGAGGCTTGAGTGAAGGAGGAGTTGACGTTGTTTCCGATTGTCTTTACGCATCGCTACGTGTTGTCTTGGATATGATCCTCTCTGCTGATAACAAGCAACTTTTCTTCAATGATTTGATCCATTCTTGTTCTTGGTCGAGTGACCTTCTTTTACTTTGCTATTCCCGAGCGACGGATCGCAGGAAATCTCGCACTTGATGACCGATCTGTCCTCGCGGATCTCAAGGATACGAAATTTGGGGAAGCGCACGGCGGAACGGATCGCGGCGCTCGGATGGGACATAACAGGAATGCCTCGATTGCGTGCGCTTTTTCCGCCACGATCGCAGCAGCGAACTGTTCGGGATATGATTGGATTGTTCGGGTCCACCACATCCACTGAAGGGATGCTACAAATGCAACTCGCGGGGCTTCGACAAGACTTGTTCTTCTTCCTCCCACGCTCTTTCGCCTCCGCCCTCCGCAACTATCGCTGCTCCTCGCTACCTCCTCTCCCGCGCATTCCGCCGCCACCATGGGCAAAGAGAAGACGGCGGTGTTGAGCGCCTTGAAGAAGGCGCCGGCGCGGAGAAGGCGCCGCGGCCGAGAAGGCGAAGGGAGATCTACCGTCACGGCGGCTCGTCGAGATCCAACTTGTCAAGGGCTGGGTCCAGGAGATTGGATCCAACGACCATCGTGGAGAAGGATCTCCTCGACATGGCCAACGACGGGTTGATCCCCCACGGTGCCGCGAGGCTTCCCGGCCGAGAGTGGCAGCCTCAGCCAGAAGAGGGTGAGTGCGTGCTTCCGCCACCCATGTCGACCGAGGTTTTTCTGCCGCCGAGTGTCTTCTTTCGGGTTTTCTGAATTTCTTCGAGCCCAGCTCCACCATTTTACTCCAAACTCCATCGCATATCTTGCTGCGCTTTGTGTCTATGTGCGAAAACTTCCCCGGGCTGTCGACCGCGACCGGGTTTGTTCAAGTACATCTTCACATGTCGCCTCAGATCGTGAAGAAGGCAAGCCCCGTGACGAGAAGACCCAAGTAGTTCAGATGTGTGGTGGCTTAGGGGTCCAGCTTGAGGAATAAAAGCACCTTGCCGCCTATGTCTTTTCCCGAGTCGGTCGGGGTCGGCAATGACCTGGTTCTATTGCCGAATGAGACGACGCCGGGCAATGACCGGGTCTTCCCGCATTCACCATGAGTCGAGTGAATGACCCTCCTCCTCAAGGTAGTTCCAGAGAGAGAACTGAGGTGAAGATGTTGATGGACCGCGTGGTGCAGCTGGTTCGGGATGGCGTGGATCGGCATGGACCTCTTGGAGGTTTTTCTTCGAGGAGAATCCAGCCTCTTCGGCTTTGAGCCACTTGATGTGGCTGTATCAAGGCATCAAGACGAGACTCGCGTCCACCCGGAGGCAATGACGATGCCATAGTGGAAAGATGGATGGCTGCGATCATCGAACAAGGACAACCTCGCGATCCCGGGATTTCCCACTTGACCACAACAGCGCTCGAGAAAAGGTACATTTGCTCTGTTTTCCATTGTATCTTCGTCGAATGTGTTTCGTGATTTGGTCGACCGAGTTCCGCTTTGACATTTCCAGTGCCCTTATCGAGCTATACTCCATGCCCAATGGCGCCAGACCACTCGAGGAGGGGGAAGCAAGCGTAGAGCCAGAAGAGTGGGATTCAGACGCCGAGAAGATGACGATGATGAAGATGACGATGACGAGGATGATGACGACGAGGACGAAGAGGAGGAGGAGGCACCACCGCTCCGAAAGGCGGTCAAAACTTGCGACGACCCTTCGATCGAACGCTGCAGGAGTGGCGATCGCCTCGCATCGACCAAACGCCTCGACCGCTTCTCCGGTGCCGATCGAGAAGGCGCCAAGCCGAAAGTGGCTCCGTCGAGGACGCACCAAGCCTCTCGCTAAAAATGAAGGTAGCCATCCCCACCATTTCAGCTGCATGATTTCAAACCTCGTGCAAGGCCGAGGACCATGAGATGGAGGATGCGGCGACTTCAAATCCTGTACTACAACTTTAAATCTTGTTCTTGGTCGATCGATGCATAATTTCTCGACTTTGACTTTTTCCTGAAGCTCCAACCAATGACATTATCACCCTTCCCGACGACGATGATGAGGATGAGGAACCATTGAGGGCTAGGCGGAGCAGGAAGGCATCTACTGGCCAAGCAGCCCAAGGTGTGGTGGCTCCCGAGACCATTGCGACGGAAGGGGAGGTCGGCACTCGACACACCGTGTCGTTCACGGTGCCGTTGACGAGTGTGCGACCCACTTCGTCGAGTGCTGGGCAGCCATCGATCTTCGCCACGCACCACGTCCCGGAGGACCAGGCTAGTGCTGCTAAGGAGGCGATCCGTCAAGCAGAGATCATGATGGAGCAGGTGAAGATCGTTCGGGATGCGAGCCAAGCAGCTTACGACGCCAGCTCCGCTCTTCAGAGCAATGTTCAGTCGATCGACCACCGCTGCTCGTTAGGATATGTTATCAAAACTTTTCTTTCTCGAATTATAGCAGTCACCCAAAGGTGTGTTGGTAAAACTCCGTGTTTAGCGGGGACGCTGAGTGCACCCGCCGGTGTAGTCCCCATAAGGTCGATCGCCGGGCAATGGTCTTAGGCTTAATAAATAAATATTGATCGTCACCAATGAAACGAATGGGTTTTCGAGATCGCTGGGGCACGCTGAGTGCACCCACCGGGTGTAGTCCCCGAGATCGTGGTCGATCACCGCGCTGATTACATCAAGAAGTTTCGCCGATCGTCGACTCGCTTTTTTTTTTTTGCTGGTCGACTCGTTTTGAATAAGACCAAAGGGGCACGCTGAGTGCACCCATCGGTAGTCCCCAAGATTACGGTCGAATGCTTGCATTCGATCGTAATCTTAGAAACGCATCATTTTCCTTTATTCACTCGGAAGTGGATTATCTCGATATTTTGGCAATTGACTCTTCAGAGAAATCTCGTGATCTTTGCGGCGCCGCTTATATCGAATCGAGCAGCGAAGCATATTTAGCTCGAGTTGACTTGAAGCTAGTGCAGACAATCGACGAAGGCAAAGGAGGAGACCAAAGGTATGTTTGGTGAGATTTCGACGACTCTTTTCTCCCTCATTTGCTTCAACCTGACTTTGCTGTAATTTACAGCAAGGTGAAGGAGGCACAGAGGAAGAAGGAGCTTGAGCTGTCCGAGAAGATCCAGCTCATCGATGAAAAGCTAGCCTCACCACCAAGCTCGAACAGACAACACCAATCAAGGCTGCTCGCCATTGCCACCAAGGATGTTGAACGATCAAGGTCGACAAGACTACTCGATCGAGAAGATCAACCAGATGACCGGAAGAAGAATGAGCCGAAGGCTTCTTGGGTGCTCTTGCTAAAAATTGTTCCTTAAGCTTGAAGGTAATCTTCTTCACTCGACCAATTCTCCCAACCGTTATGTTCCCATTCGATCGCTTTCTTGATTCGGGATTTTGTCTTTGCGTAGTTCTCGCGCAACTTTGAAGAAGAAACCAGCCACCGGAGACGAACCTTGACCTCGCAATTCTCCGTGAATGATGAAACTGCTATGAACATCTTCCGACCGAGTCCCGTGTTATCGCCGTCGTGGATTATCTCGCAAGATCAAGGTTGCTACATCCCGCATCGACTCGACGCCCGCCCAGGAGACACTCCAAAATGACCTCGAGTCATTGGTGACTCGATCAACGCTGTCCCCGACCGAAAGTGCAAGAGTGGAAGAAGTCTTCACTCGATGTGGCGCGGATGTCGCCTCGTGGTCCGCACGAGTCCATTGCAAGGATGCCCGAGAGGATAAGTCATGGCTCTCCGAGTGGCCAACACCAAAAAGCACGACTTCGTGGCCTTCATGGAGACTTTCATTGCTGCTGCTACGCACGGATTGCGACGGGATTGACCTTGACGAGTTCGTTGTTCCATCCAGCCCTCCACAGTGAGGGGTAAAAACTTTCCTTGACCTTAAATTTGCCTCGGTATGCCGAGTGGAGTTGTAACCGATAAACCTTAACAGCTTAGCGCCGAGCACTCTCGCTTTTTTAGGTATCGACCTAAATTTGGATTGATGTTTGCTTTTGGCTTGAATTGCCCTTTGCAAAGTTAACAACAAGATGTTCACTGCAATGACTTATTCCTTAGGCGCAGCACTGGCTGCAGCTAAGCCCCGAGTGAGAGGTTTGCTCTTCACTCTGTGAGATTTCTTTTACCTTAGGCGAGCACTAGGCTGCAGCTAAGCCCCCGAGTGAGGTTTGCTCTTCACTCGTAGGATTTCTTTTACCTTAGGCGAGCACTGGCTGCAGCTAAGCCCCGAGTGAGAGGTTTGCTCTTCACTCAAGAGGATTTCTTTTACCTTAGGCGAGCACTGGCTGCAGCTAAGCCCCGAGTGAGAGGTTTGCTCTTCACTCGGTGGGATTTCTTATATCTTAGGCGAGCACTGGCTGCAGCTAAGCCCCGAGTGAGAGGTTTGCTCTTCACTCGGTAGGATTTCTTTTACCTTAGGCGCAGCGCTGGGCATAGCTTAAGCCCCCGAGTGAGAGGTTTGCTCTTCACTCGGTAGAGGATTTCTTTTTACCTTAGGCGAGCTGGGTCAGCAGCTAAGCCCCGAGTGAGAGGTTTGCTCTTCACTCGGTAGGATTTCTTTACCTTAGGCGAGCACTGGGTCATAGCTTAAGCCCCCGAGTGAGAGGTTTGCTCTTCACTGTAGGATTTCCATTGTATTTGTGACGGCTCTCGGAGGAGAGGGTCGCAATGACCTGCACCTCGCCTTCCTTGCTAACGCACATCATACTTATGGTGTAGCTCGGAGGAGAGGGTCGCAATGACCTGCCTCGCCCTCCTTAAGGGTATGCACGCTACAATGGTGTAGTTCGGAGGAGAGGATCGCAATCGACCAACCTCGCCCTCCTTATGGGTATGCATTATACTTAGGCGAGTCCTGACTGCAGCTAAGCCTCCGAGTGGGAGTCCGCTTATCACTCGGTAGGATTTTTAATAACTTAGGCGAGCACCGAAATAGCTTAAGCCCCGAGTGGAAGTCCGGCTTACCACTCGGTGAGGATTTCTTATATCTTAGGCTAGCATCGATCTGCAGCTAAGCCTCCCGAGTGGAAGTCCGCTTACCACTCGGTAGGATTTTTAATATCTTAGGCTAGCATCGATCTGCAGCTAAGCCTCCGAGTGGAAGTCCGCTTACCACTCGTAGGATTTTTGTTACTTAGGCTAAACGGATTCGCAGCTAAGCCTCCGAGTGGAAGTCCGGCTTATCACTCGGTAGGATTTGTACAAACTTAGGCGAAACGGATTCGCGCTAAGCCACCCATCGGGGAAAATTTTGTCGACCAAAAATAAAAAGTGACAAAAATTATGAAGGAATTATGACACTATTATTTCAAAGCCCATGAATCTACTGTATATTTTATTACAACTCTTCCAAGTGAAAAACTTTAAGTGTAAAACGGGCGGAGCAGATCCGCGTTCCAAGCTCGGGCTCTTCGATATTGTGTTCGACGTTATAGAGACGATACGCCCCATTGTGGAGAACCTTTGTGACGATGAAGGGTCCTTCCCAGGAAGGAGCGAGCTTATGTTGCTTCACGATCCACTCAAGGACCAGATCTCCTTCCGGAAGGCTCGACCTCTCACATTTCGGCGACAAAGCGACGCAAGTCTTGCTGGTAAATGGTCGAGCGGATCAGAGCCATTTCCCTTTCCTCTTCTAGGAGGTCGACTGCATCCTGACGCGCTTGCTCAGCTTCTGCTTCATTGTAAAGTTCAATTCGGGGAGAATTGTGAAGGAGATCACTCGGTAAGACTGCTTCGCTTCCATAGACTAGGAAGAAAGGAGTTCTCCCAATGACCAATTAGGCGTGGTCCGCAAACCCCAAAGCACCAAGGAAGTTCGTCGACCCAAGCTCCACCGCATGCTTGAGATCTCGCATCAATCGGGCTTCGCACTTTGAGGATTAATCCGCTGGCTCGCTCGCCCGTCTGCTCGATTCGTGGATGGGCGATCAAGCGTAGTCGACTCGTGTGCCTTGGGAGTTGCGAAATCCTTGAATTCTTCCGAGTCAAAATTCACCCATTGTCCGTGATAATACTCGTAAGGGACTCCATATCTCGAACGCCAACCTCTAACGGCGAAACAGCAGATCAAAGATCAAGTTTTTGATTGGTTTAGCTTCAATCCACTTGGTGAACTTGTCGATCGCCACCAAGACATGCGTGAAACCGCCCGACCTGTTCGCAAGGGACCGATCATGTCCAACCCCATACCGCGAAAGGCCGACGAGTGGAATGGTTTTCAAGGTGACGCAGCTTGTGTGACATATTGGAGTAGAACCGCATCCTTCGTGACTTGTCCACTATTTCTTTCGCCATCTCATTCGCTCTTGGCCAAGAAAATCCGCCTCGGTATGCTTTTGGCTACAATGGTCCGAGAGGACGATGGTGACCACAGTCCCCGAGTGGATGTCATTGAGTATGACTCGACCTTCTTCTCGGGCGTTATGCATTTTTGTCCGATTCTGTCGGGCTTTCTATACAACCGCCCATTGATAACGGTAAAGGCTTTGGATCGACGGACGATCCGCCGAGCCTCTTCCTCATCCTCTCGGGAGTTCCTTTCTCGTAATATATGCGATGTATGGAATTGTCCAACTGGAGTGACCACTAAGACTTCCATGACCAAGTCGACCACCGCCGACCTCAACCTCGCCGGGTCTGTGGCACTCTTGGGTTGTGGAGCTTCTCTGTGAAGGGATCTTCTTTAATCGACGGAGTGTGTATATGTTCCAAAACACACCACTGAATGGCTTCTCTTTGGACCCTATCTTTGCCGATCATCTGCTGCTTGATTTTTCAATCGGGGATGTGATGGAGTTCCAACCCTCGAACTTCTTTTTCCAGCTTCCTCACTGCATTGCAAGATCCAAATATAGCCGGGCTTCTCACGCCCCACTCTTTCATCACTTGATTGACCACTAGATCTGAATCGCCATAGACCATCGCGACGGACGCCGAGTGAGATGGCCATGCTAATCCATATAAGAGGGCCTCATACTCGCCTCATTGTTGGAGGAATCAAAGTGAATCGAGCACATACCTAAGCTTATCTCCTCTGGGGAAACTAGAACAACCCCAAAGACTGTAACCATTCAAAGATCTTGGAGCCGTCAAGAACATGGTCCAATGCTCCGAGTGAACTTCACCGGCTGCTATTGTTCAATCCACTCGGCAAGGAAATCCGCTATAGCTCGGGACTTAATGGCTTTTGCCTCGAATTTGATATCAAGGGAAGAAGTTCAATCGCCCATTTCACCACTCGACCGGTTGCGCCTCTCATTAGCAGATCTTCGATAAAGGAGCGTCACGACGATCGTGATAGAATGATCGAGAAATAGTGAGCAACCTTCTTCGTGGTCATGTATATACCATACACAAGCTTCGATAATGAGGGTATCTCTCGCTGGATGGAGTCAAGACTTCGACAGATAATACACCGGCGCTGAACTTTGAAGGCCTTTCCTTCCTCTTCCCGCCGACCGTAAGCACAAGATCGACAACTTGTCCAAAGGGCTGCAATATAAAGCAACAGAGGCTCTTTGCTGATTGGAGCAGCAAGCACCGGCTGGGTGGAGAGCAGAGCTTTTAGCTCGGCAAACGCTGCATCGCTTCGAGTCCACTCGAACTTGTCGCCTTTCTTCATCGACCGGTAAAGAGGCAACGCTTTTCACCGAGGCGAGAGATGAATCGACTTAATGCGCCAAGCATCCAAAGAAGCTCGACGCCGTGCACTCGCACAGTATGCTTTCATTCAAGAATAGTGCCGATCTTCTTCGGATTAGCGCCGATTCCTCGCTCGAAACGAAAACCGAGTAACTTTCCACCAGAACTCCAATGTGCACTTTGACGGATTGAGCTTGATATCGCATCTTCCGAGGTTGGCAAATGTTTCGCGAGGTCGCAAGCAGGTCGGAACCTTTTCGCGACTTAACGATTTATCATCCATATACGCCCACATTCCGACCGATTTGAGTGAGAAGACACTTCAATCATTCGCATAAATGTGGCTCCGCATTCTTGAGGCCGAATGGCATGGTGATATAGCGTAAGCACCCGAATGGAGTGATGAAAGCTGTTTTATTTCATCGGGTCCATACAGACGGATCGATGATACCCGGAATATGCATCTAGAAAGACATCTTCACACCCCGCGTCGAGTCAACAATTTGATCTATGCGGGAGAGGAAAATGATCCTTCGGCAGGCCCGATTAATGTGCTTAAAATCAATGCACATGCAGAGTGAGTTGTCCTTCTTGGGAACCATGACGACATTAGCGAGCCACTCGAGTGGTATATCTCTCTAATAAATCCTGCCACAAAATGAGCCACTTCTTCACCAATAGCTTTTCTTCTCGACGGCGGACCGCCAAGATGTTCTTTGACTGGTTTCGCTGACTTGTCGACTCGGAGGCGATGCTCAGCCAATTCCACGAACACCGCATGTCACCGCTTCCATGCGAAAATGTCCCGCTCTCACGGTGGAACCGGATGAGCGCTTCTTCCTATTTCGAGTCGAGTGTTGTGGAGATGTGGGTCGGGCTGCGCTGGGATCACCGGATGAATATGGATCGCTTGCCTCACCGCATTTATCGAATGCGATTTATGTTGTTGGCTTTTGGACCGTAATAAGTCACTCGGATCTCGCGGTTTGCATGTATTCGCCGATTCGACCATTGCCACTTGGGAGTCGGCAATCTTCGAGCCCTTCCGAAAGCACTCTTCCGCTTTCTTCCGATCGCCGGTGACAAGGATCACTCCCTTTGGTCCTGGCATTTTCAGTTTGAGGTACACGAGCATGGTCGAGCCATGAATCGTAAGCGAGGCAGGCCTCCCCAAAATGGCGTGGTATGCACTCAAAATCCACAACCTCAAAGGTCAACTTTTCCTTGCGAAAGTGCTTGGAATCACCAAAACCACGCCCGTGGCTATTTCACCAAGTGAGTTGGCCTTCTTCCCCGGTATGACTCGCGGAAACTCATATTGTCGGGCGCTTAATCGACATCGGAATGCCCATCCTCTCAATGTATCTCACAGATAACAAATTCAGCCCACTACCACCATCCATCAGACTTTTGTCGCCGAGTGCCTTCGACAACCGGATCGACCACTAACGCTTGCGCCCAGAGTGGCAATGTGAGTCGGGTGATCAGATTGGTCGAATGTGATGGGTGTCCGGACCACTTCACATAACTTGGCTTTATCGGGGCAACCATATTCACCTCCGGCTGATGACTTTCACCAACTTTTGCTTTCCACATCCGCGAAGATCATCGAGTGGAGTTGACATGCGGATATTCCTCCTCACCGCCCTCTTTGTCTTCGCCTTGTCTCGCTCCTTCTCCTTGTCCTTAGACTGTTTTCCCTAAACCGCCGGATCAGAGTCGACATTGGCGCAGTGGTGTGCTTCGGGTAAATAATGTTGCCCTCTTCATCTTTCTTCGTGTGAATATGGCATGGCATATCCATCACGCCATTGCCTTCCTTATCTTTTACTTTCTTAGGATTCCGTGATCCCTTGGGCTTCCCTTGAACTTCCCCGAGTTACGCCGTGGCCTCTCCAGAGCTGCTGGCTCGGCTTTGCGCTTCGCTTCCGATCGAATTGCCCTTCTCCGATCGACTTGGCTTGTACTTGCCGCTCGAGTCGGTTCTTCCTCGCCATTGGCGATTTGCTAGCAATCTCCATCATTCGACTCGTGGTCATGTCCCCGGTTCGACCAAACTTCAGACTCAATTCTCTGTTTTGACGCCATCTTTGAAGGCGCAAACCGCCGATGGTCGACACATTTTCCACAAGATGGTGCAAGGTAATCCACCTCTGAATGTACTCTCGAGAGTTTCATTGGTCTTCGCACACAAACTTGCAGCTCACAAACCAGCCGGTCGCTTGCAAGTCCCTTCAAAAGTCCCGACGAACACTCGACAAATCTTCCCAAGTATATATATCACCGGAGGTAACCGATTCAGCCATGCTCTAGCGTAACCTTCCAACATGAGGGCAAATGCTTCATGGCCACCTCATCATTCCCACCACCAATCTGAACAGCCACTCGGTAATCATCAAGCCAAGTTTCGGGCTTGGATTCCCAAAGGAACTTGCCGACTTCGCCGCTAATCTGAAATTGGGGGAATTATCATGCTCGATAGCCTGCTAAAACACTCCGACCGCAGACATGCACTCGATCGCTGGTGGGTGCATCCTCTCGGTCCGCCGATGGGCTCTGTCTCGCCGACCAAGCCTTGCACGATAATGGATCGCGCACAAAGCTGGTTCCTCGGGTCGACCGAACTCTTCGCCTGCATCAATCGCTGCTTGTCATCTTGCCGCCGGGAGCGTCGACCCTTCCTCGAGGGGAAAGGGCACTCGACGCCTGTCATCCCGGTCTCGAACTGCTCTCGCCGGTTGTCGCGCTTCTTCTCGCCGCGGAGGCGATCTGGGATCGTGGAGCGATCGATAAGATTCGCAGCGACGGATCGGCCAGTGAATCTGTGCTGCGCGATCGCGACACGGCTGAGTTCTCGTCCCCGCCGCTCGGAGTAAATTCGATTCGCTATAAGCCTCTCCGGCTTCCGATCGACGGCTGGATGGACTCGCGGCGCGAGTTGCAAATGCTAAATTCTGAATCGGGCGGCGTATACCCGAAGTCGGTGGGAAGAGTCGACGCCGACCGCTTCGGGATCCGCTGCACAAGACGCTGCCGAGTGCTCGCTGAAGATTCTCCAGCGAGCGCGCTCAGCCACATTGGCCAAACGTGCTTCCTCCAAGGCACGAGCCTCGTGGGTTTCTCCGCGATAGGAGTATGAAGTGCATCCATGTTCTCGCGACGAAGCTCTTCTCTTCGCAGAGTCGAGTGTCTCGGCTGGTACTCTTCGTGTTTTGCACGGGTCTCCTCCTCCGGCGACTCCACCGCCATGGGCGGCCGGAGGATCGCGAGGGCCGCCGACCATGAGGATCTCCGCCGCCGATCACCGCTATCACACTGGATGCGCTCTACGGAGCCGCCGACGATCGAATAAGCCGTAGGGATTCGCTCGGGCTCGATGGTCGCGACTGGCGGTGGCTGTCGCGAGCCACCGCGTGTTTCACCCACCGCTGGAGCCTCGATCACCAAAACGCTTGCGCTGGTGGGAGACCGGGCGGCGATCGATAGGGGAGTCGACCGACACGGGTCGACGGTTGCCGCAGCGTAACGCCGCGAACACATGCGCGAAGTGCGCCGCGCCACGGGCGGGAGCGCTCGATGTCAAGTGGAGCCTCCTGAGCCATGCGGAGTCGCCGGCGATAAAAGTGAGAGCACCGAGACGGATCTCGCGCCTCAACCAAAACTCCAGCAGTCATCATGATGAAGGTACTGAAGTACTGCAACTCCTCCACAAATCGCTAAAACACCGCCCCAAGGTGGGCGCCAACCGTCGTGGTTCTAAGTCCGACAAGAGAAATAGGGGTAGGTAAGGGAGGCGATGTCCTAGCTATGGAGTAGTTGTGGAGACAAGTGATGTACGAAGTTCAGCCCTTCTCTGGAGGAAGTAATAGCCCCACGCCCTCGGAGCCCCGAGGCGGTCGAGTGGATTATGGATATGAGTATTACAAGAATGCGAACCCTCTCGACTGTGGAGGAGGGTGGCTTATATAGAGTGCGCCAGACCCCAGCCATTACCCAATGATTGAGAGGTTAAAGTACATTAAGTCCGGGCGCATCGTAACGCCTCATAAAGTGTCTTAACTATCATTAAGTCTATTCAATAGCAAGCCGCAGTCATGGAGTGCCTTTTGACCTTCTCGTGGTCGAGTGAGTCTTCATGGTCGAGTGAGTCTTCCATGGTCGAGTCCTTCCAATACCGAGTGGGTTCCTCTTGGTCGATCGAAGATGATCTCTTCTGAGAGTGTCCTTGGGTAGGACGTTTAGGTCAGGCCTATGACCCTACCCTAGGTACATGAATCCATCAATACCTCAAGGATGTTTTGAGGAAATTCGGCATGCAAGATTGCAAAGACGTCAAAATCCCTATGCCCACAAATGGCCAACTCTGCACCAATGAAAATGGCAAAGATTTCGATCAAAAGGTATAGCACTCCATGATTGGTTCTTTATTGTACCTATGTGCATCTAGGCCAGATATTATGCTTAGTGTTTGCATGTGTGCCTGTTTTGAAGCTACACCAAAGGAATCACACCACAAGGCTGTGAAACATATTCTTCGATATCTTGCTCCCACTCCAACACTTTGATTATGGTATCCCAAAGGCTCGGCTTTTGATCTCATTGCTGACTCTAACTATGATGGTGATCGGGTGGATCACAAGTCAACATCAAGCACATGCCATTTCCTCTGACGATCCTTAGTATGTTGGTCCTCGAAGAAGCATAACTGTCTATCACTGTCTACTGCTAAAGCTGAGTATATTGCTGCTGGTTCTTGTTGTGCTCAATTGCTATGGATGAAGCAGACCCTCAAGGATTATGGCATCAATATGAAGAATGTGCCTCTCTACTGCGACAACGAGAGTGCATCAAGATTGCTCACAACCCAGTTCAGCACTCGAAGACTAAGCACATCCAGATTCATCATCATTTTCTTCGAGATCATGTGTTGAAGGGTGAGATCTTCATCAACCACGTGAAGACTGAAGAACAACTAGCGGATACCTTCACAAAGCCCTTGGATGAAAAGAGATTTTGCAAGTTGTGGTGTGAGCTAAATATCTTAGAATCTTTGAATGTTCTTTGAAAGGACACACATCCTAACACTTGGGCAAAATTGTTGAATTTGGTGTGCAACACACGAATTAACGTTTTCTTCAATCAATGAAGACTACCCCTCTAATTGTGAAGAAACTAATGAAGAATTTTATTCTCAGAGCCCTATGACAATTGTAAACGGTGTTTGAAATCATAATTCTTATACGCTAGGTCACGCCACCAACCAAAGTTGAAAATCATCAAAATTGAGTTTTTTGTCAATTAGCAAATTCTTCAAATTTTCAAATTCCTCAAGTTTGCAATTTCTTCAACTTTTCGACTCGTGTTCTTCATTGACAATATATATATATATAAATATAAAATTGTAGTTGAACTTCCCCAATTGCTAGGTTGAACATCCACGAACATTGGCCAAATGAGGCTTGCGATATACCGTTGGAAATCTATGGACATGAGTATCATGATCTAAGTTAAAATTTTGGTAAAATCTAAGCGGTTGAAGAGCAGTTTTGAAAACTGTTTTTTCTTCATACAAAAAACATGAATAGTATTTTCGATCCCATTTCTAAACTGTTTGTCGGAATGAGGCAAATAATATGGCGTTGGAAAGCTGGTGAAAATGCGCTCCTTCTACATGTCGAAACTTTTTTCAAATTCACTATGGTTAAAAGAGTAATTTGGAAAATCATAGAATTTCGTAAACCGAACTGCCGACTTTGTATTTTCGATGCCGTTTCTAAACCGCTAATCTAATTGAGGCAAATGATATGGCATTGGAAATCTTATGAAAATGCTCTTACTTTTCATGTAAAAAGTTGTTTCTAATTTTGAACGATTTAAGTGTAATTTAGAAAATGGTCTAAGTTCCACCGAGTTGGTATTTCCGAGTTAATTTTTTAACCGTACGCCGGAATGCAGCAAATGACATGGCGTTGAAAGCATGAAGAAATACGAAACTTTTTGGTATATAACGTTTCTCCCAATTCCTCACGATTTTAAGTCAATTTTGAAAATGGTTAAAAATGATTTTTGGTCGTAATTTTTACAAACTTTGTCAGAATGGGGCAAAAAATATACCGTTGGATAGCTATCGAAAATGTGAAACTTTTTCTTATGTAAAGTTTTCTCTGATACCTAGCCGTTTTCAAGTAATTTAGAAAATGAAGAGATCGTGATTTCTGCCTTCATCGCGAAAGGAAATGCACTGCATGAAGTAGTTGAACTTTTGAGGCATGTCTATTTGAACTTCACTCTGTTTTGGACGTACTGCTTCTTGCAGGTAACTCCCAAACCACTTACCGGAATTGAGCAAATGATATACCGATGGAAAGCTGATGAAAACACACAACTTTCTCGTGTTGATCAGTTTTTTCATACTCGCCATGGTTCAAAAGAATTTTTTTTAATACGTAAAAACATGTTTTAAACGATAGACATGAAAATCTTAAACCGTTCATCGAAATGTAGCACATAATATACCGTTGGAAAGCTTATGAATAGTAGCACATTTTTCATGTAGATAGGTGTTACAAATTTGTTCACGTTTGAGAGCAGTTTTTAAAATGGCAAAAACAACATTGTTTTTGCCTCTCTCTTTTAACATGTAATTCAAGGTCAAAGTCTCGTAATAAATTTTTTGAACCGTGCAGGGTGAAGCACGTGAACTTCTTGCAACAAACGTTTTAGTCTTTTAGTTTTGTATTCTTCTATTCTCATCTGAAACGCATTTTGTATAGTAGTTAAACTGCTCGCGATTTTCATATTTAACTTCGGCCTCGTATTTGTAATTCCTCACCCATTGCTCGGAGTTCCACAAATGATAAACCATTAGAAACATGTTGAAAAGATGCAACTTTTCTTAATACGGTTAAACTTTTATTTTCCAACAACATACACCAATTTATTTTAACCATTTATTTTTTGAATAGAGCATATAATATACCCCTTGGAAAGTTGTTGAATAAAAAAGAATTTTTTTCATGTAGAGTATTTTTGTTCCAAATTTGTAATGGATTGAGAGAATTATTTTAAAACATGAGACATGACATCTTTTTTGTGTGTTTTGAACATGTAAAAACACGCTGAACCTCCCTAACAAGAAATTTTGATTTTCCCAGGGACGAGCATTTCAACTTCTAGCAACAAATTTTTTTAACTTTGCCTTGTTATTCCTTTTTTTCCATACGAAACACATACTATGCAGTAAATGAACTTCTAGCTATTATTAATTTGAACTTCTCTCTATTTCGCTTTAGTATGGAAAAAGTCTGAGTTTTTTATAGACATCGGACGCTCTAACTTTTTTATTTGAATTTCTTTGTGTATTTTTTAGAAATGTGAAAATTGGAGTTCTGTTAGAAACATCGAACTTCTTCGTTATTTTGAATTGAATCTATTGCTTAGTAATCAGAAAAATCCGAGTTTTTAAATAAATATCAAATTGCTATGCTTTTTCCAATAGGACTTCTTCGTTATTTTGAATTGAACTTCCTAGATTTTATTTAAATCAATATCTAACTTTTAATTTGAACTTCTTTGTGTATTTTTTTGGAAATGATGAATATATGAGTTTTTTTAAACGGTAAAATCCTAAATTTTAAATAAACATTAAACCACTTTGTTATTTTACATTGACCCTCCAGTTTTTTTAAAGTGGGGGATTCTTTTAAACTGGTTTTTATTTGTTCCTTTTTTTTGAACTTCTTCATTTTATTCTTTAATAACGAGAAAATCTATGTTCTTTTATAAACCTGGGACTTCTCTGTTATTTAAATTTGAACTTCTTAAGTTTATTCTTAGAAAAAAAATGTTTTTAAATAAGAATCAATTGTTTTTGAAACTTGAACTTGGTACTTTTATTTTTCCTAGAAATGGTAAGAAATTTCGGGTTTTTCGTATACATCCAACTACTTCCGTTTTGAACTTCTTGATTTTATTTCTTTGGTAACAAATAAAATCTAAGTTTTTTTAGAAATATCGTACTAGGATATTCTTGTAATTTAGACTTCTTGATTATTATTAATAATGGGAAAATTTGTCTACTTCTTTAATAAACATTGAACCACCTTGTTATTCAAATTTGAACTTCTATGTTTTCCCTAGAAACCGATAAAATTCTCTCTTTTTCCTAAACTTTTTGAACCGCCATGTTTTTTTTCAAATGTGAAAAATATGTTGTTTGTTGCCAATATTGAACTACTCTGTTATTTTAATTTGAATATTGTTATTTTTTTTCTTTTTTAATAACGGGAGAATCCATAGAAAATTAATTTATACACCCATAACATTTTTTCTATTCTTTAATTATTAAATTTGAACTTTGAGAGTTAACATTTGCAGGTGATGCTCACTTTTTTCTTTGTATATATCATCGAACTATTATGTTTTCTTAATATAAATTTCTTTTGTTTTATTCGCTACTAAGGAGAGAAATCTGAGTTAGTAATAAACATCAAACCATTCTTTATTTAAATTTGAACTTCTAGGCTTTTTAAAACAAAAGTGGGTTAAATTTGTTTTCTTAAATACACTATTGTTTAAATTTTTAACCTCTTGGTTGATTCTTATTAACTGGGAACTTTCGAGTTTTGTAATATACATTGAACCGGAGAGTTAATAATCTGAACTTTAATTATTGTAATTATGCTTTATCCATTATCCCACATACTCAAAACATGAAGAATGAAAAAAATGATAGGTTCTTACATAGCACAATGTTTCACAGTTTTTTTCAAGATTTTTTAGTGAAAACAATGTCATTTTTCTGTACACAATAAGTACCAAATTATGATATCACAAATGACTTAATGAAGAAAATGCCGAAAGAAATTGTTGCCTTATTCAACTGCTATTGTAGAACTGCATATCATGCGCAAAAAATTGTGTTGCCATGCATACAAACACATGATCCCCCCAAAATGTATACACACACAAAGCATCAACCTCCCTATATTTGAACTTCTGTCATTACCGAAAAAGGCTTTCACCCCGCTTTATAA
Source organism: Aegilops speltoides (assembly GCA_021437245.1). NCBI lineage: Eukaryota > Viridiplantae > Streptophyta > Magnoliopsida > Poales > Poaceae > Aegilops > Aegilops speltoides. The sequence continues at coordinate 322,474,336 of CM038144.1, read as the reverse complement.
ATAAAGCAAACCGCCACAGAGCATACAAACCCACGCAAGTCCACACACACCCACCTAAGTCTCATGACAAAGTACATAGGTTCTGCTGAGGGCACAGCTCAACAAGCCCAAAAGGAAAGAAAAAACAACACCCGCACACCAAACATAAGGCGCCTAATCAGGATCCAGCGATGGCGGCAGGGGCGGCGGCGACAGGCGGACGGCCATCGAACGGATGTCGGCGATGAAGGCGGAGATGGCGTCACGGTCTGGGGGGCGGCTAAGCGGCCGCCAAAGCTGCAAGAAACCCGAGAATTTGTAGAGAGCGTTAGTAGCGTGACGAAGGGGAGCGTTCTGGATCACAAGCTTATTGCGAACGGTCCAAAGAGTCCAGGCGAGAACCCCAACCTCAAGCCACCTAATGTGGCGAGAGGACGCGGGGGACAACTAGAGTTCAGCAAATAGGTCCGGGAAGTTGGTGTGGCACCAACTACCACCGACCACCTCGCGAAAGCAGCTCCAAAGGAATTGGGCGGAGATGCAGGAGAAGAAGATGTGGTTCGAGTCTTCAAGGACTCCACAGAGCGGGCAGATACCGGTGCCCGGGCCATTGGGCTTGCGGACCTCCACTCCAGACGGGACCCGGCCGCGAATCCACTGCCACATGAAGATGCGGATCTTCAGGGGAATGCGGACGGACCACACCATCGATAAGGGGAGGGGAGCGGAGGATGGGGCAATGGCCGGGTACAGCGACTTAGTGGAGAACAAGCCCGACTGCTCGAGACGCCATCGCACTAGGTCCGGTCTGCCATCCACCAACGGCTCATGTAACACAACGCAATCAAGCAACTCACGCCAGGCGGCGGATTCCGCCGGCCCAAAAGGCCGACGGAAAGCAAGGCGCCCTAAGTCAAGAAGGGCCCTATTGACCGAAATCATGGGGTCGACGGAGATAGAGAAGAGGGCGGGAAGCGGGTCGAAGGGGGGAGTCTCCGCCTAACGATCAAACCGAAAGAGCGCCGAGAGGCCGGACCCCACCGAGATGGAGGTCCCAATGCGGCACCGGAGAAGCTGAACAATAGATCGCCAGAATCGAGCCGCCTGATTTCGCGCGAAGGCAAGTGGCTGGCCCCGCAGGTATTTATTACGGATAATGTCGAGCCAGAGGCCACCTTGACCCTGGGCGATGCGCCAGAGCCAGCGGGAGAGAAGGGCAATATTCATCCTTTTAGAGCACATGATGCCTAGACCCCCTTGCTCCCTGGGCTTGCAGATGTCAGGCCAGCTGACCATGTGGTACTTCGCTTATCATGCTCGCCACCCAAAGAGAAGGGACTGAATTTTGGCGATCTCCTTGTGGAGAGACTCATGGAGGCTGTAGAAACTCATAAGGAACAGAAGGAGACTAGAGAGAGAAGAGTTGATGAGAATAGTCCGAGCCGCCTTAGAAAGCCATCTCCCCTGCCAGGGCTCACAACGGGATTGGAGCTTAGTCACTGAGGGCCGCAGGTCCGCGACGGAGAGTCGCGAGTCGCTAATGGGGGTCCCCTGGTAGGAGGTGGGGAAAGAGCCCATGCGGCAATTAAGTCTGTTGGCGATGGCCATAGACTCAGAGGGGGAATAGCCCATGACCATGACATCACTCTTATCAAAGTTGATCTTGAGGCCCGACATCTGTTGGAAGCAGAGAAGGAGGAACTTGAGGTTGGTGATGTCCACCTCCGAGCCTTCGACCATGATAATCGTGTCGTCAACATACTGGAGGATGGAGATCCCCGAGCTCCCAGAAAGGTGTGGGGTAATCCCACGGATGTGGCCAGCGGCTTTTGCCTTATCAAGGATGGAGGCAAGAGCGTCCACTACCATATTGAAAAGGAACGGGGAGAAGGGGTCGCCTTGGCGCACCCCACAAAGGGTAGGGAAGAAAGGACCAATCTCGCCGTTGATGTTGACCACCGTATGGCATCAAGAAGAGACCATTTGCATGACTCTAGTGATCCACCGTCATCGGCCCTTCCAAAGAAGGACTTCCCTGAGGAAGGTCCAACTAACAGAGTCGTAGGCTTTGTGGAAATCAATCTTCAAAAAGACCGCCTTAAGGTGTTTGACCTGGACCTCGTGAAGGACTTCATGGAGGACCAGGACTCCATCTAGGATATATCGCCCTTTATGAAGGCCGATCGGTTAGAGGGTTATCCGTCCGCAAGGTGGTCACCCTATTGGCGCACCCTTTGCCGTAATCCGAAGATCACATTAATGACCGTGATCGGCCGGAATCGGCGGATGCTCTGACGCCCGGTGGACCTTGGGAATGAGAGAGATGATCCCGTAATTGAGGCGCCTGTGTCAATAGATCCAACAAAGAATTCCTCAAGATGGCCATGACTTCGGCTTAATCACGCTCCGTAATGTCCGGAAGAAAATGATCGGGAGGCCATCCGGCCCGGAGCGAAGAAGCATTCATACCCTTGATAGCCTCCTGCACTCCCCGCCGAGAGAAGGTCGCTGGCCGCTGCTTCTCCGCGGACACTAGCTGAACACCGCCCAGCAATCGTGGGCGAGATGCCGCTCCGAGGAGCGGCAGAGAAAAGGGACCTATAGAAGCCGTCGACATGGGTCTGGATGTCGCGGGGGTCCTGAAGGAGGGTCTCCCCATCACTGCAGAAGGGGATGGTGTTGCGTCTACTACGCCGCCGGCGATAGCCTGAAGTATGCGAGATTCGCCACCCTTCAGACCCATTTCGCGCGCCCAAGGCACCAATAAGCCTCCTCATCGGTGTAGATCATGGAGAGTTGGTCTTCGAGGTCATAGCGGGACAACCACTCGTCCGGAGATAGATCCACCACGTCGGCCCGAAGGTCAAGGGCCTGAATCGCGGTAAGCAGCGCCTTCTTACGCTCCCTGGCGTCGCGGCCAAGGTTGCCCCCCACCCTTCAGAACTGCCTCGCCACGTTTCGCACAAAAGTGCCACGCGTCAATAGCCGAGGGGGGCCGAGGGTGGGGGTGCTCCCGAGCCTTGATCCACCGCGCGCAGTCGGCGTCGGTAAATCCAGCCTGCGAGAGCCAGAAGGTCTCAAAGCGAAACGGGGGATCGATGACGCCGTCGTCACGGAGGAGAGAATAAGGGGGACATGATCCGAGCCAATCCTAGTGATGGCGCGGAGAGAGGCTAGGGAGCAACGGAGGTCCCAATCCGGGGACACTAGGACCCTGTTCAAGACGGACTGGGTCGGGGAGGCTTGCCGATTGGCCCAGGTGAACCGGGCACCAATCCTATCAATCTCCGAAGGGCGAGGTCAGAATGAAGTCATTAAACAATCGCATCCGCAAAGCGTACATTGTCATTGCTTTGTCTTACGCCACGCACAAGAGTTAAAGTCGCCACCCACTACCACGGGGAGAGAGGCCGCCGAGATCTTTCGGTGGAGCTCCTCAAGGAAGGCGGCCGACCGACTATGGTCGGCAGGCCCGTAGACAATGATGATCTCCCACTTGAAGTTGAGAGACCTCTCGAATAATTCCATGCTGACGAAGAATTCCCCGTCCATGCTTCCCATTCTCAAGGTGGCATCCTTCACACCTAAAAGGATGTTACCCGAGTGGCCCGAGCTCCCACCAGAAGGGAGCGATTGCCCGCGAAATAGGTGGGAGCCTGCGGTCGAGCTCAGGGAGCGAGAAGTCACGATGCATGGTCTCCTGAACGGCAACGATGTCGATGTGCTCATCCCGCATGTACTCCACAAGTTTGCAGCGACGACCATCATGGCCGAAGCCGCGGATGTTCCAGAAGTGGGCTCGCATTAAGGAGCCATCGGGGGGCTGCTTGACCCCAGAACACGAGAAGCGCTTTGCGCGCGAAGAGCCGCAGTGCGGGAGCGAGTACAGCCACGGATCTCCGCCCCGGCCACCGGAGGGGGGGCGCCGTCAGCCTCGGCCCAGGCGGGGTGGGAGACACCCCGCCCGCAGAGGCGGCCGGAGGGGAAAGCAGGGCCGCACGGGCCTCCGCGAGCTTCCCATCAAGGATCTCACGAGCTTTGATGGCAGCGATCCGACTAAAGGGGGCCAGCCTCCCCTAAAATGATCATGAGTCGGAGGCCACTTTGGCGAGGTTGCCCAAAGGAATAGACTTAGCGCAGAAAAGGAACAAGACGGGCAGTAGGGGAACGGGGGCGACTGCCCTGTGTTACGGGCGGCGCCATGAGCTCGTTCCGCCGGGATGGGCAGAGTCGGGCTGCCCTCTCAGGTGGCGAGATTCACCACAAGACTCTGCTGGAGGCCACCACCGAGGAGGAGGTAGACCTACCGCGACGGGAGTATGCGGCTGAACGGGGGGGAGGAGGCTGGGCCGCCATCGGTGTGAGCACGCGAGCCGCACCCTCCCCCGGCAGAGACGGCGAGGGAGAGGCCAGCAGAATAGGCCCAGAACAGCCAAGGAGGAGTGGTGCAGGAGGTGGCGACGCAGCCGGCGGAGGGGGTGGCGGAGGAGGAGGCGCGAGGATGGTCGCAGGAACAGGATCCGGGGCATCCTGCAGCAGAGGCGAGGGCGGGGCAGCCCCCAGCCGCGGAGGAGACGGGGCGGCGGGGGAGCAGGTGGCCGGGGAGGGGGGACCACCACGAGTGGCGTCACCCCCTCCGCGGGCTCCGCCGACGCGTCCGTGGGGGCGCCGGGGGGCAGGGCCACCGAGTCCAGCTCCGTGGGAGGGGACGAGGCAGGGGAGCACGGGGAGGAGGCCGGGCAAACCACCATGCCCACACTGGAGATATCGCTCCCCTCGGAAGGAGACGCCGCAGCGAGTGAGGGGCCACCCAGCGGAGGAAGAGGAGCGGCTCGGGCCCTCGCTTCCACGGCAGTGGAGGGGCGAGGGGAAGGGAGCGGAGTCTCTGACGCCTCCTCATCCGGCGGTGGAATGGGAGCGTGCCGCCAGAAGTCCCCACTGCCCCGGGTTGCCACCGAGGGGCCGACGAGAAGAAGCGGGGCGCCTAACGTGGTTGGGAGGCCTGGGGCGATCTCGAGGTCGGCCCTGGTCGCTGAAGAAGACGCGGACCGAGGTGCTAAGCTTGGAGGAGTCGAGGCGCTGACCTTGACTCGACCTCCTCCTCCTTGCGGAGAGAGAGCTCATCAACCGCCACCACCTTGCCCAAGAGGCGGGACATCTTATGGGTGACGAGCTCGAACCACAAGAATATCGGGAGGCCGGAGATGAGGATCCAGCGGTGTCGAGGACGGCCACGGCTCGAAGGCCGAGGACCGGCTCGGAGATCTCGACAACCACCGGGTTGAGGGCGAGAGTGATCCGCCACTACGCATCGCGTGAGTCAGAGCCGACGGAGTCGGGAAGACGACAGAGAAGATGTGACCGCGCGGGGGTGACCACCCAGTCCCCATCAGCGACGGTAGAGATGGTTGAGCTCGGCCTCAATCATCTCTAGGATGCCACGCCATCGACGACGCGGACAATCTCCTCAAGGGAAGGAGACGGCGAAGGCGCTGTGGACCTCGAGGTGGACGGCCCAACCCTCGATCCCATGCCCATACATCATGAGCTCCGAGACCACCGGTCTATCCCACATAGGAGGGCAGGTGGCCAGGATCCTGCAGAGGTAGCAAAGACAGGGGTTGACGCAGCTTGACTTGCGAGTGTCCCTCACCCCACTGGCTGAAGCAGGGGGGCGAGGGAGACCGGAGACGGGACCTGGAGTGGTGGAGGATCCCGGTCCCGCGGGTGGGGGCACGGGCGGCGCGCCACGAACGCCGCGCCGCTTGTTCTTCTTGGCAAGACTGGCCGATCATGGGCGGGCCTCCACCAGAGCCGGGCCGGGCCATACCGGGGCCAAGCATGGGCGGCACATAGCGGCGTGGGTTCGAGCTGGGAGGATCTCTGCCCCGGGCGCGGGGCTGAGCCGAGCCACACGGAGGGGGACGAGAGCGGCCCCTACGAGGGCGGCGACGGGAGCGCCAAGGGAGCGCCAGCCCCGAGGAGGCCCGAGGCGACGGACTCGCCATGTCTCGCGACGGGCGGGGAACGGCGGCGGTCGCGAGTTCTCACGGAGTTTCCTCTCACGGGATGCTGCTTGTGAGGGGCGGCAGTTCCGATGGAGCCTCCCGCTTCCTCTTGTCCCGGGGGGGTCATCCCACTCCATGGCATGGCTGCAGCTGCGCGAGGTGAGGGGCGAGAGCGTGGGGGGAGGCGGATCGTGAGGGGCGCAGGCCTGGCGGCCGTGAGGGGGGTGGAGAGCCGACGAGGAGAAGGGAGATCGTGGTTGCAGGCGGGGAGAGAAGTGCTGGCGCAGGAGGAGGAGGGGGTGAGCTCAGACGGAGCCGGATCGAGGGGCTACCCCAGATCCGGGCCTAGGGCAGGAGTCGGCTCGCCAGTGTTGGGCCGGACCGGAGCAGCTGGGTGGGCTGGTCAAAGCGGGCATGAGGGGCCCATCACCATGGACGGGCGGGGCCCAAGAGTCTGACCCATCCGCGTGGAGCGTCCACGACAGCAGGATCAGTGAGGGAAACCCTACCGAGGCCGCCACCGGCACGGCCACGCAGACGCAGACCAGCCCAAGTGGAGGAGAGGCTAAGGCGCCGACACCCTGCACTGAGTCTTGGAGGTCCCGGCGCGATAAACGGGCTTGAACTGGCAAAGTGAGCACCGTGGGCGAGAAGAGGGAGTGAGGGAGAAAGGGACGGGGAGGGAGGAGGAGGGGGACCGCGCCGAGCCACCACCACCGGGCAAGGCCAGGAGGAGCGGGCGCGCCTGGCCGGAAGGCCGGCCACGCCCAGTAAGCCCACGCCGGCGGCGCGCGAGGTCTGACCACCAAGGTCCCGCCATGGCATCACTGAGGAGGACTCAGGAGCCGAGGGGAGGCTGGCACCGCCAGAGCCGAACTCCTGTGGCCGAGCCTCGGCCGGTAGGGCGGAGCGAGCCGGCGGCCGGAGCGGGAGACGCTACAGGAGAAGCTGGGAAGGGAAAGGGTCCTCCGCATAGTCCGCCAAAGAAACTGCCATGGCATGAGGCGGCAGAGGCGGCCGACGGGGGGTGGGGCACTGGACTGTGGAGGAGGAAGAGGGAGCCGAGGAGGGGGCGAGGCAAGCGCCAAGGCGAGGGACGGCACGGCGGGTCGCCAAGGGTCGCCAGGAGAGTCGCCCATCTCCCTTACTACTCTCAACTTCTGTCACTGATATTTCTGAACGTTTTGGGCATGCTCCCAAGTTTCAAACAGAATACACGGACTTCCATGCACAAACAGCCTGCATCGGCCGTGGCAATGCCTCTTTCTCCGGCAAACCGAACTTCACTCCTATGTACAAAATACACGATTTAGGCCCTGAAAAACCACAAGAGAATCTTGAAATATTTTTTCTACCCTGAACACACACGCATCTCATGTGAAGGTTTTTCAGTATTAGATTAGTAGCATGACATACTGACAAAACTTGGCTATAAAATCAGTTAGTACACAAGATTGCTATATGTTTGAACAAGTCAAATAGAGACAAATGATGTATTGAGAAGCAATTAGACAGAGAGAGATGTCGTACTGAGAAGCAATTAGAGAGAGAAAGTAGTGCCAAGCACATGCACATGCACATGCGTGGTTCTTGGTGGCATCCACGAATCAGTTTTTTAAGCGAGTAATGCATGGGGCAGTTGTTGTACTGAGAAGCTCTGGCCGATTGGTCCGCACGGGAGACAGGTCGCACCAGCGGTGGCCGGTCATACCCGCAGGCACCAGGGCGACGCAGACCTCCTCGCGATTAGCATCAGCAGGTCAATACCTGAACTGCAAGTGGCCGTGTTGGTGAGCGGCCGAGGCGGTCGAAGAAAAGAATCACATCGCTCGAGTTGCCATCTGCAAGGAACGACGAAGATCTCTGCAAGAGAAGAAGAACAACTAGAATAACTAGCAGACGGTGAGATAATAAGCCATGGTCGGCCTCGAGCACGACAACTACATCCACCTGGTGGAATGGGGTGGGGGCGGGGGCGGGGTCGGGTGCGTGGTGAAGGCAACCGATGTCTGGGTCGGTCCCCGGGGGCGGATCTGCGGCCAGCGGCGTGCAGCTGGACGGACCCGTGGAGGAGCAATTGCTCAGTCAACGTATCCGGTCATTTGGGGAGGAGAGGAACTGGCACTGGCTCGCTGGGTGCATCGGGGTGAGGCGAGGTCCTGGCGAAAATGGATGGGAAGAGGGGCGGTGCTCGCCGGCATGGTCGCGGCGGAGGCAAGATCCTGGCAGAGGTGGGGGTGCGGCCGTAGTAGCTAGGTTGGGACGGGTAGCAGCGGCGGGGGCACGGGAGGTGGCATGGTGGCGGGGGCTCCCGGAGGCCGCGCGGTGGTGGGCGGTCCCGGCAAGTCGCGCAGCGGCGGGGTGGTCTGGGCGATGATGGGATTAGGGGATCGGGGTGGAAGGTGGTCTGGTGGATCGAGCCGTTCAGGTTAGGGTATTTTTTGTTTTCCTTTTTTCTGTCGCTCCGGTTTTGGGAGTTCGGGAGGCTCTCCGCACGCCCTTATATTTGAGTTTTCAATGTCCTCAACAGTATTTTTTTGGAACGGAGGCTCCAGAGGAGCCCGACTTTGAATTAACAAAGCCATCAACCGGCTAGCAGTACAAAAGCGGACCACGAACAAAGCAACGGCTAAAGGATACATGGAGAAAGAAGGACAACTAACTAAGCTACACCTACAACCAAATGACGTAAAATTACATTGAAGAACAACCAATTGAGGATAAGCCTCTATGCAAAGGCCCTCAAACGACTATGAAGAAGCCACGAGGATCTGCAGCCAAAAATAGGTCCGGGCACATGGTGAAACCCAAACTGGAGGTGACACAACAGATGCCTACTCTAACACCGGGGGGATCCTTCCCTCGCTTAGGCTCAAGGCGCCCAGCACCGTCAAGTGTAGAGACGCCACCCGAGAGCAAGAGCATAGGTTGGTCTCAAGGCAGGCCAAGAATGGGGCCAACCACATCATGCCGAGCACACACAAGCAGGCCGCTACAGTAATCAAGGATACCGATGGAAGAGGAAAGCCGGGAGAGTCGCTGAAAGGAAGAAGTCATGGAGCCACATGGCGAAGATTAGGAACGGGAACTCACGAACCAACCGACCGGCACTCGCGGGCGTTGCCGCCGCCGTGAAGGGAACCCGATCCTCTTCCACCTAAAATCGAGGGCGCCACCCGCCGAGACATTGCAACGCCACCGCAGAAGCGCTTAGCCGATCTGAAACTCCAGAGAAGGAACGCCACGGACCACAACCGCCAGCACCCACCTTCACCGCTACACGCCTCAAAGCACCAAACTTCCTAGACGGCGCCCAAGGAGGACACGACACACCAGCGCCGCCGCCCATCCTGTGCCAGATTTGAGCTACCGGAGGCATGACCGGGTGCTGCGCTCCAATGAGCAAATGACACAACAGAGCTGCTCGCCGCCTGCAGGTTGAAATACCAACAAGGGTTTCCTGCTTGTTCAAAGACCACCTTCTGGGATCACCCGCCGCAGACCAGATCCGGGCGACCAGAGGTCCAATCGTGCAATCCAATGAGGAGAGCAGAGAAGGGAAAACTCGACCTTCAGATCTGGAGCAGAGGAGGAGGAACCTCGCCGCGCCATGGCACCACAACCCGCTGGGCTCACGCCCACAAGCAGCCAAGGGGGTCGGCCATCTCTCTCAAGGCCACCAAAGGATTTATGCCGCCGACCGGCCGCCAAAGCTCTGAGGTCCAACGCCACGTAGGGCGAGCGATGAGCCCGCCGCCACCATCATCGGCAGTCGCCTAGGCGATGCCCGACGACTCCCTCGGGTGACGGCAGGGGGGAGGGGAGGGGGGGACGGCGCCTAGGGAAACCCTTAGGCCTCGTGTCGCCTGGGAGGACGACGCGAGGGAGGAGGGAGGGAAGTTTCTAGTTCAGTGTTATTTCCCCTCTATGCTAAACTCAACCCAGTCCGTTCACAAATTCTTCATGTGTGTTTTATTTGAAACCCGTTCAAAGTCTTCACTGTGTCCTTTGCAGATGAAGAATTTGCGAACGAAACATTAAAAATTTCATATCTGAATTTTTGACTGTTGTCGCTCAAACCATTCCACTTCCCACGATGGAATATTTTTCTTACCCACGATCCCCCACGATCTCTACTTCTCAATACATGGGTGACACATGTCCATAGGATAGCAAGGCTCAGGGGCATGTTCGTCCAAATTCTTCGGGCGGATTGCTTTTCACTTCGGCTATAAATACCCCTTATCTTCCACTGACCTCATTTACTCTCGACCGCATCCCTCCTCGCTCGAGCTCAGACCTAGCGCCGCCGCTTAAACTCCATCGTCACCATTGAGGAAGAGCTTCGCTGCCTTGACATCGTCACCGTTGTACTCGCGTCGACCGCGGAAATCTTCACTCCGCCGCCGCCGTAGCTATCTCCCGCCGCCGAGTTAGGGTGTGGGAGATCTGCACTGACGGACTTCATTGTTTAAACTCCCAGCTCGTTGTGTTCTTCATCAAGGGTAATTAAAAATCTGATTTTACTGCCCTACTTTGATTCTTATGATTTTCACAAAATCCTCAAAATGTGTTTATTCTTCAACAATCTACTCCTTAAACACCGCAATGCTTCCTTTCGTTGATCTATTTCTCTAAGCTATGATTTTCCTCAAGATTCCTCAATTGTGTGGATTTTAAAATCCGTACAACTTTGGAACCTGAGTCAAGAACGCTTCATGAAATTCCTCAAGACATCTATGGTCAAATTCCTCAACTTGATACTTTTTGAAAAAAAATCGAGAATGCATATGACCTCTTCAAATTCTTCGCACCTATACTCTGTTCACAAGTACACAATGTCCGCTGATGAATCTCTAGGTTCTCATCAACTTAACTCATTTGTAGTGTGCCTTGAAGAAACATTGCATACTTCCTCAGAATCTTCAAAAAGTTCAAAATCCTCAAGTGAGGAAAATGGCAGATGGGAAAAGACCTCAGAAAGGAGGAAAGAGGCCTGAAACTAACACCTTATTTGAAATCCTTGAGGATATTTATGATGAATATTGCACACCAGATGAATAAAAATATGGCAAGGAAACCAAGACACAGCGCGAAGTGCGCATACACAGGATTGAGAGAAGATGGCGAAGGAATGGAAGGAATATCGTTATGTTACTCCCAAGTACATGAAGAAATTCGCTGTAAATCCTCCATGCCCAAGACCACCTCTGTCTACTGGCCAATGAGATGATCCTACCAGCATCAAACATGGCGAGGAATTTCCAAAGGAACGGGCCAAGCGCCAAGCCAAGCTTCAGAAAGTTGATGTAGGAGTGAGGAAATTCAATGAAGACACTCAAGCTGCTGCTACTGAGGCCTCTGCTAGTAAAGCCGCACCCAAGAAGGCCATGCAGAAGAAACCAGCTTTGAAGCCAATGTCTTTAAGCTCAATGCCCTCATGGCCAAGTTCCTCATCAGCAAAGCCATCAGTTCAAATTCCTCAGGAAACTTCCTCAAGGGCAGCGCCAACTCCCTCTATTGCTGTGAAATCCTCAGCTGCTGCAACAAAGTCCTCCACACATGCGCACCTTGCAATGTGTTAGTGGACTGCTAGTTTTTCAATTGCCTCGGGGGCATCTGCAACTTCCTCAGCTCAACCACAGTCCTCAAGTGCTCCATCTCTGCTAAAGGTCAAGTCCACTGCTGGACGTGGAAGAGGCCAAGTCCTCACAAGAAACAAGTGTGTCAACGTTCTTGGAAATGGGGGTCCCCAGACTTGCCTGCTTGCAGCCCGCGTCATGGCTCCACCAGTGGCCGAGTACGGTCCGTCTTAGTCAACCAACACTCAAGACCCTCGCGAGGCAGAGGACACAAGGCCTCCTCAGGAGCGGCCTCACCAGGCAGGCTCGCGAGAGGGTGGAGAGAGCAAGGCAAGGGGTACCTCGTGAGGTTCCCGTGACACAAGCCATGACGACCAAGGCCAAAGGGAAGGCCACAAGAAGGTCCTCTCGCTTCCCTTTGGTGCTAAGGGGGCAAGCACAGGCGCAGAGTACCGAGGCATCAGGCAAAGGTTTCCATATCGGTGCAACAAGACCAAGACCAGCAGGACGACAGGACGGAGGTCATCATGGAGCCCAAGACGGCATCACCACCGGCGCCTTTGACAGGCGAAGACCACCTTTAGTCAGGATAGCTTGTACTAGCTGTCCCCTTTCAAATTGGCTGTTGCTGGATCCCTTCCCGCTCAATATTTGAGGAGAGGACCAGGGCCTCTATATATAGGACTTAGCCACCACCATAGAGGGGGATCGATCGATTCCACTCCCAAGCACCACACCAGCTCAAGAACACCTCACCTCCTGAGGCTGTTCTTCCCTTGTACTGTTCATCATCAGCCAAAGAGGCAATCCACCACCACCACACTGGAGTAGGGTATTACACCACAACGGTGGCCCGAACCAGTATAAATCTTGTGTCTCCTGTGTTGTGAGTTCATCGAGCTAAGATTAGAGATCGTGGCGAGGCTGAGGGCGAGATTTGGTAGGGGGAAATCTTCGTGCGCACCCCAGTGTTCGAACCTCAGGGGCTTTGCCGGAACCCTAAATCCTACATTTGGCGCGCCAGGTAGGGGTGCGTCGGAGCTTTTCTTCCGCCAGTTAGACCGCCGTCGCTCCGCTAGTCCGATGTCTGGCGACCCGATGACCGGCCCCGACCGCTTGGCAGCCTGGCCAGCCCGGGCCACGCTGCCTGCCCAAGAATACCTCAACCCCACGCCCCAGGTAGCCCGCACACCGCAGAATGTATGGTATGGGCGGCGCGGTCACACCGCCGCTTCATTCGCTGGGTAAAAGTGCGGGCAGCCGCAAGGGCCTCGTTATGCTGCGCCACGCCACCAGACACCGACGGGAGCAAGCGAACATGAGAGCTGCGCTCACTGTGGCACGGGAGTTGCTGCGATGCAGGTTGATGGAGAGCGGTCGGGATGCGTTGTTAGAGCGCGTTGCCAAGCTCCTGGATGCCGCGGCCTCGGGGGCACCGCCCTTCTGCTTCCAGCTTGCACCTCGGGCCTCGGCCGGATCGCACGGCGGACCTCTCCGTGCCCGCGTGCCCCTAAGCACGCCCCAAGGCTTCATCGACACCAGCTCAACCATCGGCGTCGGACGCCAGGCCGCACCCGCACCACCTTCGATGAATGCGGGCATGCGCGTTGCCGCCTACGGCCCGGGCGGGCTGCTGCCCTACCATCCTCAAGACGGTGCGCTAGGCCAGGCAACACGGAGTGTGGGGCACCATGGCGAAGTCTTCGAGGCGGCAGCTTTGGAATCTTACATGCCCGGCATGGTGGATCGAGAGTACGCGCAGGAAGACGACCCTGGCTCTTTCCTTGGGCCAGGTTGGGAGGAAGAAACGCCAAAAGCCGAGCCCTTCCAGGAGCCTCAAGGGAGCCTCACCAACCGCGCCGGCAGCAGCAGCTACTAGGTACCACTAATTCCTCAGGAGCAAGCTTATGCTAACCATGGGTCGCAGAAGGGTCAGGTCACAGCAGCGGACGACTGCCCCAGCTCGGCAACCTTCCTTCCACCAAGAGGAGCGCACTAGGGGCTGCAGGAGAGGGGCCGGGAGCAAGGCCCCTCCCAACGGCGCACGCAGCAAGGCGCCCCCCGGAGGTAGGCCCTCTGCCGGGGAGGTGCTGCAAAGCCTATCCCTGGCGGAGGAGCCATGGTCGCCGAGGGCGGCACACGGGCGCCCCTTTGCCCCTTGGTGTCGCCCCGGTTTTGGTCCGCCAATGGTGGTCGAGGTGGCGCATAGGGGCCTCGTCTCGGGCGATATGAAGCAACGCCCGGTGCCTGTGAAGAAGGCCCAGTGCCTGTGAAGCTCGCCGCCCATGACACTCTCACATAATAATGAGTGGGGCTGTACACGCCCCGGAGCCTCAGGAGTGCCGCCCTCGAGCCTCGGGGGCTCCCTCCCACACCTAGTGGAAGCACTTAGCTCTGTGCTAGTGAGAAGACATGAAGACTAGACTAGGTGCTGGATGCGGCCATTTGCTTTTTGACTCCCTTTCTGCAGTCGTGCTTCCTTGCTTCGGATTTAAGTTGGAGTTGAATTTTCATTTGTGTGCGCGGGGCGGGCGACCTTTCTCGTTCATGTGATTTCTTATGCTCGTTCCTGCCTTTAATTTGAGTTCGTGACCGCTGCCTCCTCTCGTGAGCTCCCTCAAGGGCTGGGCGAAGGCCAGACGCTGCACGCATGCCATACTACGACCGGCATTTGCTCTCACGAGGCCCTCTCGACCGGGTCGGCAAGTCCCTCAAGGGATCCTCGGAAGCTCACGACCTCACAAGCCGGTTCAAGAGTCAGTCCCGCTAATGGTAACCATAATGTTGTAAGCTCGGCCAGAGGCCCGTGAGGGCTCATAGAAGCATATATTCAGCATTGGCCCTGGAAGCATTGAGACGACAATCTTTTTACATGAGGGGCATCCCCTCCCAAAATGCCCTTACAACCTTTGGGGCCATGCCTGAGTTTCTATATGCAGGATGAACAGCAGAGGAGCACGGGATCAGTCAGACATATCGCTCACCGCGTCCCCCGGGTCGCCTCCAGATGCATCGCTGGCGCCGCTGGCGCTGTCACTGGCATCACCATCACCATCGTCGGCACCGCTGTCACCATCATCGACCACGTCGCCTTCGTCCGCCGCAACTACCACCCCGTCATCGTCGGAAGCAAAGGCCCTAATAAGCGATCCACGTTATTCCTCCACCCACCGGTGCCAAAGCTGTTGCCTCGGTAGTTGGGGAACGAGTAATTTCAAAAAATTCCTACGCACACGCAAGATCATGGTGATGGCATCAAACGAGAGGGGAGAGTTGTCCACATACCCTCGAGACCGTAAGAGGAAGCATTAGCACAACGCGTTGATTTAGTCAGACGCCTTCACGATCCGACCGATCCAAGCACCGAACGCGGCGGCACCTCCGAAGTTCAAAGACACGCTCAGCTCGATAACGATCCCCGGCCCGATCCAAAGAAAGCTTCGGGATGAGTTCCACAAGATGACGGCGCAGCGACGATGATGATGTTCTATCGTGTAGGGCTTCACTAAACTCCACGACGATATGACCGAGGTGGAATATGGTGGAGGGGGCACCGACACTGCTAAGGAACCATCCGTAGATCAACTTGTGTGTTCTAGGGTGCCCCGCCTCGTGATATAAAGGAGCAAGGGGAGGCCGGCCGCCAGAGGGCGCACTAAGGAGGAGGAGTCCTCCTCCTAGTAGAGAGACTTCCCTTCCTACTCCTACTAGGAGGGGAAAAGGGGAGAGGGAAGGAAAGAGGGGGGCGCCGCCTCTCCTAGTCCACTTCCGACCAGAGGGAGAGGGCGCGCCCACCCGCCGCCTCTCTTTTCCACTAAGGCCCATGTGGCCCATTATCTCCCGGGGTTCCAGAACCTTCTGCACTCCGTTTTCTCCAAAACGCCCGAACACTTCCGTGTCCGAATATAGTCGTCCAATATATCAATCTTTATGTCTCGACCATTTCGAGACTCTCGCCATGTCCGTGATCACATCCGGACTCAACAAACTTCGTACATCAAAACTTATAAACTCATAATAAAACTATCATCGTAACGTTAAGCAAGGACCTCGCGGGTTCGAGAACTATGTAGACATGACCTAGAACTATTCTCGGTCAATAACCAATAGCGGAACCTCGATGCCCATATTGGTTCCTACATATTCTACGAAGATCTTTATCGGTCAAACCGCATAACAACATACGTTGTTCCCTTTGTCATCGGTATGTTACTTGCCCGAGATTCGATCGCTTGTATCCAATACCTAGTTCAATCTCGCTACCGCAAGTCTCTTTACTCGCTATGTAATGCATCATTCCGTAACTAACTCATTAGCTACATTGCTTGCAAGGCTTATAGTGATGTGCATTACCGAGAGGGCCCAGAGATACCTCTCCGACAATCGGAGGACAAAACCTAATCTCAAATACGCCAACTCAACATGTACCTTTGAAGACACCAGTAGTACTTTTATAATCACCCAGCTTACGCCAGACGCTTGGTAGCACCCAAAGTGTTCCTCCGTAAACGGAGTTGCATAATCTCATAGTTACAGGAACATGTATAAGTCATGAAGAAAGCAATAGCAATATACTAAACGATCAAGTGCTAGGCTAACGGAATGGGTTTATGTCAATCACATCATTCTCCTAATGATGTGATCTCATTAATCAAATGACAACACATGTCTATGGTTAGGAAACATAACCATCTTTGATTAATGAGCTAGTCAAGTAGAGGCATACTAGTGACGTTATGTTTGTCTATGTATTCACATATGTATCATGTTTCCGTTAATACAATTCTAGCATGAATAATAAACATTTATCATGATATGAGGAAATAAATAATAACTTTATTATTGCCTCTAGGGCATATTTCCTTCAGCCTCCCACTTGCACTAGAGTCAATAATCTAGATTACATAGTAATGATTCTAACACCCATGGAGTCTTGGTGCTGATCATGTTTTGCTCGTGAGAGAGGCTTAGTCAACGGGTTCTGCAACATTCAGATCCGTATGTATCTTGCAAATCTCTATGTCTCCCACTTGACTTGGTCCCTAATGGAATTGAAGCGCCTCTTGATGTGCTTGGTCCTCTTGTGAAATCTGGATTCCTTTGCCAAGGCAATTGCACCAAGTATTGTCACAGAAGATCTTCATTGGTCCCGATGCACTAGGTATGACACCTAGATCGAAATGAACTCCTTCATCCGCATTCCTTCATTTGTCGCCCAAGCAGCTATGTACTCCGCTTCACATGTAGATCCCGCCACGACGCTTTGTTTAGAACTACACCAACTTACAGCTCCACCATTTAATAAAACACGATCCGGTTTGCGATTTAGAATCGTCCGGATCGGTGTCAAAGCTTGCATCGACGTAACCATTTACGACTAGCTCTTTGTCACCTCCATATACGAGAAACATATCCTTAGTCCTTTTCGTATTTCAGATGTTCTTGACCGCTGTCCAAAGGATCCACTCGATTACTTTGGTACCTTCCTGCCAAGCTTATTGCTACATACGCCGTCCGGTACACAACATTGCATACATGATAGAGCCTATGGTCAAGCATAGGAACATCTTTCATTTTCTCTATCTTCGCTGTGGTCGGCATTGAGTCCGACTCAACTTCACACCTTGTAGCACGGGCAAGAACCCTTTCGCCTCGATCCATTTTGAACTTTTTCAAAATTTTATCAAGGTATGTGCTTTGTGAAAGTCCTATTAAGCCGCCTTGATCTATCTCTATAAATCTTGATGCCCAATATGTAAGCAGCTTCACCGAGGTCTTTCATTCAAAAACTTTTATTCAAGTATCCCTTTATGCTATCCAGAATTCTATATCATTTCCAATTAATAATATGTCATCTACATATAATATCGTAAATGCTACAGAGCTCCCACTCACTTTCTTGTAAATACATGCTTCTCCAAAAGTCTCAGATAAAACCATATGCTTTGATCACACTATCAAAGCGCTTATTCCAACTCCGAGATGCTTGCACCAGTCCATAAATGGATCGCTGAGCTTGCACACTTTGTTAGCACCTTTGATCAACAAAACCTTCTCGCTGCATCATATACAACTCTTCTTCCGTAAATCCATTCAAGAATGCGCTTTGACATCCATTTGCCAAATTTCATAATCATGAAATGCAGCAATAGCTAACATGATTCGACAGATTTAAGCATCGCCACGGGTGAGAAAGTCTCATCGTAGTCAACCCCTTGAACTTGTCGAAAACCTTTCGCAACAAGTCGAGCTTTATAGACAGCTACATTACCATCGCCGCAGCCTTCTTCTTAAAGATCCATTTATTCTCAATGGCTTGCCGATCATCGGCAAGTCAACCAAAGTCCATACTTTGTTCTCATACATGGATCCCATCTCGATTTCATGGCCTCTAGCCATTTTATGGAATCTGGGCTCATCATCGCTCTCATAGTTCATAGGTTCATCATGGTCAAGTAACATGACTTCCGAATAGGATTACCGCACCACTCTGTGCGGATCTTACTCGTAGACCCACGAGGTTCAAGAGAAACTTGATCTCAAGTTTCATGATCAATATCATTAGCTTCCTCACTAATTGGTGTAGTTGTCACAGAACCGGTTCTTGTGATGAACTACTTTCCAATAAGGAGCAGGTACAGCTACCTCATCAAGTTCTACTTTCCTCCCACTCACTTCTTTCGAGAGAAACTCCTTCTCTAGAAAGGATCCGATTTAGCAACGAAAATCTTGCCCTCGATCTGTGATAGAAGGTGTACCCAATAGTCTCTTTTGGGTATCCTATGAAGACACATTCGATTTGGGTTCGAGCTTATCTGGTTGAAGTTTCTTCACATAAGCATCGCAGCCCCAAACTTTAAGAAACGATAACTTTGGTTTCTTGCCAAACCACAGCTCATAAGGCGTTGTCTCAACGGATTTTGATGGTGCCCTATTTAACGTGAATGCGCCGCCTCTAAAGCATAACCCCAAAACGATAGCGGTAAATCAAGAAGAGACATCATAGATCGCACCATATCTAGTAAAGTACGACACGACGCTCGACACACCATTTCGCTGTGGTGTTCCGGTGGCGGAGTTGCTAAACTATTCCGCATTGTTTCAAGTGTACCAAACTCAGAACTCAAATATTCTCCTCCACGATCGAATCAGAGAAACTTTATTTTCTTGTTACGATGATTTTCCACTTCACTCAAATTCTTTGAACTTTTCAAATGTTTCAGATTTGTGTTTCATTAAGTAGATATACCCATATCTGCTCAAATCATCTCGTGAAGGTGAGAAAATAACGATATCCGGCCATGAGCCTCAACATTCATTGACCACAAACATCAAGATGTATGATTTCCAACAAATCAGTTGCTCATTCCATAGTTCCGAGAACGGCGTTTTAGTCATCTTGCCCATGAGGCACGGTTCGCAAGTACCAAGTGATTCATAATCAAGTGATTCCAAAAGCCCATCAAGATGGAGTTTCTTCATGCGCTTTATAATCGATATGACCTAAACGGCAATGCCACAAATAAGTTGCACTATCATTATCAACTCAGATCTTTTGGTTTCAACACTATGAATATGTGTATCACTACTATCGAGATTCAATAAAATAGACCACTCTTCAAGGGTGCATGACCATAAAAGATATTACTCATATAAATAGAACAACCATTATTCTCTCGATGAATGAATAACCGCCTCGATCAAACAAGATCCAGATATAATGTTCATGCTCAACGCCGCACCAAATAACAATTATTTAGGTCTAAAACTAATCCCGATGGTAGATGTAGAGGTAGCGTCGACCGCGATCACATCGACTTTGGAACCATTTCCCACGCCAAGATCGCCACCTCGCCCTTAGCCAATCTTCGCTAATCCGTAGTCCCTGCTTCGAGTTGCAAATATTAGCAATGTAACCAAGATCAAATACCCAGTACTATCACGAGCATTAGTAAGGTACACATCAATAACATGTATATCACATATACCTTTGTTCACTTTGCCATCCTTCTTATCCGCCAAATACTTGGGGCAGTTCCGCTCCAAAGGTCCACCGCTATAAAGAGAAGCACTCGCTTTAGGCTTAGGTCCAGATCGGTTTCTTCTCTTGAGCAAAGAACTTGTTTGCTGTTCTTCTTGAAGTTCCCTTCTTCTTCCCTTTGCCCTTTTCTTGAAACTAGTGGTCTTGTTAACCATCAACACTTGATGCTCCTTCTGATTTCTACCTCCGCTGCTTTTTAGCATTGTGAAGAGCTCGAATAGTCTTGTCCATCCCTTGCATATTATAGTTCATCACAAAGCTCTTGTAGCTTGGTGGCGTGATTGAAGAATTTCATCAATGACACTATCATCGTGAAGATTAACTCCCAGCTGAATCAAGTGATTATTATACCTGCATTTTGAGTATGTGTTCACCGACTTAACTATTCTCCTCCATCTTGCAGCTATAGAACTTATTGGAGACTTCATATCTCTCAATCCGGCATTTGCTTGAAATATTAACTTCAACTCCTCGAACATCTCATATGCTCCATGACGCTCAAAACGCCGTTGAAGACCCGGTTCTAAGCCGTAGCATGGCACATCGAACTATCGAGTAGTCATCAGCTTTGCTCTCGCCAGACGCTCTAACGCCGCCGGCCATATCAAGAAGCAGTTCGCACCCAACGGTGCTTCCAGACGTAATTCTTCTGTGGCAGCAATGAGGATAATCCTCGTGTTACGGACCCAATCCGTAATTGCTACCATCATCTTTCAACTTTGCTTTCTCAAGGAACGATTAAAATTCAACGAACAACAAAGACGAGCCATCTATCTACAACAAACATAGACAAGCAAAATACTATCAGTACTAAGTTCATGATAAATTTAAGTTCAATTAATCATATTACTTAAGAACTCCCACTTAGACAGACATCTCTAGTCATCTAAGTGATCACGTGATCCAAATCAACTAAACCATGTCCCATCATCACGTGAGATGGAGTAGTTTCAATGGTGAACATCACTATGTTGATCATATCTACTATATGATTCACGCTCGACCTTCGGTCTCCGTGTTCCGAGGCCATATCTCAGATATGCTAGGCTCGCCAAGTTTAACTCGAGTATTCCGCGGTGCAACTGTTTTGCACCCGCTGTATTTGAACGTAGAGCCTATCACACCCGATCATCACGTGGTGTCTCAAAGACGAAGAACTTTCGCAACGGTGCATACTCAGGAGAACACTTCTTGATAATTAGTGAGAGATCATCTTAAAATGCTACCGCCAATCAAAGCAAGATAAGATGCATAAAGGATAAACATCACATGCAATCAATATAAGTGATATGATATGGCCATCATCATCTTGTGCTTGTGATTCCATCTTTGAAGCACCGCCGGATCACCATCGCCACCGCGCGACACCTTGATCTCCATCGTAGCATCGTTGTCGTTACGCCATCTATTGCTTCTACGACTATCGCTACCGCTTAGTGATAAAGTAAAGCAATTACAGTGGCATTTGCATTTCATACAATAAAGCGACAACCATATGGCTCCTCGCCAGCCATGCCGATAACTTCGTTACAAAACATGATCATCTCATACAATAAAATATAGCATCACGCCTTGACCATATCACATCACAACATGCCCCGCAAAAACAAGTTAGACGCCCTCTACTTTGTTGTTGCAAATTTTACGTGGCTGCTACGGGCTTAGCAAGAACCGTTTACCTACGCATCAAAACCACAACGATAGTTTGTCAAGTTAGTGCTGTTTTAACCTTCGCAAGGACCGGGCGTAGCCACACTCGATTCAGCTAAAGTGAGAGAGACAGACACCGCCAGCCACCTTTAAGCACGAAAGTGCTCAGAACGGTGAAACCAGTCTCGCGTAAGCGCACGCTGTAATGTCGGTCCGGCCGCTTCATCTCACAATACCGCCAACCAAAGTATGACATGTCGGTAAGCAAGATGACTTGTATCGCCCACAACTCACTTGTGTTCTACTGCATATAACATCAACGATAAAACCTAGGCTCGGATGCCATCGGGGGAACGAGTAATTTCAAAAAATTCCTACGCACACGCAAGATCATGGTGATGGCATAGCAACGAGAGGAGAGTGTTGTCCACGCACGCCAGACCGTAAGCGGAGGCGTTAGCACAACGCGGTTGATGTAGTCGACGCCTTCACGATCCGACCGATCCAAGCACCGAACGTGCGGCACCTCCGAAGTTCAGCACACGCTCAGCTCGATGACGATCCCCTGCCCGATCCAGAAAGCTTGGGATGAGTTCCACAAGACGACGGCATGGTGACGATGATGATGTTCTATCGCACAGGCTTCGCCTAAACTCCGCGACTATATGACCGAGGTGGAATATGGTGGAGGGGGCACCGACACGGCTAAGGAACGATCCGAGATCAACTTGTGTGTCTAGGGTGCCCCTGCCTCGTGATATAAAGGAGCAGGGGGAGGCTGGCCGGCCCTAGTGGGGCGGCCAGAGGAGGAGTCCTCCTCCTAGTAGAGAGGACTCCCCTTCCTACTCCTACTAGGAGGGGAAAGGAAGGGGAGGGGAAGGAAAGAGGGGGCGCCGCCCCCCTAGTCCACCCGACCAGAGGAGGGGCGCGCCCACCCCTCGCCGCCTCTCTTCCACCAAGGCCCATGTGGCCCATTATCTCTCCCGGGGTTCCGTAACCTCCGCAGACCTTTTCTCCAAAACGTCCGAACACTTCCGTGTCCGAATATAGTCGTCCAATATATCAATTTTATGTCTCGACCATTTCGAGACTCCTCGCCATGTCCATGATCACATCCGGACTCCAACAAACTTCGTACATCAAAACTTATAAACTCATAATAAAACTATCATCGTAACGTTGTTGCAGACTCTACGGGTTCGAGAACTATGTAGACATGACCTAGAACTATTCTCGGTCAATAACCAATAGCGAACCTGGATGCCCATATTGGTTCCTACATATTCTACGAAGATCTTTATCGTCAAACCGCATAACAACATACGTTGTTCCTTTGTCATCGGTATGTTACTTGCCCGAGATTCGATCGTTGGTATCCAATACCTAGTTCAATCTCGCATCGCAAGTCTCTTTACTCACACGTAATGCATCATCCCGTAACTAACTCATTGGTCACATTGCTTGCAAGGCTTATAGTGATGTGCATTACCGAGAGGGCCCAGAGATACCTCTCCGACAATCGGAGTGACAAAACCTAATCTCAATTATGCCAACTCAACATGTACCTTGGAGACACATGTAGTACTCCTTTATAATCACCCAGCTTACGCAGACGCTTGGTAGCACCCAAAGTGTTCCTCTCCGTAAACAGGAGTTGCATAATCTCATAGTTACAGAACATGTATAAGTCATGAAGAAAGCAATAGCAACATACTAAACGATCAAGTGCTAGGCTAACGGAATGGGTTTATGTCAATCACATCATTCTCCTAATGATGTGATCCCATTAATCAAATGACAACACATGTCCATGGCTAGGAAACATAACCATCTTTGATAAATGAGCTAGTCAAGTAGAGGCATACTAGTGACGTTATGTTTGTCTATGTATTCACACATGTATCATGTTTCCGGTTAATACAATTCTAGCATGAATAATAAACATTTCTCATGATATGAGGAAATAAATAATAACTTTATTATTGCCTCTAGGGCATATTTCCTTCACCCGGATGGCCTCGGGCACCGGGGCGATGGCGGCGTCAAAGTCAAAGTCAGGGTAGGTGTTCTGAAGATGGCTGAAGACGCAGGAAAACGCGCGCCCAAACAGGCTACGGCTCCTCTCCTCAGCAAGCTGGTGATCCCTCTCGGAACGGTTCTCCAGGCGCGTCACCACGTCAGTAAAGAAGAGGAGATGACCAGCATAGTCAGTTGCATGGAGATGTGGGGCGTTCTCATCACAGATGTTGCCCAGGGCCGCGTTGGCCCTGTTCCTGAGGTCCTAGAGCATGGGGGCATGCACGTGCTCCAACGTGCGCCGTTGAAGCACTTCTTCCCTATTCTGCTGCGCGATGGACTCAGCGTTGGCAACCCACTGCTGAAGAGGAAGCAGCTCGGCGCGGGCGGATGCCAGCCGCTCAGCTTGAGACTGGCAAGCATGCAGCCTTCCACGCTGCTCCGCTTCAGCTTAGCTCGACCTGAGGGCGGCAGTCCTGCACGCAACCTCGGCTTCGACCAGCTTCAGCTTTCAGTCATACCGCCGCAAGATCTCTGCGAGCTCGCCATGCGGCGGTCGACCTCTTCCCGACCTGTGCTCGTGCACGCCAACGACGTCCTCCACTTGGGCAACTTGGCGTTCTCTCGTCTCCAACTGCTCAAGCTCAAGACTGCGCTCTACGTCCTCCAGCGTCAGCGCTTCCTCATGCTTCAATACCTCCCTCCTGACAGCATCCTCGGCCGACGCAAGGGTGGCTCGGCGCAACTCCACCCATCGCCCCAAGGAAGCGCCCACTTGGAGCTCCTGTGCACGCTCTCGCAATCTCGGATGACGACCGCTTCCGGCCTCCTCCAAAGCTCGGGAGCAAGCCTCACGTGAGGTCGCAAGGGATGCCTCGGCCTTCGCGTTGTCAAGCTCGCGCTGGTGGCACCCGAGGTTGATGGCCACCTTCAGTTTATGCCACTCTTGATCAACAGTGAACCCTCGGCTCAAGGTGCGCGGCTTACATCCGCAGTTCTCCACCAAGCTGGCCCCATCGCATCCATCGCCTTTTGAAGAACTTGTGGCGGACGACGCTGCTCACGCTGCAAACTTGAGCGCTGGTTGATGTCGCCCCTCGTCATGGGCGCCGGTCCGATCCGGTTCGCCCTCTCTCGGCAGGGCTGGGGCTGCCGCCCCTGACTGCCGCCGCCAGGCCCCGCAAGGGACCGGACCGCAGGCTCGCCACTTGAAGAGGAGCCCAGATTGACGCCAACCAGCTGCCATCCATGACCGTGAGGAGGAGCCTGGTAGGCTGTCCGCGCCTGCAAGGTTGCGGCGAAAGGCGGCAAGGGCACGGGCTCAAGGCACCTTGCAGCGGGCTTCTCCGGCCGACCACACTTCGCGCCAGGGGCGGCGGTGCTTGGGGTGCTCAAGGCCAGCGATGAAGGCAAGGCCAGAGGAGGCTGCTCCTCGGGAGACTCCGCGGGCTTGGCAGGAGGGATCCTGAAGAGTCACGGTCAGGAAGGGAAGCAGCGATTGGGGAATTGCAAGGATAAGGTACTTACCCATCTATGGCGATGTACTCCCTATGTTTCAACGGCCGGATGGTGCCACCACTGTAGCTCGAAGACTCCTTCCTCTTACGGAGCACGGCAAAGTACACGTGGAACCGGCCAAGGCGTTGATCGGGAGGCTCGCGCAGGCGCCAGCAGAGAGGCATCCAGCGGTCGACCTCAGAGCGCTTAGGCCGAAGAGCAATCGTGCTCGCCTATGCCGCTTGTCGAGGTCTCGAGCTGCCTCGTGAGCCGCAGACCGCATCTTCCCCACAACGACCGCCTCAGGGCGAGCCTCATGGATTCCTGAGGATGGCACCTCGAGAAACTCGAGCGGCGTCGGCACCTCGAGACCCGCACCTCTAGCCTCTAGTGATGCTTGCCTCCCTGCATCCACTCTAGGGGCAAGCTCGGTGCTGGCGGCAAGGAGCGGAGCCACGACGACAGGATTCTCACGAGGCCACACAAGGCCAACCGGACGCAGCCCCGCGAACACGACCCTGTTTTGGCAGAGGTACAAGAGACAACCCCCTTGCGGCATATCGCCTGGCGAGGGGTTGCCAATCAAGACTTCAAGAACCATCCTTCGCGCTTCGAGCGAGAGCCCCGACTCCTGAAGCCTCATGCGATCCTGGTCACCGGCCAGGGCCCACATCGGCTGGGAATGGCGTTGTAGAGGGGCAATACGATGCTGGAGGACTCCTTCACCACCTGGGGTGCAGTCGCGCCAAGGTCTCTCAACTTCTTCAACCCAGCCAGAGTTGGGGATGGCGGGTGACGACGGAGGCGAGAGCAGGGGGCTGAGCACTCCAACATCCACGTACACCCACTGCATCCGGAACCCGCTCATGGATGGCGGGAGATCAAAATCAATCCCCGAGGCGTCCGTCTCTGCCACAGCCTGGTGCTACCTCTTGAGCACTGCATTGGATTTCCCCGAAGAGGAGAGGATGATGCAACAAAGTAGCGTAAGTATTTCCCTCAGTTTTTGAGAACCAAGGTATCAATCCAGTAGGAGACCATGCACAAGTCCCTCGTACCTATACAAAATGATAGCTACTCGCAACCAACGTGATTAGGGGTTGTCAATCCCTTCACGGTCACTTACGAGAGTGAGATCTGATAGAGATGATAAATGGTATTTTTGGTATTTTTGATAGATAGATGCAAGGTAAAAAGTAAAAGGCAAAGTAAAAACAAAGCAAGTAATAAAGCGATAGAGATTGATATGATGAGAATAGACCCGGGGGCCATAGGTTTCACTAGTGGCTTCTCTCAAGAGCATAGATATTCTACGATGGGTGAACAAATTACTGTTGAGCAATTGACAGAATTGGGCATAGTTATGAGTATATCTAGGTATGATCATGTATATAGGCATCACGTCCAAGACAAGTAGATCGAAACGATTCTGCATCTACTACTATTACTCCACTCATCGACCTCTATCCATCATGCATCTAGAGTATTAAGTTAAAAATAGAGTAACGCCTTAAGCAAGATGACATGATGTAGAGGGATAAATTCATGCAATATGATAAAAACCCCATCATGTTATCCTCGATGGCAACAATACAATACGTGCTTTGCTGCCCTCGGGCCACATCGGGAAAGGACACCGCAAGATTGAACCCAAAGCTAAACACTTCTCCCATTGCAAGAATTACCAATCTAGTTGGCCAAACCAAAAAGGATAATTCGAAGAGACTTGCAAAGATAACTCAATCATACATAAAAGAATTCAGAGAAGATTCAAATATTATTCATAGATAACTTGGATCATAAACCCACAGTTCATCGTCTCAACAAACACACCGCAAAAAGAAGATTACATCGAATAGATCTCCACGAGAGAGGGGGAGAACATTGTATTGAGATCCAAAAAGAGAGAAGAAGCCATCTAGCTACTAGCTATGGACCCGAAGGTCTGAAGTAAACTACTCACACTTCATCGTGAGGGGCTATGGTGTTGATGTAGAAGCCTCCGTGGTGGATGCCTCCCCGGTGAGCTCCTAATGTGCCCCAAGATGGGATCTCATGGATACGTAAGGTTGCATGCGGTGGAATTAGGTTTTTTTGGCTCCTCTCTGATCGTTTGGGGATATGTAGGTATATATAGGAGGAAGGATTACATCGGTGGAGCAACAAGGGGCCCACGAGGTAGGGGCGCCATTCCAGGACGCCCCCACCTCGTGATCGCTTTCTTTGTTCCTTGGAGCAGGTCCAAGTCTCCGGATCACGCTCGATGAGAAAATCACGCCCTCGGGTTTTATTCCGCTTTGGACTCGCTTTGATATTCCGCTTCTTCTAACAATCGAAATAGGCAAAAATAGCACTTCGGCCGGGCCTCCTGTTAATAGGTTAGTCCCAAAATAATATGAAAGTGGAAAATAAATCCCAATATAGTTCAAAACAAGAGATAAAGTAGCATGGAGCAATCAAAATTATAGGTACTTTGGAGATGTATCGCATCCCCAAGCTTAATTCTCGTCATCCTCGAGTAGGTAAATGATAAAAAAGAATTTTTGATGCGGAGTGATACTTTGGCATAATTTCAATGTAAATCTTCTTAATTGTGATATGAATATTCAGATCCGAAAGATTCAAGACAAAAGTTCATATTAACATAAAATAATAATACTTCAAGCATACTAATCAAAGCAATCATGTCTTCTCAAAATAACATGGCCAAAGAAAGTTATCCCTACAAAATCATATAGTCTGGCTATGCTCCATCTTCCCCACATAAAATATTTAAATCATGCACAACCCCGATGACAAGCCAAGCAATTGTTTCATACCTATGACATTCTCAAAACTTTTTCAATCTTCACGCAATATATGAGCGTGAGCCATGGATATAGCACTATGTGGAATAGAGTGGTGGTTGTGGAGAAGACAAAAAGAGGGAAGATAGTCTCACATCAACTAGGCGTATCAACGGGCTATGGAGATGCCCATCAATAGATATCAATGTGAGTGAGTAGGGATTGCCATGCAACGGATGCACTAGAGCTATAAGTATATGAAAGCTCTTTCAAAAGAAACTAAGTGGGTGTGCATCCAACTCGCTTGCTCACGAAGACCTAGGGCATTTTGAGGAAGCCTATCATTGGAATATACAGGCCAAGTTCTATAATGAAAAATTCCCACTAGTATATGAAAGTGACAAAATGAGAGACTCTCTATCATGAAGATCTTGGTGCTACTTTGAAGCACAAGTGTGGTAAAAGGATAGTAGCATTGTCCCTTCTCTCTTTTTCTCTCATTTTTTATTTTTTATTTGGGCCTTTCTCTTTTTTTTGGCCTCTTTTTTTTCGTCCGGAGTCTCATCCCGACTTATGGGGGAATCATAGTCTCCATCATCCTTTCCTCACTTGGGACAATGCTCTAATAATGATGATCATCACACTTTTATTTTTCTTACAACTCAACAATTACAACTCGATACTTAGAACAAAGTATGACTCTATATGAATGCCTCCGGCTGTACCGGGATATGTAATGAATCATGACAGTCAAAAATAAAAGGGTGCATCATCGCCAGGCACCTGGGTTAAATACCAAAAAGCAAAAACCCTCTATAGGGCAGGGAACCGTATTGGAAGGATGGCTCAATGGACCCTGCAAAATTCATAGTATAGAGGGCGCCACTCCAACTCATAGCCTTAGAGCATGTTGGATACTACGACAGGTGGCCAAATCGCTAAGAGCTTAACTCTAGAGCACCAGCCCAAGGATACCAAGACGTATTTATTACTTTCGAGACTTCTCAGATCAAATAATATGCGGAAGCTTAACACTCCACGCCTTGCCAAAGTCTACCAAGTAGCAACAATAAACCCATGGAGGACACGGTTATTACCTTTAATGCCAATGGCGAACCTAAATTCCCAACAACCCGAGCACCAAAGATTGGTCCTCATCCAATAGTGGATTTACTTTCGCCTTTACCAAGGTACTCATGGATTTGTGGCAGCGGATTGAACCTCATCTCGCGAGGAAACACCAAAAATGGAAATAGACTAGAGCCCATTGATGCGTTAAGCAAAGACAACCTTTAGAGGAATAATCCCCACGGGAAGCATGTCAGACAGAAAAATCACACTAGATGTGGTGTTTGGCACGACGCATAATTATAGGTCCTAGGAGGTCACGCCCAAGTGGCCCTGCTCAGCAAAGGATATCATGCTCTATTAGGGCGAGAGGCATTCACAATTTTCAAGCTATACCCCATTACGAGTACATGAAGCTCAAAATGCCCGGCCCAACGGAATCATCACTCTTGCTAGTGACCCGACATAGCACCCAACCAAAAATAAGACAGCCAGACCGCCCTTGAGGCACTATCCGAAGCCCTAGCGGTCGAGAAACTCACCGGCTGCGCCCACGGTGAATAGGACGATGTGATACTCGATAAGAGATCCAAGTCCACCTCCTTTAAACCAGCGGACTTAAATAGTCAAATTCCAAGTCCATCCAACGGATCCTACAAAACGGCTCCATCGGGGCACAATTAAACCCTCGATGTCGACGCCAAGACTACGAGAATTCCTACGTGAAAAATTGGGACATTTTTGCCCGCACCCTTCGACATGCCAGAATCCCACGCCGGTCGGCCGAGCACAGCCTAAACATCCTAAAAGGATTCAAGCCGCTTAAGGTGTTCTTCAAGCTCCGAACCCAAGAGATGTGCCATGGGAGAGGAGCTAGCCAAATTATTGGAGGCCGGATTCATCGATATATAAAACATCCAGACTAGCTAGCAAACCTCGTGATGGTACCAAAGAAGGATAAATCTGGCGCTTATGTGTCGATTTTAAGGACCTCAACAAGGCTTGCCTAAAGGATCCTTCCCACTCCCAAGATCGATCAAATTATCGACGCCACCGCAGACACCCACTCATTGTGTTTCCTCGACGATACTCAAAGCTACCACCAAATTAAGATGGCTGAGCTCCGACCAGGCCAAGAACGACATTCATCACCCCATACGCCCATTCTGCTTCAACACAATGCCCTTTGGGCTCAAAAATGCCACAAGAATATATCACATGATTCGTATACATGTCTAGCAAACCAGATCGGCAAAACAAAGGAGGCATATGTGACGATGTGGTCACAAACCAAGCACGCCAAACTCTAGTAGACGATCCGAGGCTCACGCTCGACAATCTCCAACATATGACATTGCTTAACCTCGAAAATGCGCCGCGCATCAGCGAAAGCTCTTGGGCTTCATTGTATCCGTAGAGGAATTGAAGCAAACCCAAAGAAGGATCCGAGCTCACACAATTGGAAATCCCAAAGGACCTCAAACAAATACAAAATTGACGGATGCGTATGGCTCGAGCCTCTTTATCTCCCGCTTAGGAGAAAAGGCATTACCTCTTTATCGCCTCCTCGATGCAATCAACACTTTGAGGGACGGATGCGCCACGATCGACTCAAGAAATAAAAGCCATATTGGCAACAAACCCGGTTCTGGCCATACCAACATGGGCGTAACCAATGCTGTTATATATCGCGCAACTCATCAAGTTGTGAGCGCAGTGCTCATTGTCGAACGAGAAGTGGATCGGACACAAGTTTCCCCTTCAAAAACCAGTTTACTATGTGTCCACCGCCCTAACTCCATGCAAGTCACGTACCGCGATTATCAAAAGATGGCGACGCGATGTTCATGGCATCCCGTGGCCGCGACACTACTTTCAAGAGTGTTCGATAATAGTAGCCTCCGGCAAGTACCTCTTAACGACATTATGAACAACCGCGACGGATTTTAGCAGGATTGCCAAATGGGCCATTGAGCTCCTCCCGGTCGACATAACCTATAAGCCACGGCAGCTATTAAGTCGCAACTTTGGCCAACTTCGCCACCGATGGACTGGTCAACTCCCTAAAGAGTACGGCGATATTCCAACCGGATAATGCACTTTGACGGCTCCAATATGTTGGCTGGTCTAGGGGCTGGCGTCGTTTTGACGTCCCCAACCGGAGATACGGTTCAATACGTACTCCAGATAATGTATACGGACTGCAACAATGCAGCCAAATACAAGGCCCTTTCTACATCGGCCTCCGGCCGCAGTCTCCATGGGCATTCAACGCCTAGAGGTGCGGGGATTCAACCTCGCGATATCCCAAATAAATGGAGACTTCGATGCCAAGGATCCAAAATGGCAGCTTATCGCAACACCGCTCTAAAAATGTCACCGGTTTGAAGGGCTCGAATTTCACCATATAGCCCGGATAACAACCAGGCAGCGTATTACGCCAAGATTGGCATGAAGCGATGCCGCCCCTCCCAACATCTTCCTAGAGAGGTTGTTCGCCATCCGCATTATGGGAGGTGGAATCCGAAATAACAACCCGGACCCAACCGCACCGCCCGACACGAACATTCTCGACACAATTGGTGGTTCGCCAATGAAGTAACAACTTCAGCCCACGTAATAATGATACATATTGCCCCTGCGGATCGGAACCATTCCTAGCCACCTAACCAGCAGAACTTCCCGAGGACCAAAACGAGGCCCGCTGTGATAGTGCGGCGATCTAAAGCCTATAAGGTCCATGAGGAGAGCTTACAAGAAAAGCACAACCGAGTCCTTCAAAGGTGTATCTCCAAGAGGAAGGGCAGAATCTTCTCGCTGAAATTCATGCTAGACTCGGTAGGCACCACGCCGCAGCCCAGCCCTTGTAGGCAAGGCTTCCCAGATAGGATTTTATCACCAATGGTCCGGCAGATGCTCAGACTTAGTCCAACGATGCGCTTGCCAACTCTTTGCTAATCAAAGTCACATGCCACCCACCGCCTCAAAACTATACCCATAACCTGCCCTTTATGTCTGGGGCTTGACATGGTTGGACCCCTTAAAGGAGGAACCCACAAGCAAAAATACCTCATCGTCACGGTGGATAAATTCACCAAATGGATAGAGGCCAAACCTGTTAAGACGGCTGAATCCGGACCGTGATAGACTTCATATCGTGGTCGTGACACCATTACGGCTTCCCCATAGCATCATCACCGATAATGGCACAAACTTTACGGCCGACGAGGTCAAACTCGTGCAAAAACATGGGCATCAAGCTCGACTATGCTTCAGCCTATCACCTCAAACTAACGGTCAAGTAGAGCGAGCAAATGGTCTAATCATGAGCGCATCAAACCCACTAGTGTGGTCCTCAAGGAATCTAACACGACTGGGTAGAGGAGCTCGACCAGACTGGGGCCCGGACCACCCGAATCGCACCACCGGATTTACACCATTCCTTATGTATATGGCGCAGAGGCGTTCTGCCTCAGCGACATAATTCATGACTCACCTCGGCGCATGTATGAAGAAAGAGAAGCCAGCTTGATCGGCAGGTGACAGTTTGGACACATTGGAGGAGGAGCGTGACATGGCAAAAATCCTGCCCGCATTCTATCAACAAAGAAGCTCAAGATATCAAAGCAGAAGCACGGGCCAAAACTTACAATGTTGGCGAAGTTAGTTCTACGCCTCACCGGACAAGAAATGGACAAACTCTGCCCAAATGGGAAGGTCCCTTTATCACCGATCAAGTCCCGACCGGAGGAGCGCATCGCCTCGGGATGCATCGGATAACCGACTCGAGCCAACCCATGGAACGCAGCCTGCCTCCAAAGATTCTACGCCTAGCGCCGGATTCTGAAGTTCATCTCCTTCCTCCGCCTATATTTTACATATTAGCTGTCTTCTGCTTCTCTCCTTCTCCTCCTTTCTATTACAGCCTTTTGAAAGCTTGATTGGCGCATTGTTCGCGACACACTTGACGTATATCCGCCATTATTATACCTAGGGCTTTTTAATGTAGTTTATTTATACGGGCTTCATGCCCAACACATGTGTCACACTTCGCATGTACCTTTTATTCACCATTATATGCATCGATATGACTTAAGTTTTGGCCAAGTTGGCTGCTGCGGTTCGCCTGTGCTTACCCTCACGCTGTCGATTGTCTCGCTAGGTGGTAAAGGAGCACCTCTACGATTGTTACCGCCGGTTAGCCGGATGTACCTCGATCGGGTGAAGCCGAAAAGCTAGCATTCTTAAGGGAATATTCGGCCGGTGAACAAAAAGACAGCTTTAATACCTATTTTCTGCCTCTGACGTTTTTCTCGCTTTTGTCGCAGCCCGACATGCACTTTAGGGCATGCCTCCTGTGGAAAGGAACCCTAACGGAACTATTCTCCCCGAAGATGTTTCTTACTAACCATGTAATATAACATAACTAGTTGGGCACTTGTCCGATAAAGCACTAATGACCCCACGCCTCGGTCTCCACGCATGCCCCGATTTTTATATAACCGTGAGGGTATTTGGACACACCCGACTATTGGGTCCCGAGGTTGAAGCTAAAAGGTCCGCTATGACAAACGATCTACAATCCGCTAGAAGGCATTTTTCATGTCATCTTAAATTACATAGTCAATTCGACCGATTGTATTCTCTTCGATGCCATCTAATAGGCTGTCTAGTTTACAGCCCTACTGGAATACTTTTATGCCAACTCTACTTGGCCGCACACTAAGATCACAGGATCTCCTTCCCATCGGGCCCCATAGGTCCGACCTTGGCCATGTGGTTTGGGTCCGCTGTACCGCTGCCTTCACCATGGCCCAGCCTCCTCGGGCGCCTTAACGGCAGCCGATATCTTCCATAATCGAAGCCGCCGCTTCAAGCCTCAAGTTTCCAAGGCCTTCGGGCAGAGATGGATGGCCACAAGGCCTCGGGCGACGCCTTTCATCACCGCCAACTCGCTCAGTAGTTGCAAGAGCTCGAAGGAGGTCACCCAGAGAACTGGCATTTCTCCGCAGGACGGCCCGTGAGCATACCTACGATATAACTCTATTAGTCGACTTCCTCGCCAAACTCTTTTTCAAAGTTCGTTCAAGCACTTACTAAAAATGCCGCATCAAAGCCGCTGATTCTCCTTGACGGAGTCTGAAAGCTGGGCACGAACATCCTTTAGTTCCTCACCCAGCTGGGTGTTGGCATCTTGGAGATTATTCTTCTCTTGCCTCACCATTGTAAGCACATTCTCTCCGGCCTTTAACCGGAGCATGAGTTGTTGCTTGTCCGGATCTATCCCGGCGCCATCTGCAATATTATTGTCAGACTTATACACACGCCGCACTTCACAATTTACTTATCTTTTGAAGCATATATTACCGTGAGGGGTCTCTTTGGCTTCCCCGCGCTAGTTCGCCTCAAGTTGGGCTTTGCACCTCCACCGGGACAGTTGGGTATTCTTTCTCAGAAGATCTCAGACTATGAATGATCCTTAAATCAGTTATTCTAACTATTTCAAGTCTCGGGGCCATCGCTTATATAACTGCTGATTTTCTCACCAGATGTCTTTTACATACCGCTCCGTGGCTCGCTAGACCATTTTGAGCGGCACGAGGTACGATCTCCCGAATTAAGGGCATCCAATGCCTCCGAGGAGAAACATGCGTCATGAAGAACTGTCTCCGGCGACGCCGTGGATTCATGGCACTTCCACCTCGGAATTGGTGGCAGATAACCTGTCGGCATCCTCTCGTTGGAGGAGCATCCGACGCGCGCGTGTTCCTCCGCTCGACTCGCTTTGAGCTCGGGCGAGCGGAGGGTTGATTGGCAACCTCTCTGGATATAGTCCGCAAGCGCTTCTTCCCGACAAAGCACGAAGGCAGTATGTCTCCCGAATAAAGCCCGGAGTAAGGTGACACGCCATACCGCTAGGCTGGAGTTTCGATCCGACCGCACTTTTTTTCAAATGGCTCAACAGATTACCTCTTTTGTTGGCTAGCCGCCGGCTCGCCTCGCCTCAAGGGCGCCCCCTGTGAAACACCATCGGTATATGGTGATAAAAAATAAGCACAGATGGGTCATTTTTAAATTCTTGGGACTTTGATCTCAATTACCTACGAGGCGGGAAGTATTCCGGGGTAATCGGCCGTAATGGTGACCAAGGCATTATCGATGCTCAGTTGGTGGAATACCCCGTCGATCAGCTCCACCGATATGTTCGGATCCTCTTGGGAGGTCGGATCGAGGAACCGTTCCGGATCCTCGGGTTGTGGAGGTGGGATTTTTATATCCTTACGCCTTCGCAGCCTTCCTCATACCAAATGACAAAATGAGATAATTCGACTATGGGAGTACGGATCGATAGGCAAAATAAATGTCCGCTACCCAGCTTGGAGGATTGTTCATAGAAAATCTGCTCGAGGATTGACACGGAGGAATTCTCCTCTTCTCCCTTGTACAATGCGCATAAGATCTTTCGCCGATCGGCGATCGATCCCGACCCTGATGGCCGCAGCGGGTGGCATCATCCTCCCCGCTGAAATCCCACATAGGGTGGCCTCTATATCGGAGTGGCTGCACCCCGTGATAATTCATATGGCCATGACCCCGATAATGGTCAGTCCCGAATGAGCTAACAACCTTATCCCCACTCATCGTAAATGACGCCCTTGTCGATTTCCGAGGGCCCGTGGATGCTAGCTTAGGCGCTTTCTTCAAAGGAGCTGCATTAAACTCAGGAGGCTGACCCAACAGGTCCCAGGGGACATCTTCTATATAAAACCATCCTCAAGGCTGCCCTGGACGCCTTCTTCGGGGTTTCGGATAGGTATCCGTTCCCGGCGATGCGCCAAAGTTCGGCTCCACCCACTTGATATATCGACCCCTCTTGAGAATGGGGCACAAGGCAGAACAGCTACTTCCATAGCACAAAATGAGGCTCGATGCCCAAAAATAGCTCGCAAAGGGCCACAAAGCCCGCGATATGCGAAATGGAGGCAGCGAAGGTTGTGCAAATTGAGGCTATAGAACTCTGTGAGCCCCCTGAGAAACGGATGAATTGAAATCCGAGTCCTCTTATCAAATAAGAGACAAGGCATACCCGCCTCCTTTGAGGGGCCAGACGCCTCCGCTTGCTTTCCGCCTTATAGGTGGCGAGTCCGCTCTAACCGAGACCATGAAGGCTCGGGAAGGAATCCTTGGTTTGGAGTGCCACTAGCTCATCAGGCGGGACGGAGCATCTCTCCCAATCTCCAGCCGAGGGCCGGAGGGTGAGAGGAGGAGCGATCAACCATCCATGATGGAATGGATTGCCGATGCGCCTCGATGAATACTCGCGAGGGGAGGATGGTGTGATTCGGATCTAGATCCTCGCTCTTTTATAGGCAGCTCATTTGGCGCAGCTAGGATAAATGTAAAATATTCTCGCCTTTCACATTCGCTCAACACGCAAGATAGCCATTATTGGGAGAAGCCGAGGAGCGCAATATTTACAAGAAGTTTGACGCTATTCAACAATTACACAAGATTGGGAGAAGAACCCGCCTTTGCAATGTCAAGACTATCTATGCACCGGACTCATCGCCATCAAGCCTCGGGTTCGGGGCCACCGAGGAGTCCTAGATTAGGGGTGTCCTGATAGTGAACTATCATCTTCGCCGCACTCGACTATGAAGATACAAGATTGAAGACTTTGTCCCGTGTCCGGATGGGACTTTCTTGGCGTGGAAGGAAAGCTTGGCAATACGGATATGTAGATCTCCTACCATTGTAACCGACTCAGTAACCCTAACCTCTTCGGTGCCTATATAAACCGGAGGGTTTTAGTCTATAGGAAAACAACAATCATACCATAGGCTAGCTTCTAGGTTTAGCCTCTCCGATCTCGTGGTAGATCTACTCTTGTACTACCCATATCATCAATATCAATCAAGTAGCAAGAGTGTTTTACCTCCATTGAAGGCCCAACTCGGTAAAAACATCGCGGCCCTTGTCTCCTCGTTACCATCCGCTTAGACGCACAGCCGGGACCTCCTACCCGAGATCCGGCCATTGACATATCGACAAAGCAGTAAACCGACCGCAAACCCCCGTGAATAGATATAGATGAGCTAGAGTAAATGAGCATCACAAAGTGCAGAGATCTTTGCAAAACAAATGAGTCAACAACTTAGTTTTAGTTCTTCATCGAATGATCTCTGAGCTACCAAATTGATAAACTCGTGATACCGGCAACATTTGGAACCTAAACTAGTGAAATTGGTCATACCGATTCACAGCTTGCGGCACCGAGATTGCTAGGGTTTCATAGAGAATTGAACTCGTCACACCGATTTGCGCTTTTGGTCGCATCGAAAAGCGATGTGCAATGGCCTAAGCCAAATCGGTGAGACCAATTTCTATGATTCGGTCGGTCCGAGATGAGTTCAGCGGAGAGCTAACCCTAAATTTTCGAATCAAACTTAACCTAAGGAAGTTTTCTCTGGATAGATTGATTTCATACGTGGAATTGATCATGGCATTCACCTTGTGCTAGGAATCAGAGGTAAAAAGAGAGCACAAGGGGTCAAAATCATACCCTAGATCGGCGGGTGTTCGCTATGGCGGCAACGGCGGAGCAGATTCCGTCGACGGTGGCAGAAACCAGTGGAGGGAGGTCACTGGTGGCGAGGAGGCGATCCGGAGACCCGAGGAGGCAGAGCAGGACATGCGCAGGCTGAGGGGTTTTGAAGAAATTTCCAAAATCTCACCCGTGGGTATATATATCCCGACTCCTGCTTGCGGTGGACTGAGTGGAACAACACGGTGGCACCGAGATGCGCAAGCTT